>JAHSPW020000011.1:5125000-6325000 GCA_019985065.2 Arctostaphylos glauca | reverse complement strand
GTACCGATCCCACATCAATGCATAGTTTGTGTATCTTGTATTACGCGCACTGTTTTGAGTCGGTCTTCTAAGAATTGCAAGAATTTTACTGCATGAGTCCAACAAGTCAATGACTAGAAGTTGGTGGCTGGAAAATGATGGAGACGATGCTTTATAGTATATGTCCAGAGAGTTCGGGTTAGCACCTGAGAATAGCAGAGAAATTATCTCCAAGAGCTCTTGAGAAGGTTCCCCAATAGTCTAATAGTCTTGAAGTTGTCGATGTTGTGACGTTTTTCTTTCAATATTTCAGAGAGCGAAAAGAGATTAGGCAGTGAGTGTTTATGCAAACCCGCGGGGAAATTAAAACTGTGAAAACAGCTTCAGAACATGATTGCATCATTACAAAGATATCACATGGCACCAAAGTACAATAGAGGATGGATGCACTTTTGATACTGTGGACTTCCACATATGCAACTTATTTCTCAAACTAGTGTTTGTATGGATGGAACTGCCCCAGGAGAAATACCAAAATAGAAGTGCAAAAGAAAAATATGAATAACTAGAATACAGAGCAAAATCTCCCACATTCTATGGGATGCTAAAGGAGTAACTGTCATGAAAACAGCTTATCTATCTGAAACCTGCCCATGAATTGCAGAAATGAGTCATGAATTCATAATTGAGATAATCTAACTTTTGCAATTGTGAATTCCAATTTGTTTCGAGGGCAGAAAGGTGAAGCCTCATACAACAAAGCTAGATTACTACGACTCCGAGAGAGAGAAGAGAAGACGAGCGTTGCTAAGTCAGGAACCAACAAATCAGAAATGCACCAAGCTGTATACTAGAATCCACGCAAGCTGGTGAACAGAAACAAAACGCAATAGTAAGGCTAGTCCGCAAACCAGTAAGGTAAATAGTAAGAGAAAGAACAGCAACCAAGAGATGTTTTATGTACCAGGAAAAGCATCACAGAAACAAAAAGCCCCTCTTGGAGGAGAGCTCCGTGGCCACCAAAATCTTCTTCGTCAATCTTTAGAATCATTGCGTAATAACCATATATAATCCCAGAGGATATCACCAGGAACCTGAGACCCAAAGTTGGTTTTACTAGTTATCATGGAGGTTTATATGTAATCAAGAAGACAAGTTTATACGTAATCAGCCAGAGTCCTCCCAACAAAACTTGACAACAAGCTGAAAGACATTGCAAGGAGAAGGCATATCTTTCAGCTGGCTAATCATACGTTAACCACTTGCTAACTTTATATACTAAACTAAAGATGGTCATGTGGAGGGAACTCTCAAGCACCAGCACCTTAACACACGAGAACCATTTAAACTTCAGTAAGGACAAACAAAAATGTCCAATGAACATGGCATTATTCCTACTCGGATTAAACCATTTCAAATTTGATTTTACCCATATGTGCAAGTTTCTGGGCAAGCACAAATACCATAATACATCAAAGTAAGTGACAACTAAACATGAATCTTTCCCTTGAGCACAAAGGAAGCTATTCTACTTTCTAAAGAAAATCCAAGAAACAAGACAAGTGGGGGACTTTTTTTTTAAATATGTAACAAGTAGAAAGAAAGCAAAGGAGGAATTAGCAAATGTCACCGAGCAAGATATGTTGCTCAAGAAAGCTGTACCCACAACAAGAAGAAGAAGAAGATGATGATGAAAGCTGCCCCAAAACATAAATCTTTCATTGCATATTGAAGTTTACATAAAGTGCTTATTTTCCCTTGTTGTAGAAATTATTTTTCGACATTCCTCAACTAAGAAGCAGGAAAACGGACATGGAACACAAATATTCACACGCGCACAATTTTTAAAAAAATTAAGACACAATAAGGCAACGACTAGGAACACACAAAGAAAATATGAAAAAACTCTTAGAATCTATTTTGCAAAGCTTTATTTATATACAAAAAAAAAAAGGAAGTTCAAGTGTTATTGCTTAAAAGGCCAAAATGATGGACTAATACGTATAAATCGACATAAGTTTAATTTTAAAAAAATTGACTCATATTTATTTTCTTCAAACTCCCATTGTGGTTTGTGTTTGTAAAAGTGATAAACACAGATGTCCCTTAAGGTCCATGTTGTGTCCGTCTATTTAAAAAATGACATGTCTGAACATGCTTCCTAAACATGTCAGGGTCTCACACACGGCCCTACTTAGAAGTATTCATGCTTACTTGGACCCCACTCTGACGAGAAGCATATGTACTTATCCACAACTTTTATTTGAATTCAAGCTGATGTCAAACAATAACCAGATAAACTCAATGAGGTCAGCTCTAAATTTCACACCACTATCAGGTAAAAGGAATCAACATCTTGGAAGACCATGTCACCCATAAAGTTTACATCCATGCATGCCACCCAATAACATGGACAAATGAGTTCCAATATAGCATAGAAGTCTGGCTTCCAACGTCCTAAAACTAATATACCTTCCAGATTTATCGACATCAGAGGTGAAGACGGCATTGGATCTCTGTGTATTTGTACTTATCATGTATAGACAGTGAAGGTATTTTTTTGAATGGAACAAACAGTGGGATAACAGCAATATACTATGCCTGGAGAAGTAGAAACACAAACTTACACGACAATCCAGATGCCCCCAGTTAAAGGAATGGCACCCCATAGCAAACCCAAAACAAGGGCCACCACTTGTCGGATCCAGTGCAATACATCCCCTAATTGATCCTGCAAGTGAATGTGTTACATTATATTGTAAAGAACACATAAAATCAAACCCATTTAGCAATTCACAATGAAGGAAAGCTTGGGTACAAATTAATTCTACAGCTGCAAATTTTCCGATATCTACAACTCCAAACGAATATTCTTTAGCTATTGGGTCTTGTATGTTCTAACTGCCAAACGTAGAAGGTGGAATAATGAATTCTTTGGAAATTATCCCATAGCTCAAACATAGCCAGGTGCTGATAGTATCTATGATGTTCAAACTTTGCCAAGTAGCAGCAGCACAAACTTACTCCCTTGCAACAACAAAAATGTTCCCCCACCAAGATAACCATTGACCAAACCCCTAGAACTAGCTTACAAATGCAGACCCTCGACAATAAAAATTTCAAAAAAAAAAAAATTCAACAAGACCTCTCAAAGATTCAAACATCCTTGAACATCCTTGGAACTGGACTAATCTCGAAAACCTTCTACAATGATGAATGATCAGATTGTTCAGTTTGTCCCTCATACTTCTCCCATTGAACTATAGCTTCAATCCTATGCCATGATAGTTGGCACTTGGCAATTGAAGCCCGAAAAAAGCGAAGAAACGGATGAATTAAAATATCAGGAAAAGGAGGATTGAAGGGAGAAAACCAATTGACTAGAGAGGGTTCTCTGCAGATAAGGATCCCCGCAGGTGTTCCACTTCCTTTAACGATGCGATAATCCTATTTCCCAAATAAATTCTCCATCTTACAACTGAAGTTGGTAACTGTTTTTGTTGCGTTGCATGGCATAAAACAGGCATGCAGTCAAATTCTGGATTCAGTATATTCTCCACGAAAAACTCCTCACCTTGTATGAGGGTGGAGGGTGGTGGGTGGTGCCACCTTGGTACCTCTTTAATATAATTCCTCTCAAATTACCCCACAGAAAAGAACAATAGAAATTCCCGATCTTGGATGAGGGTAATGGGTGGTGCCACCTTTGCGCCTTCTTTAATAGTTAGTACAATTTCTCTCTAAAAGAGAAACTGCCTATGTCTTACTATGAAGCCACATCTGCCAACTCTTTCCTACACAGGATTCAGAGCCGTTGTTCAATGCAAGCTGTTTTTAAGATTAAAAGGTTATACCCAGTTACAGTAAACAATAGGTCATAAAGACGGGTGAGAATAACCTCAACTTTTTTTCTTCCTGCATGCTTCAAATTTGTGTTACAGTAAAGTTGCTAGTTGCTACTATCCCACTAATCTCTGAAATACATTCTTCTTTCTTACATCCACTCTCTGCTACAACTATTCTCGCTACTACAAGTCAAAATGACTTGAAAAAACAAGAAGAATGTGGTTACTAGCCTAGATCTCTCGTAAACAATAAAAATTCAGATGTAAAATGTAAGGTACGGCCTAGAGTACTAAATTCAGAACACTGGGACTCCCTCTGAATATGGATTTTACTTGTTATATAATCCTTTGAAGCTTCTCATGCATTGCAAGCGTGTAATGACTCCATCCGGCATAAAGTGGGGAATTCAAGGACATAAAGTGTCGATCTTTTATCCCTCTACCGTACCCTATACTAAAACTTGCATAGAAGTTAGAACCATCAATTTAACTTGAGAAGAGAGCGAAAAAGTTCCCTCTTGGAGTCCACGAAGATAGAATTCGACAAATACAGTATTTGTTTATTCAGCGACGTCAAATTAATTCGAACTAACCTAAATTGAGAGAGAGCGATTGAAAAAGGCGATAAAAAAATCAGGTAAACGAATGAAACAGAGCGATATAGAGAAGAATCTACGGTTAGAAGACCGAACCTTGTCCCAAGAAGCCTCCGGATCCAACAATTTCGCGAACTTGAACGGAGACAAGTGACCATTCTGGTGTTGCTGTGGCGGAAGATTGAACTTCACCGATTTCCTCTCTTTCATACTGATAAATCGATTAATACTCCGCGAAAGGCTCGTTGAAGATTCCAATAATGTTGAAAAGTTACAGCGGATTCAATCAGACAATAATAGGGTTGATGTTTGAGGTGAGAGAGAAAGGGGGTCAATTCGATCGATTGAGAGAAAAAGGGTATTATAATTGGTCGAATGTGTTAAAAGTGGAATATAAAAATCGGAAAAGCTGTGCTGTAGATCTGAGGCGACGGGAGAAGCTGAGAATGGAGGAGAGGTAGGTTTTGCTTGCGTCTGACTTGTTCCACTAATTGGATTATACAATGTGTAATGGGATTCATCACAATTTCACGATTCGATCCAGTCTGATATTTAAATTTTTTAAAAATTTAATCTAGTTTTTGTCCCTTATACTAATATAAATCAGACCGAATCAGTTAAAACTAAACTAAACCTTAAAAGAATAAAAAATTTAGGAGCTAAAATCATCTATATTAGCCTCTCTTTCATTACTTCTTATTTATTTTAAGAAATAATTCTTCCAAATATATTCGGCCCTATTTGGGTTGTGGTTTATATTTATTTAAAAATTTTGTTTTTATTCATTTTTTTTTGCATTTGTTATTTAAATCTCAATGTTTTGTAATTTATTGGTCCGTCTTGATGAAAAGAATCTAATGAGTATAAAATTATGTCCAAAAGTTTAAAAAAAATCACTAAAGACGACGAATAAGTACAAAAAACTCTGTTTTTTTATTTATTTTTGTCTTTTCTGAACTTTTTTCAAATGTAGCCGATGATTGATAACTTTTCTGAAAGCTCTTGTCGAGATGAACCAATAAATCAAAAAAAATTGATGAAAAATAAAAAATTGTAAAAAAATTTCAAATAAGGACGAAAAATTTTTCAATAAATAAACACATAAAAATCACAGCTCAAATAGGGCCAAATCAGTCTTTCTTAATTATCTTTCTATTTTGTAAATACTACAATAATTTTTTATATTTAAAAAGTCACTATAATTTTTCTAAGATTTTTTATTTTTTTATTTTCTTGTAATTTTTTTGAATTAAATATAAAAAAAAAGAAAAATATTTTAATAAAATTAGGATAGAACAGAGATATGTTAGAAAATGGGACTCTCTAAAGTAAAAAAAATAAAAATTCCTCACTAATTTCATTTAAAAAATAGAAAAAATGATATGGATGCTCTAACAAAACACTAGTTCTTTAAGCAGGTTGTTTTAAGATTTTTAGTACTTGATTTCTCTTAATTTACTTGGTTGGATGAATGAGTTTAATTTGATTATGAATTTTTAAATTTGGATTGTAAATGTGTATTATTCCCTCCGTCCCAGTTTGTTTGTCCACTTTCGACATACATACCATTTAAAGAATTATCTACATTGAGTGATCAATAATATTTTAAATGATAATGAAAATATTGTCTAATAGAACTAATTAAGATGCATATTGAATATAAAAAGAGTAATAAATTAAAAGATATAAATTATTTTTTTAGAGGTCCTAAATAGTAAAACTGGACAAATAAACCGGGACGGAGAGAGTATATGTTTTAAATTCTAATCTGGGCTTGGTTCATTTAATATGAGCATCTTAATTTTTTAGAATTTTTTCAATTTGTACGTGGGCCTAGACGCCAATCAAATCAAAATCGGGCCAAAACCAAATTAGAATCGAAAAAATTGAACCAAATTAAAATACTTTGTTTCGATTTACAAATTTATAAAAATTATTAATTTGGTCCGAATGCTTAGTCAAACCAGATTAAATTGGACGATTACGATTCACACGAAGAAAATATCAAGATCCTAGTTTAGGGCGGGGCTGAATTCCTAACCTTTCCACGCTGGACTGCAAACCTCTGTTCTGCTATTAATTATGCAATGGTACAGGGAGAACAATTAGTTTGCTCTTGATTTTATTATTTGATTATTTTTATGTATTTTTTTATAATTTGTATTTTTCATTAATTTTTTATAAATTATTAGTTCGTCTCAATGAAAGTTTTTAAAAATTTATAAATAATAAATTAAATTTAAAAAATTTAAAAAAGACAAAAATAATTTAAAAATATGATTTTTTTGTGTTTATTCGTCGTTTTTAGTGACTTTTTTTTTAATTTTTGGACATAATTTTATAGTTTTAGATTCGTCTCATCGAGACGGACCAATAATCCACAAAAAATTTGAGGCCAAAACAATAACATATGAAAAAATTTGAATAGAGACAAAACGTGCTTAAAAATAATTGAATTATTCCTATGGTTAGCTTGCCAAAATGCAATTGGAGTGAAAACAGTTCTACACCATAGAGGATTCGTACCACAACAGGAAAGGAATCTAACCTGCAATATGTGCAACGCAAAGGAGGAATCTACCAATCATCTACTAATGCATTGCAAGTACGCTTGGAACGTTTGGAGCTGCATCTTACGATGGTAGAATATACAGTGGGTCTTCCCGGAAAACTTGAAGCAGCTCATCTCAGGGCATCCAAGCCCAAAACTGACGCGAAAATCAAGAACCTTATGGGAAGCTTCAATTTACGCAACCATTTGGTCTTTATGGCTGGCGCGAAACAACTTGGTGTTCAATGGTAAGAGAGCGAGAGCAGAAGATTTGGGAGACATCATCAAAATCAGAGCTGCAACTTGGGCTAAAGCTAAGCTCAACCTATTCCACTATTCGGTTCTAGCAATAGTGAGATAGGTTCTAGCAATAGTGAGATATCGTGAAGGAGTTCTCAACAATTATGAAAAGTAGTGGTTTTAGTTTTTCCTCAATATACATTTGTACATATCACAAGTAGGCTTTTGTTGGTTCCTTGCCAACACTTTGTTCTGATTTTGGATTCAAATGATTTGTCATCTGAATCCTAGGTTATCATTGTAAGTCTTTACTTTGATCATTTATACAACCGTTTACTTAGCAAAAAAAAAAATTGAATTAAGACAAATGGAAACAGTATTTTTGCAGGGACATTTATACGTACACTATATAAGTATGTGTAAAAATAAGTGCGGTTCTAAGAAAATGCAAGTTACAATTCACAAGTTTTTTAACTTAGTTGAATCACTTAATTCATTGAATTGAATATTTTTTTAGTCAATCACGGCAACAAGATATTAAATTTAAACACGCATTATTAATCACAAAAGTTTATAATTTGTATCTTCTACAAAGTACTTAGAAATGAGCACAAAAACTTTTACAAAGTCATTAACAAATTTTTAGAATAATCATAATTTTTAATAATTTTCTCTTACGATTGTTAAAAGAAATAAACAAGTATTAAATGTCCGAATAGACAAACAACATAAACTAATAATTATAAATAAATCATAAAATTAGAGAGATGTATTTAGAAGTAGAGTATGCTACAATATAGTAGCACCATAAATAATTATGCAAAAAATGTAAGATCGTTAGTAAAGAATATCTAATTTTGTACGTAGTGTTCCAATATTTTCTACGAAAACATATTCATCTGGGGCCTAATGTTGACCTTATATAAATGTTCGGTTGTGGAGGAATTGATACCCATCGAGGATACCGCAAGAGCACTTAATAATTTTTCATATTTTACCTAGAATCCAATACCGTTTACTAAATATATTATGCGACAAGCTAAATCACTTACGACCCGTTTGTTAGCGGTTAAAATTTTAGAAGGGATATGGGGATATAATAAGAGGGGTATAATGGGTGGATATGATAGAAGGTGAGATTAATATTTACTTGGTTTGTTTTCTCTCTCTCTCTTTTTATAGAAAAAGGGTATATGCATATGATTGGTTAGTTTTGTAGTGGATGATGTACAATTGTGATAATTTTCTATTTTATCCTTATACAGTTCTTTCTTTCTCTTTAGTGGTTTTTATGAATTTTTCTAAATTTAATATAGCTTTTTTATTAAATTGAATGTAACTCTCTCTAAAAAGTATAAAAATTATATTTAAAAAACATAAACATATTCAGTAAAATATATTCAAAAAATATAAAAAGTCAAAATAACAAGTCAAAGTTGGTTAATTTTTTCATATTAAGTGAATTTTCCTATAACATGTTATGACCTTTTTTTTTTTTAACTTTTTAAACGTATGTATAGTAGATGTACTCAAAAGGGGGGGAAATTGGGTGATTGCATAAACTCCATCACCATTTGTAATAATTCAAAATTTTTAATGTATTAAAATAAATTGTAATTATTTTTAAATAATAAATGTATGTTTACTTAATTGTTAATCTAATCACTAATGTATTTATTTTTCAATGGAAGGTTGAGACCGAGTGTCGGTATGGAATGAGATACACTGATTTTTTTTTCTCTTTCTTTTTCTTAATTCTTAGTCAGCTGTTTTGAAATAAGCCTTCGTGGCTTTTGAATTGTAGCATTAAGGGGTGTAATGGTGTTGATTGTGAGGTTTAATGGGAGAATTATGGGAATTGATTCCCTTGTGGCCGATATAAACCTGTGGTTTTCTTTCGTTGTACTCCATGCCATTTACATCATCAGAAATCAGAGAGAAGTATTAGGAAGAGGCTGAGATTATTGAGAGAGAAGGAGAGGAAGTTCTACTGAATTCGAAACTCCGCTAATTAGCCCTCGTTTTTTGTCTAATCACGTAATCGACAGGGGCGGATCTAGACATTTTAATCAGTGGGGTCAAAATCTCTACTAAAAATAATTTAATTTTTTTCTATTCGTTAAAAAAATTAATTTTTTTAATTATAAACATATAAAGTATTATTTATCAGTTAGTTTTTATTCATATACAATACAATTTTTGCTCAATCTTCATAGTAAAAATACTTTTTTCATTTGGATAAAATATTTAGTACAATTTTATACATTTGGTGAAATATTTGGTGCAATTTTTATATTTTAGGCAAAATCTTGGGATAATTTTTATACCTTAGGCAAATTATTTGGAGCAATATTATAATTTTAATAGAATGAAACTGACTAATTAATTTCAAACTTCTAATAATAATACAAATTTTGAAAATTTGAATGGAATCAAGTGACCTTCATTGATCCAATGTGCCATGAGCGCTCCTACTTAGAACTTACTCTAGCGACAATTTTGACTATAGTTTCTCCGTCCTAATAGATAATGGTTGGTTTTGACTTGACTTTATTATTTGATTTTTTTGTTCTTATGTGATTTTTTTCGTAATTTTTTATTTTTCGTCAACTTTTTGTGAATTATTAGTTCATTTCAATGTGAAGTTTCAAAAAAGTTATAAATAATAAACAAAATTAAATAGAGACAACTTACTTAATAATAAGAAAATTAGACCAAATTGAGCCAATATTAACATGTAGTATCACCGTTCTATTCAAAATCTCGATGACTCGTAAACACACTTCATACAGGTTACCAAATTCTTCTCTTTTTTTTTTTTTGCTTTTCCTCGTAAGCTTCATTTTGTTACCTATTTCCTAATTAAATCAAGCCTTTTAGTTTCTGAAACCAAAACATGGGAAAAAACAGAAAGGGGACTTTGAATTGTGTGCTAGTGGCCAGTGCTTTTACATAAAACTTGCGCCGCCCTCTCTCTCTTTCTCCCCTCTCCCCATTAATACAAAACAAAAAATTGTAGAAGGTCTAAGTGGGGCAAATTATTAGTCGACGGGGCAAATTATTAAAGAGGGAGGCAAAATACCAAAAAAATTCAAAAAAAAAAAAAATTACCATCATTTTTCAAACCAGTGGGGTCAAGTGACCCCACTTGCCCACACATACCTCCGCCCCTGGTAATCGAGATAGAAATTTGTACCTTCAACCCATAAGTGTTGTTGTCAAATAAACACAATTGTGGAATAAATTTCTGATAATTTCATTCATTGTAGTCTTACAATAATATAGTACAAACATTTACAAGGAAAGAATCAAGAAAAGAATCAAGGAAAGAATCAAGGATATTGACCATATCAAATCAAATCCTTAATTTTAACATTCCCCCTCAAGTTGGAGCATGGATATCGCACATGCCTAACTTGAATCAAGGAAAGAATCAAGGATATTGACCATATCAAATCAAATCCTTAATTTTAACACTCCCCCTCAAGTTGGAGCATGGATATCGCACATGCCTAACTTGAATCAAGGAAAGAATCAAAGATATTGACCATATCAAATCAAATCCTTAATTTTAACATTCCCCCTCAAGTTGGAGCATGGATATCACATGCCTAACTTGTCTAAAGAGACATCAAAAACATTGCTGGCTACAACTTTAGTAAGAATATCGGCTAGTTGATCTTCAGACTTCACGAATGGAAAAATAATGATCCCAGCTTCTGCACTTGATCTTGCCACTACTGGTGCTTTTTACTCCTCCAAGTCACAAGATTTCCCCCCACAAAAGTAAAATATCCTGATGTAGATCTTCTGTCATTAGCTGAACCAGCCCAATCTGCATCAGTGTAACCTTCTACCTTCAAGTGATTATTCTTGGTGAACAATAACCCTTTACCTGGAGCACGCTCTTTAGAGAGGGGAGAGCCATTTATTTATAGATGAGATTAGGGTTAACCTAATGGGCTCTAACCACCTAGGCCCATTAGGGTTAACTTATACATAACCTAATCTATCCCACATAACAACTAACACCCTCCCTCAAACTGGTGCATATACATCAATCATGCCCAATTTGTTACATATATATGAAATCTGATTCCCAACTAGTGGATATTTTATATTCCAACACTCCCCCTCAAGTTGGGGCAAAGATATCCACGAGACCAAACTTGCCAATAGACAACTTCAACAAAGACTTCGTTTCTTCTGGCATTGTGGATCATCAAGCAATCATCAACAAGTCACGAAAAAGTGACCAGATTGTATCAACCACAACAACCCAAACATAAGAATAGAAAACCCTAGGTTCGTTCAACACCAACCTTCGAATTGTGGTTTACAACCACAACAATCCGAACAAATGCACGGGAGAGACAACCTTTCTAGATCATCAATAAGTCACCAAACTGTGACCAAATTGTGGTTTTCAACCACAACAATCCGAACAAACGCACGGGAGAGACAACCTTCTAGATCATCAATAAGTCACCAAACTGTGACCAAATTGTGGTTTACAACCACAACAATCCGAACAAATGAACGAAAAATTATGTCAGGCCATATCCAAACCAAAGCAGCAGTCAAGACAGCAGCGGTAGCGGAGGAGAGATGCGGCAACGGTGGAATGGAAAAAAGGGGCAGCGGTAGCGGCGAGAGAGAGACAGCGGCGGATAGCGGCTGTCAGGAGAGAGACAACAGCAACGATTACTGACGAGAAGGCAACACCGCCGCCAATGTGACCAGCGACAACCGGCGGCGGCGGCAGTGGGAGAATAATTGGTTTTTTCTAGGGCTTAGGAGTTTTCCAAGAGGCCATTACAGCCCCTTCGCAGCAGAATGGTATGAACAGAAAGAACAATTGTGAATACAGGACCAAACTTCAATTCCTAGGGTAAAGAAGAGGATATTGAAGAAGGCTCTGATACCATGTCAAATAAACACAATTGTGGAATAAATTTCTGATAATTTCATTCATTGTAGTCTTACAATAATATAGTACAAACATTTACAAGGAAAGAATCAAGAAAAGAATCAAGGAAAGAATCAAGGATATTGACCATATCAAATCAAATCCTTAATTTTAACAGTTGTATTTCAGTTTCAATTGCATGATGTTAGTTAAGAACCCATGAATTTTGGACCTATTTTTTAGGGAAAACTAGAAACTCAGAATCAGATAGATTCATGATCTGACCGGCTAGGATTGCTTTGGTGACCGGTCAGGGTGTTCTGTTAAATCTGGCCAGAAACATTTGGTGACCAATTAGGGTCTTGATTGTGATCAATAAGGAAATTGCTCGAGCAGGATTTAGTCGCTCAAATGGCCTAACCAAATATCAAACTTTTGGAGTTTCAATCCCAAATGGATTAAACACGTCCCGGACTCCACATACACCTTGCACATGCATACACTCGTATTTTATTTATGTCCACGGATTCTCGTAGAATTATGTGAGAGCAAAACTGCAAACTTATACCATATTCTGTTGTTTCAGTTATGCCGTTATATATGAAAATGTATTATGTATCGATAACTGAGCCGTTGGACTATTATTGTTTGATGTTGTTGAAATTTCTGGAAGTTATGAACATGCTCAAATGCAATCATTATACTGCCTGATTTTTCGTAAAGTTGTCGTTAACTATATTTTAGGAAAATCTAGATTATATGCTAAGGAAACTGGTTAGAATGACACTTGGACAAGGCAACGAAGAGTGTTGAGTGTGCATTGTAATTGAGTTCATGGTTACAGACATCCAAGTGAACGTAAATGAATGTGAACTGGTTTGGGTGCCCTGTCATGGTGATTTGGTATTGGGGGTCGACTTGATTTGTTTTTTGTGTTGAAAGGACTCCAATTAGGAGTAGTTGGAGATGGCTGAGGGTGATTTCAAGGACGTTTGTGAGAGCAGCTTCGGACCCTAAGAGAGTGACAACCAGTGTCTTGGACATCCTTGAACTGAAAGAGGAAGCATTTAAGATTCATTTGTAATTGACTTGGTAACACCACGTTCGTCTAAATCTAAATATGATCAGGTAGTTATTAACCTGAGTAGACGGTAGAAAATCCTTTCCTTACAGGTTTGTCAGTATTAAAATCAGGTACATAACCTCAGACTACGAGCCCATGGTATGTAATGACTGATTAATACTAACTAAGGGCCGTACGCTGTAGTTGATGGGTAAGATTTGGATTCCATAAGTGGTGAATCCTAGAAACGCTAAAGCAAGATTAGAAAAATAAAAGGTAAAAATAATTTCCACTAGCACAACTATCGCAGGGTTCACCGGAATAAGCTAGCATGCTAAAGGTATCATATCAATCATGTTGGAAAATGGGAGAAATTAAGATGGATACTGTGTTCTTTGTCATTGACTCGACAGCCAGGTATAATGCATTATTAGAAAGAGATTGAATACATGTTAATGGATGTATTCATTTTTCGATACATCAAGAATTGATGGCCATATAATATGAGAAAAGAGAATAATAGGCACTACAGAAGTAAAAGTTTATCCTCATCCATTCAATTCTACGACAAACTTCGTTGAAATAGAAATATGCAAGATTGGGATCATTCCACTCAGTGTTCCAACAACGGCCACATCTCCAAACAACAAATTGAACATGGGCGAATTGACACAATTAAGAGTGAAGGTCAGACAAGTTGTCGAATATGAATCATATGTACCCAAAGATGATAATGTTTGCCTTTGAGTCAGGAAAAAATGAAAAACATGCTAATTCATTGGCCCTGGTCAAATATGCCGTGTTGGAAATAGAGCCAAAGATGCAAAAAAAGACTGCTTGGACAGATCTTGTGTTTGAAGAAGATGGCTGCGAACCTCAGCTAAGTAGGAGTGACGCGAGCTAGTTGATTCAAGAAGAACGAAGATTGGTTTTCAAGATCCACTAGAAGAAATCGATTTGGGGAATAACAAGGATCCCAAATCGTTAATTTATTAGTAAATGGCTCAACTCAAATGCAAAATCTAGACTAGTCGATATACTGCAAGACTGTAAAGCTTGTTTGCCTAGAATTACAATGAGTGACTATAAGTGGACAGAGACTTGGTGGAGCACAATTTTCCTATCAACTCCCAATGTAAGCCATTCAAACAACAATCCAAAAGAATGACTCCATACGTGATTGCAAGAATCAATAAGGAAATCTCAAAGTTGCTCGATGACGGATTCATTAGGACAACCAGGTCTGTCGGATGGCTGTTAAATATAATTCCAATAAGAAAAAAGAATGTCAAGTTGATGGTGTGTATAAATTTTTGAAATCTAAACATTACAACTCTGAAAGATGAGTATCCTGTGCCAATCGTAGATCTACTGGTTGACAGGTTAGTTGGCTACCCCATTTTATCGTTAATGGATAGTCATTCTAGCTATAATCAAATTGGTATAGCTGAAGAAAATGTTCAAAAGATAACTTTCTGATGCCTAGGCAACATTGACACTTCCAAATGGATTAAAATGCCATCCGAATTGAAAAATACTAGTGTCACATATCAAAGAGCTATGAATACCATCTTTCATGAACACATTAGTGATTCATTGGATTGCTATATTGATGATATTTAGTCAAATTCCAGGCATGTGAGGAGCATCTGGAACACTTAAAGAAGTTATTCGAGATAATGAGACATCGCAAATTAAAATTGAACCCACTTAAATGTGCATTTTGAGTGTTTGTGGGTAATTTTATGGGTTATTTAATCCATCATACAAGAACAAAATCAAGACCATTATTGAAGCTAGACTCGTTACAGCTAAAAAAAATTTACAAAGGCAAATCAGAATTATACCTTTGAATAGAGAGCAAAGCATAAGCATGTCTTCTAGACCATTAAAACATATTTGGCCAGTCTAGCTATCCTCATGCCACAAAGAGAAGGAAAGCCTTTGAAATTGTACTTGGCAACAACAGAAGACTCAATTGGAATATTGTTAGTTCAAGACAATAATTTAAAGCCTTAAGCTATGCTGGTGTAGGGGGTATGTTGACTCCCTAAAGTGTCTGCCAATAAGGATTTGACATGTGGCACTACACAACTGAGGTGCCCACACCCAATTAAATGAGCACGAGAAGTTCAAACAGTGTTGTTCGACCTTTTAGGCAATTAATTATCTGCTAGATGACTGACGTGTACAAAATGCGAAGCAATGTTATTTTCATGTGCATGTGTGTTAATCCAACTGCCATGCATGACCACATACAAAGAAGATGAATGCAATGAGATGTGAGTCATGGAGGCATGAAGAAAATGAGAACATGATCAATGGCAATGATCATGGTTAGGTCCCACGCCGAAGTAGAATAAGGTGCGAAGATTCAAGCGGAAAATCCAAAGGGAGAAAATTAAGGTGCCAACTACTTGAGTGGTCTATAAATTGGAGCAATGGTAGAGAGGAAAATGAGGACAATTCCTCACACAACACATTCATTCCTTGTACTTGTTCTCCCCCCCCCCCCCCCCCCCCCCCCCCCCCCCCCTTCATGTAGTACTTGTATCTGTATTTGTACTTAACTTTAGCCGTAATCTATAACAGTAGAAGTACTTCGGTCAGAAAATTAGTCCGAAGCAGATTTGATTGCTTGTAACCCTCGAATGTAAGTTTGTCCTCAAATTTATTAGTTGAAAGAGTAATGCTACTGACACTTCATTTGTTATTTTGTGTTTTACTCCATGATGAGATGGAAGAAGACAAATGGTTGTGAGTGTGTGTATGTATGTGTGTGAGAGAGAGAGGAGGAGGAGGGAAAAGATGTCACCTCATCATAGAGTAAAACACGAGGTAACAAATAAAGCAAAAATGCTAGAGGCACACCATTTTTGCACATCGTTTTCACACATCACTCAAAACTACGTAGTTTTGTGTTGAAAAAAAACCATATTTATTTTTTACCCATATCGCTGAAAACATATTTGGATCTTCCTTAACATAAAACGACGTAGTTTTAAGTGATGTGTAAAAGTGATGTGTTAAAATGATGTGTATGTAGCACTCTTGCAAATAAAGTGTCCCTAGCACTACTCTTATTAGAAATCAATTCATTCTATATTCTTTGTGACTGTTCATTTTTTGTTTTTGATTTTGAATTGTCACGTGTCAGTACTTGAGAATTATTTTAATTGAAATAAAAGAACAGATAATACAAATTTTTTATAGTTATTGACGAAAGAAAAAAATGTTGGCCTTAGCGGTATATCAAAATTTCACAAGATATCCCTGCTCATTTGGGTGTAAGAAAATCCATAGGTCTTGGTTACATTTGCTTTAACCACGTCATCATATTTTGGTATTTAAATATCTTTGACAAAAGCATTCAAAATATAATCAATTAAGATAATAATTATATGCGATCTTAACGGAGGAAGGCCATTTTTTTCCGCTAGTAGAACATTTGCCCTATTTCTTTGTTGTTTAACAAATAAATTTCTTTTTATTTTAATTTTTTTGATATCCCCATCAAGACCCACCAAAGCCGGTTTAAGAGCATCCACACTAGTCTCCTTATTTTTTGGACAAAATTATAGAGAAATGTCTCCTTTTTTACTTTAAGAAATTAGATTTTCTAATGTCTCCTGCATCAGACCTTTTATTCTATCTTTATTTTATTAGAATATATTTTTCTTTCATATTCAATTCTAGAATAAGAAAATTAAAAATTAAATTAAAAAAATTATAAGAGGCTATAGTGGCTCTCTAAACATATGTAGTCACTATAGTAATAACAAAATAGAAAACAGATCAGGAGAGATTGATGTAGAGCCACTTTGAAAGAATTCATTCTCAAAATAGGAAAGGAGGAAATTAGAGGGGTTGATGTGCTTCTTTGACTACAATTTCTTCCTTCTAACATTAGAGGTGGGATCCACACAAACACACACCCATATATATATACACACACATATAGATATGTATATATATCTTAAGAAGCGACGTAATGCTCTTGGGAGTAGGTACGTAGTAATTTTTTCCTAAAACAAAATGCTAACTTGATTCTTTGGCTTATAAAAATCCCTTTATTATAAAATTTTGGGGCATGCTTAGTTATGTCACAATCAGGCTTATATGAATTAGGATCACAATCGTCAGTGCTATTTGCAATTTGACTCAATAGAGGCTCGTTTGTAAACAAAATTGAGCTGAAATTAGTTAAAATTCGGTTTGAATAGGCTAATAAATACAAAATATTTTTATAAATTGTTTTGCGGGTATATAAAGTTATTCATACTATTTTGTTTTTTTATATATATATATATATATTCTTAGACAACTTGATTTTGAACTTGATATCTGTTCGTCTATATGTGCTTAATTTGAATTCAAGCTCCACAAATACAAATCAACTCAAATTTAGATTTTTCTTGAGTTGACTTAATTCTGAATGATGTGATCTCAAACGTAACAAAGTTCGATTCAATTCACCTCGTTCGGAGCCTTGTGTGGAATTGTACTAGGTTCCAAATTTCACACAACTAGTTTTTGGAATATGCTTAACGAACATGGAATAAGGTTTCCCGAATTCTTATCCACAACTCCCTCTAACGTGTTTTCCCTGTCCTTGTCTAGTTATGTTATCCGTTACTGGAAAAATCATCCTTTTTACTGGCCAAGTGTTCCTAAAGCACCTTGTTGAATCTTCCTTGTCCAAGTGTCCCTAACCTACTGCAGAGAAACTCACGCCACCTTCTACGCACCACGATAAAACCGTACCCCGTTTGTCTAAGAAAACTCAAAAACAAAAGATCAACATGTTCTTGGCCAGCCGTTGTTTTCTCTCTCTTCTCTTCTCTTCTCTTTCTCCCTCTCATCATGACAGGTGTCATTTAAACGACACCCTCGTAACCGCTAAAAGAACTCTCCTACTCCAACTTCGAAACAAAAGCGTCGGGCAGTCGTCGTGTTCGAAAGTGGAGCCCGCGCTTTTGACAGCTTCAAATCTTGGGTCCCACTCCCAAACCCACATGCACCACCGCCTCCCCCTTATCCAACGTCGTTATCTAACCGTCGTTCGTGGCTCTCAGACCCAGCGCTTTTACCCCCTCCGTCAACGTTTTCGCCGTCACATTAAGTTCTTTTTTATCGGAAATTGAAAAAAAAAAAAATGTTGTGATAATACCGAGAGAAAACTGCCCCACAAAGGGATAATCCTTTTCCACGTTGGATTAGTTCTTTTATCCTACGTGGCAATCTTTGAAAAATGAAATTACGAAGTGGATAACCAAGAAAAATTGCCACAAAATGCATTTTTAAAATTGTACAACATTGTAGCCATGAACATTTATTGAGGAGTAATGCTAGGTACACATCCAGACACAGATGTGTCCGAAACTGTTAGATACACGTGGGGTCCTTAATAATTCAAGGACGCAATTTGCATCTAACGATTCTGAACACATTTATATCTGATCTGTATTCCTAACATCTGTGTATAAAGACTTTCTGTTTGGGAGGTTTGTTAAGTTAATAAAGTTAAAACATTAGTATCTTTAACTACTTTTGCTTAAATATTTGAACCCACTTTCTTTATTTTTATTTTTAACTTAAATATTTGTTTTTTAATGATTTTAAAATTTGGATAGTTGCCATCCTACTCTTGCCGTTGGTTCTTGTACACAAGTTCTAAGATTGGGAGTGATTTTTTGGCTAAAATCCCCCAATAATCAAGTTAGTAATGAAACCGAGAGAGTGTAAATTTCGCTCAGAAGTACTATTTGCGAGGTCTTATGAATCGAGTTACGTAATTGATTTTCTTTGTGAAACTAAACGGTTCGTGCCTAAGTAGACTGAACGGATCCAGTCTGAGCATAGTAAACTTTTAAACCATATATTTTAACCTATTGTATCACGTCAATTTTCCTTTTTCAATTCTCATCTTAATATTACGTGTTAATTAAGCACATATGTTTTTATGTCATCCTACTAATACAAAGGTCAAAATTAACAATTTGATTAAAAATATTAAATTTATAAATCACGTATCCAAGCTATAAAAAGTGTCCAAAATAAATATAGAGTGCATAAATTCAAACTCAATATGAATCTCGTTCAAATATTTTAGTTTTGAGTATTTTGTAAATTAATAGAACTACCCATTTTATGTAGGGGTATTTGGGAGCCTATTTTTTATTTTTTTTATTTTTGACTTTTTAATTTTTTAACTTTTTAGATTATGGCCAGAATGGGTTTTGAATTTAAGAAGAGTATTTACAAAAAATTTACAGAATACATTTTACAAAAATAGAAAAATAAAAAATAAAAATAAAAAAACGAAAAAAAGGTTTAGACATCTTTTTGAGTTTTTGCTCTTAAAGTCTAAAATGAAAAATGAGTCCTGCATAACTCATTCTGAGAAAGCGGCTCCCAAACACCCCAATCGAACATATCCCTAATATCCCTCTTTCCTTTTTCCTTTTTCTTTTATGTGGTAGCAATCTTCCAAATTTGTAACAAAACTTTCCTATTTTTGGAAATAAAAAATTAATGTGGACGTCCCTACAAATAATTAGTATTGCAAAATTTCGTACGAAATTCCCTCTCTTCGTGACCGACCTTTTTTGTCGATCATTCAAAGTAGCCATGACCACAGGCTCACCAAAATTCCTCAACGTGTCGCGATCGCAAAAGGCTTGGGGAGAGTGTGGTTCACCCTTTGGCGAAGAACCGGTCTTTAGGTGGTTCAAGCAACCTGCTATAGCCGGGAACACTATTGGGATTTTACAGGTAGATCTGGTAATGAACATTCGATGGTATAAGAGCTGGGGTTTAAGCAAATGTTTGGATGGTTCTCAGAGGGTTTTGGAAAGAGAGATTGGGAGGAGAGAGAAAATCATGGGTAGCGTCTGAACTCTGAAGTTCCAAATAGCGTTTGTTTCCGAGAAAGAAAGAGATTGGAAAATGGGATGGAGAGAGTTTTCAGACACTTTCGAGTGTCGTGATCGTTGGGAATTCTGATTAGATATGTTCTTTGAATTTCTCCGACAATTCTCCGATCTTTGATAGTTCTAAGAAAATTCGCTGGAAGACAACGAAGCTTTTGTGACATTCCAGCCACACGAGGTAAGAATGACGAGTACGTTTCTGTTTCGCCATTTGACGGAGTTGCAGTTTATTCCTCCAAAGGATGGTGTTTGGTTCCCGAGAAACAGTTAGAATCTAACGACAACTGGTGTTAATTGGGATGACATTAGTCTAATTCATGATTTGTTTTTCGACAACCGAAGCCTGCCTTCTTTTGGTTTTATATCCTGTTGTCTGATTTCTTTTTTCATTTGAAATTGGTCACGATGTTGCTTTATTTTTTTCCCGTGGATTTTAAATTTCGTGCTTGAAATCCGTTTCTCATGGGAAAATCGTGTCCAACTTTGTATTTTTTTCCCCGGAAAATCAATGAAATCATTGAGATCCAGTGTTCTCTTATTGTTTTTCTTTTACTTTCGAAATCAACTAAACTATCTCAGGGTCTGGTTCGATCTGGTTCTTGGGTTTAAGATGCCCTCCAGAAAATGCGCGTAATATATTCATTGGCAGGGATGTCGGAGATAATGACTCTATTGTCTTCTACGCTATTTTTTGGGGTCCTTTCTATCAGGGTTTTATGAGTGTTTTTGACTAGTCTCTCTCTTTCTTTTGCCTTTCCCAAAAAGGCATGCATTTTCTGGTTCTAAAATTATTGGGCTCAATTAGTACTTTGAAGCTCAGCATTCAGTTGGCCTGAATCTTTTCCCTTCATATGTTGATTCACACAAGCTGCAATAGATCCCTATGTTTTTGTCTATATCATTGTGCTTACTGGTTCAGATTTTCACGTTTAGCTGTCAAATGACGTTTATGCATGAGAATCATGTTTTCCTTTATATCATGCCTATCTGATGGAACTATGTCCTTGTATTCAAAGCCATTTGAATTGTGACTTGTGAGTAGCCTGGCGATTTTCCAGATCTGTTTGCACGAATTCATTTATGATCTTTCTGATTGTTGCCAAGATAAAAGAAAACAATATTGAGACTTATGACTTTTTGCAGTTGAAATTGTCCAAGTTTGGTGCATCTCTGTGCTTATATCCATTTGAATTATGAAAAAGGCGTCATTGTTACTCTTATTCATGTTAATTTGTTATTTGTAAAGCTCCATGCTGCTCTACTTTCCTAACTATTCTTGACCGCTGTTAATTTTTGTCTTATTAGTAATCATTTGTTGCAGTGAACTTTGGTGATCGGCAGGTGTCCAGTTCTTTTGGGCTTCTTTAAGACTGTGAAAGAAATTTAGGAATGCTGGTCTTTTGCTTTTTGTTGAGTTTTTGGTATGTTCTCTGAGTTATGGTGTTGCAGAAGAGGTTATATTATGGATTTGATGGCTATCAGGTGCCTCCCATGCCCCGAGCTACTAGATCAGCTAGGGTAAATGTGCCTAATCCCTTAAACCCCTCATTTTGTCCCTACGTTTTCTGGTTTCTGACCCTCTAACTTTGATTCTTTGTCTGTTATTAGAGGAGGTGCTCACTTAGGAAGAAAGTTGATGACAATAAAATGTGTGCATTTGACTTATTGGCTACTGTAGCTGGCAAGTTATTGTTGGAGGGAGAAAGTTCTCCTAGTTCTAGTAATACACTAACCGGGCAAGAATTGGTGCCGACTTTGAAAGATTCTATTAAGAAAGAGCAGCAGGATGAAGATAGAATCTCAAAAGTAGAACCTTGTTGGGGACTTGCACTGATAACAACTTCTGCTTTTTCGGAGAATGTTGTTAAAAGAAAGATCCAAACTGGAAGCTTGGTGAAGAAAGTAGAGTTGGCTTCATCAGGAAATCAGGAGCCTTTTGATTGCACAGTAGAGGATGAAAATAAGAAACAGATAAAAATGGAGACACCAATGACTGGAAATGCATCATATGGTAACAACGAGGATCTCTGCAGCTTGGATGATCTGGCTGTTAAGGACAGGAAATCTCCTGATTTAGTTAGTGTAGACAATAGCGTGACACTGCCTTCGTGCACCAATCACTTTTCTTGTGGCTCTTTCCTGACAATTCAGGATGATGTAAAGTTAGTAATTAGAGATGATGACGAAAACTCTTCAGGGTGCAGTCAACCAAGCAGCACCGCAGAAAAGCCCTTCAGGCCACCAACACAAGTTGGTGGCCAAAGAATAAGGAAGCGATTTCCAGCCAAATATTGGAAAGTTTTTCCAAAATTGAAGCATGAGGAGGAACATTTTCATTCTGGTGAGTAGTTACTTATTATTTAATTTAACCCGGTCCTCGCAATAAATTGGAGATAAATGGGAGTTATATTTTTACAAAACTTAGTTGGGCATTATAATCTTGTTTCCAGATTCTGAAGTAAAGCCTTTGTACCACAATAGGAAGATTTGCAACCAACGCCAACGGTCTCAAAGGGATTATCCTTTCAAAAAGAGGAAACTTTATTATGACCGTAGCTCGTTACAAAATCGTGGTAGGGGGTTTAGTTGTAAAAGCATCACTAGCTTCCCTGGGAAGAAGTTTAGCAGTGATACTTCTGGTCCGAGTGCAAAAATGCGTAGAGGTTTATTTCCCTCTCTTCCTTTTCTTCTCATCGATTTTGTTTTTTACAGTCGTGGTTTGGCTTTAGTGTTGTCTTAGGCTGCTTTACTTAATAATCCTAACTCATGCAGCCTCAGGGAACTCAGGGAAACCAGCTCGCGTAGCAGGTCAATACACGACCTTCCAATCGGAAGATTCTCATATAGATTCCCATGGTACGAGAATCTTTGATGCAGAGTGATTAAAATGTATTTTTGATTCAATTGGTGTCTGTCTGTCTGACATTCAAATAGATTCTTACACGAAGATGTCTTTCCTTTTATTCAGTGAAGCTTAGGATCAAGTCTTTCAAGGTTCCAGAGCTCTTTATTGAGATTCCAGAATCTGCAACTGTTGGTTCACTAAAAGTATGTCATGTGAACATTAACTCAAATTCTTTCTGCATATGTCTTCCATTTACCTCGTTAAGTTATGAGGCATGCCATGCTTCATGTTTAAAGAGGGAGGGAAGTTCCAAATCAAATCCTTTTTGGCTAGGATCATTGATAATACGCTGCATGCCTTTGATAATATCCCCTAATCAAAATAATTAGTAATGAGTGCGGCTGTCTTTGGTAACAATGTCATGTTTGTGAAATGCTAGTCATATAATGTCTTTTGATGTGCTTTCTGCATTCCTCCCTTGTGCCCGAGTCTTGGAAATGCTCTGATTGTGGTTTTTAGTTATTTTTGTCCATTTGGACCAAAAGTTTGCTTTCAGCACATTCAATTCAATCTATTCCCTGTCCTGCAGAGAACAGTTATGGAGGCAGTGACTAGAATACTTGGGGGTGGGCTACACGTTGGTGTATTTCTTCAGGGGAAGAAGATTAGAGATGATAACAGAACTCTGCTGCAAACTGGAATATCTGATGATAACAAACTTGATGCTCTGGGATTCTCCCTGGAGCCTAGCTCTTTGCAAGCTCCCCCTCCTCTTTGTCATGAAGATTGCCCCTTTCCGCTCACTTGTGACTCACCTCCGCCACTAGCAAGGTAACTTGGATTTGCCGTGACTTCTGTTTGATGTTTGATGCTTGATGCATTAATTCTCCTCATATACTTCCTTTGTCTCGTATTCTTAGTCCATTTTGGGAATTCTAAATTTCAGATTTTACGTGTAATAATTGCATTCAAATACAGATTGGAAGTCATTAGTTTTCCAGCTTAGCTCCTTACTTCTCACTTTTTGGATACATGTAGAGTCATTTGTATGTGATATTTTGGAAAACTCAAAATCTTATAACTTGACTTCTCAATGAGAACTACTAACAATTTGGAGCATTCCAGAATACAAAGATGGACTGATAATTTGGGACGGAGGGAATGGCATTTAACTTGTTTACGTGGTGTGTCATACGTTAGACTGTTAATCAATGTGCTTTGCGGATCTTACCATCATTTTTGACCCAGTATTTTTAGTCTCTCTCTCTCTATATCTATCTATCTATCTATCTCTCTCTCGGTGCACGTAGCATGCATGACTGACTCCACGAGTAAAACTTATACTTTCCATTGCATCTTACTGGATGGGCTAAATTTTCCATTGCCACATATGGGTATTCTTGAGTGTCCAGACTCCAAACTAGAAAGCTGAACTAATTTACATTTTTAGTGTATATATTCTTCCAAATTCAAGGGCAGATCATTTAAGTCGATTTTTATCATATTATCTATCAGTAATTCTGTCACCAGGTACCAACCTACACCTATTGGAGTACATAATGTAGTGCAACCGAGAACTGTTGATGCCTTACCGGATCCTCCATTGCTAAATTTGGGAAACTGTGTTGAAAGTGACCATGATTCAACACCTTCTTCTCCTGACAAGCCGAGAGATAAAATCCTAAAGGATTCTAGAGCATTGGTGGCTGTTCCAGCAAGGGACGTTGAGGCACTTGCTGTGGTTCCCTTGAGGAAATTCAAGCAATCTGAGGCTGTGCGGCGGCGAATTCGTCGACCTTTCTCTGTTTCCGAAGTGGAAGCTTTGGTTCAAGCTGTTGAGAAGCTTGGAACAGTAAGGTATGCTAGGAGAGACCCATCCAAAGAACCGCATGAGGAAATGAAGAACCAAATCATTGATAGCAGAAAAGCAAGCTTAATAGATATCTCAAAATCCCAGCTTCTGTTTGCAATATCACATTATTGTTTGTCAAAAGTTCCAAGAACAAGTTTTGGGATTTTGGTGCCTCAAATAGTTGTTTCAAATTATTTGGCACAAGTTCTGCTCTTGCTTTTGGGCCACCAACTTCTTAAAAGAGCTGCTGAGAAGCTTTTACAAACACCCATTCTTATACAATTTAATTGCTTTCTCTCACCCCTAACTGGTTCGTTTCTTCTGCAGATGGCGTGATGTCAAATTGCGAGCGTTTGATAATGCAAAACATAGAACATATGTAGATCTGAAGGTACGGCCATGATTTCTCTTTCAGTCTTCAATTGTATTAGGCCCTTTTACAATGATGTGGCTCAGTTATTTCTATCTCATACTTTTACCTTCTAAACTATTGAAATTGGGACCACCGGGGCTGGCAGTTTAGATGTTTCAAGAAAAGTAGTTGCTTGTATCACCAGCAGATGATTAAAGTTTAAACAGTCTTTACTCTGTGTCGCTTTGTCTTCATAATAACTGTCCTGAAGAATCTCTCAAATTCTAGTATTGCACGTTTCGCTTGTCTAGCTGAATTTTCTAATTCCTTCTTAATAGGTATCATGTTGACTATAACTATGGTTCCTTACAGTTATCAGACGTGCACTCAATGAACAAACTTTTATTTCGTTCTCGTAGAAATGGCAGAATTCTGGTTTTTAGGCAACAGAGACTTAATGTTAGTTGAATCTGGAAATTCCTAGTCGACCAACTCATACTGAAATGCATAGCATCTCAAAATTTCGACAAACATACCAAACAATTGAATTGTTTGGACTCCTATTAACAAAAATTCATAATGGCTCTCTCAAATTCTGTTGACATTTTATTACGTTTTCTTTTCCCAACTCACCAAAACGCAGATACGCCTGAACAAAATTTTGTTCCTTGCGGCTTTATGATCAATTTTGATCCTGGTGACATGGGGTTTTCGCAGGATAAGTGGAAAACACTAGTGCACACGGCAAGAATATCACCCCAGCAAAGGAGGGGTGAGCCGGTACCCCAAGAACTCCTGAACCGGGTCTTGGATGCCCATGCTTATTGGGCTCAACAACAAGCCAAGCCAGAGACACGCTGCGTTCTGTAAAAACTTGATATCGATGAGAGCTCTCGCAGCAGGTGCTGTAGAAGTGCAGATTTGATGTTGGGTTCTAGTCCAAAGTGGGCGGTTTCTGGGTTTCATTTTACTTTATGTTTGTTATTAGTTTTATTATGATTATGTGAAAAGTAACAAAAAGGGGGTAAACACAAGGTGTATGTGATATTTTTATAGCTCTTGCGGTCATTTTTCCCCTGCGGGGAGAGAAGTTAGGCGCTTTGTAAAGGTTAAGAATGAATAAGAGAGCTTGCTAACTGAAAATTTTTATTGCAAAAATGTTGGCATCTTCTGCCCATTCAATTTTTATGGGGTTTTAATTGTTTGTTTTCAGTTCTTGGGGGTCGTTAGGAAAACAAAATAATTGGATTGGAGCTAAAATTTCAATTTTTTGGTATTTGAAGATATTTTAGTGATTGCAGTAGTCTCTTTAATGTTTCCTTAGCATTTAAAGATAACTGATTCATTGAATCCCTGGATTTGTCTACCTTGTTTGGACTACAACAATTATGATCCCATTTATTTGTTTGGATATGAACATATGAAGAGACTATGACCACATGTCTGGTGTCTGATTAAAATTTTTACGGGACTGACTTTTTAGATGTTATGCTTTAGGATAACTAATGCTGGTCTTTAGTGTCTTCATGAATTTAATTATACGTGGTCGCTTTATGTTCTTGTTCTGAAAATAGATCTGCGGATGTAATGTTGGATGTTATAAAAGACTTACTTGAAATTCTCCCTAATACCAATTTATTTTGGGAGGGAGAGTGAAAGAGCAATTCAATGAGCGGCATCATAGTTTGATTGTCATCGTGAGAGAGAAATTGTTTGGCCCATAATGTCTTTATGAATTTATATAATGCTGCTTCATGCGACAATTATGAAAACAGACTAACGAGTGCTATATAGAATACCATAAAAAATTTAATTGATTTTTTTTAATACTAATTAATTTTCGTAGTGATGGTGAAAAAGTTGACAACCAAAATACCAAGCATCCAATTTAGTATTAATTTTTTAATTTTAAATCACTCTCAAAATACATTATCTATTTATGCATACTAGTCTATAGGGATTATTCATTTCAGTGTGACTATATAAATGAAGCCATGTTATAAAAGTAATTTTCATTAATAAAAAATAATTAGTTGGTTTATTATCATGAAAAAAAATAAATATAAAAGTTAAAATATAAAACCACACACTATGAAAACAAATTAGTAAAATTATTTAACCTACCACCTACCCACTCACACACTCCAGTCTCACATTCTAGTCTAGTCTATACACTCCTCCTACTACATTTTACTCACGCACTTCTTAGAGCAAGTGCAATAAGGGTGAACAAATCTTTAGCCAAAAAAATTAGTGAACAGTTCTTTATTCACCCATGTCATTTTCAACACTCCAACAATACTACCTATACTCACTCTCTACTATTAAAATACTATTTTTTTACTTTTTTAAAATATTTACAATAAAGAACCCATTTTGAGAGAGAGAGAGAGAGAGAGAGAGAAATAATAAAAAATTAAAAGGGTCATGAACAGTAGCACATCAAATGGGGGTTGATTTAGGGAGGCACTATTCATGAAACCCATTTTGTTAACCTGTTTAGGAAGTTTGTTGCAGCCTGTTTTTTGAGTTGAACTGAGTAAAATAGGGAGGGTGATAGATTTGTTCACTTTGTTGCACTTGCTCTTACATCCAGCTACACACTTCACGCATAACCTGTGCCCAGCTTCTATTTATAGAAAGGCAACACAAATTTTACACACAGAGGGCGATGAAAAGGCGATTCGAACAAGGAGAGAACTGCAACTTTCCTACTGTCAGTCCCAACCACAGAGAGAGGGAGAGAACAGAATCGCAAGAGTTCGAGGGGAAAAACAGTGACAGTGGAGGTTTGGTATTGTGCGTATTTCAATCTCAGGTATGATTCCTACTTTGATTTTGCGTTCTTGGTTGTGATTCCTCATCCTCAACGTATCTGATTTCCAAAATGATTTCGAATCCAGTTTTTTCTTTTGCCTTCTGATTTTCGACTTATGGTTTCTTGAATGTTGTTGAAATCAATGGTGAGTTGAAATTTTTCGGTTCTACCGTGGTTCTAGGGTTTATGGGTTACATTTGGACTTACGATTTATGGAACATCAGGGAAAGACCAGTCGCAGACCCAAAACCCATCTGAACATTCCAATGCACAATTCTTCCCCATAAAGAAATCACTGTAGCGCTTTGCACGATCTCGTGAATTTGAACAACCAATCACTTCACCTAACCCATCTCTTTTATTATACCCGAAAAATCAAATTACAAGCTCGTCAAACTCCACCGAGAAAAGCCCACGAAATCAAAAACCTCACGCCGTCAATCTTGAGAATATTGTGCTTTTAGACTTGAGGAAAACAACATCTGGCTCTGGAACAGCTAAAACCAGTTACAAAACCCTAGAAATTCATTTGCACAAACGAAGAGATCAAAAGATCTCTCGAATTTTGCACACATAAGGCTTCTAAATTGGACCAAATAGGCATTTAGAGTTAACCAATCAAGTTGCAGCTCCACCAGCTTAAACCAGTTCACCGGATTCACAAAAAATTGCAAACACTAGAAATTAACTTCCCGATCTCAAAACCTCAAGAATTCGCAAACGTAAAGCTTAAAAGATACAATATACGAATCTTATGATGAAAATATGGGTTCGCCGTTACCTACATTTGGAGATTTGACTTAAACTCGGTCACTGTGAATGAACCTGAGAAGCCTCGGGCCCTCGAATGACAATTGAGGAAGAACTATGCGATTTAATTCAAATAGACAAATTGGTCATGAATTATTCTGCCTATTTTCGAGACGAGAATGGAGTCCTTTGGTTGAAAAATTGAATCATGCATAATTTGGGGCTGCAGCTGCGTTTCAAGGAAGATTGTTTATTTCTCTCTCTCTCTCTCTCTCTCTCTCACCTGAACTTTATTACGGTTGAACCAACCGAATTTGGGATTTGACGGTGACAGCTGGGGACGCCGTGTTTCGTCATCTTGTGGAGAGATCTCCTCTGGAAAATGAGTATAAAATGGAATTATCTTTTTAAAGTTATGTTGATTTGGGAATTAGGGCTTAATTGCTGATTGGGACCGTTTGTTGAACCTTCTGATATTCTCTTTTAAGTGTTTCTATTTGTTTTCGTTCCCTTGTTGTTGAGTATCTGCCACTGTGATGAAAGATTTTGAGTTACATTGCATATGAGTGTGTTTAATAATTGTGCAGTATTGTGAAAAATTCCCATTTGGCATGTCATCGTCTTCAAAACGAAACTCAGTTGGCAAGAAGGATCCGTTTGATATGAAGCGGTTCAACGTTTTAAAGGACCACACAAAACACCCAACGAAGATCTTAAATCAAGGAATAATTTGAAAAAGCTTCACTAAATTAAACAAACAAATTTCAGTACGAGGGACTCACTCTCATCTTAATTTTATATATTACTATCTGTATCATATCTAAAACCACATTGTTCAATAAGATCACATATATTCCAAATTGCCACAACCCATTCCTAGTATAACTACACAGAGGTATGACCCAAGCTAGTTCATTGTGAACTCTACTGATCAGTGCTTTTCCTTAGCTGGCCTCTTCACTTAGTTTTGCGAGTTTTGATCCCTTTTTCTCTACCTCTCTCAATATGCTTTGTTTACATGTTTTAAATTTACACACTCAATTTTCCGTCAACACTTTACATTATTATTCTGTTGTAGCATTTTACTTAGGTTGCTTTTGTTATTTCTTTTATGAATTCTTATCGAATACATGCAGGTCAGGAAATAATATGATTTCTGACCTTCACAATTCAAATTTCAACAGCTCATCTATAGTTTTGGATGCGTTGGATAGGGACAGTGAGTACACACATTCGAAAAATTTTCAGCCTATTGAAACACACACCCATCCATGACGGACTTGTTTATTAATTTTCCATTTGTTATATAATGTGTTTATACATTAGACATATAGCGGCTATTAATTCACTAATTACGGTAGCTACGTGATTGGGTTTTACAAGATAAATTTAATTTTTGTCGATAATTTTTTTTTTTTGTTATACTAATTATATGAGAAATCTGTGTAGGAATTGAGAAATTGTTTCCTCCCTTGGAGGAACATGGACAAACGACGTATCGTGAGATTCATGAAGAGCTTGCGGCAATTGAAGAGCGGCAATTTCCTATTATGCAAAAGAACAGTCCAAATTAAAAAAAGTAATTTTTTTTTTTTTGGATTTACATTGAAATTCGTAGCATAATAATAGTTTTAATGTTTTCTATATTTATTGTTTTACAAATAGGCTAAATTGGTGAAAACGAAATTAAACTTTTTATGGGCTAGAGATAGTTTTTTTTTTAAGTTCAAACTAAACCACTCTTTCAATTGGTATCACAGACGTTGCTGTTGGCAAATGATCAAGGCAAAATATTTTGCAGATTCAGATCGAACGTCATATCAATTGAAGGTAATTATAGAGAGTGTTTTAGAGATTGCATTGTGCAGTTGGACCTTTTGGAGTCTTTTGCCAACGGCAATTTCTAAAATCTTTTTCCTAGCAAAAAAAAATTTCTAAAATCTTCTATAATTACCTTCAACTGATATGACATTCGATTTGAATCTGCAAAATATTTTTCTTTTATCATTTGCCAACGGCAATGTCTGCAATACCAATGGAAAGGGTGATTTAATTCGAACTCAAAATATAGTTATCTCTAGTCCATAAAAAGTTTAATTTTGTTTTTACCAATTTAGCCTATTTGTAAAACGATAAATATAGACAAACATTAAAAGTATTTTTATGCTATGAATTCCTATGTAATCCGAACCGAAAGGGAAAAAATTTATGTTTTTTATTTGGGCTGTTCTCTTGCATAATATATTATAGTTCATATTTTTCAAACTCTGAACTCCATGTATCTTTTTTATCTTATTATGTTATGTGCATAAGTTGAATTTGTAACTTGGATAACAATAACTTTCCAAATTAGACATATTATTGATATACCACGCGGAAGAAGAATTGAAAGTTTTGGACGGTTAGCATGTTTTCGTTTTTGCGAAGGAACACAAACGCTGCCAAACAATTATCCACAACGTATACTGAAAATCTATGTTCTTTTCTTCTCTATTTTCATGACCTTAGGCTAGAAATGAAAAGTACGTATAGCTAACGTATCCAAGACTAAAACCAAAGGCTTTACGACAACGATCAAACAAAAAAAATTGCATTTATATTGAAAACTATATAATGGAGAGATCAGCGGAAAGTTTCTGACAAGAAAATGCGAACAAAAAAGAAATGAAAAAAGAATGTGACTTTCTATTAGGATATATTTATCTAGACTCAAAGTTGAAGTCCAGACACCAATAATAAAAATGACCTTATATTTGTTCTTGGCCAATTTTTTATTCCACGTGCAACAATTGCATTCAAATACAGATTGGAAGTCATTAGTTCTCCAGCTTAGCTCCGTAATTCTCACTTTTTGGATACATGTAGAGTCATTTGTATGTGATATTTTGGAAAACTCAAAATCTTATACCTTGACTTCTCAATGAGAACTACCAACAATTTGTAGCTAGCATTCCAAAATAGAAAGATGGACTGATAATTTGGGACGGAGGGAATGGCATTTTACTTGTTTACGTGATGTCATAGGCTAGACCGTTAAGCAATGTGTTTTGCGGATCTTACCATAATTTTTTACTCAATATTTTTAGTCTACAGAAAACTCTCTCTCTCTCTCTCTCTTGGTGCACGTAGCATGCATGATTAACTCCACGAATACAATTTATACTTTCCGTTGCATCTCATTGGATGGCTAAATTTTCCATCGCCACACATGGGTACCCTTGAGTGTCCAAACTAAAAAGCTGAATTAATTTACATTTTTAGTGTAGGTACTCATATTCTTCCATCGCCACACATAGCTTTCTCTTCATAACGACTATCCCGAGTAATCTTTCAAATTCTAGTCTTGCATGTTTCACTTGTCTAGTTGAATTTTCTAATTTCTTCTTAATAGGTATCAACCGTATCATCTTGACTATAACTATGATTCCTTACATTATCAGACGTGTACTCAATGAACAAACTTTCATATCGTTCTTATAGAAATGACAGAATTATCTCTGTTTTTTAGGTAACGGAAACTTAATCATGTTAGTTGAATATGGAAATTCCTAGTCCACCACTCATATTGAAATGCATAGCATCTCAAAATTTTGACGAAACATGCCAAACAATTGAATTGTTTGGATACCTATTAGCAAAAATCCACAATGGCTTTCTCAAATTCTATTGACATTTTATTAGGTTTTCTTTTCCCAACTCACCAAAACACAGATACACCTAAACGAAATTTTGATCCTTACAGTTTTATGATCAATTTTGATCTTGGTGACATGGGTTTTTTGCAGGATAAGTGGAAAACACTGGTGCACATAGCAAGAATATCACCCCAGCAAATGGGGGTGAGCCGGTACCCCAAGAGCTCATGAATTGGGTCCTAGATGCACATGTTTATTGGGCCCAACAACAAGCCGAGCTAGAGACATGCTGCCTTCTGTAAAGACTTGACATCAATGGGAGCTCTCGCAGCATATGCTAAAGAAGCAGAGATAAGTGGGTGGTTTTTAGGTTTCGTTTTACTTTATTTTTGTTAATATTATTATGATTATGTGAAAACTAACGAGAATGGGGTCAACAGAAGGTGTATGTGATATTTTTATAGCTCTTGCGGCCATTTTTGCCCTGTGGGTAGAGAAGCTAGGCGCTTTGTAAAGGTTAATAGTGAATAAGAGAGCTTGCTAACTGATTTTTTTTTTTTGGCCGAAATGTTGGCATCTTCTTCTTGCCCATTCAATTTTTATGGGGTTTTAATTGTTTTGTTTTCAGTTTTTGGGGTGGTTTGGAAAACAAATTAATTGGATGGGAATCCCTGGATTATGAGCCCATTTATTTGTTTGGACATGAACATCTACGAGATTATGATCACATGTATGATTTAAACGTAATTTAAAAAAAAAAATAGTATATTTCTTTGTATCTCATATGGGTTTTCTAATTATAAGAATTTGTTCTGCAATTAATAGGGTTTCGCTAATTCTCCCTTCCCAAAAGAAAGAGCGTGAAATTTTTTCGAAATGCTGAACGAAAAAGCCACTTTCTTATTCTTAAATATTAAGAAACTTTCAGATCGGACCAATATCAATCCATTTTCTTCCACATTTTTCTGTTCCAAGGCAAAGATTTGTTCCGAAAGGAGATCACTAAGTGTGATGTCGAATGTTATAAAATACTTGATTGAAATACTCCCTAATATCTATTTGTTTTGGGAGAGATAGTGATAGACTGATCTAACAAGCCTAATTAAATAGTCATCACAGGAACGTCATCAGGAGAGAATAATTGTCGGGCCTATAATGCATTCATGAATTTTGTTACATAATGTTGCTCCCTATGACTATTATAAAAACAGACCAACGGGTGCTATATTGAATACCATAAAAAACTTAATTGAATTTTTTTTCTAATACCAAGTGGTGACAGTCCATTAATGCAAGTCAATTCTCGATCTCATGTAAAAATGTGTTAATTCTTGATGTCTTTTCACATGTGTAAGCTTTGAGTACTTGAAACACATGCAGTTAGAAATTTAATTTAAGGGTACTTGGGTTAGTCCAAGTCTCCTGGTCAATAATAGAGGATGGTGTAGAAGGACACACACATAAATCAGCTATTTATTTTGGTGTAATTTTAAAAATGAATGTATGTTACAAAAGTGATTTTTATTGTTATCCTTCAAACATAATTAGTTTGTTATCAAGAAAAAAATAACTGTAAGTGTTAAAATATAAATTATTTGACTTATCTACCCATCCACACACTCCACTCTCACATTTCATTCCTACAACCCACTTCCATATTTTACTCACACAATTCACATGTTCAACTACACAAGCACACACTATGTGTGTACCCAACTTCTATTTGGAGAAAAGAACACAAATTTTACATTTTACTTACACAGTTCCTACTTTACTCTCATATTTTACTCACACACTCAACTAACACATGCACATATTGTGTGTCCAAACTCTAAGAAGATATATAAAAAAATGGAGAAATGTTACAAAAGAGCATACCAAAACCTCAACGAGGGCGAAAGAAAAGGCGAATCAAAGCAGAAGTCGCAACTGCATCTTTACTATTCCCAATCCCAATCACTTCGATGAACTCAGATTCCTCCCGTGAATTCCTTGACTCCTCTCGTCTAAAAGGTGTGGGATAGTGCCTTGAGAATGCTTCTCCAATTATAGGATGACTTACAATTTGCTTCACAATTGAAGAAAGATGAGTTGTTCGGATACTTGCTTCTCATAATCGAGGTTTTCTCTTGCCAATAATGGCTTTATCCCCTGAGTGACTGTAACGACCCGCTCTCACCTTATACAGTACTATCAGTTTTAGTTGTCCAAACCCCATAGATTTTTCAATAGATCACACATCCTAAGATTGCTCCAGGACGAGCACGTTTAATTGTGAAGTTCCAATGAATTTTAGCACCCTCACGGCTTTTTAAAAGACCTTGTATAAGGAAGGTTCATAATCTTATAAAGACCACCGAACTTACATTCACCAAGCAATGTGGGACTCTTGACCACCCATCTGGACTTCCTATTAAGATTCCATCTCCCAGACACCGGTCTCACAATTGGCATCACAACCTGACTAGGGTGTCACAGTGACTTAGGCATGGAAAGAAGGCCCTCGTGGATGATGAAACCTACTGCTAAGCTCTCACTTTCTGCTCTTGTTATCGCGCTCCGAGCTCTGGTTACGAGGATTGCATGCAGAAAAGTCCGTAATATAAAAAAAAAAAGCGGTAGGGTCTTACCGACTAAACTAGATATGAGTGACTCTTCTTTTTTCTTATAGCTGCGCGAAGGTGTAGTTAGAACAAATAAAGTCCAAGGTCTTAAGTGAGACCAAAGTTTGAGAGAAGAATAGAGCTCGAGAATCACAAGAGTTGAGGGGAAAAACATTCACAGTTGAGGTTTGGTATTTGTGCGTATTTCAATCTCAGGTATGATTTCTACTTTGATTTCGCGTTCTTGTTTGTGATTCTTCATCCCCAATGTCTCTGATTTCTAAAAAGGTTTCGAACCCAGTTTTTTCTTTTGCCTTATGATTTATGACTTGCGATTTATGAAACATCTAAGGTTTCCGTTGTAGGCAACTAGGATTCTGGTTCTGAATTCGAATTATGGGTTGTTGATTGAAGTTTCAATTGGGTGTGGTTCGCTAAACACTTACTAGATCCAAGCAAAAACACCCTGCGAAGATCTTAGACAAGGAATAATTTGAAAAAACTTCACTAAATTACACAAACAAATTCCAGCATGAGGGACTCACTCTCATCTTAATTTTAAATATTACTAGCACTATGATCTTTAAAACCACATTGTTAAATACACTGCTAGAAAAAAAGTCTTTTTTGCGACAGCAGGCTTGCTATGGCAAAAAATACTACTTTTTGCGACGACGAACGAACCCATCGCAAGACGTATCAATACATTTTGTGTTAGACTATGCCGCATTATAATATTTTAAAAATAATATGATTCGAAAATCAAAACCCTAAACCCAAGATCATAAACCCTAGATCATATCCCAATATCATAAACCCTAGACCTTATATCCTACCTTCTAAATCCTAGATCATAAATAGATCCTAAACTCGAAACCCTCACTCTTAAACTCGACACATTAACCCTAAATCCCAAAACTAAATTCCGCAAATTATAAACTCTACAACCTCTCTCTTTGTTGATTGAAAATTGATAACTGACATTAGACATACAACTTTAAGGTTTGCAGCCTTACAAATTCACTAATTCTGTTAAAATTTTTTTAATTTATAAATTTTTCTGAACTTACATCAATTTTTTGATTGTCTTCGTATCTTAACTCAATTATTACTAGAATCTTTCAATAACGATTCATAAAGGAGCAAAATAAGTTGAGCAACGAGTTATTTGAGTTTCATTTGAATATTAAATAATTTTTTTTGCATTATTTTCAAGCAACTTGAATTTTTTTAATTTAAAATTTTCGTCTTGAGTTGTAATTTGCTCAAGCTTGATTTGAATGTTTAATGAGTTTTTGAGAATAATATTCATTAGATAATGACTTATTTTCACTTTGAGTAATTTTTTTAAAATTTTGATCAAATTAATCAAACTTTTTATTTAGTTTTTATTTGAATGCTTAATAAGCTTGATTTATTTGCTTTAGATTTTTTGTTCACCAAATATTGATAAGGGTCTAAACAAAATTAACTTTGTCTTGAAAAAATATGCAATTTCATTTAATTCAAACACAAAAAACGATTGTAAAGACCCGGAAAATTATTCATTTAAAATTAAATATTCAGAACTTGACAATGTAATTGACAATGCATGACTTGGGGGTAATATGAGTTAGGACCCATGTGTGTGTAATATAATTTTGGTACTTGATCTTGGCATGTTGCATAATATAGGGAGAAAGTGTAATTTATGCCTTTTGTATATAAAAATCAGATTTTATCACTTTACCAACTCACTTTCTCTCTCCTCCAATCTGTCCCGTACGTCTCTCTCTCCCTAACTCTCAAACTCCCTCTTCTCAAACTTGCAAAATCGGAGGCCTTCCACTCTGAATTTTAAGAAACACAAAGAATGAACGATGATCTACGCGATGAGGGCTTCGTATCAAGCCCGGGGTTGATGGTTCTCGCGGAGTAATGGAGGAGATCGGTTTTTGGCTAGAAGATTTCATGGAGCTTGATTTTGAGGTAGGATTCATGTTAAACTCTTGATTTAAGTTGTGTAATACATTGTGATGTTGTTATTAGTTTTGAATCCTATATTTCTTTTGGGGTGAAAAGTCATTTGGGCTGTTTTCCAGAAATTTTGGGATGGGTTTTACCAAGAACACCAAGAACACAATGAACCAAAAAGAAAATCTGAAAATGTAAAACCCGATTCTGTACTGTTCATGCGTTTTGAGGGATTTCGAGGCCGACTTGGGAAAAGTGTATAACTACAAAGTTGTAGCTCTCGGAATTCTCTTAAAGTTTCATATATAAAATGTCTCAATCGGAGTTCGGGATAAGAAGTTACGGCCAAAATACCAGAACTGTTCACTGTTGGACGAAATGATTTCTAGACTGTTTTTGGACAGACCAGTTCCCGAGCCTGTCTAGGGTTTTTAGCAGCTTAGATTAACCCCAGACCTTTACGGTGACGTAGCCTAAGGTCTTAGCTAAATTTAGACACAAGAACGGACACATTCGGACGGTTAGATCTTCGTATATTGCAACTTTCGTAAATTGTGATAGAGTGGATGTATGATCCTCTTTAGTGTGTTTATCCGATTTAAGACAAGTTTTAGATTTTGCGTTTAGCATGAAAGTTGTTCATAATAGCTTGAAGTGGGATTATGTTAAATTCTTATGAATTTTGGGAAAGGTTGTTGTGCCTTTTGTTGGACTCATAGACTAATGGAAACCAAGAATATTGTGATGGGCATTCACGGTTTATTTATCCGTTCTTTCTTATATACTTGCTAAATCCGTGCAATAGAACGTGGAGTATTGTGTCATAGTTGTGGATTCGTTTGAGGAGACATGGGGTATTGTGTTGTACTCGTGGATTGCAGAATGGAACATGTGTGGGGCGTGACAACGATCATAAAAAATAAAGAGATGATCATAAAAAATGAAGGGTTTGCGACTCTTAAACTCCATTTGCTTTAACTTGTTTATTTTTAAGTACGTTTTGTTTCTATCTAATTTTTTTTCGTATTTATTGTTTTGGTCTCAATTTTTTATGGATTATTGGTCTGTCTCGATGAAACGAATTTAAAAAATATAAAATTATGTCCAAAAGTTAAAAAATCATTAAAGACGATGAATAAGCATAAAAAGACACTGTTTATTTAATTATTTTTGTCTTTTCTATTTTTTTTCAAATTTGATTCATCATTAAAGACGATGAACAGACCCTTTTCTACTTCGTTGTTTATTTCTATGGAAGAACTTTGATTTAGGCTTATTGCTGATGTCCTAACTGTCTATTTTCAGGAAATTTCAAGCTTAAGTTAGTTCAATTACTACCCTAATCAATAGACACTTAAAGTAAACCTTTTTTTAATCATGATTAATTATTCTAGATCATTAGGAGGCATGCATATCTAATGTGTAAAGCCACATGTGCGTACAAAAGACGAAGATAATAATGACTGTGATAAATATTGGCATGACATATGACGAGACACGAAGCATGATGTATCATTTAAACTGCTATAGTTAAGAAAAATAAACTACCATTAATGTCCGCTCTTTTGAATGGTGCAGTGCATAAAAGGAATTAAATGTCACCTCGTTGGAAGTTGCTCAATTGCTGTAGCCTCTACTTGGTTTTTTAGATTCTCCATTTCAGGTTATGGGATTCTTTACTTCAATTTCAACATTTTCCGAATTCTCTACTTTAAATTTGTTATTCCACAGATGAAGTTGCAATTCCTCTTCCATTATAGCACTTGGAGAATGCGAGTTAAAAAAATTCTAAAATCTACTCCGATGAGAATATAGTTAGTAGTATAAGTAAATAAAGTATAACAAGTAATGTAGATATAGTTAGCACTCGTGCCAATAGCATCGACATTGGCACCTCTGTCAATACCATTGGCAGCATCAATACCTCCTTTCCCAGAATCGATGTTTTGGTACCTGATATGTAGATTTCTCAACTCAGGATCTATACCCTTTATCTTCTTAGATGTCTTTCTGAGATGCTGCCACTTAGATTGCTCCAAAATGGTTAGAAACAAAAACTCATGTGAGATTGCGCACTTCACTGCATAATAGACACGTGTACTTCAAAAGAATAGGCTTAGAGAACTGTATTGTGTAATCAGACATTTTTGGATTCATTTTAATCATTGAAATCGTTGTTTAATAAAGCTCGTTGAGACCGAACATCAATCAATTAAAAAATCTGTTAATTGGATATAAATTAATATTTAACTAGAATGCATTTATCTTTGTAAACATTGTTCTCCATTTTACAATGATAAATGCCTAATTAACGGGTATTAGTTTGTATCTAATTAACATGATTTAAAATTTGGTTGATATTCTCGACAAGCTTTAAAAAAAAAAAATTGATTATTAAAGTCCACCTGATATAGACTCAAAAAGTTCCGACTACAAAATACGATCCCGAAAACCTCTATAATTACATTCAACTGAGCCGGCGTTCGGTTTGAATTTGTAAAGTACTTTTCTTTTATCATCTGCAAGCAGTGAGGGTGATACCTGAGATATCAATGGAAAAGGTAATTTAGTTTGAACTAAAAATATATTTATTTCTAACTCATAAAATCTATTTTTAAATTGAATTTTTTATGAGTTAGAAATAAATATATTTTTAGTTCAAATTAAATCACCTTTTTCCATTGATATCCCAAGCATCGCCCTCACTGCTTGCAGATGATAAAAGAAAAGTACTTTGCAAATTCGGACCGGACGCCGGCTCAGTTGAAAGTAATTATAGAGGTTTTGGGGATTGTATTTTGTAGCCGGAACTTTTTGAGCCTATATCAGGTGTACTTTAATAATCAAATTTTTTTTTAAAAGCTTGTCGAGAATATCAATCAAATCTTAAGTTATGTTAATTAAATACTTATTAATTAGGCATTTATCATTGTAAAATGGTGAACAATATTTGCAAAGAAAAATGGATTCTAGTCAAATATTAATCTATATCCAATTAACAGATTTTTTAATTTATTGATGTTCGGTCTCGACGATCTTTATTAAACAAACGATTTCAATGATTAAAACGGATCCCAAAAAATGTCTGATTAAATAGTGCAGTTCTCTAAGCCTATTCTTTTGAAGTACACGTGTTTATTATGCATTGAAGTTCGCAATCTCACATGAGTTTTTGTTTGTAACCATTTTGGAGCAATTTAAGTGGCAGCACCTCAAAAAGACGTCTAAGAAGATAAAGGGTATAGATCCTGAGTTGAGAAATCTACATATCAAGTACTAAGAGGATCGATTCTAGGGAAGGGGGTATTGATGCTGCTAATGGTGCTGACAGAGGTGCCAATGTCGATACTACCGGCATGGGTGCTAACTACATCCACATTACTTGTTGTACTTTATTTACTTATACTACTAACTATATTCTCATCTGGGCAGATTTTGGGAATTTTTTTAACTCGCATTCTCAGAGTGCTATAATGGAAGAGGAGTTGCTGCTTCATCTGTAGAATAGCAAATTTGAAGTACAGAATCCAAAAAATGTTGAAATTGAAGTAGAGAATCTAGAACCTGAAATAGAGAATGATACTGCAAATGGTGCCGACAAGGGTGTCAATGCCGTTGCTGCCGACATGGGTACTGCGAGTGTGTGTGATCCTTAGTGAACCACATTCGTCTGGGCTGATCATATGACTTCTCTGGGATATTCCTTGATGTGATACAAGAACCAAATTGCTTTTTCAATCTCTCTACTATTGAAGACAAAAAGTGAATTCCATATATCAAAATCTGCTCCTAATGGTAGATTTGAAACCCACAAAAAAACGACATTCCAAAATTGGAGTTAAGTAAAGAATCCCCTCAGTCGGGAAATTTAACTAAACTGCATTTTAATACAAGTTTGGATTAAGAAGTGGAATATTTTGTTGGCTGATTTTTTCTCAGATTGAAGTAAGGAAGGTTGTATGCATAAAGAGTAATAATAATAATAATGCGGAATCCCACCGCGTCGTACTCTAAAAATGGTCTTCCGGTCCCTTGCATTGTGGGAAAGGAGGTAAAAAAGAATGTGATTTCTCACCAAATGTCACAAACATGGTGAGATCTTGCGAGAAAGAAAAAATAGAACAATAAGAATTCATTTTTTCTTCTTTATTTCTCCTTATATAATCACACCTGATGCGTGTGTGTATATATATGTAGTGGCAGGGGCAAATCCAGAATTTATTTTTATTGGGGTCAAATATCATATTTTATATAAGTGTACACATGCATACGCACAGAGGGCCACAAAATAAATACAAGAAGATAGGAAATCTCCAAATAAACAAACAAGAAATTATAAATGTAGCCCAAGATGCTCTAAAAGTGAGATGACAAATTTTAGAAGTTGGGCGAATGTCACTGTAATTCATTCATTTTTTAGAACCAATTGGGATGAGATGTTTTTTTGAGCAACTTTCAAGCTTGACTTGGGCTTTGCTCTAGCTCCTTTTTGAGAATACAACATCCAAAAATGCTTAACAACAATTTTTTGATGGCATTCTAGGGAAATTTTTCGAAGTACTTATAGGAACAATACTGAAAATCTTGACTTCGGCTAAACTCTGCTTCCTTTCTGTTTGCTCGGGCCCTAAGAGTGTAGTTCTATTTATACCCCTAAAATCTTGTACTTATAGGAACAATACTGAAATTTTTTTATACCCCTCTATAAATATCACATCAATGTGGGCCATCCCCCCAAAATAATACCCCCTCTTATCTTATACTCTCTCCAAAAATTATCCCCCTGAAAATAATACTCCATCCAATCGGGCCCTAAGAGTGTAGTTCTATACACAGAGCTTCAAAGCGTGAAAATACATATACTCGTAAAACGTATTCCACGAAAAATCTCCACAATACTACACCAAGAAAACCACATTTGACAAATTCAATGAACTGGGCATGGAATTGAGAATGAATGAGCCTAATTAGAATAGACTTCATTTAAATTAGCTACTCCAAAATTTCAAAATTTGGCTCTAAAGGAACAATGGCATTCCAAGTTTGCTATGAATGAGTGTACCAAATTAAAATGCCAGTCTAATAACACATAAGCTAAGATGTAGTAGCTAATAGGGTCTTTGCCTCTTTGCAACCCAAAGACTTCATGAAATTAAGATTATTTCTCCATGGAAGTGACAATTCAAGAGATTAAGAAATGGGAGAGAGAGAGAGAGAGACAGAGACAGAGACAAATTACCTCACTGGAAAGAGGCTTTCAGCAATTCGACATTTTAGAGTGTTCCGAACTTGGTAAATTAAGCTTGGAACTTGTGGAAGGGAGATGATTCAGCCAAAGATAACAGACGAGAGAGTAAAAGTTGGAAAAGAATTTGTAAAAGGAAACAAATATAACAAATGGGAGGGAGAGATTCAGGTGAAGATAACAGATGAGGGAGTAAAAGTTAGGGAAAAAAATTGTAAAGGAAACCACGATAAGAAAGAAAGAAAGTGACTTTTGGTGCGAAAAGTCTGATCTTTTTTGTTTAAAAAATGCTAAAGACACACTACTTTTGCACATCGCTTTTACACATCACTCAAAACTATGTAGTTTTGTGTTGAAAAAAAACCATATTTGTTTTTGACCCATATCGCTGAAAACATATTTGGATCTTCCTTAACATAAAACGACGTAGTTTTAAGTGATGTGTAAAAGTGATGTGTTAAAATGATGTGTATGTCTCTTGTTCTTGTTTCCCATGCTGACCTGCCGTGTAGTACTGTACTAGTGTAGAAAAGAGAAAAGTCAGATGTCAGAGACTCAAGCTTCTCTTTCTTTTTTGGCTGATTGGCTCTGTAAAATGGAGGGAAAGCAATTCATGCGGGGCAAACAACCAAAACATTTAAAAAAAGGGTAGATTACTGCCCTATTTGGCCAAAATTTTTTTTTGACTTATTTTTTGTCTTTATTCAATTTTTTTTTGTATTTGTTATTTTTATGTCATTTTTTCGTGGATTATTGGTTCGTATCGACGAAAGGAATCTAAAAAGTATAAAATTATGTCCAAAAGTTAAAAAAAAGTCACTAAAGACGAAAATAAGCCAACACGGACACTGTTTTTGACTTATTTTTTGTCTTTTCTGAATTTTTTTCAAATGTAGCCGATGATTGATAATTTTTCTGAAAGCTCTTGTCGAGACGAACCAACAATCATCAAAAAATTGATGAAAAACAAAAAATTAAAAAAAAATTTCAAATAAGGACAAAAAACTAAACAGTGAATAATCCAATAATAACCACAGGCCAAATGGACCCGCATTGACCTTCCCTAGGTTTTTACCAAATACAATGCCCTTTGAAGTTTTTAAAATTACTATAATATTCCTTATTTTTTAAACTATTATGCAGTTACCTCCTCTTGTTGTTAACATTAGTCAAACATCTTTAGTTAAGATATTAAAACTTCAAATTTGAGATTTTTTTGACAAAGTAAACTTTAACATAATTTACATCACGTTTAAAATAGCTTATTTTAAATTTTTTAGATTTTTTACAAGTCAAATTCGAACAAATTTTAAAATTCTGTCAGAATTTTGATTACAATTTATTTTATCAAAAAAATCTCAACTATAAAATTTTAATGGCCTAATTAATTATATTGGACTAATTTTAACGACAAGAAAAGTAATTGTATAATAATTTAAAAAATAAGGAAAGTTATTGTAATTTTGAAAATTTGAGGGGGTACATTGTATTTTTCAAAAACCTCAGGAGAGGTCAATGTAAATCACCCTTAAAAAAATTACTTTTATAAAAATCTTCTATAATTACCTTCAATTGATATGACGTTCGATCTGAATCTGCAATACCAATGGAAAGGGTGATTTAGTTCAAAAATATAGTTATCTCTAGTTTATAAAAAGTTCAATTTTGTTTTTACTAATTTAGCCTATTTGTAAAACGATAAATATAGACAAACATTAAAAGTATTTTTATGCTATGAATTCCTATGTAATCCGAACCGAAAGGGAAAAAATTTATGTTTTTGATTTGGACTGTTCTCCTGCATAATATATTATAGTTCATATTTTTCAAACTCTGAACTCCATGTATCTTTTTTATCTTATTATGTTATGTGCATAAGTTGAATTTGTAAGTTGAATAACAATAACTTTCCAAATTAGACATATTATTGATATACCACGCGGAAGAAGAATTGAAAGTTTTGGACGGTTAGCATGTTTTTGTTTTGGCGAAGGAACACAAACGCCGCCAAACAATTATCTACAACATATACTGAAAATCTATGTTCTTTTCTTCTCTATTTCCACGACAACTAGCTTAGGCTAGAAATGAAAAGTACGTATAGCTAACGTATCCAGACTAAAACCAAAGGCTTTACGACAACGATCAAACAAAAAAAATTGCATTTATATTGAAAACTATATAATGGAGAGATCAGCGGAAAGTTTCTAACAAGAAAATGCGACCAAAAAAAGAAATGAAAAAAGAATGTGACTTTCTATTAGGATATATTTGTTCTTGGCCAATTTTTTATTCCTCGTGCAACAATTGCATTCAAATACAGATTGGAAGTCATTAGTTTTCCAGCTTAGCTCCTTAATTCTCACTTTTTGGATACATGTAGTCATTTGTATGTGATATTTTGGAAAACTCAAAATCTTATACCTTGACTTCTCAATGAGAACTACCAACAATTTGTAGCATTCCAAAATAGAAAGATGGACTGATAATTTGGGACGGAGGGAATGGCATTTTACTTGTTTACGTGATGTCATATGCTAGACCGTTAAGCAATGTGTTTTGCGGATCTTACCATAATTTTTTACTCAATATTTTTAGTCTACAGAAAACTCTCTCTCTCTCTCTCTTGGTGCACGTAGCATGCATGATTGACTCCACGAATACAATTTATACTTTCCGTTGCATCTCATTGGATGGCTAAATTTTCCATCGCCACACATGGGTACCCTTGAGTGTCCAAACTAAAAAGCTGAATTAATTTACATTTTTAGTGTAGGTACTCATATTCTTCCATCGCCACACATAGCTTTCTCTTCATAACGACTATCCCGAGTAATCTTTCAAATTCTAGTCTTGCATGTTTCACTTGTCTAGTTGAATTTTCTAATTTCTTCTTAATAGGTATCAACCGTATCATCTTGAGTACTATAACTATGGTTCCTTACATTATCAGACGTGTACTCAATGAACAAAACTTTCATATCATTCTTATAGAAATGACAGAATTATCTATGTATTTTAGGTAACGGAAACTTAACGTTAGTTGAATATGGAAATTCCTAGTCCACCACTCATATTGAAATGCATAGCATCTCAAAATTTTGACGAAACATGCCAAACAATTGAATTGTTTGGATACCTATTAGCAAAAATCCACAATGGCTTTCTCAAATTCTATTGACATTTTATTAGGTTTTCTTTTCCCAACTCACCAAAACACAGATACACCTAAACGAAATTTTGATCCTTACGGCTTTATGATCAATTTTGATCTGACATGGGTTTTTTGCAGGATAAGTGGAAAACACTGGTGCACATAGCAAGAATATCACCCCAGCAAATGGGGGTGAGCCGGTACCCCAAGAGCTCATGAATTGGGTCCTAGATGCACATGTTTATTGGGCCCAACAACAAGCCAAGCTAGAGACATGCTGCCTTCTGTAAAGACTTGACATCAATGGGAGCTCTCGCAGCATATGCTAAAGAAGCAGAGATAAGTGGGTGGTTTTTAGGTTTCGTTTTACTTTATTTTTGTTAGTATTATTATGATTATGTGAAAACTAACGAGAATGGGGTCAACAGAAGGTGTATGTGATATTTTTATAGCTCTTGCGGCCATTTTTGCCCTGTGGGTAGAGAAGTTAGGCGCTTTGTAAAGGTTAATAGTGAATAAGAGAGCTTGCTAACTGATTTTTTTTTTTGGCCGAAATGTTGGCATCTTCTTCTTGCCCATTCAATTTTCTGGGGTTTTAATTGTTTTGTTTTTCAGTTTTTGGGGTGGTTTGGAAAACAAATTATGAGCCCATTTATTTGTTTGGATATGAACATCTACGAGATTATGACCACATGTATGATTTAAACGTAATTTAAAAAAAAGAATATCATATTTCTTTGTATCTCATATGGGTTTTCTAATTATAAGAATTTATTCTGCAATTAATAGGATTTTGCTAATTCTCCCTTCCCAAAAGAAAGAGTGTGAAATTTTTTCGGAATACTAAACGAAAAAACCACTTTTTTATTCTTAAATATTAAGAAACTTTCAGATCGGACCAATATCAATCCGTTTTCTTCCACATTTTTCTATTCCAAGGCAAAAATTTGTTCCGAAAGGAGATCACTAAGTGTGATGTCGAATGCTATAAAATACTTAATTGAATTCTCCCTAATATCTATTTGTTTTGGGAGAGATAGTGAAAGACTGATCTAACAAGCAATATCATAATTTAATAGTCATCACAGGAACGTCATCATGAGAGAAGAATTGTTGGGCCTATAATGCATTCATGAATTTTGTTACATAATGTTGCTCCCTATGACTATTATAAAAACAGACCAACGGGTGCTATATCGAATACCATAAAAAACTTAATTGAATTTTTTTTCTAATACCAAGTGGTGACAGTCCATTAATGCAAGTCAATTCTCGATCTCATGTAAAAATGTGTTAATTCTTGATGTCTTTTCACATGTGTAAGCTTTGAGTACTTGAAACACATGCAGTTAGAAATTTAATTTAAGGGTACTTGGGTTAGTCCAAGTCTCCTGGTCAATAATAGAGGATGGTGTAGAAGGACACACACATAAATCAGCTATTTATTTTGGTGTAATTTTAAAAATGAATGTATGTTACAAAAGTGATTTTTATTATTATCCTTCAAACATAATTAGTTTGTTATCAAGAAAAAAATAACTGTAAGTGTTAAAATATAAATTATTTGACTTAACTACCCATCCACACACTCCACTCTCACATTTCATTCCTACAACCCACTTCCATATTTTACTCACACAATTCACATGTTCAACTACACAAGCACACACTATGTGTGTACCCAACTTCTATTTGGAGAAAAGAACACAAATTTTACATTTTACTTACACAGTTCCTACTTTACTCTCATATTTTACTCACACACTCAACTAACACATGCACATATTGTGTGTCCAAACTCTAAGAAGATATATAAAAAAATGGAGAAATGTTACAAAAGAGCATACCAAAACCTCAACGAGGGCGAAAGAAAAGGCGAATCAAAGCAGAAGTCGCAACTGCATCTTTACTATTCCCAATCCCAATCACTTCGATGAACTCAGATTCCTCCCGTGAATTCCTTGACTCCTCTCGTCTAAAAGGTGTGGGATAGTGCCTTGAGAATGCTTCTCCAATTATAGGATGACTTACAATTTGCGTCACAATTGAAGAAAGATGAGTTGTTCGGATACTTGCTTCTCATAATCGAGGTTTTCTCTTGCCAATAATGGCTTTATCCCCTGAGTGACTGTAACGACCCGCTCTCACCTTATACAGTACTATCAGTTTTAGTTGTCCAAACCCCATAGATTTTTCAATAGATCACACATCCTAAGATTGCTCCAGAACGAGCACGTTTAATTGTGAAGTTCCAATGAATTTTGGCACCCTCACGGCTTTTTAAAAGACCTTGTATAAGGAAGGTTCATAATCTTATAAAGACCACCGAACTTACATTCACCAAGCAATGTGGGACTCTTGACCACCAATCTGGACTTCCTATTAAGATTCCATCTCCCAGACACCGGTCTCACAATTGGCATCACAACCTGACTAGGGTGTCACAGTGACTTAGGCATGGAAAGAAGGCCCTCGTGGATGATGAAACCTACTGCTAAGCTCTCACTTTCTGCTCTTGTTATCGCGCTCCGAGCTCTGGTTACGAGGATTGCATGCAGAAAAGTCCGTAATATAAAAAAAAAAAAGCGGTAGGGTCTTACCGACTAAACTAGATATGAGTGACTCTTCTTTTTTCTTATAGCTGCGGGAAGGTGTAGTTAGAACAAATAAAGTCCAAGGTCTTAAGTGAGACCAAAGTTTGAGAGAAGAATAGAGCTCGAGAATCACAAGAGTTGAGGGGAAAAACATTCACAGTTGAGGTTTGGTATTTGTGCGTATTTCAATCTCAGGTATGATTTCTACTTTGATTTCGCGTTCTTGTTGTGATTCTTCATCCCCAATGTCTCTGATTTCTAAAAAGGTTTCGAACCCAGTTTTTTCTTTTGCCTTATGATTTATGACTTGCGATTTATGAAACATCTAAGGTTTCCGTTGTAGGCAACTAGGATTCTGGTTCTGAATTCGAATTATGGGTTGTTGATTGAAGTTTCAATTGGGTGTGGTTCGCTAAACACTTACTAGATCCAAGCAAAAACACCCTGCGAAGATCTTAGACAAGGAATAATTTGAAAAAACTTCACTAAATTACACAAACAAATTCCAGCATGAGGGACTCACTCTCATCTTAATTTTAAATATTACTAGCACTATGATCTTTAAAACCACATTGTTCAATACACTGCTAGAAAAAAAGTCTTTTTTGCGACAGCAGGCTTCCTATGGCAAAAAATACTACTTTTTGCGACGACGAACGAACCCATCGCAAGACATATCAATACATTTTGTGTTAGACTATGCCGCATTATAATATTTTAAAAATAATATGATTCGAAAATCAAAACCCTAAACCCAAGATCATAAACCCTAGATCATATCCCAATATCATAAACCCTAGACCTTATATCCTACCTTCTAAATCCTAGATCATAAATAGATCCTAAACTCGAAACCCTCACTCTTAAACTCGACACATTAACCCTAAATCCCAAAACTGAATTCCGCAAATTATAAACTCTACAACCTCTCTCTTTGTTGATTGAAAATTGATAACTGACATTAGACATACAACTTTAAGGTTTGCAGCCTTACAAATTCACTAATTCTGTTAAAATTTTTTTAATTTATAAATTTTTCTGAACTTACATCAATTTTTTGATTGTCTTCGTATCTTAACTCAATTATTACTAGAATCTTTCAATAACGATTCATAAAGGAGCAAAATAAGTTGAGCAACGAGTTATTTGAGTTTCATTTGAATATTAAATAATTTTTTTTGCATTATTTTCAAGCAACTTGAATTTTTTTAATTTAAAATTTTCGTCTTGAGTTGTAATTTGCTCAAGCTTGATTTGAATGTTTAATGAGTTTTTGAGAATAATATTCATTAGATAATGACTTATTTTCACTTTGAGTAATTTTTTTAAAATTTTGATCAAATTAATCAAACTTTTTATTTAGTTTTTATTTGAATGCTTAATAAGCTTGATTTATTTGCTTTAGATTTTTTGTTCACCAAATATTGATAAGGGTCTAAACAAAATTAACTTTGTCTTGAAAAAATATGCAATTTCATTTAATTCAAACACAAAAAACGATTGTAAAGAGCCGGAAAATTATTCATTTAAAATTAAATATTCAGAACTTGACAATGTAATTGACAATGCATGACTTGGGGGTAATATGAGTTGGGACCCATGTGTGTGTAATATAGTTTTGGTACTTGATCTTGGCATGTTGCATAATATAGGGAGAAAGTGTAATTTACTCATTTTGTAATATAAAAATCAGATTTTATCACTTTACCAACTCACTTTCTCTCTCCTCCAATCTGTCCCGTACGTCTCTCTTCCTAACTCTCAAACTCTCAAACTCCCTCTTCTCAAACTTACAAAATCGGAGGCCTTCCACTCTGAATTTTAAGAAACACAAAGAATGAACGATGATCTACGCGATGAGGGCTTCGTATCAAGCCCGGGGTTGATGGTTCTCGCGGAGTAATGGAGGAGATCGGTTTTTGGCTTGAAGATTTCATGGAGCTTGATTTTGAGGTAGGATTCATGTTAAACTCTTGATTTAAGTTGTGTAATACATTGTGATGTTGTTATTAGTTTTGAATCCTATATTTCTTTTGGGGTGAAAAGTCATTTGTGCTGTTTTCCAGAAATTTTGGGATGGGTTTTACCAAGAACACCAAGAACACAATGAACCAAAAAGAAAATCTGAAAATGTAAAACCCGATTCTGTACTGTTCATGCGTTTTGAGGGATTTCGAGGCCGACTTGGGAAAAGTGTATAACTACAAAGTTGTAGCTCTCGGAATTCTCTTAAAGTTTCATATATAAAATGTCTCAATCGGAGTTCGGGATAAGAAGTTACGGCCAAAATACCAGAACTGTTTACTGTTGGACGAAATGATTTCTGGACTGTTTTTGGACAGACCAGTTCCCGAGCCTGTCTAGGGTTTTTAGCAGCTTAGATTAACCCCAGACCTTTACGGTGACATAGCCTAAGGTCTTAGCTAAATTTAGACACAAGAACGGACACATTCGGACGGTTAGATCTTCGTATATTGCAACTTTCGTAAATTGTGATAGAGTGGATGTATGATCCTCTTTAGTGTGTTTATCCGATTTAAGACAAGTTTTAGATTTTGCGTTTAGCATGAAAGTTGTTCATAATAGCTTGAAGTGGGATTATGTTAAATTCTTATGAATTTTGGGAAAGGTTGTTGTGCCTTTTGTTGGACTCATAGACTAATGGAAACCAAGAATATTGTGATGGGCATTCACGGTTTATTTATCCGTTCTTTCTTATATACTTGCTAAATCCGTGCAATAGAACGTGGAGTATTGTGTCATAGTTGTGGATTCGTTTGAGGAGACATGAGGTATTGTGTTGTACTCGTGGATTGCAGAATGGAACATGTGTGGGGCGTGACAACGATCATAAAAAATAAAGAGATGATCATAAAAAATGAAGGGTTTGCGACTCTTAAACTCCATTTGCTTTAACTTGTTTATTTTTAAGTACGTTTTGTTTCTATCTAATTTTTTTTCGTATTTATTGTTTTGGTCTCAATTTTTTATGGATTATTGGTCTGTCTCGATAAAACGAATTTAAAAAATATAAAATTATGTCCAAAAGTTAAAAAATCATTAAAGACGATGAATAAGCATAAAAAGACACTGTTTATTTAATTATTTTTGTCTTTTCTATTTTTTTTCAAATTTGATTCATCATTAAAGACGATGAACAGACCCTTTTCTACTTCGTTGTTTATTTCTATGGAAGAACTTTGATTTAGGCTTATTGCTGATGTCCTAACTGTCTATTTTCAGGAAATTTCAAGCTTAAGTTAGTTCAATTACTACCCTAATCAATAGACACTTAAAGTAAACCTTTTTTTAATCATGATTAATTATTCTAGATCATTAGGAGGCATGCATATCTAATGTGTAAAGCCACATGTGCGTACAAAAGACGAAGATAATAATGACTGTGATAAATATTGGCATGACATATGACGAGACACGAAGCATGATGTATCATTTAAACTGCTATAGTTAAGAAAAATAAACTACCATTAATGTCCGCTCTTTTGAATGGTGCAGTGCATAAAAGGAATTAAATGTCACCTCGTTGGAAGTTGCTCAATTGCTGTAGCCTCTACTTGGTTTTTCAGATTCTCCATTTCAGGTTATGGGATTCTTTACTTCAATTTCAACATTTTCCGAATTCTCTACTTTAAATTTGTTATTCCACAGATGAAGTTGCAATTCCTCTTCCATTATAGCACTTGGAGAATGCGAGTTAAAAAAATTCTAAAATCTACTCCGATGAGAATATAGTTAGTAGTATAAGTAAATAAAGTATAACAAGTAATGTAGATATAGTTAGCACTCGTGCCAATAGCATCGACATTGGCACCTCTGTCAACACCATTGGCAGCATCAATACCTCCTTTCCCAGAATCGATGTTTTGGTACCTGATATGTAGATTTCTCAACTCAGGATCTATACCCTTTATCTTCTTAGATGTCTTTCTGAGATGCTGCCACTTAGATTGCTCCAAAATGGTTAGAAACAAAAACTCATGTGAGATTGCGCACTTCACTGCATAATAGACACGTGTACTTCAAAAGAATAGGCTTAGAGAACTGTATTGTGTAATCAGACATTTTTGGATCCGTTTTAATCATTGAAATCGTTGTTTAATAAAGCTCGTTGAGACCGAACATCAATCAATTAAAAAATCTGTTAATTGGATATAAATTAATATTTAACTAGAATGCATTTATCTTTGTAAACATTGTTCTCCATTTTACAATGATAAATGCCTAATTAACGGGTATTAGTTTGTATCTAATTAACATGATTTAAGATTTGGTTGATATTCTCGACAAGCTTTAAAAAAAAAAAATTGATTATTAAAGTCCACCTGATATAGACTCAAAAAGTTCCGACTACAAAATACGATCCCGAAAACCTCTATAATTACATTCAACTGAGCCGGTGTCCGGTTTGAATTTGTAAAGTACTTTTCTTTTATCATCTGCCAGCAGTGAGGGTGATACCTGGGATATCAATGGAAAAGGTAATTTAGTTTGAACTAAAAATATATTTATTTCTAACTCATAAAATCTATTTTTAGTTCAATTTCAAAATTGTATTACAAATAGGCTAAATTGGTAAAACAAAATTGAATTTTTTATGAGTTAGAAATAAATATATTTTTAGTTCAAATTAAATCACCTTTTTCCATTGATATCCCAGGCATCGCCCTCACTGCTTGCAGATGATAAAAGAAAAGTACTTTGCAAATTCGGACCGGACGCCGGCTCAGTTGAAAGTAATTATAGAGGTTTTGGGGATTGTATTTTGTAGCCGGAACTTTTTGAGCCTATATCAGGTGTACTTTAATAATCAAATTTTTTTTTAAAAGCTTGTCGAGAATATCAATCAAATCTTAAGTTATGTTAATTAAATACTTGTTAATTAGGCATTTATCATTGTAAAATGGTGAACAATATTTGCAAAGAAAAATGGATTCTAGTCAAATATTAATCTATATCCAATTAACAGATTTTTTAATTTATTGATGTTCGGTCTCGACGATCTTTATTAAACAAACGATTTCAATGATTAAAACGGATCCCAAAAAATGTCTGATTAAATAGTGCAGTTCTCTAAGCCTATTCTTTTGAAGTACACGTGTTTATTATGCATTGAAGTTCGCAATCTCACATGAGTTTTTGTTTCTAACCATTTTGGAGCAATTTAAGTGGCAACACCTCAAAAAGACGTCTAAGAAGATAAATGGTATAGATCCTGAGTTGAGAAATCTACATATCAAGTACCAAGAGGATCGATTCTGGGGAAGGGGGTATTGATGCTGCTAATGGTGCTGACAGAGGTGCCAATGTCGATACTACCGGCATGGGTGCTAACTACATCCACATTACTTGTTGTACTTTATTTACTTATACTACTAACTATATTCTCATCTGGGCAGATTTTGGGAATTTTTTTAACTCGCATTCTCAGAGTGCTATAATGGAAGAGGAGTTGCTGCTTCATCTGTAGAATAGCAAATTTGAAGTACAGAATCCAAAAAATGTTGAAATTAAAGTAGAGAATCTAGAACCTGAAATGGAGAATGATACTGCAAATGGTGCCGACAAGGGTGTCAATGCCGTTGCTGCCGACATGGGTGCTGAGAGTGTGTGTGATCCTTAGTGAACCACATTCGTCTGGGCTGATCATATGACTTCTCTGGGATATTCCTTGATGTGATACAAGAACCAAATTGCTTTTTCAATCTCTCTACTATTGAAGACAAAAAGTGAATTCCATATATCAAAATCTGCTCCTAATGGTAGATTTGAAACCCACAAAAAAACGACATTCCAAAATTGGAGTTAAGTAAAGAATCCCCTCAGTCGGGAAATTTAACTAAACTGCATTTTAATATAAGTTTGGATTAAGAAGTGGAATATTTTGTTGGCTGATTTTTTCTCAGATTGAAGTAAGGAAGGTTGTATGCATAAAGAGTAATAATAATACTAATGCGGAATCCCACCGCGTCGTACTCTAAAAATGGTCTTCCGGTCCCTTGCATTGTGGGAAAGGAGGTACAAAAGAATGTGATTTCTCACCAAATGTCACAAACATGGTGAGATCTTGCGAGAAAGAAAAAATAGAACAATAAGAATTCATTTTTTCTTCTTTATTTCTCCTTATATAATCACACCTGATGCGTGTGTGTATATATATGTAGTGGCAGGGGCAAATCCAGAATTTATTTTCAGTGGGGTCAAATATCATATTTTATATAAGTGTACACATGCATACGCACAGAGGGCCACAAAATAAATACAAGAAGATAGGAAATCTCCAAATAAACAAACAAGAAATTATAAATGTAGCCCAAGATGCTCTAAAAGTGAGATGACAAATTTTAGAAGTTGGGCGAATGTCACTGTAATTCATTCATTTTTTAGAACCAATTGGGATGAGATGTTTTTTTGAGCAACTTTCAAGCTTGACTTGGGCTTTGCTCTAGCTCCTTTTTGAGTATACGACATCCAAAAATGCTTAACAACAATTTTTTGATGGCCTTCTAGGGAAATTTTTCGAAGTACTTATAGGAACAATACTGAAAATCTTGACTTCGGCTAAACTCTGGTTCCTTTCTGTTTGCTAAGAGTGTAGTTCTATACACAGAGCTTCAAAGCGTGAAAATACATATACTCGTAAAACGTATTCCACGAAAAATCTCCACAATACTACACCAAGAAAACCACATTTGACAAATTCAATGAACTGGGCATGGAATTGAGAATGAATGAGCCTAATTAGAATAGACTCCATTTAAATTAGCTACTCCAAAATTTCAAAATTTGGCTCTAAAGGAACAATGGCATTCCAAGTTTGCTATGAATGAGTTTACCAAATTAAAATGCCAGTCTAATAACGCATAAGCTAAGCTGTAGTAGCTAATAGGGTCTTGTTAGGATTCCAACAACGCACCACACGCAACAGAAGCAGTAAAATCAAGAGAAACACAACACACAAATATACGTGGTTCGGGCAAATCTGACCTACGTCCACGGGGAGGGGGGTTTCACTATAATCCGGGTGTTCGTGTGTTACACACTCACACTCAATCTCACTATAATGAATCCTCACCAGTTCTCTCGTGTATCTCTCTCTCTCCGGGAAAACCACAACCGACTTCTCTCTCACACACTCTCTGCCTCTCTCTCTCTACATTGTGTTACAACTCTAAATACACAAGGCATCACAGAGTATATATAGAGTTACACAGACAAACCCTACTAAATAGGTGGAATCCCAACAACTCTACTCAATAGGTGGAATCCCAACAACCCTACTAAATAGGTGCTTATCAAGACTAAGTCCTAAAGACTGAGCAGCTTAAGCCCAAGGCCCACACGGGGTGGAATCCCAACAATCACCCCCTCCACACCGAGTGGGCAAAGTCGTCTGCAACACCCGCATTTTGCCTCCTCCAATCAGCTAACTCCGGCAAGCGCCTGTGTCACTAACCAGTCGAACATCCATGCACCACCAAACAGAGTACACAAATTCCGAAAGAGTGTATCCTTGCAAAACCAGACTCTGCAGCCAATCAGAAAATCCCGAGTACCGCATTCTATCAAAAAATAATACCTCCACTCGCACACCTCAAACCCGAAGTGTATGCGCTCACCAACAGAAGCGCCCGCGCTCTCCAACAGAAGCGCCCATCTATGCGCTTACCAAACAGAAGCGCTCGCACCCCCTCAACTAGGGTGCCCGCACCCCCTCATCGAGTGCCCGCAGCTTTATCGCCGCACTCCGCCACTCTAGCATCCTGTCCTGTCAAGAAAATGCAGCAACCCTCTGCTCACACCAGAGGCTCACTCCTCCAAATGATCTCACACAACATCTGTGGTGAGGCTGACTCCTTCTCTGACACCGCATCCCCCACCGAGTACCTCCGCTCCCCCAAAACTGGGATACTCCTCTCGTGAATCTGGGATGGAACAAATCCTGCTAGATATCCGTGGCTCAAACTGATCTACCGCTCTGACAGACGCCTGTGTCATTCCCAAACAAGCATATCCGCACCCTAACCGGGCACACTACTCGAATGAATGTATCCCTGCATGCCAGATCTTCCGCGGTTGATCACAATCCTGCACTCCCTATCCGGAGTGCTCGCATCCGGGCATCCAAAAAACCCAAATGCTCATGCCCAATCACTGGACATAATCCGTGACTTCATCTCTTCATACCAACATGAGCTTATAACTGGAAAGATAATCCGCCACAAAAGACACATAAGAAAGAGAATACCAGTAAGCATCATCTGATCTCCATCTTAATCCCTCTGTCTGGAGTTCCCGTGAACATATCCTGAACAACCAGTTGCATCATCGTTGCTGGCCAGCATCCTGCACACTCCTGATTCAACTCCCAGCGCCTCCAGTACCATCCGGTCATGACTCCTAAGTACAATCCCGCGCTTATCCTATGTGTATCCACAACTGTCGCCATCCCTGCTCACGTCACAACACTCATACTGCCTGACCATGCCTGGCATCAGCTCCATTTGCCACTGCACTCCCACAAGCCTGTATGGTGGCCCATCATTCAATCCAATGCAGCTTGAATCACAACTGCAAATCCTGATAATAAGTCTTCAAATCCGATTGAACCAGACTGCCTCCGATCACTGCTAACCAACTCCAACCTGTCACTCTAGTAAGCGTCTGTGTCATTACCAAACAAGTGTATCCGCACCCATCAACAAAGATGCAACACCTGAGAGAATGTATCCCTGCTCACCACGGCTCAAACGCCGCGAATCCGCAATCACCCGATTGCTCCGGTCAAACTCTGATCTCTGCAAAGTCTATCCAATACTCCTGGTGTGTAGCTATCCAACTCCACTCGCCTCTCTAGTCACCAATCTGCCACTCCTGCCACTATCCTAGTCTCTCACGTACTCTCCGTTAGCTCTCCCGGGTCTCATCCTGCCTCCTGGTCTATCCATGTTCCATTTCCGGCTCTCCCCAAAAAATCACCGCTCCTGAACCCTGACCCTTCTGAACTCTTTGACCCAAAGTTTGACCCCTTTGCTGACGTGGCACTGACCTGCTGACGTGGCATCCTCCGTGGCTGCTGACTCAGCGCCGCGTGGCGCTGAATGGGTGCCACGTGGTCATCTCCCAGACCCTTCCGCGCATGACACGCACGCCAGCGCGAGATCTGACGCGCCGATCTTTCTCCGGCGCGTGCGGGCACGTCCGGCCTTCTCCGGCGACGGCTCAAGTACCCCCGTGATCGTCTCTTTGAGGGCTACAAAGCCCTGTGCTCAAAACCCATATTTGATCACGTTACACGAGAGCCCCATCGTATCCGCCACTCGCCTCCGCCCGCCGCTGTTCAGACCACCCGTGGGACCCTCTCCGGTGACAAAAAACTGACTCCGAGCACTCCGTTGGACTCGTCTCTGAGAGCAGCACTTTCCCTCTGATCAAAAACAAGTTTCGTCACCTGTTTTGTCCGACCAAAGTTTCAACAGTGCTCCAATGGCTTCCGAGTGATTATCCGACTGCTCTGCGCTCTCCGGTGCTTTAACCAAAGCTCTGATACTAGTTGTTAGGATTCCAACAACGCACCACACGCAACAGAAGCAGTAAAATCAAGAGAAACAAAACACACAAATATACGTGGTTCGGCCAAATCTGACCTGCGTCCACGGGGAGGGGGGTTTCACTATAATCCGGAGAAACTCCGTGTTCGTGTGTTACACACTCACACTCAATCTCACTATAATGAATCATCACCAGTTCTCTCGTTTATCTCTCTCTCTCCGGGAAAACCACAACCGGCTTCCCTCTCACACACTCTCTGCCTCTCTCTCTACATTGTGTTACAACTCTAAATACACAAGGCATCACAGAGTATATATAGAGTTACACAGACAAACCCTACTAAATAGGTGGAATCCCAACAACCCTACTCAATAGGTGGAATCCCAACAACCCTACTAAATAGGTGCTTATCAAGACTAAGTCCTAAAGACTGAGCAGCCTAAGCCCAAGGCCCACACAGGGTGGAATCCCAACAGGTCTTTGCCTCTTTGCAACCCAAAGACTTCATGAAATTAAGATTATTTCTCCATGGAAGTGATAATTCAAGAGATTAAGAAATGGGAGAGAGAGAGAGTGTGACACCCCAGCCAGGCCGTGGTGCCAGCTGTGAGGCTGACGTCCGGGAGATGGAGTCTCAGTGGGACGTCCGGATGGGTGGTCAGGATCTCACATCGCTTGGTGGATGTAAGTTCGGTGGTATTTATAAGATTATGAACCTTCCTTGTACAAGACCTTTTAAAGCCGTGATGGCGCCAACACCAAATAGAACTTCACAGTTAAGCGTGCTCACTCTGGAGCAATTCAGGGATGGGTGACCTACTGGGAAGTCCATGGGGTTTGGGCGGCAAAAACGGACAGTATTGTACAGGGCGGGGGCGGGTCGTTACATAGAGAGACAGACAGACAGACAGACAAATTACCTCATTGGAAAGAGGCTTTCAGCAATTCGACATTTTAGAGTGTTTCGAACTTGGTAAATTAAGCTTGGAACTTGTGGAAGGGAGATGATTCAGCCAAAGATAACAGACGAGAGAGTAAAAGTTAGAAAAGAATTTGTAAAAGGAAACAAGATAACAAATGGGAGGGAGACGATTCAGGTGAAGATAACAGATGAGGGAGTAAAAGTTAGGGAAAAAAATTATAAAGAAACCACGACAAGAAAGAAAGTGACTTTTGGTGCGAAAAGTCTGATCTTTCTTGTTTCCCATGCTGACCTGCCGTGTAGTACTGTACTAGTGTAGAAAAGAGAAAAGTCAGATGTAGAGACTCAAGCTTCTCTTTCTTTTTTGGCTGATTGGTTCTGTAAAATGGAGGGAAAGCAATTCATTCGGGGCAAACTACCAAAATATTTAAAAAAAAGGTAAATTACATTGACCTTCCCTAGGTTTTTAACAGATACAGTGCCCCTTGAAGTTTTTAAAATTACTATAACATTTCTTATTTTTTAAACTATTATGCAGTTACCTCTTCTTGTTGTTAACATTAGTCAAACATCTTTAGTTAAGATATTAAAACTTCAAATTTGAGATTTTCTTGACAAAGTAAACTTTAACATAATTTACATCACGTTTGAAATAGCCTATTTTAAATTTTTTAGATTTTTTAGAAGTCAAAATTCAAACAAATTTTAAAATTCTGTCAGAATTTTGATTACAATTTATTTTATCAAAAAAATCTCAAATTTAAAATTTTAATGGCCTAATTAATTATATTGAACTAATTTTAATGATAGGAAAAGTAATTGTATAATAATTTAAAAAATAAGGAAAGTTATTGTAATTTTGAAAACTTGAGGGGGGACACTGTATTTTTCAAAAACCTCAGGAGAGGTCAATGTAAATCACCCTTAAAAAAATTACTAAGACTTTTCAAATCAGTGGAGTCAAGTGACCTCAGTCTCCCCCTGTATAATAGTGGCTTTCACGTGAGAGATCCCGCACAATGGCAAGATGCGGACTTTGAACAATAGCCGTTGGACATCCAATGGCATAGATTTAGTGACTTAAAAAAAGGATCTTATCTAACAGCCACCATTACAACTCTGCATATATCTTTTGAGGAATCTCTCATAAAGAAAATTATTAATTAGAAGAGATTATTAAAGCTCCAGATTTGGCTGACTATGGTTGGTTCATCACTTCAAATTATAAATTGTTAATAAGAGCACTTCTAATTGAAACATGAACACCACTCAACTCAACCTAATAGCAATTGCTTCATGAGAAATAACTCAAGGCCCATTTCGTGACCCATGAACAAATTGTATCAGTCATTGGGTACCCATTTTGTGACCCATAAAAGTCAAAAAATTGTCAGAATTACCTAACACAAAATGAACTATTAACATCAATAGTTTACTTCTAGCCTTTGGGTTTTTAAGTGCAAGGCCATTACTTTATTAATTTTACCAACAACGAAAAACAAATTGAACTAACCGAAAACTCACGGGTCACAAATTGAATGGGTTAATTACACTTTATCCCCTTCAATTATGATTCTTTTTTCCGTTGCCTCTTTTATCTTTTTTTAGTTATAACTTATCCCCTTCAACTATAAAAAATACATAATGTCTTGTCATTAATTTTTTTGTCAAATATTTAACGGTAAAAGTCACATACTGTGCACGTATGCACTTAAAACTTATTGTGACTGGAATACCCTTCTTATACACATATGCACAATATAATACGCCAGTAAACTCATTAAATGCACGTAACAAACTCATTAAGTTGCATTAATTCAGTTTTAACTTTTTACAAATTAGCCTTTAAAATAATTTTTAATTTGCTATAGTAAAAAATATCGTATTACCGCATTTAATTATAATTAGTTAGCAATTCTAACGTACTTGAATATTTAAGTGTGATATCTTTTTTCTTCAATGCACCTGCTCATTTTCTAACCATTGGATTTAATCCGAACGGTTTAAATTATTCTAATCACCAGACCAATGTGTTGTTTCACACACACCTGAACGGATCTTAGCATTAGATGCTCATGCCCATGCCTAAAGGCACAAAACAAACCTAAATGCACAAATCGAATTAATTCAACCCCGACTCCTCAAGAACCAACTGTCAAACCTAATTACTTGTGCCTTAAAGCACTTATGAAAATCCTGATTGCAAATTGAATAAATAACTCTTCATAAACTGTTGTAATTAATTACAGTTTAACCAACTCAACTTAAAAATTGAACCACAAAAAATAATTGTAAGACGCGTTCTTTCAAATTCATTAGTGACCATAAGAAGAATTCGACAATATTTTAGCTTACCAATAGGCAACAAAGAAATTGAACAATAGTTTTTTCTAAATAAACTAAATTTAACTTTAAAAAAATGACAAATAATTAATGAGTAAAGAAAATTTGAGTTAAAACGGAATGGAACTATGTGAATTTTTTATCTGCCACCACTTGGCCACAAATCATACCTACAAAAAGAAACAAAATCTCGAATCAGAAAAAAAAAAAATTAAACGTATCCACAAACAACAAAAAATATTATTCTAATCAAATACCTTTTTTCTGATATAGCAAAAGTTCCATTCAAACTATATGAGCTTTTGAGGGAGCCCACAATAAGGGAACACAAATCGGGGAGACGTACGAAGCAACAATAGACCTCAATATAGCACAGATACAGACACAGACACAAATACGAACATGAGATACGATAATTCTACATTTTGGTCTAGTAGCATTTTGGATCTGAGTTTTTCAGAGTACATAATTACTTGAGTCTAGTTTTATTGTCACTAGGCTATGAAAGTTTGAAACTAAAAAAACCAGAGATGAAGGTAGTGTAATTGACATCTGACCTTGCTCAAATGAACTCTATTCAGTAGATGAAGACATTTCAGACATTTCTTCGAACAGATATCAAGCCTCAATCAGAGAGTTGTTGAAATCGCAAGTTTGCTTCAGAATCGTCATAGCTCATGAGTCTTTCCATTGCTCTGATACCATAAGAGAATTTTGAACGTAGAAGAAGAACACAGTTACACAAATAAAGCAGAAACAATACATCATGTTACGAACCGCTTGGTAGAACTCACCCCCAAAAGCTAGCTCAAGAGGGGAGGGTGCCCAGGGGCTTATAAACCCATTACCAAGGGCTCTTCCCTCCGATGTGGGACTGCATTGGGCCCTAACATAGCCCACCCCTTCTGAGCCGACGCCCACGGCGGCAGGTGCAAGTTTGGCACCACCGACTTCCCTTGGCGGCTGGAAGGGTGTGGGTTGGCTCTGATACCAATGTTACGAACCGCTGGATAGAACTCATCCCCAAAAACTAGCTCAAGAGGGGAGGGTGCCCAGGGGCTTATAAACCCATTACCAAGGGCTCTTCCCTCCGATGTGGGACTGCATTGGGCCCTAACATCAGCCTTTCTCATTTAATTCCATGGTTTTTCAAACTCCAAAGATTATCTTTACAATCTTTGGTGAATAGTGTGGACTCTTACCTTCTGATATAAGGTAAGCTTATTTGTAGGCTTCTTCAATTATATGGAGACAACTAAATTGATACTTTGTACGCTTGTTTACATTTTTATAACCTTGGTTCCATCTTTCTTGTGGACTCAAAATAGTAGGAGAAAGAATGTAGGCTTCTTTCCATTTTTTTTCCGATGATTTTTCATTAAGTTGTTGTTCAAAACAACTCCGAAGCTTTCATTCTTACTAAATATTAAAATCTATCGTGACTAAGTTAACAAACCCATAGTTGAAACCCATACGTAAGATATCAAATTTAAGTTTGAATTATTGTTCTTTCTTACTTATAAGGACAACTCAAAGAGCAAGGCCTTACTTATTGAGGGGAATGAAATAAAATAAAGGGATCCAGGGCTTAAAGATTGGAGAAAGGGAAGGAGGCAAGAGCGTTGTTAGCGTATCACTGGGTCGGTGATCACTTCAATAAAAAAGACAAAAAGCGCAACTAACCCAGTTTGAGTTTGATCAAAGGGATCCGGGGCCTTAATTTTGAAAGCAAGCAAGCATTTGAGTGTTTCATTTCTCATGAAACCTAGCTAGATTTAGCCCTCCATTCAGTACAAAATGCGCAACTAACTCAGTTTGGGGCCTCCCAACAGTTTCTTAGCCAAAGCAAGACCATGCAACTCTCATTCTATTTACCAAAGAAACATTTACCGAACCATTTCCAAAAGAACTTTTGGAAAGACCCTCTTTTAAAGAAACTACCAAAACGGTATTTTTAATTTTCAATAGCACCAGAAATTGAGGAAACTAACAAACTAATTAACATAAAAACGAAATTGCACGACAGTAGAAAAACTAAAAGACAAAATCGCATTACGCAATGTTCAAATGGAGAAACGAAATTCCACCAAAAAAATGTAAAAATAACAACATAAAGTACATAAATCTCACGCCGGGGAGAGAGAGAAGGGGACTTACTTGGTTTGATCGAAGCCTCCAATCAGAAAAATCCTAGATCAAACCTAAATCAACATTTAGGCCCTATTTGGCCTCTGGTTTTTATTTTATTCATAATTTTTGTCTTTATTCATTTTTTTTTTTGCATTTGTTGTTTAAATCTCAATATTTTGTAGTTTATTGGTCCGTCTTGATGAAAGGAATCTAATGAGTATAAAATTGTGTCCAAATGGTAAAAAAAAGTCACTAAAGACGACGAATAAGTAGAAAAAACTCTGTTTTTTAATTTATTTTTGTCTTTTCTGAACTTTTTTCAAATGTAGCCAATGATTGATAACTTTTCTGAAAGCTCTTGTCGAGATGAACCAATAAATCAAAAAAAATTAATAAAAAATAAAAAATTGTAAAAAAAATTCAAATAAGAACGAAAAGAATTTCAATAAATAAAAACATAAAAATCACAGCCCAAATAGGGCAAAGGAGATCAAAGTTGAATGAAGAGGGAGAAAGAGAGAGAGAGAGAGAGAGAGAGAGAGAATGGGACTCAACTTTTGCTGTTGTTTTTTGCCGTTCTGCAGAGATACAGAGGTTGCGGCTGAAAATGACTTACCTCTCTGCCCATTGAGTTAGACATTTTTTGGGGGAACTTGAATTGAACGAACTAATCTCAGCCCTTCAATGAAAAGTTCAATCTCAGCCCTTGAATTAATTTGTGAGTGTATAATTTGAAAAAACTGATGTGTTTTGTTATAGAGTAATGCTAGGGACACTAATATGTCCAAACACATTTGTGTCCTTAGGAGTTTTTTTTTTATATAGATGTACCAGCGCATGTTTGTGCCCGTACCTAAAGGCACGCAATAAACTCATTAGGTTGCATTAATACAGTTTTGACTTTTTACAAATTAGTCTTTCAAATAATTTTTAATTAAGATTTAAATAATTTAATAGCTATAGTAAAATATATCGGATTACCTCATTCAATTGATCAATCAAAATTTATTATAATAAGTACGACACTTTTTACGACATAATAAGTAAAATGAGTTTGAAATTATAATTAAATGGCAATTTATACGTACTTGTACATTTGAGTATAATATCTCTTTTCTTCAGTGCGTTCGCAAATTTTCTAACCTTTGGAGTTGATTCAAACAACCCAAGTTATTCCAACCACCAGACCAGTGTGTTGTTTCACACACACACGAACGGATGTGATATTAGCCATTGGATCGCACCCCTTTGTGTGGAGTGGGTGTACCTAATCGGATTGCATCTATTCAGTTTGACACGTCATATGTCACGCAGACACCACGCAACATCCACATTAGGACCACATAACCGAACCGTAGCTAATAGAAAAACGCCAACATCATAACTGTGAAGACATATATACAACAAATAAACAACTAAATAGTATAGAACTCAAATAAAATGTATAACTACTACTCTAATTTAATATATATTAGTTTATTTTTAAAATTGTCCAACCTAGTCATTATCCATTCCTAAAGGCACGCTACAACAGATTTTGAACACAGCCTAAATGATGTATCATTCCCCACTAATAAAAAATTAAAAAAAAAATCTACGTCTCCAAAAAATTTAGTTTCTAAATAGGCTTCAAACACAACCCATCTAACCAATCTCAACAAACGAATTGAAGGAAAATAACACGTTAAATCAATAATAGTGTATTAATAAAATCAAAACCTATCTCATTCAAATCAACCCATTAGAAAGTACAATGAGATCAAAACATGTGTCGATATTGACTCTAAATCCTTAAAAGGTACACAATCAATCATATTTCATTACAATAACATATTTCTACATGACCAAGATCCTAAATCAAACCAAAATCAATATAAAGGAGATCAAAGTTAAATGAAGAAAGAGAGAGAATGCGACTCACCTTGTTTTTTTGCCATTCTGCAGAGGTACAGAGGTTGTGGCTGAAAGTGACTTACGTCTTTGCCCATTGAGTTAGACATTTTTTGAGGGGAACTTGAATTGAACGAATTGATCTCAGCCCTTCAATGAAAAGTTAGATTCAATCTCAACCCTTTAAACTTTGATAAAGTTAGTTTGTAAGTGTGTAATTTAAAAAAAACTGATGTGTTTTGTTACGTAAATCATTGTGCTCTTTATGTACCTCTATTTCTTTTTTCATATGGATGCTTGAGTAAAGTATAATTTGTTAGTCTATAAGTATTGTGACAAACTAATTATTGTTCATCCAATACGATTGAATATAGATTACAATTTACTCAAGATAATCATTTGAATTGAACAATAATTAGGAGTTGGATATAAAATAATTTTTTTTAAAAAATTATCGGTATTCACCGGTATGGCCGTTACTCGACCGGCATGCGCCGGTATTGAGAATGGTACGATATTAAAGACACTTTGTATCATTTTTACACCAAAACGATACGTACCGACCGGTATGGTATTGTATCGATAGCCTTGCACTGGAGAGCAATAAAAACTAAAATTCAATGTGTAAATAGAAGCCCTACAGCCAGAGATAGAGAGAGAACAAGGGTCGGGACGCCAGATATGCCGTCGAGTTGCGGCTGCGTAGTGAGGTGGAGGCCGCCGCAGGCGGTGAAGGGTCGCCGGTGTTGGTCGCGTTCCCCCTCTTCGTCTAGAAACTAAATGTCAACAGTGTAGAAACAAAAGATCGGTTTTGTTTGTGTCTTATATAGGAGTGTGGGTTGGTCCCAGTGTGCTTGGGGTTGTGTAAAATGGGTGTGAGACAGTGAGAGTAGCATTCCTCCTCTCCAAATCCCAATCCACCTCCCTCTCACTCTATTTTCTCTCCCCGACCCTTTTACTCTATTTTCCCTCGTCAGCTTCTCTCACCTATTACTTTTCCCGTTATTGATATGAAAAAAAACTGAACATCCTTGGAAAAAAATTACAAAGACAAAAAGAATATAAGATAATATTTTTATTTTTCAGTTATAGTTAATTTGACTAATATCTCATAATGATAAATTAATAATTTTTAAAAATGACACATGATGGGTCATGACGTGTAGGCTGAGCCGGTTGGTATTCTGGTCTGCTCTATACGGTATCCTCAGCTCAGCCAGGGTCTCGGTATCCTCAGCTCAGCCAGGGTCTCGGTATCCTCAGCTCAGCCAGGGTCTCGGTATCCTCAGCTCAGCCACTGTCTGCTCTGCTCAGCCCAGACCATTGGCCGAACTACTCTGCCAGATCAATCTCCGTATTTCCTGGGATCTATCTGCCTAAAACGGATCGTCCCACAAGGAAAGGAAGATCCCAAAGATCTCTCCACCTCTTGCGCGCCATCTTCACCCGCTCCCGCTATTTAAGGCAAAGGTGACCGTTGGGGATTCAGTTACCAAATCAAAGGCCACTAGCCTTGATTTACTCCGCCAAACCAGGAGTGGACCACGTCCCTTCCTAATTTGTCTCCAACAATATCTCTATATAATGGAGGCAGCTCTATGGTACAAGGTACGTACACTCTGCCCAATTTTACGGATACAGTTTTTCTACATTATTCCTCCATCCTAGAACTGACTTAGGCATCGGAGGGGTGTTGGCAAGATACCACACCGGTGTCAAGTTGTTTTTGCAGGTCGGCCGGGGACGATCACAAATCCGTTTCATCAGTTGGCGCCGTCTGTGGGAACGATTAGAAATTTATTGATTGATCGGATTTATGGTCTTGACCCGTTCAATGGCTTCCAATGATAACAATGCTCAGTCCGCTCCACCCGTTGCAACCGCCGCTGATTATCAAGCCCTCCGTCAGGACGTGGTGACGCTGACGCAAGGGATGCAGCGCATTCTGGAGCAGAATCAGGCCTTACTGCAGCGCCTGCAACCTGAACCTCCTACTAGAGATCCACCACCGCCATTGGCCCCGACGGCTGATCCCCCTGCCCCAGGAATGGCTGGAGTAGATTTTGATGTTACTGGGGGGCATGGGGAGACCAGCAGCCATGCTGCAGCACCTCATTATCGAACTTGTTCTGGTTCCACATTTCCTGAAGGTCTCATGACCGATCAGATGCGCCAGATGAAGACACAGTTGGATAACTTGACGAAGCAGATGAAGGCCAAAGCTCCAGCCTCTGTGGATGAGTTGGTACAAACCACTGAGCTTCCTTTCACTGCTGATGTGATGGCGGTACCCCTCCCACCAAAATTCAGAGTCCCTCAGATCGACATCTTTGACGGGACAAAAGACCCTCTTGATCACTTGGAAACTTATAAATCCCTTATGCACCTTCAAGCAGTGCCTGACGCCATCATGTGCAGAGCCTTTCCCATCACTCTCCGAGGAGCTGCTCGGATGTGGTTCAACAAGCTTGCTCCAGGCACAGTCAGTACCTTCAAAGAGCTCAGTCGCCTCTTTGTAAGTTATTTTATTGCTGGTCAACGATACAGGAGACCAGCTACCTATTTGCTCAACGTCAAACAAACCAAGGGGGAAACCCTTAGAGAATTCACTACCAGGTTCAACAAGGAGTCCATGCAAGTAGATAATGCAGACGACCAAGTCGCTATTGCAGCGTACATGTCAGGTCTCAGGCCAGGGCAGTTCCTGTTTTCCTTGTCTGCGGAACCACCAACTAATATGGCTGAGCTCATGATGAGGGCTCAGCGACAGATGAACGCAGAGGACACGCTTACTGCCCATCGCAATCGCGAGAGGGAGGCCTCTGCCTCCCAGACAGGGCCTCCTCAACCAAGCAAACGGAGGAAAGAGACTGGGCAGTTTAGGACTGAGGACTACCCAAGAGGGAAGAAGATGGACAGGAGAGATTCTCCCCAGAGGGGGAGGCCAGAGAGAAAATTCCACAACTATACTCCCCTGGTCGCAACAGTTAATCAGGTGCTGCAGGAGATAAGTGATTACCCTGAGCTCAAGTGGCCGGGAAAGATGAAGACACCGGCTGAGCGACGTTCTCGTCAGAAGTATTGTCGTTTTCATCGTGATCATGGGCACGATACAGATGACTGCATTGAGCTGAAGCAACAAGTTGAGGGGCTGATCAGACGAGGACGTCTCCAGCGATTTGTTCGTAAGGAAGGGGAATTTAATCAGCGGGCAGGTCAGGCTGCTGGACCAGCTGATCACAGGCGTGAGAGGACTCCTCCTCCTCCTCCTCCTCATCGCCCCGTGGGGGAGATAAACACGATTTCTGGGGGACCAGGAGTTAGTGGAGATACCAGGGCTGCTCGGAGAACCTATGCCAGAGAAGTGTTCAATGCAGAGAGACCAGCCAAGCGTACAAGGGTGATGGATTCAGCTATCCAGTTCACGGCAGAGGACGAGGAAGGGGTGCTCTATCCTCATGATGACCCATTGGTGATCACAGCCCTCCTCGCCAACTGGACAATGAGGAGGATCCTCGTCGATACAGGGAGCTCAGCAGATATCCTCTTCTTACCTGCTTTTGAGAAGCTGCAGCTGGGGAGAGATAGTATTAGGCCTGTACAGTCTCCTCTGGTCGGTTTTTCAGGAGAGACAGCCCATCCATTGGGCATGGTATCCTTGCCCATCGTGATTGGAGATGAGCAAAGGAATGCCACTGCCCTGGTGGATTTCCTGGTGATGGATTGCCCTTCAGCTTACAACGTGATATTGGGTAGGCAGACCCTCAATAAGTTCAAAGCAGTGGTTTCCACATTTCATTTGAAACTCAAATTCCCTACAACTGGTGGTGTTGGAGAGGTCAGAGGAGATCAGAAGAGAGCAAGGGAGTGCTATATCACTTCGATAAAGACAAGGGAAGCTCTTTCGGTCAGTGGGCTCGACACAAGGGATGAGGAGAAGCTTCAGCAAGGAGAACCAGTTGAGGAACTCGTCGAGATACCTGTTGTAGAAGGGCAGACTGAAAAGACGTTCCGATTGGGTTCAGGTCTGGGACCAGAGGAGAAGGCTGCTCTGGTAAAATTCCTAAGAGATTATGTGGATGTCTTTGCCTGGTCACACAGAGATTTGCCAGGCATAGATCCCAGTATCATCACTCATCGGTTAAGTGTGGACAATGCTCATCGTCCAGTGAAGCAGAAGACGCGCACGTTTGCTCCAGAGCGCAATGCAGCCATTGCCGCAGAAGTGGATAAATTAGAGGAGGCCCAGTTTATCAGAGAAGCGAAATACCCCATGTGGATATCCAATGTGGTGCTTGTCCCTAAGCCCAAAGGAAAATGGAGGATGTGTGTAGATTTCAAGGATCTTAACAAAGCCTGCCCTAAAGACAGCTTCCCCTTACCAAGGATTGATCTCCTAGTAGATTCTACAGCTGGTCATGAGTTGCTCAGTTTCATGGACGCTTTTTCTGGCTACAATCAAATCCAGATGCATCCTGAAGATGAGGAGAAAACCTCCTTCATCACGGCTAGAGGACTCTATTGCTACAAGGTGATGCCCTTTGGGCTTAAGAATGCTGGAGCAACCTATCAGAGGCTGGTCAACCGAATGTTCAAGGAGCAGATAGGTCGTAATATGGAGGTTTATGTTGATGACATGTTGGTTAAGAGCCTGAGGAGGTCAAGTCATGTGGAAGACCTCAGAGAAGCCTTTGAAGCGCTGCGAAAGTACCAGATGAGACTCAATCCGAGCAAGTGTGCCTTTGGGGTCAGTTCGGGAAAGTTCTTGGGATTCATGGTGTCCCAAAGGGGTATAGAGGCCAATCCTGAGAAGATCAGCGCCATCCTTAGTATGGAGTCTCCCAGGGGAATAAAGGGGGTCCAGAAGCTCACTGGGTGCATTGCAGCCCTCAATCGTTTTGTTTCCAGAGCTACTGATAAATGCCATCCGTTTTTCCAAGTCCTGAAGAAAGCTTTCCATTGGACGCCAGAATGCGAGATAGCCTTTCAAGAACTAAAAGGATATCTGATGACTCCTCCCCTCCTCAGCCGTACCATAAGGGGGGAGGATCTATACATTTACTTAGCTGTCTCACCTCACGCAGTGAGCTCAGTACTGATAAGAGTGGAAGCCAACATACAACGTCCAGTCTACTATACTAGCAGAGCATTAAGGGGCGCTGAGATCAGGTACCCTCAGGTCGAGAAGATAGCCTTTGCCTTGGTAACAGCAGCAAGGAGATTGAGGCCTTATTTCCAAGCACATCCCATCAAAGTTATGACTGACCAGCCGCTTAAGAAGACGTTGCACAGTCCTGAGACGTCTGGGAGGCTAATCCAGTGGTCTGTAGAGCTGGGAGAGTTTGACTTGGAATTCTGTCCTAGAACAGCCATCAAGGCCCAAGCCCTTGCTGATTTTATGGCAGAATTCTCTCCACCAGATGCTTCAAATGCCCTGCCAGCTGAACCAGTGGGCTCAGGAGTTGAGGAGCCAATGGGCTGGTTCCTTTATGTTGATGGCTCTAAAAATACAGAGGCCAGTGGAGCAGGGATCATCCTAATCTCTCCGGACAAACTCAAGCTTCTGTATGCCATCAGGTTTAGTTTTAAAGCTACCAACAACGAAGCTGAGTACGAGGCACTTCTGATTGGGCTCAGACTAGCAAAGTCATTGGGAATCAAAGATCTCACTGTGGGCAGTGACTCCCAGTTGGTGGTGGGACAGGTTCTGGGAGATTATGAAGCCAAGGAGGACAGAATGAAATTGTATCTGGATAGGGTCCAACATCTCCAGAAAGCCTTTGACACTTTGAGGCTGTTGAGGATTCCTCGTGAGGAAAATGAAGAAGCAGATCAGCTTGCACGGCTAGCCACAGCTCGAGAAGAAGCCCTCAGTCACCTTATCCCAATCCAAAGGATGGAAAGACCCAGTGTGGAATTACCTGTTCAGGAGGTGACTGCTGTTGACTACAAAGATTCTTGGGCGAGTCCCATTATTGATTACTTGGAAAGGGGTATACTGCCCACTGACAAAGATTCAGCCAGGCGACTGAGGTTAAGAACAGCTAAATACCTGTGCCTAGATGGAGTTTTGTATCGCAGAAGTTATTCATTCCCATTGCTGAGATGTCTCACTGAGGAGGAAGCAGAATATGCTATGAGGGAAGTCCACGAAGGGTCATGTGGAAATCATTCTGGAGGAAGAGCACTGGCACAGAAATTGGTCCGAACAGGGTATTACTGGCCTACCATGCAGAGCGACGCAACGCAGATGGTCCAAAAATGTGAGAAATGCCAGAAGTTTGGCAACATTCTTCACCATCCTCCCACTTTGTTAACCCCAATCCCCTCTCCTTGGCCGTTCGCCCAGTGGGGATTGGATCTAATTGGGCCTCTTCCTATAGGCAAGGGACAGAACAAATTTGCTATTGTGGCTGTAGACTACTTCACCAAGTGGGTAGAAGCTGAGCCCCTTGCCACCATCACTACGAAAAAGGCCATCAACTTCGTCTGGAAAAATATTATCAGCAGGTTTGGGTTACCCAGGGTGATCATCACTGATCGTGGCAAACAGTTCCATAATGACCAGTTTCAGGAATTTTGTGAGCAGAGGGGAATACAGGTCCACTATGCTTCCAAAGCATATCCTAAGGCCAATGGGCAGGTTGAAGTCACAAACCGCACAATCAAGAAGAACCTGAAGAAGAAGTTGGAAGCTGCAAAGGGAGACTGGCCAGAGGAGCTGCCCAGTGTCCTGTGGGCTTATCGAACGACCGCACGCACGGCGACTGGAGAAACCCCTTATTCTTTGGCTTATGGGGTGGAGGCAGTAATTCCTGTAGAAATTGGGCTGCTCAGCCATAGAACTCGGGATTTTCAAGAGGAAGAGAACCGACAAGGACTCTTAGAGGGATTAGACTTCCTAGAAGAGAAGAGAGAAAGAGCAGCCATTAAAATGGCCTCTTATCAACAGCAGATGGCCAGATTCTACAATAGCCAGGTCAGGGAAAGAAGTTTCAGGACTGGGGAGTTGGTGCTAAAGAAAGTAGACCCCACAGGAAAGAGGATTGGACATCTGGGGCCAAATTGGGAAGGACCTTACCAAGTAACTGAGCATGTGAAGGCTGGAGCCTATCGTTTAGCTACATTGTCAGGGAAAAAGCTCCCCCAACCCTGGAATGCTGAGCACTTAAAGAAGTATTTTCAATAATATTTACCAAAGTGTTTATCACTATTATCTTATTTCATTGTTATTTCGTTGTCTTGTCTTGGTATGTAATCAGGAATTATCAAATTTATTGCAAGTCCAGTCAAGGTGGACAGATTGCTATCCCTATAAAGTTGTCTGAATTATGTCTGAAGATAACTAAGCGTATTGATTGAGCAGCCTCGACTGCTCAGCCATGTCCTCCGGGACCATGCATCCAAGCAGCCTCGACTGCTCAGCCATGTCCTCCGGGACCATGCATCCAAGCAGCCTCGACTGCTCAGCCATGTCCTCCGGGACCATGCATCCAAGCAGCCTCGACTGCTCAGCCATGTCCTCCGGGACCAGGCATCCGAGCGGCTTCGCCTGCCCAGAAATCAAGCCTCAGGGGCAGACCAAGTGTTATGAAAAGGAAATTATTCAACTGTGAGTTGTGTTTCTTAAGTTATATTTCTTAAGATATATATCAAGACATCGCACACAAGAATAGAGATAAGAAGAAAAGAGAAAGTTATTTAACGGAAGCCTGACATATGAAATTTCTTATTCTTTTCACCAAAGTGTTCTTCTTACAAACACTATGAAGGCAAATGAAAAGAAATAAAAAGAGAAAAAAGAAAAGACTAGTTATTTCCTTCAGCAGGTCCCAGGGCTGGAAGCTGACCAGCGGGAAGAAGCTGGCCTGGGGCAGGAGGGTCGACCGCCTGATCTGCGCGCGGAGATCGATTACTGACGACATCCTCAGCAATTTCCTCGATCAAAGCATCAGCTACGTTGACCAGGATTTCTTCAGCTATTACCACAGCAGGGTCGATCACGGCCAGGGGTGGAGGAGCCTCGTCATCCCCAGTAATATCAATGATGGCAGATGAGCCCTCTTCACCCTGGGTAATTCTGAGCAGACCACGATCGGTGGTCCCCTCCAAGAGCAGAGCCCCGGCGTGGCTGTTTTCTTCTTCTTCTTCTTCTTCTTCAGACTCTTTGTCTTCAGCTTCCTCTTCCAAGGTTATCTCTTCATCTTCAGCCTTAAAGGAGCTCAAGTCCAGCTCGGGATGGGCTGTGCTGATCCTCCTCTTCAGGGACATGAAGCCGCTGAAGTAATAATCGGTCATCAGATCGATGAACTCCGGAGAATCCTTCAGCTGATCCATCTGAATTGACCGAGTTTGCTCCTTCAGCAAGTTGAGCTCCTTGTCCTGTTCTGAGAGCAGTCTGCCCTGCTCATTGTTTCTCTGAACTAGGTCTTGGACCTGTTTTTGCTTGGCCGTCAGACCTAACATCGAGTCGGACAGATTTCTCTGCAACTCAGCAGCTCGGCGTTCTTCCAGGGTCAGTCTGCCTTCCAGATGAAGGGCCCGTGCCTCGTGAGCTGAGGCCTGTTTCTCGAAGGCTGCAGAAGTTTCCGTCAAGCTCAATATCTGAGCATCCTTGACGGAGTTCTCATCCCTCAGTTTGAAAACCTCATCCTTGAGCCTGGAGATTGACTCACGCAGTTCGGCCTCCAAGACATCACTCTTCTTCTGTTTCTCTTTCAGCTCAGAAACAGCGTCCTCGTCATTTAGTGCCTCCTGCACCAAGTCGGAACTGAGCACGGCCGCCTACAACATAGCAGGAACGAAGAATTAGACCTTATCAGTTGATGAGAAGAGATGAGGAGGAGAAGAGAGTGATTGTTACCTTGGCCAGATATACGAGGAGCCGAGCACGCTTCTCCTCGGGAGTTTTGCTTCTCAGAACTTCCCGATCCTTCGTAGTCGGGAGCTCGTGCATTATGTCCATGCAATATCTGCTGCTGATCATGATGGATGGTTCTGGAGCAGGGGGCGGAAGCTCGGCCTCGAGTTCGATCGGGGCTGAGGGAGAGGTTTCAGCGCTCTTCCTCTTCCTGCTCGTCGGCTCCTGCTCGGTCAGGTCTTGGGCCGGTGAAAGATTGACTTCAGAGACAAGAATCTCTTCAGGCTCAGTCAAGATCGCCTGCGTTGCTGGCACAGCCTGCGCCTCTGAAGTAAGAATCTCTTCAGGCTCAGCCCTCCTGGGTTTCTTGGCAGGAGGAGGAGGGATTTGTTGGCCTCGACTGGTCACCCCAGAATCCACAAAAGTGGAAGGGTCAGTCGAAGCTTTCTTCTTAGATTTCTTGGGCCGTGGGGGAGCCCTGTTGGTAGTGCGATTGGTGTGAGCAGCCAACCTCTCCAGATTAAGCTTCATCCCGGCTTCTTCCTCTGCAAAGACAAACAGAAAAGATGTAAGATAACTTCATCTGTGAACTAATTGGGAAGATAAAAGGATACCTCTTTCAATGGCAAGAGCCTCACGTGATGGCTCTGGGCCGAACAGATAGGTCGAAAGAGTTTCTGGGGTGATGAGGATCCGGAAGTCGTGGTCAGGATACTCTATCACCTTCTTCAGCTGCTCCTTGACTTCAGCTGAGATCACAGGTTTCTGTTTTCCTGCTCCGAACAAAGAAGAATCTGATCAGACACATGTAAAAGAAAAAGGTAAAAGATTGGAAATATGAGAGGGCAAGGTGCTCACGAGAAGGGGGGACCTCTCCCCAGAAGCAACGAATGCTGGAGGAGTTCGTCCGTTCTTCCCAGGAAGGGAACTCCCATCCTTCCCCTGAGATGAAGAAGAATTTGTCCTTCCACCCCTTGTTGGCTGAAGGTAGGCCTTCAACTAGAGAGGGCACGCCGTCCCTCTTAGAAAAGTACCACCACCCCTGAGCAGCCATGCTCACTTGGTGGCAGTAGAGGAAGGCCTCCTTAGAAAGCACTGCCTTCTCCTCTGTGGCAGCTGACCAGAGTATGGCACAGCTGATCAGAATCCGCCAAGAGTTGGGTAGGAGCTGGCCCGGGGAAAGCCCCAGATACCAGAGGATTTCCCTTATACAAGGATGGAATGGGAGCCTTAGCTCGGCCTCGAGGTCGGCTATGTATAGGCTCAGCTCGTGGAACCTAGGGGCATTTGCCCTCTCGGTCGGGTCAGGTACTCTTAGATGCACTGAGTTCGGGATCTGATACTTCGCCCTCAGTAGCACCAAATCATGCTCGGTCACGCTCGAGGCTATGTGGTCGGCATCAATGGGTCTGAGGGGAAGAGCCACGCCCCTGGGTCGGGGCTGGTCGTCAACAGGTGCCGGACTGGTCCGGCGAGTACGGTCGGAGGTAGTTTCTGAAGGAACGGGATCCGAAGGCCTAGATGATGGTCGTCTAGAGGCCATTTTGTGAAACTGGGGAATGGCAGGCTTAACGAACGTAAAGATCTCCTGGTAATACTGAGAAGTAACGGGGGAGTGGGCAAACTCTCCAAACGAGGGAGAACCAGACCGGTGATACAGATAACGGCACAACCTCAAAAAGAAGAAGGCCCAGGGATGTCCTAAACCTCTAGGGTCTGAAATAGGACTACGGTCAGCCAGAATAAAAGTAAGAGCGACGCGGGCGTACCTAAACGGACGAGAATCGCGGTTGTCTTGAAGAAAAGAGGGTATGCGAAATTTCCAAGTAGCAAAAGCTTGCAGGAACTTAGGCTAGAACAATGGAGGAGACGGAAAACCCTGGCAGAGTCCCAAGGAACACCTTTTATAGAGCCTCCATAATAAGACATTCAAATGTGAACCGTTGATTAAGCACACGTGGCACTCTCAGATTAAACGCCGCCTCCAAGCACTCAAGCGTTTCTGACACAGCATTAAATGCGGCGTATGAACCTAGGCAAGGCGTGAGCCGTCATGAGTCAATGTATCAGGCCGTTGATATTTCCTCTCTTAAAGCACGCCAACCGTTCGGAAATAGGGGAGTAGCTGATGGGTCATGACGTGTAGGCTGAGCCGGTTGGTATTCTGGTCTGCTCTATACGGTATCCTCAGCTCAGCCAGGGTCTCGGTATCCTCAGCTCAGCCAGGGTCTCGGTATCCTCAGCTCAGCCAGGGTCTCGGTATCCTCAGCTCAGCCAGGGTCTCGGTATCCTCAGCTCAGCCAGGGTCTCGGTATCCTCAGCTCAGCCACTGTCTGCTCTGCTCAGCCCAGACCATTGGCCGAACTACTCTGCCAGATCAATCTCCGTATTTCCTGGGATCTATCTGCCTAAAACGGATCGTCCCACAAGGAAAGGAAGATCCCAAAGATCTCTCCACCTCTTGCGCGCCATCTTCACCCGCTCCCGCTATTTAAGGCAAAGGTGACCGTTGGGGATTCAGTTACCAAATCAAAGGCCACTAGCCTTGATTTACTCCGCCAAACCAGGAGTGGACCACGTCCCTTCCTAATTTGTCTCCAACAATATCTCTATATAATGGAGGCAGCTCTATGGTACAAGGTACGTACACTCTGCCCAATTTTACGGATACAGTTTTTCTACATTATTCCTCCATCCTAGAACTGACTTAGGCATCGGAGGGGTGTTGGCAAGATACCACACCGGTGTCAAGTTGTTTTTGCAGGTCGGCCGGGGACGATCACAAATCCGTTTCATCAACACATTTAAAAAAATTAAAATAAACAAATATTCTATAAAAAGTAGACTAAAAAAGAGGGTTGGGGGTGTGTGTTGTGCCTTAGCACATCACACAAGTTGTGCTTCCAAACGGCACAATTTTGTGCATAAATCAAAAAAAAAAATTGTGCTTTATGCAAACATCATGTTAACATAATTTTATTTTAAAATTTAAAATTTGTGTTTAGTCTCAAAATATTCTTTTAAGTCAAAAGTAAATTTTAAAAAAAAATTGAAAACAAAATTCAAAAAACACTACTGAAAGAGATTTAAATGAGCAGTATCGGTCTTTTTTGTTAATATGATGGTGACAAAATGGGCATATTTTTCTAATTTTTCCACCGTCACATTAAAATTAAGCAAGAAAATAATGAATAAATAAAAATTAAATTAAACAAGATGATTTATCTAGATATTACATAAATTTCACTTTTAAAAAGAATAAAAAATTACCAATCAAATAAATATTGTAAGAGACAAAAAAAAATTATTTTTAAGAATACAATAATAGTGCGCACTTATGGCTTTTTTGGTCTACCTTTTTAGAATTTAATTTTTGTGTCAATTTGTGGAGAATTAATAAGAGAGAGAAACAGGAGAGATAAAATAGAGGGAGAGGGCCAGAGAGAGTCACAAGAGTGAGAGGACATGGATTGGGATTTGAAGGGAGAGTAATGCTACATATACTTAAGTGGCTACAAATGATTCGAGCCGAGTCGAACTGAGTTTTAGAGTATTCGAGCTCGGCTCGTTAACAAAATGAGCTAAAATTTGAGCTCGATTTCGACTTGTTTGTAAACGAACCGAGCCGCGCCGGGCTGAACTAATCTCATTTATTGAAACGAGCTGAACCTCTAAAATGATTCGAGCCGAGTCGAACTTTCGAGACTCAAGCTTGTCTCGTTTACAAAACGAGTTTAAAATATGAGTTCGAGCTCAGTTTGTTAATTGAACAAATCGAACCGAACTAAACCCTTATCGAGTCGAGCCGAGCCGAGCTCGCAAACTGCTCGGCTCGTTTGCAGCCGGAGCAAGTGAGAGTGAGAGAGTGAGAGGAGGGTGGGCTGCCACTAGGCATGCGGTAATATAAATACGTGGAGTGGAGTGTCGGTTTAGGTCTATTGTTCCAGTCGCTGCCCTCAGCTCTCTTGTTCTCTCTCCCTCTCCTCTCCTCTCCTCGTTCGATCGATGGATCTCTCGAGACGATCGATCCGCTCTCTTCCCTTCTCGCGTCGCAATCTTCGCCGGTCAAGAACCGGATGTGATTTCATCAAGAGGATTTCCCATGAATCGCGGTTTACACGCCAATCAAACGGGTATTAGCATTATTTTTTTCTGTGTGTTTGTTTTCCATGGCGATTTCCTTTTCTTTTCTCTGAAGATAACGAAGGAACACCGAAAGGGATAGTGTTGTTCGATAGTATTATGCTGCATATGTTTACTTAACATAGCGATTGGGTATTTTCCTTGTAAAAGTATATTCTGCGGCTTAATTAGCGGGAAAGGGATTTACGCAGGAATGAACCGAAGGGAGGCTATGCAAGGCGATTGAATAAACCCATATTCTTATAGTAGGATTTGTTCAATATATTCAAAGTTATATAGAATCGTACGTGAAGCTTAACATGTTTGTTATGAACTCATTTTTTGCATATACATTATGCCCCTTAAAGTTGAAATCTTGCTTCCCGTCCTTGTGTTTATGGGCGAAGGCAGTCAATCTCGAAGCACTGACATATTAGGAGTGTAGAGCTTACTGCTAACCTAGCTATGCATATTTTGTGGATACACTCTCGAACCCCTCTGCCTAAAAAATATCTCCCATACTGATCACAGAGAAAAGAAGCTTGATGAGATACTTTCACTAGGCCCATGCGGCCGAGAAGAATAGCCAAGTTGAGTTTAATAAAGTGACAGGAGGAGAAACTAAGCCATCGATGCCGACCACAGTGGGCGACTAGACAGGGCCTCAGCTAAGACAGTCCAACTAGCCAAGGACCAGCCCAAGGGGCTCCAACACATGGAAGGATTCATCCTACTGTCCTAACCGCCCTAAGTAGAGTCCTAACCACCCTAAGTAGAGTCCTAAGCCCAAGAGGCCTATTATTCAGTCCTAGAATTAACAGGACTACTGCTTTTCATAAAATTGTAATGACTAAAGTGATTGGCCAACACAAGGTGTCGGCCTTATCTTAGTCCCTAATCCTCCCAGCCTATAAATACACATCCATTCACCTATTAAGGTACGCTACTTTTTTGTTAATTGTTAATGACTCAAATACTTTCTATATCAACACCTATGATATCGACCGACTTAAGTGGAGGGGTGTTGAATGACACCCCACCAGTGTCCTAGCTCTTTTTTTTTCAGGCTTTCCTCGGTTTGGACCCTTCGAAAAATTAGACACAGTTGACCTTAAGAAGAGTTAAAAATTTCTTCATCAAACACACACACACACACATAGAAAACTTCTAATAGGGGATCCCCATTTTGCTAAAATGCGGAGCTCTTCTTTCCTGATCGATTTTGATGATCCAAACTGTTCAATGCGTTTAAAATATGTTTTTAAGGGTATCCGCTAGAAATTAACTCTAAATATTACCAGGAAGGGTTTGATCCAAGCAGTTTTTCATAAAACTGTTCCTATCAGTATTTATGAGAAACTGGTTGGATCAAACACTTCCCACTATGTTTTTGAGCCTATTTCTTGTGCTACCCTTCATTGGGTTGATCATCCTTTATCTCCTGATCCCTGACTCAAGCCTCCATAGGACACTCTTCAAAGTCTAACGGGGTGAGAATTGTAGAGGTCTTAGAATTCTCTGGGATCATGTCAAACTTGCTCGGCCGACTGTCTCCTCTACCTTCTTAGGCTGAGAAGATTTCCAAGCCGAGCAGAGCGTGTATGGTTGCCTTTGGTACCATACCTATCATATTTTTACCTATCTTTTATCTCATGTATTCTTGTTCTTCATAGTGAAACACCCATTGTGGGCTTTGTTTGTATGTTTATGATTTTGGTTATTCTGTTTTCTCCTTGGTATCGCCTAGTTCTTGTATTAGGGTTCCACAAATTCCTAACACGACATGGATCGCTCAAGCAAAACACTTAGGGCCTGCACGAATGGTTCTCCATTGAGAGATGGGATTGTGGCTCTAATCTCACCCGCAATCTCATCTCCTAGACGCCTAAAATGCTTTTGACAAAGTTGAAATTTACTGCATAGAATTGATAAGAACAAGTTAAAGAGTTAAATGAAACAGGAATAGAGGTTTCTTAAAACAAATGGACCATTCCTGCTCTTTTCCAGTGTGATATATAACTGGTTAATTAAACTGATTCTAAAATGTCAAACAAACTGTATAATGTTTGTATTATCCTCTTGAAAGCGTTGAAAGCATAGTGTTGTTTTTCTTTTCTGCAGTTCAAGGCATTCAATGTTTTATAAAGATTTAAAGATTGTTGGTCATTCCCATTGAAAATCTTTCCATTCAAGGCATTCAATGTTTTATCCTCTTGAACAGCACTTATGTTGCCATATTTGTTGGTACCCCCCGATCAAAATTGCTAACTAAGGATTCTACTTGATGCTAATTTGATATTTTTTCACTTGAGGTGATTTTATTTTGCCTTCTGTTTTCCTGCTACAGAAACTTATCTGACAGTACCAGGCAGAAAGTACTACTGGTAGCTGATTTTCTCGAACGGTGGGAGGATAAGTTCTGTCCACGTATGGTCTGCAAACGTAGTCGACATGATTGTACTGTTCTCTTCGAGATACAGTTACCATATAGCAACAGGCTTGTCATTCCTGCAGAATTAGCAGCAGAATATTTCCCCCGTCTAAAAGGAGAGAGTTTTCAAGAGAGGCTACAACTCAGAGACAACCAGAACTCGAATTGGTACCTGCTAATGATTTATTACCCTGAAGAACATGTCTTTGTGAGTAGAATTGGGTGGGATGAATTTGTTAATCATCACAAACTGGAAACATCGGATGTGGTTCGCTTCTGCAAGCCGAGCATGTCTTCAAACCCTCATCATTTTTATGTTGAATGTGAGAGGAAAGGAGAAAAAATTGCTGCGAATAGCAACGTGATTCCTGAATTCAAGAGTGAAAATTTTCTGTTTCAGCTTGAGTTGTTTCCTAATGATGATGAACACGGGCCATTGATCCCAAAGGAACAACTGGAAAATCATTTCTCAGGTATCCTGATTCCCCCAACAACTTTCAAGGAGGAGATAGTGAGATTTACTGATTCTCTAAACAAGGATTGGTACATGGGACCCAACAATATCATTTTCTACGATGATTTTGACGCGTGGGATTGTTATGTCAAAGAGCATGATTTGAAAGCTATGGACGTGGTCAAGTTTTACAAACCGGTGCAGCCTTTACACGCGAAACACTTCCTTATTGACCATGTGAAAAGAGAGGCAAATGAGGTTAACAAACTCCACTGGGTGGCAGAAACAAGGTAATTGGGACGTTGTCAAGTTTGTGATGGAAATGAATCTATATGAGCAAGTTGAAATTAGGATAGAAGTAGATGCACAGTTCATAATCTAGTGAGTAGCTTCAGCATATGTAGTTCAATTATTAGCTCTTCATTTATCTTTCTATCTACTTGTTTTTCGTTGTGCGTGCTCAACAGTCTAGAATTTTATTGCACCAGATAACTGACTTTGTCTTCCTCCTATTGCACACCAGGTGTTTTTCCTGGTTCCGGGAAGGTTATTGTAGGATTATTCCGTAGTCGCCCTTTTGTAGCTCATAAAGTTTCATAACGTTATGTCTCTTGTTTACAGTTTTTCGTTTCTTTTGTCATTGATTGTTGTTCTCTGCCTTTAATTCACCCTCACTTTTTTTAATTCATGTATTTCTTGAGTTTGAGAAATTGAATTCTGCTTCTTTTTCCCCTTCTTCAGCTTCTATGTTTGATTCTAAAGAATTTGTGTATCATAAGACAGCATGAATTACCATCAAACATGTATGAAGAATTTAGGCTGTTGTTTCTTTGCTCCTCGTCTCTTCTCCGTAGCTGTAATTTGTGTTTTACCAATTATATGTGCATGGTTTACATTAGATTGCTTGTTTATGAGAGATAGTTCGATTTCAACTCCAGAATTCAACCTAGGATTACCATAACTTGCTGGAAATTTAACTGGCTGAGAATTTTGATATTACCTTTTGATTTCAATAGGGTTTAGGAATTGTAGATGATCATGGATGCACGTTTTACTGAATTCTCTGGGTTCTATAAATAGTTTCGAATTTCATGATGATACTTCCGATCAGTGTGAAAATATTGCCAATACTACATATAAGCTTAAAGATGACTCTGTAGATCTCAACTTCATGCCCCTTCCTTCGCTTCCCCCTGATCCCAAAGCGGGTCATGTTGCTCCGAGCTCTGAAAGAAGCTTGGATGGGACTCTCCCGACGACAGTGACTTGTCTGAAAATGTGCTGAAGTACATAAACTCAATACTCATGGAAGAAAATATAGAGCAGAAACCTAGTATGTTTCATGATCCTTTGGCCTTACAAGCTACTGAGAATACTTGTATGATGTCATTGGTGAGAACCACCCCACCCCACACCCCCACCCCCCCAACAACCAAAACCAACCCAAACCCCCAACCCTCTCGGGCCGAATTTTGTTCATGGGTAAACATTACTCTCTTTTTCATTGGTTGAGTTAGTCACATCATTACCAAAAAGTGTTTTGCAAAACGAGACCTACGTCATCTCAACCAATGAGGGCAAGGGTAATGTTCACTCTTCTTAAAAGAGGATGAACAAAATTGCACTCACCCCGCCCCGCCCCACCTTTATTTCAATCAAAACCTAGCGATATTATAATAAATCGAGTCATTGGTGCATAGGACTTTAGGTTTTAAATAATCACCACCTCATCTGTAGGAAAATCCTTTTCCAATGAATTTTGAAGTAGCAATAGCAATTGTAGTGAGCTTCCACGGCCTGGTTTCCGACTTTCCGTCCTACAGTTTTGTTGTCGCTTGGAGACTGGTCAAGATTTGAAAGGGGAGTTTCCTATGAAGCAGTGCAAAGTGAAGCAACCAAGAACTCAAAGCAGAACGGGAAGACACATGGGAAGAAGCAGGGAAATGAAATGGAAGTGGTGGATTCGATACCCTTTTAATTAGCTGCGCGCGATCAGTTGCAGCTGATGGTCGCAGGATTGCAAATGAACGTCTAAAGCGAATTAGGTAACACTCTTCTCCTTTTGGAGATTGGTCTCAGAGGTTGGCCCATGTATTTGCTGACGGTCTTGAGGCATGCTTAGCTGGAACTGGATCTCAGATATATTAATGTCACGACTCATCCCGATATTGAGATGATCAATGACTGGCCAGTGAGTCCAACTCACTAAGGCCTTTAACACAATGAATTTAAGGATTTCTATTAACCAAGCATATATGAATCTTAAAGATTATCAGGGTACGGAAGCATAAACAGTTTAAATTAGAGTTGTGCGCATAGTTATAAGCACAAGTAATTCCTAATTACTTCACTCATTAACTTACTTCCACGGTCATCAAAACCGGTTCAAACATAATCAACACCTTCTATGTATATGCGGCTAGTTGTGTCATAACAACCTTCATGTCATCTATTGTCACATGTAATGTTGCATTATAATATTCTTAAGCATAAAGCTAAAGTGAGTTTAAAAATGAAATCTTATGAGTTTGTCATGTTAACCATTTATGCATATAATCAAATGATCATTTTAAACAAAATTCATAGTATAGTCCAAAGGTCAAAGCCGGGACAACCATTTAAGATTATCTTAATAAATGAAATCCATGTCACCAAAGTCGAGGACAAATACTCAAGATTGTCTCATTTACGTTCAATTCAATGGTTGCCAATAATTCATAGGTGAGAGCTACCCCTTATGTGTCATTGCATAAATTAGAATGACGTCATCCGTATACCACATTGGCCGTGGCACCACTTCTCTTATTCCAAACCACTACTTTTCTCACCCTCAACGGTCAGGGATCAACGTTTGAACAATTTATTGATACTTGTCACAAGTATCAATATTTCCTCGATTATCACATAGCTTATACAACAATCATTCGTTATGATCGAACATGACATTTATACGTAAAACAACGTCTTTAATCATCAAAATACCTCATGCTTTAAAAAATATACACTTAATAACATCTTATTTGGACTCACCTTCTTTTACTGCCTTGTGAACCGAATAGTCCATCGCAATTTACGCCTTATCTCTTTCAATTGTCAAAGGTAACTGTCACTTAATAATCGAATTCGGCGTTCAATTAGAATTTGGATTTAACATTTCTATTTGTTCCCAACTCAGTGTCATGTAAGTATAGCCTCAATGTTGAAACAAGCTCACATCTCTCTCGGTCTATCACTCGCACTGCTACACTCTCTACACCACCAGTGCACAATTTATAAGCATAATGGAGAGGAAGAAACAAATACAATAAATGCATGCAACCTTCCAAATCTTCCATGGGATTTTCAAATTTCACAAAAATCTTAACATTTGTCAACAATGGTTGCTCGTTGGGGATTTGCATCAGTCCAAAATACTTCGAAAGATCACATTCACATGGGAAGACTTCAACAATCACCGCTCGACCACATTTGAATTACACGTGGTGCCTATTTCTTTATACCGATATGGATCTGCCACTTTGTCATCGCACCCATTTTGTATTCCAGAGAACCAACTTATCAAGCCTCTGCTCACATTAGAGGCTCATTTCACCAAGTAGCCTCACGCACCACCTATGAAGAGTTTGACACTTGTCTTTGTTGACACTCCAAAACAACCTCCCTTCGAGCTCCATCGTATCTCCAAAACTGGATACATCACTCGCCTACTTGGCATGACTTCTTGCTCTTTATAATTCATCCACCTATGGATTTCCCACTCTAGCGTTGCCTACATGCGGTGCTAGGTCTTTTGTGACTAATAACATTATCATCAAGCAACCTGCACACCCACATTGTAATGTCCACGCCCCCCTTTCAGAGTGCTCCAAGTAGTCTTGTCATCTGGATAATTCCCAAGAAAGAATGGAAAGGTTACAATGGTCCAATTTAAAACTAATTCTCTTTCAACACCTAGTTTATTTTGACAAGATTTTCTAATGCAAGAATTAATTCACCTACAATGTCGTACTCTTCTAGCTCCTCGTTGCTTGGGCATCTACACCCCCACATCGGGTACCACACAAGAATCATTGCCATGCCAACTGTGACCCCACCTCCCCACTTCTTACGAGCATCATTATGGAAGTGTTACCATCACTAATTAACTTTTTAACAAATGATACTCTCTTGGTCGATCCGGTCACCAGTGTTGTAAAGCTTTTCAAATTTGACCTCTTCTCATTACTCTAAGCTTCCTTGTGAACTTCATGGAGCCACTGCACACCATTGGATCACTACTTTGAGCTTTGATATTGCCTTGGGCCCTATGACTCGTGTGCATCTTCACGACACTTTTGCTCCCTTTTCACCTTAAACGGCTAGACTTGTGATTGACAGTAGCCCCTCCTATCACAATATTCCCATCCATACTATATAGGTTTTTCAACTTCTTTCTTTGCAGCAATAATTTGTCTCTCTTAAGGAATTTCAGAGTTTCTCCTTCAGTTGAGAATTTGCAACCTTTGTTATCAATTCTTTCAAGAGAGATCAAATTATGCTTCAGTCCCAACACATGTCAAATGTTTGCCATCCAACTAACATATGAAATCTTACTGTCTCCTTGACAACAATTTTGCTAGCTAACTTGTTGGCCATTTGGACAATTCCCCCATCATATGTCATGTACTTCGTAAAGCTTTTCTTGTCAACGCACCTACGATTTGGGCAGTCTGAGTCTAACACCCAGCCTCTTTTCTTTCTCTCGGTTGCACTTCTTGTTGCAATGAGAGCATTTGTCAAATCATCTTCATTAATAAACATGGAACTTGATAAAGCCACTAAAGATTGTGAAATGTGGCCTTTCTCAATATCTGCAACATACTTGGGGCAATTCCACCTAATATGCCCCTTCTCTTTGCAATTATAGCAAATATACTCCTTGTGATCCGTTGAATTGGATCTTCCTCTATTAGAACCTTGATTGGCTATACTCTGACTTCTACTTCTCTCGTGCACAACATTGACCTGTAACTCATCATTGCTAATGGTGCCCGTTTCATCTCATTCCTTTGCACTTCCTCGTTGAAGAGAGTATCCTTGACCATTCTCAATGTCAATTTTTCATTCGGCATCAAATTACTGAGAGAAACTATGAAAGTCTTCCAATCATCTAGAATGGAACTGAGAAGTAATAAAGCCTGGAGCTTGTCGGCAACTTCAATTCGAAACTAGTCAATTGGTTCACCAAGTCTTGAAATTGACTGATGTACTTCGCCACTGAACTCCCAGTTTGGAGCTTCAAATTTACTAGCCTCGTCATTAGTAACGCCTTATTCTGCGATATCTTTTATTGATACATCACCTCTATATTCGTCCAGATAGAGTAGGCATGACCGGACCGGCAAAGTGCTTGTCGTTAGGAGTGTGCCGGCCTCGTAGTCAGTGGTTTAATTTTATAAAACTGAACTTTCCTCGAAATATTTAGAACGAGTATAGGGATAGTCCGGAGTATCGATCCACAGGGAAAAGAACGTTGTAATCAGAGAATACGCAAATTAGTGTTTTCAACGTTTCGGACGTCAACCTCAAAGTTTTGTTTGGTGCTGTTAAGCAATTATATCACTAAAATGAGGATTAAAACTAGATTAAAGAGTGGGGTTAAGTCCTAAGGTTTGGTTTATTCGAAACTTTCGTTGGTCTATCTCTTCTCTTTTATAACTCAATCTAACTCCCGGTCCCGGGTGTTCGATCGGAAAATTCTTCGATGAAAACAAGGATTTTAATTCTAAAAATGGTTTTGACGGATCTTTCAAGTTTAAAGGAAATAGGATTAAAAGATGAAGGACATCGATTCAAGTATTAAATATACCAACTCTAAGGATGGCTATATCTAATCAAGAACTTAACACTTCATTTTTATTTCAAAAGAAAAAGCTTAGAAAGATCCATCAATGGCATTAAAATTTGGAGAAGATAGAGACCAACATGGTTTTTGAACAAACCTCACATTTAGACTTAACCCACACTAAATTAACTACTCATGCTTTGACATAAACATAATGGAATTGAAAGAAAACATAATAAAACAAGTTAATCTAAAGACAATAAGGAAGAACTAAGTAAAACTGAAAGGAAATCAGATATTAAAGCGATAAAAACAGTACTTAAGGCAGAAATACTTAAGTGCTTCCAAGAGAATCCAAAGATTCAAAGGGGAAGAACACTTAAGAAAGGAGAACTTGACAAGAATTGAAGAAATAAAGAAGAACAAGACAAGAAAATATGAAGAACAATGTATTTTTGCTCTGGAACAGTAAAAGATATGGAATACGTTATATTTCTCTCTACTGTAGAATTGAAAACTGATCTATGTAAAAAAGGGAGGCTACTCCTTTAACAAGCCAAGAATCTAACCTAATAAAATAATCTAACAACTTTCTAAAGTTAAAGTACCAAACTACCCTTAAAATGGCAATAAAAGAAGCTTCTAATTTCCTAAAATGGCCCTGAGTTCGCGTCAAAATCGTCCTCACTGGTTCTGATAAAACTGGGTCTCTATCGATAGGAGGATATCTCTATCGATAGAGAAGTCTACTGGTATGAATTCGCTGAAACTTCTATCGATAGGAAGATATCCCTATCGATAGAGATGTCGTCTGATCTTCTGTGATTGATCCTCCTATCGATAGGAATGATCCCTATCGATAGAGGGCTTCTTTTTCCTGGTTCTTTACTAGGGGCTCTATCGATAGGGATAAACCTCTATCGATAGAGGGACTTTTGATTCCCAACCATCAGTTCTTCCTTCCTTGGTTCTTTGATCCGGACCCACTTTTGCTCCTCCCGAGCCTTCAATTGGTACTCCATCAGTATTGCCAATGGTTCCGAGGCCTTAATTCATGGTAGAATCTTTTGGCATTCATTCAGCACTCGAAAACCTGAAAGGGTAGAAAAACAACTACGCGTGCAATATCATTTAAATAGAAACATTTGCCTACGCATAATTGCCAAATTGAGCGTATTGAGCCACGTTATTATTCAATATAGTGCGCTCATCACACCCCCCAACTTGAAGGTTGCTAGTCCCTAGCAACGCATCACACTAAACAACAGAAAAGAAAGACTATTTCCCATGCAAGTCTAATTATCAATCATGCTTGATTTCGTAGTTTTCAAGTGTACTTGGCGCATTTAGTAAGAATGAGCAATGTTAAACACGCACAACCATTCATGAACTATAAGGAACAAGTGAGCTTTAGCAATCTATTTAAGCAATGTTAACCAAAGCGAGCCTTGATTCCAAATCTCTCAGTTTGCCCTCAAAACAAATTGCGAACTCTCATGAATTTAAACTTTGCATCCCTAACTTGCGCGAATATACACACCGAAGATGTGGTTATGCATTCAAGGAATAAGCGCAATCACAATGAAATTACTTTGGTATGTGTTGATGGATCATAACAATGTGATATAGGAATGCCAAGTGCCAAAAACATGTAACTACTCAAACATGCATCAAGATAGAATCCAAATTGTAATTAGAATCGATTGGGACTTTAAAAGCTTATAACATTCATGGTTTTTCATATCAAGGTTTGAAGTACAAAAAGCGACACCGGCTTATATGTGGTTTAGGTAATCTACCCCTAGCTGGTGTCGTGAGACTCCCAATGTGCACCCGGTGCACCATACCATGAAGATTATACTACATGAAAAAGAAAGAAAAAAAAACACAAACTAGACTCAATGACTTGGTTTTGTCCGACTCTATCCTCCTTCTACTCTAAAAACTCGCTTCTACGATGTCATCTCCCCCTGAATCTTCCCCACTGTCATGGCTGTCCTCTTCCTCTGTCTCACTCTCCTCTTCCTCAGAAATGTATGGCCGCCCTGTCTGTGCAGCCACATAATCCATGGTGAACTGCTGTCGTTTCAGAATCTTCTTCTGGGTCTTCATGATCTCGGACTGACGACAGAAGATTTTCTTCATCATCTTCCACATCTTCTTCTTGAAGGAACCTTCTTCAGGCACTGCCACAGAGGGGCCTGAAGTCCTTGAACTAACCCGAGAAGCTGAAGGGACGTGGGTTCTAACTGTCGGTGGGGGTCTCACAGCGGTTGGGTCTTTGGAGTGGGCCTTGCTTTTACTTGTAGTGACCCCAGAAATGGGTCCCAGACCCTCAGTCCATGTATCACCGGATTTCTCCTCCACTCCCATGGTGAGGCACATTTGGGTGATCATTGCCGGGTAGGGAAAATTCGCCCTACGCATTGTGTTGGTTCTGAATTCCACCAACTGTCTGAAAATATATCTCCCAATATCGATCACGTCATCGTGCATGAAGGAGTAGACTAACTGGACCTCCTTAGCCCCCAGAATGTTCTCCACCCCTCGGGGGTAGAGATTGTAATGCAGGATCTTGTTGAGGAGCCTATATTCCTCCTTGATTCTCCCAATGGGGAATTGACCATGGAACTCGTTTGGGTCGATGAACATCATATCCGCATAAAAGCGGGGGTCATACACCTCTTCCTCACGTGGGAAGGTGAAAATGCTCTCATCAAATGCAGGACACCCCAAGTAAAATGTAATGGACATTGGAGTGATGAGGATTCGCTTACCCCGTACGGTCGACGTGATTTGGGTGATTTCCCCCACGGGCCCCTCGGGAAGCCGCATATTCGTGAAGAATGACTTCACAATGGGTAGAATGTACCCTTTGACGGGCTCGAACCATTTCTTCAACCCTCGATTATCAATAATGAGGACCGCTTCCTCTTCGCCAATGTGTTTCCGATGAACCATCCTCTCACACGTGGCCTTGCGGGTGGCCATTGAATTCTCCCATTCCCGTTTGGCCGCGTTCTTAGGGTCCCCCTTTGATTTCTTCTTTTTCCCCGAACCCTCAACCGCCTTACGCTTGCCCCTTTGAATGTCTTCCCTCATTCGGGCTTCATCACTCGATTCCTCATGATGTTCTTCACCCTCACTCACATTGGGGACCTTGGTACGAGCCATTGTGCTTGATTTTTGAGGTTTGAGGTTGAAAATTCGGACTTGAGGGTTTAGGGCACGAAATTCGGATGGAGGAAGGTGGGTGAGGATGTTTGGGTAGAAATAGGGTGTGATTTCGGTTTGATTCGGAGGGGTTGTGATGTTTCGGTGGATTTGAGGAGAAAAATCGTGACTTTTGGGGGAGGAGGTGTGAATTTCGGATGATTTGGAATGAAATGGTTCGGGTGTATTTAAGGGTTTTTTCCGATTTCTGGGTTCTCTATCGATAGAGAAGTGATCTCTATCGATAGAGAAGTCTTCTGTGATGAAAATTTTCTTCCTCCTATCGATAGGAGCTTTTCTCTATCGATAGGGAAACCTTCTGTCCGAATTTTTGGCTTGGCCTCTATCGATAGGAATACTCCTCTATCGATAGAGGATACTGAAAAAGTTGCTCTATCGATAGGAACATTCCTCTATCGATAGAGGTTGAATCTGTCTGAAATTTGCACTGATCCTCTATCGATAGGAACATTCCTCTATCGATAGAGGTTTCTTCTGACTGATTTCTGCTTGGCCCCAAATTCTTCATCTTTTGACCCCTCTTCTTTTCATCACCCATTCAAACACTCTCAACACACCTCCTAACATCCGGTTTCCTAATTGTTCCGTGAAAAATTGGGTGACTCGGACTTGGTTCAAAAATTTGGATTAAGAGACACGTTTGTGGTTCAATCATGCAAAGATAGCCTAATTTCCTTTTCTCCGTACATTATGGATTCCAAATTGATGCATGCGAGATGTTAAGCATGAATTGAGCATAGCATGGATTTCATATGAAGATTGAGTGCGGGATGCTTTTCAAATTAAATCTCCACTCTATATGATCAACTCACCTAATTTCACACTTAGCTTAAAGTGTTCCAAATAGTTCATGTTTATATGTGTGAATTGATGCTCAAAGACAAATACATCGCATGCATGCCTCTTGTACATATCCAAAATATCAAGCATAGGTTTCAACTCTACTTTCATGGGAAATGGAACAAAATTTGAAAAAAATTGGGACTAAAATGACTCAATTAACACTAAAATTGGACTAACCCCTCCCCCCAACTTGAAAATTGCATTGTCCTCAATGCAAGAAGACAACGCATCATTACGCATAAAAGAGGGACGAACATACCTGCGAGGTGGAATGTCAACCACCATATACCTCGACCAAGTTTGAGGATTTCTCGTCACGTGCACCGTTTGTCATTGGGAGGGCTTCCAAGGTGTACTCTTTCGGCTCCAACTTGTGGACCATAGCTAGTCACATAGGATCATCGCCGGAGCTTTGTTGGACTAACAACCGTAGCACATAGCTACACCCATGACTTTGGGCTCTTGAATGCCGCATTCACCCCGTACTTAGACCCAAACTACCAAGGCTGATGTGGTAGCGTGTACACCTTGCGAAGACTGAACCACCAACTACCTACTAAGAGCAAACATGACTACATGAGACACAAAATTTCATTAGCAGGTTAGTCCAAAATGAACAATAAATGAAAGTAAGCAATAAATCCACCAACTTCTTCACGCGAAGGACACGAGTACTACTTTTCTTCCTTGTCAAAGACTGTGTTTCCCTATTGTTGGAAGGACAGTATGCATGGGGTTCAACAATATCTAGAGAAGCAGCGCCATCATCTAATAGGCTACCACTCCCTTTGGAGGGGGTCCCCCCAAATTCTTTACCCCTTCACTCCGCTTTGAAGAAATCTCCACGGAGCTTGACACTAAAGCCGAAAGGGTTCAGACAGATTTCTCATTGTCCACGCGCCTGCCGTCAGACCCAACCTCAAGGTACTACATACGTAGCTTGACAAGGTGGCTATACCAGACCATCTGATGCCGTTCGAGCACGGCAAACACTGGAGGTATCACAAACTCCAAGGATTTATAGTCTCCTAGACTTCAAAATAAAGCTCACGGACCCAAAGGATTGGGGTCCACATGGTTCACATCGGACCCGTCATAGACCGGGTCTCTCAACTCCTCTATGGATTCCTCAGGATCGAATTTTTCAAAGTAAGGCTTCAACCGGTGACCATTCACCTTAAAAGTGGTTCCATTTTTGGGGCTCTCAAGTTCAACCGCTCCATGAGTGGAGACGGTTTTCACAATGTAGGGACCTCCCCACCGGGATCGCAATTTACCCGGAAACAAATGTAACCTAGAGTTGTACAGTAAGACCTTTTGGCCTGGGATGAAAGTTTTCCGGACAATGTTTTTGTCGTGAAAGGCCTTAACCTTACACTTGTAAATGTGGGCATTGTCGTACGCATCCCGGCGTATTTCTTCAAGCTCATCCAATTGGAGCTTGCGGTGGGCACCGGCTTCGGGCATCCGATAATTCAATTGTTTGATAGCCCAAAAAGCCTTGTGCTCCATTTCCACCGGCAAGTGGCAAGCCTTGCCATATACCAAGCGGTAGGGAGACATGCCCAACACAGTCTTGTAAGCAGTACGGTAAGCCCACAAAGCATCAATCAGTCTGAGAGACCAATCCTTGCGATTTGGGTTCACCGTTTTTTCTAGGATGTGCTTGATCTCACGGTTGGCCAATTCAGCTTGGCCATTGGTCTGTGGGTGATAAGCAGTGGAAACTTTGTGATTGACCCCATATTTCTTGACCAAGGCTTCCATAGGGCGGTTGCAGAAGTGCGTGCCCTGATCACTAATTAGGGCTTTGGGCATCCCAAACCGGGAGAAAATGTTCTCTTTAAGAAATCGGACCACAACAGAGTGGTCATTGGTTCGGGTTGGAATGGCCTCCACCCATTTGGACACGTAGTCCACGGCTAACAGTATGTAAAGATTCCCAAAAGAATTGGGAAATGGACCCATGAAATCGATGCCCCAACAGTCAAAAACTTCAATTATCAAGATGGGTTGGAGGGGCATCATGTTCCGCCGGGACAAGGCACCTAATTCTTGACAGCGCGGGCAAGCCTTGCAGAATTCAAAGGCATCCCTAAAGATGTGGGGCCAATAGAAGCCACACTGCAAAATTTTAGCAGCCGTCTTCTTAGAGGAAAAATGCCCGCCACATGCCTCGGTGTGGCAAAAGGTCAATATTGACTTTTGTTCGTCATCGGGCACACACCGCCGGACAATCTGGTCCGGGCAAAACTTAAAAAGATAGGGATCATCGAAGACGAATCTCCTCACCTCAACTAGAAATTTTCTCCTATCTTGAGGAGTCCAATGTGAAGGGAGTTGTCCCGTGGCCAAGTAATTGGCAATATCAGCATACCACGGGCAACTCGAAACAGCCAAGAGTTGTTCATCAGGAAAGGAGTCGGGAATGGGTATGTTAGAGGAATGATCCTCAAACTCGAGGCGAGACAAATGGTCCGCCACGACATTCTCAACCCCCTTCTTATCTTTTATGGTCAAGTCGAACTCTTGTAACAGAAGTACCCACCGAATGAGCCGAGCTTTGGCATCGGGCTTGGTGAGCAGATATTTAAGAGCTGCATGGTCGGTGTAAACTATTATAGGTGACCCAATGAGATAGGATCGAAACTTGTCTAAAGCAAAGACAACCGCCAACAGCTCTTTCTCAGTTGTTGTGTAATTCATTTGAGCCTCGTTTAAAGTTTTGCTCGCATAAGAGATTACACAAGGAACCTTGTCCCTCCGTTGGCCGAGCACAGCGCCTATAGCATAGTCACTGGCATCGCACATGAGTTCAAAGGGCAGGTTCCAATCGGGTGATCGCACGATTGGAGGAGTAGTGAGACTGATTTTTAATTTTGAAAAAGCCTCCTCGCAATCGGGTGTCCACTCGAAAGGTGTGTCCTTCGTAAGTAGACGACACAACGGACGGGATATGGCGCTAAAGTTCTGGATAAAGCGCCGATAGAATCCAGCGTGTCCAAGGAAAGAACGGATATCCTTGACACACTTAGGGGTAGGTAGCTTAGAGATGAGCTCTATTTTTGATTGATCTACCTCAATCCCCTTCGAAGAGATGATGTGACCGAGAACAATTCCGTGAGTGACCATGAAATGGCACTTCTCCCAATTTAAAACCAGGTTTTTCTCCTCACATCTCACAAGAACTCTCTCCAGATTCTCCAAACAAGACTCAAAGGAGTCTCCGAACACAGAAAAATCATCCATGAACACCTCTACAATTTTTTCTATCATGTCGCTAAAGATGCCCGTCATACACCGTGAGAAGGTGCCGGGGGCATTGCAAAGCCCAAAGGGCATGCGACGATATGCAAAGGTGCCAAATGGGCATGTGAAAGTAGTTTTTTCTTGGTCTTCCAGAGAGACCTCTATCTGATTGTACCCCGAATACCCATCCAGAAAACAGTAGAAAGCATGACCAGCTACCCTCTCTAGCATTTGATCAATGAAGGGGAGAGGGAAGTGGTCTTTCCGGGTACCAGCATTGAGTTTCCTATAGTCTATACAGACACGCCAACCGGTGACTACTCGAGTGGGAATCAACTCCCCACTCTCATTTGGCACAACAGTGACGCCAGACTTTTTGGGCACAACCTGGATGGGGCTGACCCATTTACTATCAGCAATCGGGTATATGATACCCACATCTAACAACTTCAGAACCTCATCCCTCACCACATCTCTCATGATTGGGTTCAAACGCCGTTGAGGTTGGCGAGATGGCTTAATATCATCCTCTAAATAGATGCGGTGAGTGCACAAAAGTGGGCTGATCCCGTGAATGTCAGCAATGGTCCACCCTAAAACAGATTTGTGGGCCCTCAGAATTTCCAATAAAGCAGCTTCTTGGGGATTGTCTAAACTAGATGAGATGACAACCGGGAAAGTTTCAGAATTCCCCAAGAAAGCATACTTTAAGGTAGATGGTAAACTTTTTAGCTCGGGCTTGGGTGGTTTAACAGAAGATGGTAGAGCCCGAGCTGTAGGCGGTGGTAGTTTTTCAAAGGTGGGTACCCACTTTTCAGTACCCAGCACCTCTTCTTCATTCATGAGGGAGTAAATGTACTCAACCTCGGGAGAGTCTAGGAATTCCGTCTCTTCCACAGTAAGCATGGCCTCTAGGGGGTCGGAAAAGAGATGACAATCGACGTGCTCTTGAACAAGTGCGTCTATAACGCTCACATCGCGAATGTCATCATCATCCCCCATTTGGCTCCCAATGTTAAAAATGTTGAGCTCTAGGGTCATGTTCCCAAACGTCATTTTAAGCAGCCCGTTCCGACAATGGATTACTGCGTTGGATGTGGCCAAGAAGGGCCTTCCAAGTATGATGGGCGTTTGGGTTTGTAGATTGGACGTGGGACAAGTATCAAGGACTATGAAGTCCACCGGGTACACAAAATTGTCCACTTGGACAAGCACATCTTCTACCAAACCCCTCGGTACCCGGACACTACGGTCAGCTAATTGGAGGGTCACCGAGGTTGGTTTCATATCCCCCAACCCAAGTTGCTCATACACCGAGTATGGCAACAAATTCACACTAGCCCCCAAGTCAAGCAGGGCTTTCTCTACTATCTTCCCCCCAACTCTCACAGAAATTGTAGGACATCCGGGGTCCTTGTACTTTGGTGCAATGGGGGTTTGTATGATTGAACTCACTTGCTGCGTCAAGAATACCTTCTTTTGCACATTGTGCTTGCGCTTTATTGTGCACAAGTCTTTCAAGAATTTGGCATAGGAAGGTATTTGCTTGATTGCATCAAGCAACGGGATATTGATCTTCACTTGCTTGAAGAGCTCGAATATCTCGTTGGAGTTCGTCAATTTGGGTAAAGGCCTCAATCTTTGTGGGAATGGGGCCGGCATTGGGCAGGTTGAGCTTGTGGGTTCTCCCATAGGAGCAGATGTGGATGTGGAAATGGGGGTAGGTTGGGGCAGATCACTTGGTTCATCATCATGGGGTTGTGGAGTAGGCACCAAAGGAGGAGTGGGGATTGTTTTCGGGAGAATGGTCTTATCGACCTCTTTCCCACTCCTTAAAGTGGTGATTGCCTTAGCTTGTTCCACAATTGACCCCGAAGGAGACTCTCCTTGAATAAAATGTTGACCTTGGGGGTTTGCTTGAGGTTGGGCTGGAAATTTCCCTTTCTCGTGCTGCATGGTGCCCAACGTGGTGGTCAACTTAGAGAGTTGGGAGCGGATGTCCCCAATGGCCTGAGTGTTCTGTTCGTTGACATTTGCTTGTCCTTGCATGAACATTTGCAAGGTATCCTCCAAGCTTCGCCGGTTAGGCGGTTGGTAAGAGTTGGGACCCGTGGAGGGACCCGGAGGATTGTAAGAGTTTGGTGGATACCGCGGTGGTGCCGGCCCTTGAGTGTTTTGATGGGCCGGGTATTGTCCCTGAAATCCCGGGGGTGCTTGGGGTTGTGCACCCGCCTCATTGTTCCTCCAACTAAAGTTGGGATGATTTCTCAATCCCGGATGGTAGTTGTTGTTGTTGAAGGGCATATTGGTAGGCTTTTGGCTTTGGTGAAGGGCGTGGACTTCAGCATGGTCTGGACCATGGAGTACCTCTTTGAAAGCAGGTATGGTCGGACAAATATTGGTTGTGTGGTCCATGGTGTCACAGATAGCACAAGCCTCCCCGGGCTTTGAAACAGAAGACACCTCGTTCACCCTATTTATCTCCAATTTCTCTAGTTTCCTAGAGAGGTGATCGAGGCGTTTGCTAATGTCGTCCTCGTCCCTAGGCACATGTTTGCCCATGGTTCCGTGACTAGTGGGGGGTTTATAGGAGCGGTCATTGGGATCCGAATAATCCCATGATTGGTTATTCTCCGCTAGCTCATCTAGATAAGCCAAAGCCGCGGAGGCTCCTTGGTTCAGAAATTCCCCACTTGTCATGAGGTTGATAAATTGGCGATTGCGGACTGAGATGGCTTCGTAAAAGAATGCCACAATCTGCCAATCCTCATACCCGTGATGAGGGACGGCGAGGAGACGTTCCTTGTATCTCTCCCAACATGAACAGAAAGATTCGTTGGGTATTTCCTCGAAGTTCTGAATCTTCTTCTTTAAGGTGGTGGTACGGTGGAGTGGGAACCATTTTTTGTGGAACTCCACCTGCATCTCCACCCAACTTGTCACCGAATTGGCTCTCAAGGAGAGAAACCATCGCTTGGCCTTCTCCTTGAGAGAAAAGGGAAAGAGCTTAAGACGTGCCGACTCCAGATGGGCGGTCACGTTGGTGAAAGTATTCACCACTTCCTCAAATTCTTTAATATGTACATAGCAGTTTTCCGATTCCATCCCATAGAAGGTTGGTAACATGCCAAGCATGTTAGGCTTGACATGGAATTGTTGTCCTTCGGGAGTATCGGTTGGAAAGCGTATGCAAGAGGTGGTGGTGGTGTGAGTGGGGTGCAAGTAGTCCCGCATGGTGCGACCCATGGGTGCATCATTTTCATGGTGTTCGGCCATTGGATTGAAAGGAGGATTGTCTTGGCGGATTAGCCGATGTGTCGCGTCACGAGTGTAAACACTCATACACCAAAGACAGTCTCCGAATCAATCTAGTGTGAATGAAAAAGAAAAGAAAATAAAATCTGCAAATTACACGTCCCTTTGGCTTGCGTTACACCTTAGGTTTACCAAAAAGGGTAGGTTAAAGGTTTCCGCCAAAGAAACTTGCACTTTGCAAAAATCTGCGATTATCTAAAAACAACTATTCAAATCCCCGGCAACGGCGCCAAAAACATGACCGGACCGGCAAAGTGCTTGTCGTTAGGAGTGTGCCGGCCTCGTAGTCAGTGGTTTAATTTTATAAAACTGAACTTTCCTCGAAATATTTAGAACGAGTATAGGGATAGTCCGGAGTATCGATCCACAGGGAAAAGAACGTTGTAATCAGAGAATACGCAAATTAGTGTTTTCGACGTTTCGGACGTCAACCTCAAAGTTTTGTTTGGTGCTGTTAAGCAATTATATCACTAAAATGAGGATTAAAACTAGATTAAAGAGTGGGGTTAAGTCCTAAGGTTTGGTTTATTCGAAACTTTCGTTGGTCTATCTCTTCTCTTTTATAACTCAATCTAACTCCCGGTCCCGGGTGTTCGATCGGAAAATTCTTCGATGAAAACAAGGATTTTAATTCTAAAAATGGTTTTGACGGATCTTTCAAGTTTAAAGGAAATAGGATTAAAAGATGAAGGACATCGATTCAAGTATTAAATATACCAACTCTAAGGATGGCTATATCTAATCAAGAACTTAACACTTCATTTTTATTTCAAAAGAAAAAGCTTAGAAAGATCCATCAATGGCATTAAAATTTGGAGAAGATAGAGACCAACATGGTTTTTGAACAAACCTCACATTTAGACTTAACCCACACTAAATTAACTACTCATGCTTTGACATAAACATAATGGAATTGAAAGAAAACATAATAAAACAAGTTAATCTAAAGACAATAAGGAAGAACTAAGTAAAACTGAAAGGAAATCAGATATTAAAGCGATAAAAACAGTACTTAAGGCAGAAATACTTAAGTGCTTCCAAGAGAATCCAAAGATTCAAAGGGGAAGAACACTTAAGAAAGGAGAACTTGACAAGAATTGAAGAAATAAAGAAGAACAAGACAAGAAAATATGAAGAACAATGTATTTTTGCTCTGGAACAGTAAAAGATATGGAATACGTTATATTTCTCTCTACTGTAGAATTGAAAACTGATCTATGTAAAAAAGGGAGGCTACTCCTTTAACAAGCCAAGAATCTAACCTAATAAAATAATCTAACAACTTTCTAAAGTTAAAGTACCAAACTACCCTTAAAATGGCAATAAAAAAAGCTTCTAATTTCCTAAAATGGCCCTGAGTTCGCGTCAAAATCGTCCTCACTGGTTCTGATAAAACTGGGTCTCTATCGATAGGAGGATATCTCTATCGATAGAGAAGTCTACTGGTATGAATTCGCTGAAACTTCTATCGATAGGAAGATATCCCTATCGATAGAGATGTCGTCTGATCTTCTGTGATTGATCCTCCTATCGATAGGAATGATCCCTATCGATAGAGGGCTTCTTTTTCCTGGTTCTTTACTAGGGGCTCTATCGATAGGGATAAACCTCTATCGATAGAGGGACTTTTGATTCCCAACCATCAGTTCTTCCTTCCTTGGTTCTTTGATCCGGACCCACTTTTGCTCCTCCCGAGCCTTCAATTGGTACTCCATCAGTATTGCCAATGGTTCCGAGGCCTTAATTCATGGTAGAATCTTTTGGCATTCATTCAGCACTCGAAAACCTGAAAGGGTAGAAAAACAACTACGCGTGCAATATCATTTAAATAGAAACATTTGCCTACGCATAATTGCCAAATTGAGCGTATTGAGCCACGTTATTATTCAATATAGTGCGCTCATCAAGGCACACGTCTTTTGCACTATATGGTGGAACACTTCATGCCTTACACACCATCAGATCAATCCTAATGTCTTTCGATTGAGCTTCTTCTAATCGTCCTGGTTCAAGCTATCCAGTTTGACACCCTTATCCTACAGAGGGTCATAAAATCCGTAAAGAATAGCATATCATCCGCTTCCTTGTTTAGGTGACATTCAAATCAGTGTCTCTAGTTGACTCTAGGTTTTCCTTCGTAACCCCCAAATACAGCATGTTCCTAATGTTAGCAAGACAATAGTGTTTTATCAATTCTATTAAGCCGTACAGTTGCACTATGCTTAATCCGACGGCATGATAGCTGTAACATAATCAATTCGACATCACAATGGCTGGTAATATCAACAACTCCTCGAGCAGCACGATGACCATACCCGAAACATCTATTACGTCCAACACAACTAGAATCACACAAAACTAAGCTATTTTACAATGTACATGCTACAAAACATTATTAACATGGCATCGCAACATGGTCAAACAAGATTAAGCATGGTCAACCAGTTTTCACGGAATCCGATGGGGTTTTGTGAACTTAGATCAATTGTAGTGGATGCATGTGCAACATGTACATGCAAACAGAGTGGGTTTTAACAGATCTAGAATAGTGTTCTGATAAATCAATCAGCATTTTATAAATTCTAAAATTTGAACAAGTCGCTCGAATAGCTAGGCTCACTCAGCGAGCTACCTAATTCCAGATTCTGACAGAGCCCTTTCTGAACCCCACATCAATCGTTTGAAATAAATGAAGAACAAGACGAATTGAACAATTTTCAAATGGACGGAAATCTAACATGCTGAAATCGAAGCCTCGAGGTGAGATCAACTACCTTGAATTGCTGAACAATTGACGAAAAACCTCGGATCAACAGAAACCCACATATACAGAGCTTTCTCTCCCAAGGCTTTGAATATGCTCACAATTCTCTCTCTAGAAATTCTTGATTTGTGAATGAAAACGAATACCTAGCTATGTTTAAGTAGCGATAAATCCCATCAACACATAATCAAATCATAAATAATCGCATACAAAGTTATTTTCCAATTCATTCCGCCGTGAAAGCTATTAACACCCTAAATTGATCACTCAGAATTCGACGAGGTCACTCGAGCGTCCTAAAGCTCACTCTAAAATTTTAAAATCCGAGTTTAAGATAATTAAATATATGATTTTAATAATTAAATAATAATAATTTCTTATAAAAAATCAAGGTCATTACAAAACTCTTCACTTTTACATACCTATATCTATATGCTTTGACGGGTTTGCTCTTGTTTGGAAATAGATAAACTGATAAAAATAAACAAATACAAATGTATATACTACATAATCATCAATACTACAAGTTCCAAAAAAATTCTCCGTAATCATCAACAAATTCAAAATTAATTGATGAGATTTATTTAGATCTGAAAGCACTGCACATTCTAGTGAATTTAATCCATCGATTTTGAATTCGGAAATGATTTCAAGAAAAAAATTCGAAGACCAAAGAATTTCCCATCTTTTTGTAATGTAGGGAGGCTATTTTGCAATTAAGCTGTCAAAGTTTTTGTTCAGCCACCAGATATTTGATATCTAGCTAATCTGCACTTAGGCAGTTCTCCTTTATCATATCTTATAACCAAAACGTAAATTAACTGGACTATTACCACATGCCAATAAAAAAGAAATTGATTTTACCCCATGCATAGTTTTATTTTAAATAAAAATACCTTTATTGTATCATTGTTAACGAATAATTTACTTAAGCATTTCATTTGCGTATACTGCTAAATATAATTAACATATTTCGTACATGGGACAATATATTTCGTCTTTAGCAAATATTTTTAGCTTTTAAACATAATATTTTTACTTTTGAGATAAAAATAAAATTCGAGTGTACGTGCAAAATGGGCATATCACTACATTATAACCGATGCTCATTAAAAAAACCCTACATGTTAGTACATTCCATGATTTGTGGGATAAGTTAATTTTTGAATAATGAAATAAAATCTCTCTCCTTTTTTTTTCCTTTCTTTAATTATGAAAACTAAAATTGAAACTTACAATAATACGATTTTTTTCTATCATAGATTACTAACATTTATTAATCTTACCTTAATACAATAATGTTACATTTTTAAACAACATAATTCATATCCTATATTTCATGAAGTAATACAATCATTAAAATTTTAAACTGTTTAAATTAAGATATTAGTTTAAATGAATGAAGAGATATAAAAAATATCAACAATTTAACACATACTTACGTAATTTTATTGGACTAATGGGATTGAAATTTATAAAAAAATAAGTTGATTTAATCTTCACATATTTCTTTTAAATTTTAAATCTCGTGAATTTTAAAATATTTTACAAACTGTAAATTTTAGTATTTTAGAGTAGTGGTGGTTTTCAATAATTTTGAATTTTTAAACTTAAGTAAGAAGTGTAACAAATATTGATTAGTTAATTTTTGTTGTTATATAGTAGTGTAACGACCCAAAATTTTACGGCACGTTATAACAAAATATTAATCATTTACGCAACGGAATAAAAAAATTCTGATTATAAACTAGAGCCCTATTCTCAAAATATTTATTTATTGTCATCAAAACAATTGACCCAACACTTAGTTCTTTAAATTGTTTCGAAATTCAAATCCTAAAGTCATAAATCTCATTAATTAAAAACAATAAGGGACCTTAGGTCAAATCATCGACTGTTACTGATACAACCAAAGCTCTGGCACGTCTTTCTCATCCATCTCAGTCTCTTGAACTTCCGAGTCATGTTCCTTCTCAACCTGTTCTTCAAAACCTGACGTGAAATATTAGGGGCCAAGAAGTAGCTCCAAATGAGTGATTAACACTCAGTAAAAGTAAAAAAATATAACCTTACCCCCTAACTTACAAATAAATATACATGATAATCTTTGTATACAACATGCTAGAACAATAAACATACATAAAATATGCAGTGTCGTGCATAAATATGTATATGCAATATCATGCATAAAATTTTTCGCATTGAGTATCTAATTATTATTTTTATCTCCACACCGGGGTCTCGCAATCTCCCATACCAAAGTTACAACCTCAGAGTTTCGCAATCCCCTTCATTGATATCGCAGTATCAGAGTCTCGCAATCCTTCTTAGCCAATCTATAACCTCAGGATCTCGCAATTTCTTTTATGGGTATCACAGCATCGAGGTCTTGCAATCCTCTAGATTGATATGATCACAACATCGGGGTTCACAATTCCCCACAATCCACCACATCTTCAAATCATTCTGGTTATTACTTATTATCTCAACAATGAAATTATTTAACACTGTCATTCAATGTAACTACCAATTTTCATGCATGCATGCACAATGCTTATCCATCATGCTTAACATGCAATAATAAGCTACAATCACGTAATTTCATTAATTAAACATGCATCGAACATAAATTAAATTGTAATAAATTATACAACAACATCAACATTGACCGCATCTAAATTACATACAAAAATTTGTGGGCCTTAGCATACAAATCGGTTTCACAGGTAATAGTCCTTTAATTGATCAATCAAATTAAATTAACCCATTGAATCGTCACATGTAATACATATCTAGTATTCCTATGGTTCAGATCCAATCCCGACCTGACACCTAATAATTATTAAATTCACAACTTGCTTAATTCACACAATAAAATACAAATAATTACTCGAATAATTAATTATTAACAATTCGATTCATATCCCCTACAGAATCATCGAACAAAAATCAAACCTACTCCTATATTACATATATATGTAGAGCTCGGTCTGAAATTCTTACCTCGATCCGACGAATAAAACACTGTCGAAAATCCACGAACGAAATACTACATCAAGATCCGATTATCACAACACTATATAAAAAAATCAAAACCATTCATTAAATAAAAATAATTTTAAAAAAAGTATTATTATTAATAAATAACTACTTTAAATAAATATAAAAAAACATTATACTATTACTAGTAAATAATAAAATAAGTAAATATCTTTAATATAATATATAAATTATTAACTAAATAACTAAAAAAAAATGAATACAAACAGTGGGGTTAGCCCACTACCGAGAGAGAAAATAGAGAGAGAGATGACCGAGAGAAAGAAAGAAAAAATAGAAAACGCGACCCACGTGGACAGAGCCGGCCCCGGGGTAAGCCCCGCAAGCCCCGGGGCTCGGGCAACCCCCCGGCGCGGGGCAACCAAAAAAAATAAAAATTTTCAAAAAAAAAAAGAAAATATATTTTAATTATTTTGTAAAAAAATTATTTTAGAGTTGCCTATTTCCTTTACATCATCGATCAAGCCCTTACATTACTTAGGCTCCGTTCAGTTGTCGAAAAAGTTGTACGAGAAAATTGTTCTAAAAAAATTAAAGTGAAGTGAAGTAAAATAAAAAATCTATATTCTTGTGTGTGTTTATTTACCAAAAAAATCTTGTAAAAAAATAAAAATTCACTTGTTCATTTGTCCAAAAAAAACACCGGGAATATTTTTTTTAATTCAATGGTTAGTTGTGAACAAAATTAATTTTAAGAGCATATATTTTTAGAAAATTTCCTTTCAACCATCACTATATTAAATATGTATAACATATGTATCACTGTAGTTTTGGTATATATTCTACTGTGTAAAAAGAAAAAACAAGATATCCTAAACAGAATATATCCTAAAATATATTTATAGTTATTGTATCACTTAGTGTAACGTTGTATTTAAATAGATTAATTACCTTTTTATCTAATTTGTTTTGTATTTGTTATTTTTTATTAATATTTTGTAAAATATTAGTTCGTCTCCAAAAAAATATAAAAAATATAAAATTATATCTGAAAGTTAATTTTTTTTTTTTACTAAATATGAATAACAAACTAAAACATATCATGTTTTGATTATTTTTCGTATTTTCTAAGTTTTCTTATTTTTAACCATAATTTTATATATTTTTAAATCTCTTGTTGAGACAACCCAATAACCCATAAAAATAGATAAAAACAAAAATTATGGATTGTCATGCTTCGACAGAAAAAGGTTTTCGAAGCTAAAATTGATAAAAACTTATATTCGGACTACCATGTCACATGAGATATTAAGTGAATTGTCTATCATTTTAATTGACAATGAATACTTGAATAAGTTAAACTATAATAATTTAGTTGAAAAATTTGTTTCAAAAAATGCAACAATGAGTTATTTTTTTAATCAAATCGTGCAAATTATAAAACACTATGACCGGAGTTGTATTTTGATTTTGAATTTTTTATGTAATTTAACCTAAAAGTGTAATGTAACTTTATTTTTATTTTTATTTTGTTGTTTGATTATATGTTTTTTAATTTTATTATGACATAATAATATTAAGTGGGCAACCAATTTAAGTCCGGGCTTGGGCAACCCAAATGTCGGGGCCGGCACTGCACGTGGAACTCTAAAAAATATAAAAACGCGAGATTTCGAGATACCTTACGAAAACTAATATGCATGCAAGAAAATTCTGGGCGAGAAAAAGTAAACAAATGGTCAAATAAGAACTCTATAAATAGGCCAAGAGATCGGTGCCCAATTAGAATGTGAATAAAAAAAGGTATAATCTAAAATAGGCTACTACCAATTCATAAAAAAATCTAACCAAATCGAATCTTTTAGAAAAATAAAAACTATATATTATTTTTGGATCCCTACCAAAATAATTAGGTAACTTTTCCGCTCCAAAAGTTCAATAAATCAGGACGGTTCGGAATTAAATACCAATTAAATCGAAACACAAAGATTAATTTTTAAAAATTAATTATTTCAAAAATATCAATAAAGTAATTAAATTCTATAAAAATAAATAATAATATAAAAAAAATTCTAGATCGTTACAAGTAAAGTTTTCTTTTTGTTTCTTGTCTTGTAGGCTTTGATGTGCACACATAATATGACATGTGTGTGTGTGTGTGTATATATATATATATATATATATATATATATATATATATATATATATATATACACTCTAACATAATAGTATACCGATAACTCATACAATTTAAATTCTTGATTGCTATTATATATGCTTCTTAGGTAAATTTTCAAGTAGGCTTCGATAATTTAATTCCAACTAATATACATCCAACTAAAAAATATCATATTTTTAATGATCTCAATTTTTTAGGTATTATGTTAAATTTATTTTTCATTTTGTAGTATAGATAGATAAATATTATAGATAGTATCAATTAATTTATGAAATTACTATTCGTTTTTTTATTCTATTCAAACAAAATATTGACACTAATTTTATGATAAAATGATGGGTAGATAATCAATTCCTTTTTCAAAAGTTATTTTAAATCACTTTAAACTTTCACAATTATTAAATTTTATTATTTCAAAAGTGAGATTGAATGAATACTTGATTGAATAATTATGTTTATTCCAAGTTGCGCATACTATAAAAATTTAAAATGACACATGTGAGATAGAATTAATTTGTATTGCATTATTACGGTAAATAATATCATTAAAATTTAAACTGATCTACCTTGTATATCATGGATTGTTGCTAGTATTTATTATTGCAGGATAACTTTTCAAGAAACTCGCTCTAAGAGCGACAAGTGAGATATTTGATTACATACATTCAAGAAATATTTCTTAAATTTATTTTTTACTATAACATTCTTATTATCATAATGAAATTAAAATACTTAAACTCTCTACTTTACTAATGTCAGAAAAATGATTAAAAAACTAGGATTATGCCAATTAAATAAAATACTTGCTAAATTAAATGCCGTCGAGTGAAAATATTATATTTAAATCAGTTACTTATCATTTTTAGTTTTTAAAATGTATTAGTTATAAACGATAAAAACTGTCATGCTGTATTTTTTTATATGTAAATCTTTCAAATATTATACTAAGCATAAAGTTGACTTTTCTATTAATAACCATATAATCACTCTGAAATTTCAAACTTAATTTTTCGTTTCTTAAATTTTTGATAAGTTAAAAATCGATATAAATTTAAGCATCTCATAAAGAATATTACATGTAATTTAACAAAGAAATGTAACACACGTTTGTGAGCAGATGTTTCAAAAATTATATAGTTGTGATGTTTTTGTTCTTTTAATTTAACTAAGCAGTGTAAAAAATACTAAATATATTAAAGTTTTTTTTGTTATGTCTTAATCTTTTTTTAATTTTTAGGTGTCTTTGTAGGCTTTCATGCTTTTATTTTCTATTGATGTGCTTAACATGATATGTGTATTGCACACAAAAGTAAATCTGCAATTCATATTTCAGATTCTTGATTGAAATTTTTATATGTTTTTTAATAGGTTTGCATATAGGCCTTTGATAATTTATTTCCAGCTAATAAACATCACAATGTTAATTGATTACAATGTATTTAGATGCTTCATTATATTATATTTTTATTTTTAGCTATTAGTATATAGATATTAATGATGGCATGAACTTATTCCTTTTGTCAAATTTATATTTGTTTTGTTACTCGATTAGAAAAAATGAGACTTCGTACAAACATGATGGATAGAGTGATCCGGAAAAAACCTCTCTATTTTGAAGATAATTATTAACTTTTAACTATCACATTTATTGAACTATGATATTTTGTTTCATTTTTTTCAGGACTAATTCGAGACTTTCTAAGTTGACAAACACTAAAAATACACCTATTATATGTTGTATAAGTGTGGTAAAAAATTATTGTTGAAATTTAAAAGAATTAAATATTAACATAATGACATCATCTCATTTTAATTTTATAAGTCTCGTGCATAGCACAATTACTGCTAGTGTCAATATATTTTACATTGAAGCTTACACAAGATCCTAGAGTCTGCAAATCTATTGTATCTAAAATTGATCGGGTTGTCTACCTTACGCAATTACCTAACCTAATTTGAATATCGTAACTAGAAGCCCATCCAATTGTAAGCACATGAGCTTGAGATTAGAGACCAAACCCAGAAAAATTCAATTAAACTTCAGTAGCTTTATACCCACATCCACACAAGTCGAACACAAGTTCTTTTGATTTTCTCTAATTTTTCACAAATAAAACTTGACCTCTAAATCCAAGTGTACATGAAACACAGAATGTAAAGGCAAAACCAAATTTGGCGATTCAATGGTCCAAGTGTATATTTTTTAAAACTTCAGTGTATTTTATCAAAAAGAACATTAAATGTTACAGGACACAACCTCAGGTTGTTAGAAATCCGGCGCTCTGTACCAAAGTAGCAGAAGTGCTCGTCCTCTGATGCAGACCGGGTTGTGTCAACGTGGTTGGACCGGTTGCGTCCACGTAGGCCTAAAAAGGCCTAAGAATCGACTTTGTCAGAATGGGCTGAATTTCGCACGGTCCATTGGAATTGGCCCATGGATCAGTAATCATCTTGCTACGCAAGATGATGCACGATGGATTACGGGCGTTCGTCGCTGTTTAGGCCCCGAAAAGGCCAATTTTGCCGTTTATAGTAATATTTAGATTGCTAATAACTTTTGTTAGGAAACTCTGTTTCATTCGTCGTTTGTTTTGGTAACCTTATATTTCTTTCTAGTTTCTGATTTACTAGTCAAATCAGAACTTTTCTTTTTTGGTAATTTTCGTATTTATTCCGATTTAGGGTTGATTAGCGGCCTTAAAAGGTTTCCTAAGTTAATTAGGGTTTCTTTCACCTTATTTACATGCTTGTAAGCCCTACGGCAGGGGTGGTTGTTATTGAATTAAAGAAAACGAGTTTTACTCATACTTTGATCGTTTAAGGAGAGAGTACCTCTGGGTCGATCTTTTTTGTTCGTGTTTCTCTTGCACGATCAATTTCGTTTCCATAGGCTGTGCTACATCAGTTGGTATCAGAGCACACGTTGCAATCCTGTCATGGCGGCGAGACGCGGTGTAGGACGTGCAAGAGGGGGTGGTCGAACCGCTGGTATTGATGAAATCTATGAACGAGATGATGCTGCTCGGGATGCTCGGATGGAGAAGGGTTTTGTTGAACTCAAAGCCATGTTTGGAAACATTGTCCGGCGCATGGATGCTTTAGAGATCGCTGACCCAACTCGTCATCGGCCTGTTAGACCTAACCCTCCATCGAGGATGGTTTTTCGGACGATGAAGATATCAATCCTTTTGGTGGCGAAAACTACCAAGGGGGGCGGTATAGAGGCGTTGCGGCTAGAACCCGTGACTCTCGTCAGTGGGAGAACAGTATGAAGATTGAACTACCAGAGTTCCACGGCACGATGTCGCCAGAGGAGTTCTTGGATTGGGTGTATGCTGTTGAAGAGATTATGGAGTTCAAAGAGGTTCCTATGGACAGGAGGGTCCCTCTTATGGCTACAAGGTTCAGGGGTCGAGCCTCTGCGTGGTGGCAGCAACTTAAGATCAGCAGGAATCGGCAGGGAAAAACCAAGATCACAGATTGGGAGAAGTTGAAAAAGAAGATGCGGGTTGAGTTTCTGCCCCATAACTATACCCGTATCATGTACCAGCGTATGCAGAATCTTCGCCAGAACACACGTTCTGTCGACGATTACACTGACGAATTTTATCAACTCGTGGCCAGGAACGATCTTTCAGAGACACAGGAGCAACTGATTCTGAGGTATGTTGGTGGTTTACGTGCACAATTTCAGGATGAATTGATTATGTATGATTTGTGTTCTGTTTCGGATGCCCATCAGCGGGCTCTGGTGTTAGAAAAAAGGTTCGCTAGGATACCAGTAGGCAATTGGAGTAGCACCGCTCGAGCATCTGCGGGGGCTGCACCACCAACTCGTGCAGTTCCTTCTCAACCCGCATTGCCGGCAGCAATCAAACCGGCGGCGTCGGCGTCAACCTATAAATGTTTTAAGTGTGGGGAGCCAGGGCATCGTATGGCGGAGTGCAGGAAGGGAGACCGTCCTGGAAAGGCCCTGTTTATAGAACCTGATGGGGCCATTCATGACTCACCTGAGGGTTATGATCAGGAGCCTTTGTTCGATGATGGTAGTAAGGAGTTGGAGGAAATAGTAGTTGAGGGGGACACAGGCCCACTGCTGGTGGTTCGAAGGGTGTGTTATGCGCCCCGAGAATCTGAAGGGGAGTCGTGGTGGCGCAACAACATATTCCAGTCCACTTGCACAATTGGTGACAAAGTTTGCCGCTATGTGATTGATTCGGGCAGTTGTGAGAACGTGGTGTCAGAAGAGGCAGTGCAAAAATTGAACTTGAAGACAGAGGCACATCCCAATCCTTACAAATTGAGTTGGTTGAAAAAAGGTAATGAGGTAAAAGTTTCTAAGCGATGTTTAGTTTCTTTTTCAATGGCCTCTAAATATAAGGACAGTGCCTGGTGTGACGTTGTGGCTATGGATGCTTGTCATCTGCTCTTGGGGCGTCCGTGGCAGTATGATCGTAAGGTCGCGCATGATGGGGGGACTAACACTTACAGTTTAATTTACGGTGGTACAAAGATCAAATTGTTACCATCGAGGGAGTCAGCCCCTGTGGGGCCTAATCTATTAACAAGAGCGCAGATGGAAGAGGAGATCGCTGAATCTGGGATTACTTATGTTCTGGTTGGGAAGGATATTGGGCAGGATCAGTCCAAGACTGCAGTTCCGGCTATTATTCAGTCCCTTTTGTTGGAATTTGAGGTGGGCAATTTTGTATATACTGTGCTGACCAAGGATCGCTTTCCGGAAGGGGAATACAACAAGCTTAAAGCCAGGAAGATTGGGCCTTTGGAAGTCCTTGAGAAGATCAATCCAAATGCGTACCGTTTAAATCTGCCTAGCCACGTGCGCACGTCGGATGTGTTCAATGTCAAGCATCTGATTCCATTCGTGGGTGATAGTTCATCTTCTGATGATTGCAATTCGAGGGCGAATTCTTTTCAAGCAGGGGAGGATGATGCAGACCGGGTTGTGTCAACGTGGTTGGACCAGTTGCGTCCACGTAGGCCTAAAAAGGCCTAAGAATCGACGTTGTCAGAATGGGCTGAATTTCGCACGGTCCATTGGAATCGGCCCACGGATCAGTAGTCATCTTGCTACGCAAGATGATGCACGATGGATTACGGGCGTTCGTCGCTGTTTAGGCCCCGAAAAGGCCAATTTTGCCGTTTATAGTAATATTTAGATTGCTAATAACTTTTGTTAGGAAACTCTGTTTCATTCGCCGTTTGTTTTGGCAACCTTATATTTCTTTCTAGTTTCTGATTTACTAGTCAAATCAGAACTTTTCTTTTTTGGTAATTTTCGTATTTATTCCGATTTAGGGTTGATTAGCGGCCTTAAAAGGTTTCCTAAGTTAATTAGGGTTTCTTTCACCTTATTTATATGCTTGTAAGCCCTACGGCAGGGGTGGTTGTTATTGAATTAAAGAAAACGAGTTTTACTCGTACTTTGATCGTTTAAGGAGGGAGTACCTCTGGGTCGATCTTTTTGTTCATGTTTCTCTTGCACGATCAATTTCGTTTCCATAGGCTGCGCTACATCATCCTCTCTCTCTCTCTTGTTCACGAAGTCCCTCCCCAACTTGCTCTAGCAGAAGTGCTCATCCTCTCTCTCTCTCTTGTTCACGAAGTCCCTCCCCAACCTGCTCTAGCAGAAGTGCTCATCCTCTCTCTCTCTCTTGTTCACGAAGTCCCTCCCCAACCTGCTCATCCTCTCTCTCTCTCTCTTGTTCACGAAGTCCCTCCCCAACCTTCTCTCTCTTGTTCACGAAGTCCCTCCCCAACCTGCTCATCCTCTCTCTCTCTCTTGTTCACGAAGTCCCTCCCCAACCTGCTCTAGCAGAAGTGCTCATCCTCTCTCTCTTTCTTGTTCACGAAGTCCCTCCCCAACCTGCTCATCCTCTCTCTCTCTCTTGTTCACGAAGTCCCTCCCCAACCTGCTCATCCTCTGTCTCTCTCTGGTTCACCTGGAACACACATCGAGAACAATCGGAGTCCGGCGTCTCGCAAGAACCACAGCAGCAAGCACAGGTATCTCTCTCTCTCTCGTGAACCTGCTGAATAATCTTCTCCGTTAATCCTAGCCCAACGTGGATATTCAATATATGCTTTCGTTTCTTTTTTTATTGTTCCGTTTCTAGTATATCGGAAACAAAACTGAGAAGAAGGATTTGTTATTGGTTCTGGATTTACTGGATCAACCTATTCTCATACCATATTTTCTTCACAACCTCACTTTGTAGCTCTCTCTCTCTCTCCCTCTCTCTCTCTCTCTCTCTCTCTCTCTCTCACTCTCTCTCTCTCTCGTGCGCATGTGTGCACACGTATAAACGAACAACCCACTTTGTAGCTCTCTGTGAACCACCTCCTCTCTGTTGAATAATCTTCTCCTATACAATCACAGGTTTAAAAACATTCACTAAACATAAAATAATACAAAATATATAGGAAATATTTGTATAGAAATATATTTGCCTTTGTCATTTACTTTTGTGATTTTTCTCATAACAAAAGAACTAGAAGCTCAAAAAGTTTTAACGGAAAACTAACAAAAATTTACGGGTAAAACGCACTGATCTACCCCTAGATTTTTTTACAAATGCAAGTCTCTGATATGTATATTTAAAATACCTTTCGTAAGAAACAATAAGTATTAAAATATAAGATGTATATTTATTTATATAAATTTAATAAAAATATAACTTAAATCTAATTTAATTTAAACATTTAAATTTTCAATTTTAAAAATTATTTTACACTATATACCTCTATATATATAACTATAGAATTATATTTGAAAGCAACCAAATAGGTTAAATATATTTTAAAAATATTAAAAAGATTTAAGAGGAACATATTAAAAAAGACATTTTAATAATAAAAATTAACGATATTAATAATAAATTAACGCTAAAAAATAATGGTCTAATAGTTTTAAACAAAAGAGAGGTAATTATATTTTTTAAAACTTCAGGGACGATCAGTGTATTTTACCAAAAAGAAAATTAAATGCCGATAAAAATGTAATTCAAAGGTACAGGACACAGCAGGAATAAGGTGATTAGAAATCCGGCAAGTAAGTGTCTCTCTGTACCAAGAACAACAGAAGTCCATCCCGCAACCAATAAGCACAGCCCCTCTCTCTCTTGTGCTCATGCCAGCATAATGAACACACATCGAGAATAAAGAGAATTTCGTGAGTCGATTATCCGATTTGTGTAAGAACAAACGGAGTCCGGCGACGAGGTCTCCCAAGAACCACCAAGGTGCTGCATCGAAAAGCACAGGTAGCGCTCTCTCTCTCCCTCTCTCTCTCTCTCTCTCTCTCTGTCTTGTGTGCATGTGTGCACGCGTGTAAATGAACACCCCACTTCGTAGCTCTCTGTGAACCACCTCCTCTCTGCTGAATAATCTTCTCCTATACAATCAGAGGTTTAAAAACATTCACTAAAAATAAAATAATGCAAAATTGAAAATATTTGTATAGAAATATCTTTATCTTTGTCATTTACTTTTGTAATTTTTCTCATAACAAAAGAACTAGAAGCCCAAAAAGTTTTAACGGAAAACTAACAAAAATTTATGGGAAAAACGCACTGATCTACCCCTAGATGTTTTTACAAATGCAAGTCTCTGATATGTATATTTAAAATACCTTCCGTAAGAAACAACAAGTATTAACATATAAGATGAATATTTATTTATATAAATTTAATAAAAATATAACTTAAATCTAATTTAATTTAAACATTTAAATTTTCAATTTTAAAAATTATTTTACACAATATACCTCCATATATATAATTATAGAATTATATTTGAATGCACACAAATAGGTTAAATATATTTTAAAAATATTAAAAAGATTTAAGAGGAACGTATTAAAAAAGACATTTTAATAATAAAAATTAACGATATTAATAACAAATTAACGCTAAAAAATAATGGTCTAATAGTTTTAAACAATAAAGAGTTAATTATATTTTTTAAAACTTCAGGGATGGAAAGTGTATTTTACCAAAAAGAAAATTAATCCAAGTGTACATGAAACACAGAATGTAAAGGCAAAACCAAATTTGGCGATTCAATGGTCCAAGTGTATATTTTTTAAAACTTCAGGGATGGTCAGTGTATTTTATCAAAAAGAAAATTAAATGGTACAGGACACAGCAGGTGGTTAGAAATCCGGCGCTGTCTGTACCAAGTAGCAGAAGTCCCTCCCCAACCAATAAGCTCATCCTCTATCTCTCTTATTTATGCCTGGAACACACATCGAGAACAATCGGAGTCTGGCGTCACCCAAGAACCACAGCAGCAAGCACAGGTAGCTCTCTCTCTCTCTCTCTCTTGTGAACCTGCTGAATAATCTTCTCCGTTAATCCTAGCCCTACGTGGATATTCAATATATGCTTTCGTTTCTTCTTTTATTGTTCCGTTTCTAGTATATCGGAAACAAAACTGAGAAGAAGGGTTTGTTATTGGTTCTGGATTTACTGGATCAACCTATTCTCATATTATATTTCCTTCACAACCTCACTTTGTAGCTCTCTCTCTCTCTCTCTCTCTCTCTCTCTCTCTCTCTCTTGTGTGCATGTGTGCATGCGTGTAAACGAACACCCCACTTTGTAGCTCTCTGTGAACCACCTCCTCTCTGCAGAATAATCTTCTCCTATACAATCACAGGTTTAAAAACATTCACTAAAAATAAAATAATGCAAAATTAGAAATATTTGTATAGAAATATCTTTGTCTTTGTCATTTACTTTTGTGATTTTTCTCATAACAAAAGAACTAGAAGCCCAAAAAGTTTTAACGGAAAACTAACAAAAATTTATGGGAAAAACGCACTGATCTACCCCTAGATGTTTTTACAAATGCAAGTCTCTGATATGTATATTTAAAATACCTTCCGTAAGAAACAACAAGTATTAACATATAAGATGTATATTTATTTTTATAAATTTAATAAAAATATAACTTAAATCTAATTTAATTCAAACATTTAAATTTTCAATTTTAAAAATTATTTTACACTATATACCTCCATATATATAATTATAGAATTATATTTGAATGCACACAAATAGGTTAAATATATTTTAAAAATATTAAAAAGATTTAAGAGGAACGTATTAAAAAAGACATTTTAATAATAAAAATTAACGATATTAATAACAAATTAACGCTAAAAAATAATGGTCTAATAGTTTTAAACAAAAAAGAGGTAATTATATTTTTTAAAACTTCAGGCATGGTCAGTGTATTTTACCAAAAAGAAAATTAATCCAAGTGTACATGAAACACAGAATGTAAAGGCAAAACCAAATTTGGCGATTCAATGGTCCAAGTGTATATTTTTTAAAACTTCAGGGATGGTCAGTGTATTTTATCAAAAAGAAAATTAAATGGTACAAGACACAGCAGGTGGTTAGAAATCCGACGCTGTCTGTACTAAGTAGCCGAAGTCCCTCCCCAACCAATAAGCTCATCCACTCTCTCTCTTATTTATGCCTGGAACACACATCGAGAACAATCGGAGTCTGGCGTCACCCAAGAACCACAGCAGCAAGCACAGGTAGCTCTCTCTCTCTCTCTCTTGTGAACCTGCTGAATAATCTTCTCCGTTAATCCTAGCCCTACGTGGATATTCAATATATGCTTTCGTTTCTTCTTTTATTGTTCCGTTTCTAGTATATCGGAAACAAAACTGAGAAGAAGGGTTTGTTATTGGTTCTGGATTTACTGGATCAACCTATTCTCATACCATATTTCATTCACAACCTCACCTTGTAGCTCTCTCTCTCTCTCTCTCTTGTGTGCATGTGTGCATGCGTGTAAACGAACACCCCACTTTGTAGCTCTCTGTGAACCACCTGCTCTCTGCTGAATAATCTTCTCCTATACAATCACAAGTTTAAAAACATTCACTAAACATAAAATAATGCAAAATATATAGGAAATATTTGTATAGAAATATCTTTGTCTTTGTCATTTACTTTTGAGATTTTTCTCATAACAAAAGAACTAGATGCTCAAAAAGTTTTAACGGAAAACTAACAAAAATTTACGGGTAAAACGCACTGATCTACCCCTAGATTTTTTTACAAATGCAAGTCTCTGATATGTATATTTAAAATACCTTTCGTAAGAAACAATAAGTATTAACATATAAGATGTATATTTATTTATATAAATTTAATAAAAATATAACTTAAATCTAATTTAATTTAAACAATTAAATTTTCAATTTTAAAATTTATTTTACACTATATACCTCCATATATATAATTATAGAATTATATTTGAATGCACACAAATAGGTTAAATATATTTTTAAAATATTAAAAAGATTTAAGAGGAACTTATTAAAAAAGACATTTTAATAATAAAAATTAACGATATTAATAATAAATTAACTCTAAAAAATAATGGTCTAATATTTTTAAACAAAAAAGAGGTAATTATATTTTTTAAAACTTCAGGGATGGTCAGAGTATTTAACAAAAAAAAATTAAATGATGATAAAAATGTAATTCAAAGGAACAGGACACAACAGGAATAAGGTGGTTAGAAATCCGGCAAGTAAGTGTCTCTCTGTACCAAGAACAACAGAAGTCCATCCCGCAACCAATAAGCACAGCCTCTCTCTCTCTTGTGCTCATGCCTGCGTAATGAACACATATCGAGAATAAAGAGAATTTCGTGAGTCGATTATCCGATTTGTGTAAGAACAAACGGAGTCCGACGACGAGGTCTTCCAAGAACCACCAAGGTGCTACATCGAAAAGCACAGGTAGCGCTCTCTCTCTCTATCTCTCTCTCTCTCTCTCTCTCTCTCTTGTGTGCATGTGTGCACGCGTGTAAATGAATACCTCACTTTGTAACTCTCTGTGAACCACCTCCTCTCTGCTGAATAATCTTCTTCTATACAATCGCAGGTTTAAAAACATTCACTAAAAATAAAATAATGCAAAATTAGAAATATTTGTATATAAATATCTTTATCTTTGTCATTTATTTTTGTGATTTTTCTCATAACAAAAGAACTAGAAGTTCAAAAAGTTTTAACGAAAAACTAACAAAAATATATGGAAAAACGCACTGATCTACCCCGAGATGTTTTTACAAATGCAAGTCTCTGATATGTATATTTAAAATACCTTTCGTAAGAAACAACAAGTATTAACATATAAGATGTATATTTATTTATATAAATTTAATAAAAATATAACTTAAATCTACTCTAATTTAAACATTTAAATTTTCAATTTTAAAAATTATTTTACACTATATACCTCCATATATATAATTATATAATTATATTTGAATGCACACAAATAGGTTAAATATATTTTAAAAATATTAAAAATATTTAAGAGGAACGTATTACAAAACACATTTTAATAATAAAAATTAACGATATTAATAACAAATTAACGCTAAAAAATAATGGTCTAATAGTTTTAAACAAAAAATAGGTAATTATATTTTTTAAAACTTCAGGGATGGTCAGTGTATTTTACCAAAAAGAAAATTAAATGCTGATAAAAATGTAATTCATAGTTACAGGACACAGCAGGAATAAGGTGGTTAGAAATCCGGCAAGTAAGTGTCTCTCTGTACCAAGTACAGCAGAAGTCCATCCCGCAACCAATAAGCACAGCATCTCTCTCTCTTGTGCTCATGCCTGCATAATGAACACACATCGAGAATAAAGAGAATTTCATGAGTCCATTATCTGATTTGTGTAAGAACAAACAGAGTCTGGCGACGAGGTCTCCCAAGAACCACCAAGGTGCTGCATCGAAAAGCACAGGTAGCGCTCTCTCTCTCTCTCTCTCTCTCTCTCTCTCGTGTGCATGTGTGCAAGCGTGTAAATGAATACCCCACTTTGTAACTCTCTGTGAACCACCTCCTCTCTGCTGAATAATCTTCTCCTATATAATCACAGGTTTAAAAACATTCACTAAAAATAAAATAATGCAAAATTGGAAATATTTGTATAGAAATATCTTTATCTTTGTCATTTACTTATGTGATTTTTTTCATAACAAAAAAACTAGAAGCTCAAAAAGTTTTAACGGAAACTAACAAAAATTTATGGGCAAAACGCACTGATCTACCCCTAAATGTTTTTACAAATGCAAGTCTCTGATATGTATATTTAAAATACCTTTCGTAAGAAACAACAAGTATTAACATATAAGATGTATATTTATTTATATAAATTTAATAAAAATATAACTTAAATCTAATTTAATTTAAAAATTTAAATTTTCAATTTTAAAAATTATTTTACACTACATGCCTCCATATATATAATTATAGAATTATATTTGAATGCACACAAATAGGTTAAATATATTTTACAAATATTAAAAAGTTTTAAGAGGAACATATTAAAAAAGTCATTTTAATAATAAAAATTAACGATATTAATAACAAATTAACGCTAAAAAATAATGGTCTAATAGTTTTAAACAAAAAAGAGGTAATTATATTTTTTAAAACTTCAGGGATGGTCAGTGTATTTTACCAAAAAGAAAATTAAATGCTGATAAAAATGTAATTCAAAGGTAGAGGACACAGCATGAATAAGGTGGTTAGAAATCCGGCTAGTAAGTGTCTCTCAGTACCAAGTACAGCAGAAGTCCATCCCGCAACCAATATGGACAGTCTCTCTGTCTCTTGTGCTCATGCCTGCATAATGAACACACATCGAGAATAAAGAGGATTTCGTGAGTCGATTATTCGATTTGTGTAAGAACAAACGGAGTCCGGTGACGAGGTCTCCCAAGAACCACCAAGGTGCTGCATATCGAAAAGCACAGGTAGCTCTCTCTCTCTCTCTCTCTCTCTCTCTTGTGTGCATGTGTGCACGCGTGTAAATGAACACCCCACTTTGTAGCTCTCTGTGAACCACCTCCTCTCTGCTAAATAATCTTCTCTTATACAATCACAGGTTTAAAAACATTCTCTAAAAATAAATAAAATAATATAAAATAGGAAATATTTGTATAGAAATATCTTTGTCTTTGTCGTTTACTTTTGTGATTTTTCTCATAACAAAAGAACTAGAAGCTCAAAAAGTTTTAACGGAAAACTAACAAAAATTTACGGGTAAAACGCACTGATCTACCCCTAGATTTTTTTTTACAAATGCAAGTCTCTGATATGTATATTTAAAATACCTTTCGTAAGAAACAATAAGTATTAACATATAAGATGTATATTTATTTATATAAATTTAATAAAAATATAACTTAAATCTAATTTAATTTAAACATTTAAATTTTCAATTTTAAAAATTATTTTACACTACATACCTCCATATATATAATTATAGAATTATATTTGAATGCACACAAATAGGTTAAATATATTTGAAAAATATTAAAAAGATTTAAGAGGAACGTATTAAAAAAGACATTTTAATAATAAAAATTAACGATATTAATAACAAATTAACGCTAAAAAATAATGGTCTAATAGTTTTAAATAAAAAAGAGGTAATTATATTTTTTAAAATTTCAGGGATGGTCAGTGTATTTTACCAAAAAGAAAATTAAATGCTGATAAAAATGTAATTCAAAGGTACAGGACACAGCAGGAATAAGGTGGTTAGAAATCCGACAAGTAAGTATCTCTCTGTACCAAGTACAATAGAAGTCCATCCCGCAACCAATAAGCACAGCCTCTCTCTCTCTTTTGCTCATGCCTGCATAATGAACACACATCGAAAATAAAGAGGATTTCGTGAGTCGATTATCCGATTTGTGTAAGAACAAACGGAGTTCGGCGACGAGGTCTCCCAAGAACCACCAAGGTGCTGTATCGAAAAGCACAGGTAGCTTTCTCTCTCTCTCTCTTTCTCTCTCTCTGTCTCTGTCTCTGTCTCTCTCTCTCTTGTGTGCATGTGTGCACGCGTGTAAATGAACACCCCACTTTGTAGCTCTCTGTGAACCACCTCCTCTCTGCTGAATAATCTTCTCCTATACAATCGTTAAATGGTTAACCCTAGCCCTACGTGGATATTCAATATATGTTTTCATTCTTCTTTTATTGTTCCGTTTCTAGTATATCGGAAACAAAACTGAGAAGAAGGGTTTGTTATTGGTTCTGGATTTAGTGCTTCCTTGACACCAAAGTTATGCAGATCTTGGTTGGTTATAGATTCGACTGCTTCCTAGACACCTCCTCTCTGTTGAATAGTTATGTGATGTTTGATTTTTGAATATTTGGCGGACAATCAATCATTCATTCAATTGGATGTGTTTTCGTAACTTTTGTCTTGTTTATTTATTGTATCGCCTGCAGCCGGTAACAATCTGAGTCTCTCACTCACCCCTTCACGAGAGTCGGATCAACCTATTCTCATACCATTTTTCCTTCAGCGTTGCAATGTACATCTTCTCCCCCAATACCTGGTAGTCACTCATTCCAAACCTTCTTCTACATTTAGTCTTCTTCTACATTTAATCTTCTCCTATACAATCGTTAAATGGTTTGTTATTAGTTCTGGATTTACTGCTTCCTTGACACCAAAGTTATGCAGATCTTGGTTGGTTATAGAGTCGACTGCTTCCTTGACACCTCCTCCCTGCTGAATAGTTATGTGATGTTTTATTTTTGAATATTTGGCGGACAATCAATCATTCATTCAATTGGATGTGTTTTCGTAACTTTTGTCTTGTTTATTAATTGTATCGCCTGCAACCGGTAACAATCTGAGTCTCTCACTCACCCCTTCACGAGAGTCGGATCAACCTATTCTCATACCATTTTTCCTTCAGCGTTGCAACGTACATCTTCTCCCCCAATACCTGGTAGTCACTCATTCCAAACCTTCTTCTACATTTAGTCTTCTTTTACATTTAATCTTCTCCTATACAATCGTTCAATGGTTTTTAGCCCTCGAGCGAGTTACAGAAGCTAAAGATTCTCTTAAAAGGGAGTGAATGATCAAATCAAATACCACCAGAGCAGTTATAGAGAGAGAATCTGTGAGATATCAGAATACATTGTGCGGGTAATATCTTGAGCACTTTTTTTTTATTTTGATAGTTGAGATATCCGACCAGCTTTAAAATTACTCCGAACCTAATGCCGACTAGTCATCAAGGGACTAATCTTACCGTCCACTTGCGTGGTCCCCAATTAAACACATGACATTTTGCCTTGTTAATAGCTGTAGGTCATACTTGTGATGTTAGGCCTACGAGACCCGAGTCCAGGAAATACGGGCCAAGAGGCCGAAAACAGGCCGCACGAAATCCATAGGCCGAACTAAGGCCCCAAGACTTAAAGAAACCAAGTTCACAGGCCGAGGTAAGGCCTCAATGATTTTGCAAACCAAATTTCATACCGAACTTAAGGCCGTGGAGGTTCGTCGATTGAAACCCAAAACCCGAAACCTGAAACCCGAGCACGGGAGGGTCAAAGGGGCCGGGCCACGGCAACCAATCCACAGACTCCAGCCGTGAAAGCATGTCTCAACCAACTCGGGAGGGGGGCGAGAGCCCCCAGGCACAAAGTTCGGCGCCATAGAAAAAATATCATTTTTTTCTAGAGTCGATATTGCGGAGCACGAGAGAAAACCGAGGGGGGAGGGGGGGCAGCGAGAGTCAGTCCCGTGAGCCCCGATCCGCGTGGAGGGAAGGCCGCAGGGGCCGTGGGGATCAATGCTGCGGGCCTCAAGGAGAGGCAAAGAGGGGCTGCCCCTAGCGGCAGTGCCGCGAGGGAAGGAGGGAAGGAGGGGGGGGAGGTGGCCGCGAGGGAGAGGAGGCAGGCACGGAGGAGAGGAGGGAGCTGCGGAGGAGAGGGAGAGAGGGAGGAAGAGGAAGATAGAGAGGAGGGAGGGGATCGCGTCGTGGCCACCATGCTTGCAGACCTCGCCGGTGCATTCCGATTCTAATGACGCCGAGTGTCGAGCCTCAAGGTCAACGGTGGCCGAGTACAGATGCCCCACCCCCCTCATGCTGGATATCTAAATCCAAGTCCTGCAAAGATCAGGCGACAATGGAGAATCAAGCCCAATGGCGATCAAACATTAGGTTGCTACCCATGAATCACCAAAGTCTGGGATCACCACCGAGGCCGATCAAGGCTGGGTCATTGTAGGAACCCGAGAGGGCTACAGAAGACCAGAGCCAAAATGACCACGTGTCCGGCTACCAAGCAACCAATAGTGAAGTTAGAAGATGGAAACGTGATTATAACGCATTCCGAGGTCTGAAATATCAGTCCTAACGCGTGCCCCCCCTCCCCCCCGAGTCGCGATGGCAGGGCTCAAGCGAATGAGCCGCAGGGATAGGACGTCCACGATCGGGGAGAGACCGAGCCGATGGTCTCCCGGCCCTACTCACGGAAAAGAAAGGGGACTAATGAATCGGTGGTTTCAAATGAGAATGGGTCTTCATGGGACCTACCGTCACCGCGAGTCATAGCGAAGGTGGGGTCACTGTGGTAAAAAATTTAGAGAAAGGGACACGTGTCAAGCATACATAGAGACACTTGGCACCAGAACATGGGCCTAATATACTTATATATACTTGACCCCCCTTATGTCAAATCAATTGGTTAATTCATTGATTAACTGATTGGGCATAGGAGCATTTTAGAGAGAGAAAGGCTTACTTTAGGCTTGAGAGAGATCTTTTCCGAGCCTTTTTTAAGTCTACTCTCTAGGTCTTATTCCGCACCTACCTTCCTAGGCTCATTTCGGTGTTAAAGAGAGAGTTGTCATCCTCTTTCTCCTGGTGTTTGCCTCTTCCTTCACCCTTTCTACTTCTTTTTCTTTCCCTTTGGCTAAACCAGATTTCATTGAACCTCTCCAGCATATTCTTACAAATATTTTCACCCTGCAGAATCCATCCCCTATAATAGTATCTGAGAGATTTCAAACCTGAGACTTAAGAGACAACATACCTCTAAGTCTTAAGCCTTAAGCACCAGGCTGATCCCTTGGGATTATAAATTAAAAATTCATCTTCTCGATTAAGTGTCTTCCAAAAATCAAGTTCTTTGACTTTTAAATCTTGTGAAGTAATCTTGGAGGATGATTTACAGAGTCCTGCATACAAATCATATAGTTGAGGAGCCATATCTTGAAGGAGGATCTATCAGAGGAGTTCATAAAGGGGTTAGGGGGCTCTGCTATGCACAGTACACAACAAAGTGTGCTGTGCACGAGCCAAAATAATATCGTTTTGATGTGCAAAATACTGTCCGAACAGTAAAATATTGACCAAATAATTTTTAGTCAGTGTTTTATGCACCAAAACGATGTCGTTTTAGTACGCAGCACGCACTGTTATGTGCAATGCAAAACAGTCTTCCCAATTCCTTCATAAATAATCAACAAAGAAGTTCTGAATCGACATAAAAAAGTCTACGTTTGATTGTGAGAAACTATGTTCTGTGATTGTGTTATAGAGAGAAACTATGTTTGATTGTCAAGGTGTTACTTTTTTTTTTTTTTTTTTGCATCCCGCTTTGAAGTTTTTTTTATGTATATTTGTGTGTTATGTGTTATCGTATTCTTTATTTATTTATGCACCATATTTGTGTGTTATGTGTTATCGTATTCTTTATTTATTTGCGGTGCATAATCAAATAGATTAAATCACAATTTAGTTCAAAAAATTAAATAGATTAAAATCAGATAATATTAAATCAATCAATATTTTATTACAAGTAATTTTTCAGTATCCATATCCCTTTCTCAAGAAAGAGATTTCACTTCCTGCAACCAAAAAAAAAAAATGGCAAGCTTTGAAAATTATTTAAGATGACGTAGGACAAGAAGATTGGTAATCAACATCTCCTCATCTGAAACTTACGAATTGCCATCAGTTCCATAAATAAGATTACAACTCTCTCAAATAGTACGTTTTATCACATTATAACTATACAGAGCAATGATCCAAGCTCGTTCATTGTGAACTCTACTCATCAGTGACTTGAAAACTCCTCTTATTGTTAATTTGACCGGCCGGCAAAAGTGTTTGTCGTTAGGGGTGCCGGCCTAGGGTCAATGGTTTATTTTCATAAAACGGGACTTCCCTCTAAATATGTAAAAACGAGTATATTGGAAAGTCCGGAGTATCGATCCACAGGGAAAAAGACTGTTGGATTTAAAGAATTCGCAAATTGGTGTTTTCGACGTTTCGGACGTCAACCTCAAATTTGTTTGGTGTGGTTAACAAGGATATTAACTAAGTGGGGGATTAAAACTAGATTAAAGGTGTGAGACCCCGACCCAAAATAAAGAAAAATAAAGAAAGTAGAAATAAATTGGTGAATTTAAAAATTCGGTCGAATTAATTCCGATGATATTTTAGAACGTGTTTTAATTCCAAGATTTAATTGGGCGTAGTTAAATAACGGGTGATTTTAAAATAAGAGGATTATATGCTTTTGTAGAATTGGTGTGAGTTCATACACCAAATAATTTTTCCAATCCAAAGGGGGCTGGATATTTTAACGTGGATAGAGACTAGCTTAAGCTTAGTCATCAGTTGTGTTGTTTGGTTAGTTGACAGAGAGAAGCTTAAGCCACCACCACCTTGCCTCTTCAAAGTATATACAAGTCATAAGCACCTTTCACAATACAGCTTCAGCCGTGAGAAATAGAGAGAGAGAGAGAGAGAGAGAGAGAGAGAGAGAGAGAGAGGACAAGGAGAAAAAGAGAAAAGGAAGCACAAGAAAGGAGTCAGACGTGAGATTAGTACGAGAGAGAGAGAAGAAGAAGGAGAAGAAGAAGAAGAAGCCATTGAAGAAGTACCTCAGCTTTGGGTATACTTCCTCGCTTCTCTTAGTTTAATGGTTTATATAGTAATATAAACATGGAATAACTAGTCTAGACTTTGGATAATGATTATAGAAGTGTATAATGGAAAGACAGAGGTGTTAGTTGAGGTATTAGAGAGAAGCCATGGCTGAATTTGGGGTTCTGCCACTTCAGATTAATTTGTGCACTTTTGGACCAGTGCCTTCTATTACCGGTAGTCCGGGGCTTATTACCGGTAGTTTGGGGCACTGACTTTTCTTCAGGTGGATCCTTGCCTTCTATTACCGGTAGTCCGGGGCTTATTACTAGTAGTTTGGGGCAGTCATTACCGGTAGTTTGGGTATTCATTACCGGTAGTCTAGCACTTATTACCGATAAATATTAGGATTTTATTAATGTCATTGACCATTAAACATCGATATTAAATAAAGTATCATTGATTTATTGTAGGAGATTGGCAAAATAGTTAATTACTCAAACAAGACAGAAGGTGAGTTCAAATATGACTTGTTACGTGTATAATTTTAAAAGCATGAAAGCATGAGATATTTCAATGTTATATGTTGTTTTAAGCATGAAAATGCCATGCTAGATCATATTGAATTGTTCATACTTAGACCATGCGTTAATTAAGAAAACATTGATTAATGCGTTGAAAAGTGGTTCAAACGGTACCCCGACCGCTAGGGGATTAGAATATAGCGAGAGGCGTGAAACAAGGTTGGTAACCACGGCCAATGTGGTTTATGGATGACGTCATTCCATGTATGCGATGATGCATAAGGGGGTAGCTCCCACCTACAAATTATTGGCAGCCGTTGAATTGAACGTAAATGAGACAATCTTGAATATTTGTCCTCGGCTTTGGCCATGGACCATAACGTGTTTTTCCGTTTATTAAGATAATCTTGAATGATTTTTCTCAGGCTTTGACCTTTGGACTATGCCATGAATTTCGTTTAAAACGATCATTTGGTTGCATGCATAAATGGTTAACATGGCAAACACGTAAGACTTCATATTTGAATTCACTCTAGCTTTATGCTTAAGAATGTTGTAATACAACATTACAGGTGATGATAGATGACAAGAAGGCCGTAATGCCACGCCTAGCTGCCTATACATAGAAGGTGTTGAGTTGATTACATTTGAGCCGGTTTTGATGACCGTAGTAGTAAGTTAATGAGTAAGTTATTAGGCATTATTTGTGCTTATAACTATCTGCACGCACAACTCTAGTTTATTTTGTTTATGCAACCGTACTCTGATAACCTTCTTTTTTTTATATAGACTTGATTGATGAAAATCCTCAAACTCATTGTGTTAGAGGCCTTAGTGAGTTGGACTCACTGGCCGGTCACTAATCCTTCCTATATAGGGATGGGTCGTGACAGAAGTGGTATCAGAGCTGAATTTTTGGATTTTCAAATGTAAAACCTAGAGTTGTAGAGTACATACACGATGTTTGTACACTACCTGTTGTGTTTAAAGTATAGATGTGCTCTATTTTGTCATTTGAGGTTATAGTTTGGGCTTGTGAAGTTCAGTAAATTTGAGATTTTAAAGGACTGATTATGCAAGGAATGAAAGGTAGTTTTGGGTTGAGGGAGTTTGGAGATTATATTGAAATATTTAGGTCACGTCAACTATTATTGGATTTTATAATTGTAATTCAAGGTAGAAATAACAACGGAATGTCGACTTGGGAAATATTTTGATGAATGAGGGTTATTGACGATGTACGTTGATTGGAAGCTTGTATACAAGTTTGTACATTAGTGTATTACCAAATTGTAGAGTGTGTCATTCGATCAATTGGGATGCGTTGGTAAGGGTATCCGTTCTTTATGGTAGAAATTTAGATTAATATAGGAATCTTTGAGATTTACGGTACATGTTATGACTTTGAAGTTGAAAGGATGGAGGCTGTATTTAATGCGGTATTTAGAGATATTGGAACACTTGAGGATGTGGTACTTAGGGTAATGAAAGACTTGGGAAAACTTTGAGTGAGAGACATGAGTAAATAAAAGTTGAGCATATAATTAGGCTGTAAAGAACTTGATATGGTGAATTGGGGTGGAATTGGTTGACCACTTGGGTATTTAACTGGGTTGAATGAGCAATGTTTGATGGTATTGGATAATTGGGTTTTGTTCTTAGTAAGCCATTGGGAAAAAGGAGCCATTGGAGCTTAGTATGTAGATTTAACTTGGGAGTATAGTGATTGGGGTCAACTTTGAGGTGTCAAACTCGGGTGAGTTCTGATAGATTTGGGTTTATAATTTAGAGATAAAGTTGAGGTGGAAATTACATGATATGGTCACTAGAGAGATAATAATATGAAGTCAATAGAATATGAAGTATTAGTTTGCAGCCCATGAGTGGGATATAGATACGTAATTAGGTGTAAGACTGTGGATAATATGGGAATTATGATATAATTTGCCGTGATTGGATTGCAAACTTAATGCATGGGACTATTGAGGTGTATTGAATTGTGATACTGAATTGGATTGTTATCCAGTATCGAAGCTACTAAGGAATTGAATTGAGAGGTGGGTTTAGATGTGCTCTCATAACGTACATGTGATTGAGGCCAATAACTTCTATAGAAAAGTTGTTGATTATATTGAAGGAAGTAATGTCATCCTTATGATGAGAGCTAAATACAGTTGATGTATTGATAAATTGTTGAAATTGAAAGACATTATCTCGAGACTACACCGAAGACACGGCATTAAGTAGGCTTATCAGATCCGAATCATGTACTAGAACAACCACCGATTGAATTGGAGAAAAATCTGCGATATGAAGAACGATCGGTGAGAATTTTGGACACCCGTGTCAAACAGTTGAGAAATAAGGACATCCCATTAGTTAAAGTCTGATGGGAAAATCAGGCGACTGGAGAAGCCACATGGGAAAAGGAGACGGATATGCGTCAGAAGTATCTGGAGTTATTCGAGTAAGATACGATCTGCGTAGAATTATTTTTGTTAGTATTGATCTTTTTACTAGTTAATTATTCAGAATAACGACACCTAAGTTTGGCGGACCAAACTTCTTAAGGTGGGGAGGATGTGAGACCCCGACCCAAAATAAAGAAAAATAAAGAAAGTAGAAATAAATTGGTGAATTTAAAAATTCGGTCGAATTAATTCCGATGATATTTTAGAACGTGTTTTAATTCCAAGATTTAATTGGGCGTAGTTAAATAATGGGTGATTTTAAAATAAGAGGATTATATGCTTTTGTAGAATTGGTGTGAGTTCATACACCAAATAATTTTTCCAATCCAAAGGGGGCTGGATATTTTAACGTGGATAGAGACTAGCTTAAGCTTAGTCATCAGTTGTGTTGTTTGGTTAGTTGACAGAGAGAAGCTTAAGCCACCACCACCTTGCCTCTTCAAAGTATATACAAGTCATAAGCACCTTTCACAATACAGCTTCAGCCGTGAGAAATAGAGAGAGAGAGAGAGAGAGAGAGAGAGAGAGAAGAGGACAAGGAGAAAAAGAGAAAAGGAAGCACAAGAAAGGAGTCAGACGTGAGATTAGTACGAGAGAGAGAGAAGAAGAAGAAGAAGAAGGAGAAGAAGAAGAAGAAGCCATTGAAGAAGTACCTCAGCTTTGGGTATACTTCCTCGCTTCTCTTAGTTTAATGGTTTATATAGTAATATAAACATGGAATAACTAGTCTAGACTTTGGATAATGATTATAGAAGTGTATAATGGAAAGACAGAGGTGTTAGTTGAGGTATTAGAGAGAAGCCATGGCTGAATTTGGGGTTCTGCCACTTCAGATTAATTTGTGCACTTTTGGACCAGTGCCTTCTATTACCGGTAGTCCGGGGCTTATTACCGGTAGTTTGGGGCACTGACTTTTCTTCAGGTGGATCCTTGCCTTCTATTACCGGTAGTCCGGGGCTTATTACCAGTAGTTTGGGGCAGTCATTACCGGTAGTTTGGGTATTCATTACCGGTAGTTTAGCACTTATTACCGATAAATATTAGGATTTTATTAATGTCATTGACCATTAAACATCGATATTAAATAAAGTATCATTGATTTATTGTAGGAGATTGGCAAAATAGTTAATTACTCAAACAAGACAGAAGGTGAGTTCAAATATGACTTGTTACGTGTATAATTTTAAAAGCATGAAAGCATGAGATATTTCAATGTTATATGTTGTTTTAAGCATGAAAATGCCATGCTAGATCATATTGAATTGTTCATACTTAGACCATGCGTTAATTAAGAAAACATTGATTAATGCGTTGAAAAGTGGTTCAAACGGTACCCCGACCGCTAGGGGATTAGAATATAGCGAGAGGCGTGAAACAAGGTTGGTAACCACGGCCAATGTGGTTTATGGATGACGTCATTCCATGTATGCGATGATGCATAAGGGGGTAGCTCCCACCTACGAATTATTGGCAGCCGTTGAATTGAACGTAAATGAGACAATCTTGAATATTTGTCCTTGGCTTTGGCCATGGACCATAACGTGTTTTTCCGTTTATTAAGATAATCTTGAATGATTTTTCTCAGGCTTTGACCTTTGGACTATGCCATGAATTTCGTTTAAAACGATCATTTGGTTGCATGCATAAATGGTTAACATGGCAAACACGTAAGACTTCATATTTGAATTCACTCTAGCTTTATGCTTAAGAATGTTGTAATACAACATTACAGGTGATGATAGATGACAAGAAGGCCGTAATGCCACGCCTAGCTGCCTATACATAGAAGGTGTTGAGTTGATTACATTTGAGCCGGTTTTGATGACCGTAGTAGTAAGTTAATGAGTAAGTTATTAGGCATTATTTGTGCTTATAACTATCTGCACGCACAACTCTAGTTTATTTTGTTTATGCAACCGTACTCTGATAACCTTCTTTTTTTTATATAGACTTGATTGATGAAAATCCTCAAACTCATTGTGTTAGAGGCCTTAGTGAGTTGGACTCACTGGCCGGTCACTAATCCTTCCTATATAGGGATGGGTCGTGACAAAAGGATGGGGTTAAGTCTTAAAGTTTGGTCTAATCAAAATTTCCGTTGGTCTATCTCTTCTCTTTATAACTCAATCTAGCCCCCGATCCCGGGTTTTAGATCGGAAAATACTTCAATGAAAATCAGGATTTTACTTCACAAAATGGTTTGATGGATTCTTTCAAGTTTAAGAAAATTAAGATTAAAATATGAAGGACATCGATTCAAGTATTAGATATACCAACTCTAAGGATGGCTATAATTAATCAAGAACTTAACACTTCATTTTTATTTCAATAAGAAAAACTTAGAAAGATCCATCAATGGCATTAACAAATATGGAGAAGATATAGACCAACATGGTTTTGAACTAAACCTCACATTTAGACTTAACCCTCACTAATTTAGCTACTCATATTAACCATAAACATGATATAAGTAAAGGAAAACATGATAACACAAACTTATCTAATGACAATAGGAAGGATTTAATCAAAACTACAAGAAAACTCTAAGACCATCAGATTTTTAAGGTAAGAAAAACAATGCTAATGGAGGAAATAATAGTAAAACTTACTAAAACTTGAGTGCTTCCAAGAGAATACAAGGATTCATAAGGGGAAGAACACTAAAGGATAAAACACTTACTCAAAACTTGAAGAACAATGAAGAACAATGAAGAACAATGTATTCTACAGCAATAAGGAGGCAAAAAGCTCTCAAAACTCTAAAAATCTGATATATGGCTAAGTGTGTAGTGAATGTGTATGTTTGTGACCCCTTTAGCCAAAGATTGAACCTAAAATAAAATATCCTACAAAACCTAGGTGAAAATACTATTCTACCCTCCACAATGGCAATTTAAGAACCTTCTTATTCAGTGATTTGGCCCAAAATTCGAGTAAAAGTCGGCCCCACAGAATCAGACGTAACAGGTTCTCTATCGATAGGAGGATCTCTCTATCGATAGAGAAGTCCTCTGGTTTTTAATTGATTCAGCCTCCTATCGATAGGAAGATGCCTCTATCGATAGGGAAGTCTTCTGGTCTTCTTTGATTCAGCCTCCTATCGATAGGAAAGAACCTCTATCGATAGGGAAGTCTTCTGGTCTTTAATTGATTCAGCCTCCTATCGATAGGAAGATGTCTCTATCGATAGGGAAGTCTTCTGGTCTTCTTTGATTCAGCCTCCTATCGATAGGAAAGAACCTCTATCGATAGAGGGCTCTTTTTCCTGGTTCTTTGTTAGGGCTCTATCGATAGGGATAAACCTCTATCGATAGAGAGGCTTCAGATTTCAATTTCTTTGGTTCTTCCTCGTCTCTTTGATCCGGGCTCACTTTCACTCCTCCCGAGCCTTCAATTGGTCCTCCATCAATATTACCAATGGTTCCGAGGCCTTAAGTCATGGTAGAACCTTTTGGGCAATCATTTAGCGCCCGCAAACCTGAAAGGGTAGAAAGACAACTACGCGTGCAATATTAACTAAATAAATACATTTGCCTACGCATAATTGCCAAAATGAGTATGTTGAGCCACGTTATTATGCAATATAGTGCGCTCATCATAATTATTCCTCAGCTGGCCTCTTCACTTAGCTTTGCGAGTTTTGATTCCCTTTTCTCCACCTCCGCCAATATGCTTTGTTTATATGTTTTAAATTTACACATTCAATTTTTCATGAACATTTTTAAGTTATTGTTCTGTTGTAGCATTTTACTTAGGTTGCTTTCTTATTACTTTTCTAAATTCTTATCTAATATATGCAAGTTAGGAACGAATAAGTCATGGCTTTCGACCCGAAAGACTTAAATGTAGATTTCAATGGTGAGTACAGTCAATGGTGATCGATGACGGGGAAGGAGGTATTGATGCTGCCAATGGCGCCGACGGGCGTGTCAATGTTAATGCAGCCAACAGAGGTGCCAATTACTTGTTATACTTTATTTACTTCTCATTTGGGCAGATGTTGAGGGTTTGTTTCACTCGTGGAATACTGAAATTGCAGTAGAGAATTTCGGAGTTGCTGAATTTGAAGTACAAAATCCAGAAAATGCTGAAATTGAAGTGGACAATCCAGAACTTGAAATGGAGAATCTGAAAAATCAATTATCATGAACTATTCAACTATTTGTTGTAAATTTTGGCATCCAAGAGACTTCAAAAAAACCAGCTACTGGTTTGTGCCTTTTATTGTAGAGATGAACTAGGATTCAGTTATATAATATTACTGGCTTTTACATTTCAGTGCCATGTATTCAGTAAAACAGAGGTCCCATAAGGAGGATGCTGAAAAATATCCATCTAAAATTTGATTCTTTTACTCGGCACAATCGGTCTCATACTGTTATTACTCACTCAGATTCATATTCCATGCATGACACTCGAGGTTGAGTCCCCTTTCAAGTTTATTGGTAGCTATGAAGCACGGATACTCCAAAACTACTCACGTACGCGTATCGGATACTCGCCGGATACGGATACGCGCCCGATACGCCCCGATACGTATCGGATACGGCTGAGAAGTATCGGGTATTAAAATTAAATCATTTTAATTTCGGATACGTTTCCGATACGCGGGGGATACGGGACGGATACGGACGGATACGTTTAGGATACGGCGGGGGTTAAAAATGAAATTTTTTTAAAAAATAGAATAAAAATGAGGGGGAAATGTGTAATTTAGCTATTAGGGTACATATAACGTGCGGGAAAAAAACCTAAAGTCTAAAACGTAAGTTAAAACCTCCCTCCCTCTCTCTGACCTCAGCGCCGCCGACTCCAGGCGCCGTTCGCCAGGCGCCGTTCGCCGTCCGACCTCCAGGCGCCGTTCGCCGTCCCACCTCCAGGCGCTGTTCGCCGTCCGGCCAGGTTCGACCTCTCACCTCTGAATCTCTGATCCTTAGAAATTAGAATACCATGGAGCTGAAATTACATTATCTGTTTTGGGCTTTTGGCCCATTATTATCTTAAACCATGCCTTCTGTATTTAAATACGGGAGTCAACCTTTATACATGTAATGCAGATGTGCTGATGTAGAGGACATCCTATGCAGATGTGCTGAAGTAAAACTTGGTTCAGACTTTTAGCATAGATAATATATTGTGCTTTGTAGTACTTTTGGTCGTTTTCTTTCTACTATGAATGACTCTTGAGTTTTGATAAAGCATAATTGACTTGTGCAGCTGTGCTTGATGCTTGGTATAATAGTATTAGTAATTCAATTATATTTTTATTTTTTTGGCTCATTTTTTATGTGTAGTACATGATTAATAATTATTAAAAAAATAAATTTTAATAGCCGTATCCTCGGCGTATCCGTATCCTATTTTTTTAGGTTTTGCCGTATCGCCGTATCCGTATCGTATCGTATCCGTATCGCGTATCCGTATCCGTGCTTCATAGATTGGTAGATAAGGCTTGTTTCCAGCACCACCCACTGAAGCTCCCTCACCTTTTGCAGTACTTTACTTCACTTGGCAGCCAACTTATTTGACTTTGTTTTCTTGGTTTGATTAGGTTAACCCTTGTATGGTATCAAAGAGAGATTTCACCAAGTGTCTAGTACCATGATGCTGACTGTGGACAAAGAAAATGGAATTATATGACCTTTAGCTGTTTCTGTAATTTGACTAGTTGATAGAATTCCTGGCTTTGCCTTGGGTTTCCCGCTAGTAGATGGTTAGATTAGTCCCTTAGAGATTTGTCAAGCACTCTCAAATTGGTCCGAACACTCTTGAGTTATCAAAAATAGTTCCTCAAACTACGAGGAGCACTTATTGTAACAGGTTACTTCTTCAGAAGGGAAGCTTATTGATGTAGATCTCTTGGACAAAGAAAGATGAAATCATGAGAATTATGTGTTCAGCATTCCAGGTTCAACTTCCAACATGAGCTATGCAGCCTAAACCTTCATGGGTTTATTTGAGATATCCCTTTCACTGTTGTTCAAGTTAATTTCTCCATCCAACTTGAGATCCTCATTCCGTTGTCACAATATTATGGTCACTAGTCCATTGAAGATTTGCTATAGTTTGGATATTTGTAGACTGCATGTTGAGTTCTTGAATATGAATTTGGACTTATTGACCATTCTTCATGATGCTGAGAGATCCTTGTATGAAATACTTAAGTGAGAAAAATCCTTTTCCAATGAATTTTGAAGTAGCAATAGCAATACAAAGTATTAAATACAAAAGTAAAGCCTTATACATAAACGGACAGTACAGAACTATGTAAATCACGGGTCTATAAAGTCTTCTTTCCTGGGGTTGTGGTCGGCCGAGTACTATTGGTTTTTGTTTCCGTCTTTGGTACCTGAAGTAAAATGTTAGGGATAGAAAGTAACACAGTGAGCTACAAAGCTCGATAAATAATTCTACCCTTATACTCCAATTTATGTATATGACAATATAATTATATAAATGGTGCACAGTTATATTAAAAGCGATGGCACGAAAGCCGGTGGATTCTGGTCAGTAGCTTACATGGAAAAATAATCGTGCAATTAGAGCTGTTTGACAGCAGGGGATGATGGAGGGTATAATTCTCATCCGTTCTTTCTTTTAACTGTTCTTCGTATTTCTGCATTTACCTGTATCTGGGGTAAGAAATAAGCATACAGCATACATGCAGCTACAACCTGCATATGTTTATATTCTTGTGAATGGATTCCAGACCTTTAAATACTTACATTTCAAGTCATCATGGATTGAAAGAGTGAACCGGAGGGAGAACCTATGGAAATTGTTGAAGTAATTGCTCTTTGATGCTTTGAATACTTTGGGCTTTGGGAACATCTTCTTCTTAACACTGGAACCAAGAAACTCTTTATTCAGAATTCAAATTTTACTTGTGTTTTATTATTACCTTTGATTTTAAATTTGACAAAAAGTTTCTTGATTCCTATTCTTGAATTGTATCACTCCTTTTTTGAAAAGGCATAAAGAGGGGAAGGAATAAAAAGAGATTAAGTTTAGACATTAAATCTTGGGCTAAGCATGACATCATCAGCCTTAATACCTTCTTGTTTAAAAACTAACGGCACCGAATGACACAAGATTGCCAAGTAAAGTAAGAGAGGGCACTGAAATTTTAGAAACTTGAAAAGAGACGTCTGTAGGGGATGTCAGTATAACACACACACACACATAGAGAGAGAGAGAGAGACTATGTGTTACAGTTTGAGAAATTTTTATACGGAAAAATCTTCGAATTCAAAATAAAGAGTTAGAATTCATTTGAATTTGAAAGCTTATGCACTCAAATAAATCTGATTAAGTAATTTTGAATTATGAAAAATTCACTCAAGAGTGGAGTTGTTGTCATTTGGTTGAGAGGTTCGAAAAGGCCACCTAACATGTCTCGATTAGTGTTGAGCGCATGCTATGACATGTCTGGCCAAACCTCCACTCGGTGAACATGCATCACCAAATTCAATATCTCTCAAGTTGCAACCTCTGATTGTGCCACCGAGAATTCTACGCTCAACATTGCCACATGAAGACATACTCCCTACATTGTGGACGGTTGCCTAGAAAAACGTTGGGAAGAAACAGTTATAAGACATGCAAACGTGTCCATCCGTTTCGCACAGATGTGGAGCACGTGGTAGAGTCATCGCGACTTGCAGCCCACGGCATGACATTCTCAGAAGGCGTCCCAAGAAGTCCATTACGGGCTCTCTATAAATATTACAAGGGCACTCAAACCTCAAGTACGTACATACACTCTCCAAGAAGTTTTCAAGTTGTTTTCTCTTTCTACAAAAGCTAACTTAAGCATAGAAATGCTCACCAGAGACCCAACTTGGTCGGTACTAACCTAGCGTCTGAGTTGTTTTGCAACACAATGAGTGGTAATCGAAATTCAAGCGAGAAGTTAAAGAGTAAATTCTAGACACCACAGTAAATCACTTGCTATTTTATTCCGTAAGACAGTAAACTTTATTGTTTATGTTATTTATTCCTTTTCTAGAAGTTTGTGAGGTAGATTAATTTATTAATCATAACACTTCGTAAGCATATTTAGGTATGGTCACTGATAATTTATTAATTGAAAGACTTTTTAGTATGACATGAAGTGGATCTTGGGAAGAATCGTTAATGACTAACTAGTCATTAACGATTCTGGGCGATGCTGACGACATATGGTCTGGGCGATGCTCGTTTTAATGTTTCTCACTTTTGTTACGTAAGCTTATATGCGCTTGGCTAGTGTAATGATTCTCTATTCTGGTTTGTGTTGTACAATAGATCCGAGGAGTCTAGTGAGGTGACTCACTACATGAAAATAGTGAAGTGAGGTCATTCAGCCGTTCATCTTGACAACAAGTAGTTCAAATTTAATTTAGTATTTAATTTGTGCGAACAGATCATATCTATTCATGCGAATAGTTTGTTTAAATTTGAACCATTCGTTATTGAGATGAACAGCCGAATGATCTCACTACACTCACTTACTACAAAGGCCCCGCTTTCGTTGTGTAACACCGTGATCCATAGGTATAGTTCTGACTTCAAATTTCGATACAAGCTATTTTAGTAAATCCCATAAGAAGTACGTGCAATTTTGGAAAATGCAAGAGGGTTGTTGGTTTGAGTCAACTTAGGGCAATCATATCGTTGACAAACGGATTTTATCTCAATTGACGCTCTTAAAAACTTTTGACACTATGACTTTATGTACGTGATAACACTACTTAGTGTGAATTAGTATTATTGGTGTTTAATAAAATTTTATTGTTAAAATTTTAAATTAATCATTGGTCTCAACGAGAGAAAAAGAAAAGGTATAAATTATGAATTTAATCATAAGACAATATTGAAAATTCTAAAATTTTAAAATTTCTTTTATTTTTAATGAACTATTTTCTACTTTTTTACCATATTTTTATTACTTTTTTATTAGCAGATTAAAAAATAATAAATTCAATGTGAATTTAACAAAATTCAAATAAGAATGCAATAAAGACTTCAAGTAAGAATTTAGGCCGAACTGACACCTAATTAGACTATCATTCAGGAAAAGTAATCCATCTCACAATTATGATGGTTACAAAAAATTACCTCAATATTTTTAATTGATCATGTAGTGTGCTTGGACAAAAGTGGTAGATATTATTGTTACTCTTATTTTTGTCTTTTTATTTTTTCTAAATTTTTATCAAAATCACATCAAACTTTATTAAATTAACCATTCTTTGTGACGAATGAAATCTAAAAAGTAAAAAATTATTAAAATAATTTTTTTATTAAAAAAAATATGTTACAAAGAACATAAAACTATAGTGGCGAAGGTCGAGGCGAGAGAGAAGAAGTATGACTATGGTGGTTGGTTGAGAGAGAAAGGGACAAAGAGAGAGGAGTCATGATTATGATGAATTGTTGAGGAGAGAAAGAGGGAGAGAAGACAAGTTACGGCTACGATAGATAGTTGTGAATGAAAGAGAGCAAAAAGAAAGAGAAAGACGTTATCGTTAATCTTATTTTTGTCTTTTTTCCCCCTAAATATTTATCAAAAGCACATCAAACTTTTTTAGGTTAACCATTCTTCTGATTATTGGAATCTAAAAACTGAAAATTTATGATTGAAAAATCTTGAAAAAAATCACTAAAAGTATTTTTTTGGAAAAAGTCTTATCGAGACGAATGATTAATTTAAAATTTTAATAAAAAAATATAAATAATTCCTGAATATGAATAATATTCATTATCTTAAAAAAACTAATTTTTTTTCCCAAACACACCCATTTAGCTCAATAAGGATCCGTTTGGTGAGGTTTCTAATTTTCAGTTTCTTGTTTATAAAAAACTAAAACTAAATATTTATTTTTTAGCAGAAATAAAAATAAAAAACACGTTTGATAATATAATTTTATAAATATTTCAAAACAAAAATAACATAAAACGTGCTTGGTAATATTATTTTAATTTTTTACATCATTATTAAAACAAGAATTTTATAAAAAAAATATGTTACAAAGAAAATAAAATCATAATGGCAAAGGGGTGAGGGGGGGGGGGGGGGGGGGGGGGGGGGGGGAGAGAGAGACAAGACAAGTTACTGATAGGTGCGTGGTTGTGAACAAAGAGAGCGAAAAGAAAGAGAGAAACAAATTATGGTCATGGTAAGTACTCAAATTTCATTTTTTGGATAATTAGAAACACTAATTTGTTATTTTATCAATTGTAATAATTTTTTAAATAAAAATATATTTGCTAAACGTATTTTTTTAATATTTATATAAAAAATTGAAACTAAAAAAACAGAAGTTTACCCAAAAAGTCTCCAATCATCCCCTCGCCAAAAGAAAAAAAATACTATAATTATCTCAATTTTGATTTCGGATTTTTAATTCTTCACCGGCAACTGTAATTATTTATCCTTTCATTTATATAATGAATTAAAAATTAAACATTATGATTTATTTAAATTTAAAAAAGGAGATTACTGACAAATACACTGCCCCCTCTTGCTTTATAAAAAATTTCTCCAAAACTCCTTTGCCGTTAATAACCATCAGTTGACTGTTAAATAAAGATGATATCATCCTACCTTTTGTTTAAATCCTATTTTACCCTCACTCACTCTCTCCCTTATATCATCCCTCGGATGTCCCTTCATAACTTCCTACTTCCTGAAGCATTTCCCATACAATTTCCCCCTTCCTCACCCATTTCACTCCCACGCACACACATTGCAACAACACACCATTGCCATGGTCTTTTTTGGAATAATTAATTAAATTAATTTTTTGTTGGCATTATTAAATAAATAAATATGTTATTGCTTTAGTATTAGTTAATTTAATTTCTTTTTTCATTTTTAATTAATTTTTTATATTTTGGAACACGCATTAATGGAATAGAAGACCAGAAATATCAAACGGAGGGGCTATTATCTTGAATTGTGGGAGACTTTTGCTCCTATAAAACAGGTGGATAGCCACCTAGACACAAAGGCACAGAAACTGATACCTATTGAAAATGACCTATTGCACATCCATTAGCCCAATTCCTACTGAAAATTATACCTTTCCATTTGCAACGGGTGTAACTGATACCTTTGACCTTTCCATTTGCATTTCCATTAACCAAAATTCCTACTGAAAATGGCTATTGCATTTCCACTGCCTTTCCATTAACCAAATTCCTATTGCAAGTCCACTGCCACTGCTTCAGAAACTGATATTGATACCTATTATATGAACAAAATTTGAGATTGAACAAACTGATACTCATTTACAGGAACTAATACCCATTAACAGAAACTGATACTGATCCCTTTCCATTAACCAAATGCGGAAACTGATTTCCAATTAACCAAACTGATATACAGAAACTAACACTCATTCACAAATCCATACAACAATGCAGAAACTGATTTCTATGAACAATGCCCACAGAAACAATACATTCCATGCAACTGCAACATAATACAAAAATTGCAACAGAAACTGCAACACAATACATAATTGATTTCCATGAACTGCAACATAATACAGAAACTGCAATACGCACAGAAACAATACATTCCATTGCAAATCCATACAACAGATTGCATTTCCATACACCAGAAATGGCAGTTTGAGATGGCTCCCTGCAAAAAGGGTGAGAAAACCAAGTAATAACTAAGTCTGATCACGGCTATTGGAAAAGTATATTAAAGCCTTAAAGACATATAAATCATTAAATACTCAAATGTTGGGACAATGGAGGAAAGAAATTACATGAAAGAACCAGGTTTCTTCAAAGAAAACCAGATGAAAAAAGCGATTATTAAGGGCCAATCCCAGCAAATTAAGGGTGACAATGGGATACTGCCAGTCTAACGCTGGAATTGGAGAAACCTACTACAGCTTGGCTTAAAGCCTTTAATCAGTAAGCGATGATCAATTTAAAGAGAACTACAGTGTTCAATTATACAATTAACGAAGACCTGCCAAGAACCAAGTTCTTCCAAGAAAACCCAACAAAAAAATCGAGATTTGAGAGAAAACCACACTAATCTGGAATTATTTTTTGGCTTCACAGATAAAGTGTTTACCCCAATTCCGATTTTGGCGTGGCTGAAGAGGGTACTACTTCATCACTTACATCTTCTGATTCCTCCATTTCGAAACCCTAATATGGGTACTCTGTCTGTTTTTCTTTATCTTTCAGGTTCGAAGCACTAATTCGTGACTTGAAATCCCAATTTCATTCTGGGTTTTAGTCCTAGACGAAGGGCAGGAGGAGAGGGGGAGAGTGTGGCCTTTGAGGGGGCGGGGATGGTGGTTGTAGCCCGCAAGTGTTTGGGACTGTGGGACGTAGGGGAGGTGACGGGGTAAGGAATGCAGAGAATTGAACGTGCCGGCGGCCAGTGAAGTATGGGGATGGAGTCGGCGGTGGCTTGGGGGGGAGTTTGGTCGTAGGTGGTGGCTGTGTTGGCAGAGAAGGTGGTGGTGAATATCTGAATGTGTAACATCGTGTCATATATACGAGGGCAAAATGGGTAGTTCACGAAAAATTTAACACCCTTAAAAAATTAAGGGGAGGGGGTGTCGAAAGAATAGTTTATAAAATAAGGAAGATCAGTGCAATTATCAGAACTCTGGGGGAGGACAGTGCATTTATTAGTAATCTCATGGGAGATGGGTGAAATTTACCCTTTAAAAAATTATAAACTGAATTTTGTTTTTTTGGGAATCATAAGACTTTACTTTTATGTTTGTGTCTACTTGTTTTCCTATGTGCGTGCTCAACAGTCCAGAATTTTCTCGCACCAGAAGGCAGAAACTGACTTCGTCTTCCTCTTCCTGTCGCACGGCTGGTGCTTTTCCTGGTTCCGGGAAGGTTCTTGTATATTATTCCGCGGTCGCCCTTTTGTAGCTCATAAAAGTTTCAGAACCCTATATATCTCTCCTTTACACTCACTCACTCCCTCTCTTCCTCTGAGGTAACGCAAATGTCCGGTTCACTTTTCGTTTCCTTTGTCATTGATTGTTGGTCTCTGCCTTTGATTCACCCCTTAATTTCTATTGTTCTTTTATTTCTTGGGTTTAAGAAATTGAATTCTGTTTCGTTTTCCCCTTCTTTAGCTTCTATGTTTGATTCTAAGTTGATTCATGTATCATAAGCCAACGTGAATTACTATCAAACATGTATGAAGAATTTAGGCTGTTGTTGCTTTGCTCCTCATCTCTTCTCCGAAGCTATAATTCTGTGTTTCACCAATTATATGGCATGGATTACGCTGGGTCGCTTGTTTTTAAGCGATAGTTCGATTTCAACTCCAGAATTCAACCTAGGATTACCATAACTTGCTGGAAATTTGTCTGGTAAGAATTTTGATGTTGAATTTTCATTTCAATAGGGTGTTGGAATTGTAGATGATCATGGATGCACGTTTTACTGAATTCTCTGGTTCTATAAATGGTTTCGAATTTCATGATAATACTTCCGATCAGTGTGAAAATATTGCCAATACTACATCTAAGCTTAAAGCTGACTCTGTAGATCTCAACTTCATGGGCCTTCCTTCGCTTCCCCCTGATCCCAACCCGGGTCATGTTGCTCCGAGCTCTAAAAGAAGCTTGGACGGGGACTCTCCCGACGACAGTGACTTGTCTGAAAATGTGCTGAAGTACATAAACTCAATACTCATGGAAGAAAATATAGAGCAGAAACCTAGTATGTTTCATGATCCTTTGGCCCTACAAGCTACTGAGAAATCCTTATATGATGTCATTGGTGAGAGGTATCCAGCTTCCCCCACCCCGCCCCACCTTTATTTCAATCAAACTGTCAGAAGCCCAGATGACTATACATTCAGTAGTTCCGTTGACCTAACTAGTAACAGCAATACTAGCTGTGGTAACTCCATTGATTCGCAATGGATTTTCGATCCTGGAGTGCATAAACCATCTGTCCAAAGATATCCTTCCGAGTACCCGTTTCAGCCGGCTTTGGGGACCACTCCGCTGTGGTCATTTGGCTCTATGGAGAGTTTTGGTAACAATGTTAATGGCTCAATGAACCCTTCTGTGGATAGCCATCTAGTTTCGAGCATATTTAGCAACAACCAGTCAATCTTGCAGTTCAAGAGAGGGGCGGAGGAAGCTAGTAAGTTCCTTCCTGGTGATAATCGATTATTCATCCATTTGGAGAGCAAGGAATCGCATTTGGAGTCAAAGAATGGGAGGGACAGTCCACCTAATATCTTGAGGGGTAGGAAGAATCGTCACAGGGAGGATAGTTTAGAAGAGGAGAGGAGTAGCAAGCAGTTTGCAATTTCTGTGGAAGAAGAGGCTGAGTTATCTGAGATGTTTGATGAAGTTTTGCTTTTTCAAAATGCGAAAGGGGAGTCTTACTGGTGTGATGAAGAAGTGAAATGTCAAGCAACCAAGAACTCGGAGCAGAACGGGAAGAGACGTGGCAAGAAGAAGGGAAATGAAATGGAAGTGGTGGATTCGACAACTCTTTTAATTAGCTGCGCGCAATCAGTTGCAGCTGATGATCGCAGGACTGCGACCGAACTTCTAAAGCGAATTAGGCAACACTCTTCTCCTTTTGGAGATTGGTCTCAGAGGTTGGCCCATGTATTTGCTGATGGTCTTGAGGCACGTTTAGCTGGCACTGGATCCCAAATATATCAAGCCCTAGTTTCCAAGAAAATTTCAGCTGCTGAAAAGTTGAAAGCTTTCCAGGTGTATGTTAAAGCTTGTCCATTCAAGAAGATTATGTTAATCTTCACGGTCAAAATGATTTTGGGTTTAGCTATGAAATCAACCAAGAAAAAGCTCCATATTATCGATTTCGGCATCGGATATGGTTTCCAGTGGCCCCTCCTTATCCAACAGCTCTCAACCCTACCTGGTGGGACCCCCGAACTCCGAATTACTGGAATAGAGCTTCCACGACCTGGTTTCCGTCCTGCAGAATTTGTTGAGGAGACTGGGCGTCGCTTGGCAAAATATTGTGACCGCTTCAATGTTCCATTTCAATATCATGCCATAGCACAGAAATGGGAAACTATCAAAATCGAGGACCTCAATATAAGCAGTGATGAGTTGGTTGCAGTGAGTTGTATCTTCCGGTTGGAGCACCTGCTTGATGAGACAGTGGTGGTGGATAATCCAAGGGATGCCGTTCTAAAGCTGATTAGAAATATGAAACCCGATATCTTCACGCATGCTATTGTAAACGGCTCCTTCAATGCACCCTTCTTCGTCACTAGGTTCCGCGAGGCACTCTTCCACTACTCTTCATTGTTCGACATGTTTGACACTAACTTAGACCGTGAGGATGAGGGGAGGATGAATTTTGAGCAAGAGTTTTACAGGCAGGAGGTTATGAATATAATTGCTTGTGAGGGTTTGCAAAGGTTTGAGAGACCTGAGACATATAAGCAATGGCAGGTTCGCATTATGAGGGCTGGTTTCAGGATACTTCCATTGGAGCAAGAGGTCATGAAGAAACTAAGAGGCAAGGTGAAGGAAGGGTATCACAGAGATTTTGTGATCGATGAAGATGCCCAATGGATGTTGCAAGGATGGAAGGGTAGGATTTTCTGTGCTAGCTCTTGTTGGATACCCGCATAGAACTCTTTAAGGCATGGATTTTATTACTCTGAATTGAAGATTATGGAGAGGGAGCTGGCTAAGATGTTTTAGAAGTCAGGCAAAGGTTCATATTTATTGTCAAGTTTCGCTTACTTATCTCTCTTCTTGCTTATCCGTCTCTTCTCACTCATTTGTTGGGAATATCTGTATGCGCCTAGCTGTGTATGTATGTATAAATCTATGTCTAATCTAACTTTCACTCACATACATACGCAAACGGGGAGAGAGAGAGAGGAGAGTGGGAGTTATATATGCCAGCTTTTCTCAGGTGTGATAACTTTGATCCTTGTTGGTAACTATTGCAAATTGAAATATCCCACAGGGAGTGAAAAATGAGCTGACATTACTTGTTTCTCGTCTTCACATCACCTGCAGTAGTACCTCGGTTTACAGTAGGCGCTTACGGGTTACGAGGATGATGTATCGTGTACTACCAAGTAATATTGGCTGGTCATGGATTGAAAGATGCATCATCTAACATGGTTTAGAACTATGGACCTAAAGTTTCTCTGGCAGAGATGAGATTAGTTACTTATTAAGGATTTGCTGTGTGGATGAAGCTGCTTTTGTTACACTATCACTTGTTGTTTCCTTGTCAGGATATTTGAGAAACCAATAAAAAATTTCCTTCCTTTACTTTTCCTCATTGGTGGTTGAGGGTAACGTTTTAGATTACCTGTACTACTTGCATGCAAATTCCTAACGAGGTAATTAGTTGTCTGTTTGTTTGGTCAGTGTACATATGGAAGTAGAGCTTTGCAAAGTTGCTGTTTTGAATCTCTCACTCATGGTTCAGAGTACATCTTCTTGTTTAGCAGTTGTGTTTCCCAATTGGATGGTAAGCTTTTCAATCGGTTGGTAGTATAATGTGGGAAATTCCGAAGGTTTTTGAATATTTTTTGGTGAATGATTTGAGATACCAGAGGATCTCACGGCAACCAAAAAATCTTATTCATGCATGTCATTGATGTCTACCACCCAAAAGCCTCTATTTATGAATGCAACTCAAAGGTTTTACAGCTTAAAAGGTCCATTCAAAGCTCTATAAATTGAAGTCCTTTTTCATGATTTCAACAATGAAGTTTCTTATAATATTTCGTCTACAAATTTCTTTCATATTTTAAAGTTCTTTGTGGGAGAGGAGGCAGGCGCAATGAAATTTAACAGGCGGACGAAGGTCGATCTTCTTACGTTTGATTGAGTCGTACTATCCTAGGAGATAGGCACTGGTTGTGATCCTTCAATACTCACAATGAGACGACAAATCAGTTTTAAGGAGATTGTAAATGTACAAAACTATATTCGGTATCATATTGAATTACATACTAGTTTTACGTTTTATGTTATTCTTTCCATTTTGATTCGATCTATAATTCGTTATGTTATGTACTTTGTATCGATGATAAATAAATATATATATATATATATATATATATATATATATATATATATATATTTAGAATTTACCCTAAAAAATATGGTTGGATTCAAAGTTTTTATTATTTTAAATTTTTTTAATAATTACCAAATCTATTCATTTTCTAATAGGAGAGTGATTCTTTCTTTTATTGAGAGACATCATATAATAAATGTAATATATTTTTAATGCTTTCATACACATTAAGAGTTGATTATTAAAGCGACATAACAAGAAGAGGAAGCCGTAGTGCAACGAAAAAATTAGCTCTATAATTCTTATCTCCTAACTTCTAAATCAACGCACAGATTTGTTGCTAGTAGTAGGAAAATAGAAAACTTAAAAGGGCTCGGTTTGTTTCCAAAATCTGAGCCGTCAAGTTCCTCAAATCCTAATTTTGATACAATCAGGAACCCAAAACCATATTAGATTCCTAAACAGATTCTATTACTCAAAACTCCAATACAATTAGGAAATCAAATTTCCTCGAGATATTCTGATACACCATTACACCTCTTTTAGTGCCTATATGTAGAGTCTTATAGAATGAACGATTTCCAGAAAACATCAGACAGAAACATCTACCCGAAATACTCGTTACATAACTCTAGCAACAGCAATGGCGTTTGATGGAGAGATTCTCGAAATATCTTCATGGTTGCCCGCGAAATCCCTCGTAAGATTGAGTTCGGTTTGCAAAGCTTGCTACAGGTTTGTATCTAATCCATTCTTTGTCAAAAAAAAAAAAAACACCAACATGCAGTTGAAGAATGACTCGTGCTTTTTTATCGAGCCAAATTCGCGTAAACGATACGACGATAAACTGGAGTTCCATGTTTTTCCCGGTGAAGAAAATTCCTCGGGGGCACCTAGCGAGTGTATCGAGTTCCTGAAAAATACTGGTCGGGTACTTGCTTCAAGCAATGGTGTGATTTGTTGTGACCAACTGTTTATCTGCAACTTAGCGACGCAAAGCTGGCTAGGCATTACCCCGAAGGCCAGCCTAAGAGACACAGACAACAGGGATTTGTGTATTTTTTTTCAATGCAATATTGATTTATTTGATCAGTTTCCACATGATTATCTTTTAATGATAATGGAGAGGGGAAAAGATTGGTCCAACTCTCGTTTGTGCAAAATATACGTACCACAGAAGGGGATATGGCTTGAGACAGGACATATTGATGTTGGCAGCAGAAATTTACTATTTGAATCTGCCGTTTACGGTAGTGGCACTGCCTATTTCTTGTCAGATTGGTCTCTGTATTTCACTAAAAATAGTCCTTTCTATTGGCCTTACGTAGTTGCGTTCGATCTCAAAGAGGGTAAATCGAGATTTTGCAAAATACCGAAGGGTGCAAGAAAGGGCCTAAATGATCGAAGTTGCAAAATGAATATATTTTCTTGGAAAAAAGAGAAATCGATTTGTTTGGTTAAGTTACTCAAGGGTGTGTTCACTGTATGGGAATTACAAGACTTTAACTTGGGATCATGGAGTAAGATTCTGAAGATACGTCCACGAGCTATGCGCATGGTTGAACCTGACCCTTCAATATCTGGCTTCATGCTAATGAATGGGAATGCGTTACTAATCGTCACGAAAAAGAGTTTACATGTATGATTTGACCGGTGATTGGAAAAGCAGAAAGACTGAAAAAATATGCCGACATCAATGTGGTGACAATGTGCTGTTGACTTCATACTTGAGTACTCTTCGTCCATGTAGAAACAGTGCGGTGGTCTTGCGTAAATGAACTCATAAACGATTTGTTTAGGACCGATGTCTTATTTGTAATTTTGAAACAACTGAGGCAAAGATCTGCCCTGCTAGGAGTATGTTTAGCTAGATCTTTTTGATTTCAGGATGTTGGAAACACATAAAGATCAACTATTGAACTAATTGTTGGTAAATTTTGGCATCCAACAGACTTCAAAAAACAGCTATTGGTTTGTGCCTTTTATTTTAGAGTCGAACAAGGATTTCGGTAAATAACGTTACTCTTGCATGCCTTTTACATTTCGACGCAATGTATTCAGTAAAACAGAGTTCCCATAAGGAGGATGCTGAAAAATATCAATTTAAAATTTGCTTATTTTGCTCGGTGCGATCGGTCTCATACTGTTAGGACTCAGATTCATATTCCATGCATAACACTTGAGGTTGAGTCCCCATTTTTAAGTTTATAGGTAGATAAGGCTTGTTTTCAACACCACCCACTGAAGCTCCCTCACCTTTTACAATACTTCAATTGGCAGCCAAACTTATTTGACTTTGTTTTCTTGGTTTGATTTGGTTAGCCCTTTTATGGTATCAGAGAGATATTTCACCAAGTGGGTCTAGTACCATGATGTTGACTGTGGTCAAAGAAAATGGAATTATATGACCTTTAGCTGTTTCTATAATTGGACTAGTTGATAGAATTTTTGACTTTGTCGTAGGCTCCCCCACTAGTGGAAGATGGGAATGGGGGAGCTGCTGTGCAGCTGTGCTGTGCATTGAAACGGCACAAACCAAACTCCTTTTTGTGTATTTTGTTTACGAAACTTATTAACAAAAATTTTATTTTAAAATTTTAAATTCACGGTTAATTTTAAAATATTCTCTTAAGTCGACGGTAAATTTTTCAAATTTTTTTGAAAATAAAATTTAGAAAACACGACCTAAAGCATTTAAATGAGTGGTATCAGTTATTTTTTTTAATGCGGCGATGACAAAAATAAAAAGAGAACTACAAAAATATGTCTATTTTGCCACCACCGCATTAAAAAAAATAACCGATACCCTCATTTAAATCCCTTTAGGTCATGTTTTTTAATTTTATTTTCAAAAAAAATTGAAAAATTCACCATCGACTTAAACGAATACTTTGAAATTAACCGTGAACTCAAAATTTTAAAATAATTTTTTTTAATAGGTTTCGTGCACAAAACACACAAAGGGAGTTAGTTTGCAGCACAAAACTGTGTTGTTTCAATGCACAGCACAACCGCTGTGCACAAGTGCACGACAGCTCCCTCCATCCTGGAAGATGAGATTGGTCTCTTAAAAATTATTAAGGCACATTCAAACAAGCATGAACACTCTAAGTTATCAAAAGTAGTTCGTCAAACTATGAACAACATTCACTGTAACAGGTTCCTTCTTCATAAGTAAAGCTTATTGATGTCTCTTAGACAAAGAAAGATGAAATCATGGGAAATACGAATTCAGCATTGAGCTATCCAGCCTAAATCTTCACGGGTTTATTTGAAATATGCCTTTCACTGTTCTTCCGATTAATTTCTTCATTCAACTTGAGATTCTCATTCCGTTGTCATAATATTTTGGTCACTAGTCCATTGAAAATTTGCTATAGTTGGATATTAGTTGACTAGATGTTGAGTTCTTGAATTTGAATTTGGAAGTATATATTGACCATTCTTCATGATGGTGAGAGATCCTTGTAATATTATAATAATAATAACAAGTTGTCATTGGTGCATATGAATAGGTTTTCCCTTTTAAGCTCCTTTATAATTAGGGCATGTTATCAACAGTGGCATTCCTAGCAGTTCCCTCATCTTTTGTTATGTTTTGTTTGAAAGCCACCTTATTTGACTGCTTCTCTTGGTTCAAAGATCCCTTTGCATTGTCAAAAAAGGACCTTTTTGAAGGAAAAAACAATTTATTCACCCAGAAAATCTAGCCCTTTTGTATTTTCTTCTGCGGAAGAAGAAATTAAATGCAATTATATGAACTTTAGCTATGTGAGTGGACCATTTTTTTCTCAAGTAAAACATCAAATCTATCTATCTATTTCGTTGTCCGTATACCTATTTGTTTATATTATACTAAGAGGCCGATTGGATAAGGGATTATTTTCAAGAAGATAAGTTATTGAGGGAGATAAGATAAGAGGGAGTATTATTTTTAAAGAATTTTGTCCACATTGATGTGATGTTTATAGAGGGGGTAATAAAAAGTAGATAGTTTGGATGAAGTATTAAAAAAGAGGAGATAAAATAGTACTTGATTTGAATAGAAGATAAAATATGGGGATAAAGTTATTTTGTAGTTGTAATAAGAGAGAGGGCGTATTATTCTTGGATAATACCCCCTCTTATTTTTTGGGCACCTTCCCCCCGGCCCAAAAATTATCCCCCTTTGTCCCTCTTCAGGGGATTATTTTTGGAGGGGTGAAAAATTATCCCTCTGCATTTTTGTGCTTCCAAACCATGCTAAACATGTCAGGTCGATTCTTTTATCCTCTCCAAAAATTATCCCTCTTCCTTTCCTCCATCCAAACGAGTCCTAAGTACATATATAACACACGATACTCTTTTTAAAAAAATTAAAAAATTCATAAAAATTCACATCAATGTTAATATTTTTATTCTCTCTTTATTTCTTCACTTATTAAAAAAAAAACCTTCAAAGCTTTCAAACTTATTCCTAACACAATCCAGATATTTAATGTTTAATCGTAATTCCATAAGATATTTCCGTACTCTAGTAAACAATATGAAAATCATGCTTGTAAACTATAATGCTACACACTTGAAAGTTGGAATGTAGATAATCAAGGTCAATTGATCTTCATATCTATTTAGCATGCCAAAACTATAATCGGCCTCCTCCCACAAATAGGTGAGTCCTCACGGATGAAATCCACTTGTTGGTAAAAAAGAGGAGATATATAACCGTTAATATGAAATTCTTTTACAGTAAAGCATCCGCATTAAGCTCTTCAAATCTCATCCTTTTCTAATTTGAGGAGCAATTTTTCTAAGGAGCTCCTCACATCAGCCTCCCTTCATCTTCTCCCTATTTACCAAAAGCTACAGTAACTCTCTAAGTTTAAAGAGCAACGGTAGCATCCTAAGAGTTTATTTTTATTTTTTCTTTTTGTTTATTTCTCCTCCATTGTAGACAGTAGTGATTGATTCCTTGTGTTGTGTAGTTTAGGCAGAATCATATTCTTTGCGGCCCAATTGTTTAGTTGCTAGCAAGGAAGTCAACATTGATAGAAAAGATAAATTTCATTATGGGGTATCTGAAGGGAAATAGTCATGTGTTCCTGTAGTTCAAAAGAACTTGAAACATCCTTGTGTTTCCGTTAGTGTTTTAGTTTTTCATTAGATTTTTAATGTCTGCAAATGTATTTAGCGTTCATGTTTTTTGGCGAAAGCAAAAAATATTTGAATTAAATTTGAAAAGGAAAAAAAGAATATTTTAATAAAGGATAAATTTCACTTATCTCCCTTGAGGTTACTAACAAGTGCACTACTCTCTCCTGTGTTTTTAATAATTGCACTATTCTCACTTACTTTACAAAATAATCTTTCAAGACCTCTTGTCGTTAATAACTAGGTATCAATTGACTGTTAAAAAATGATGATGTCATCCTACCCTTTTATTGAAAACCCTATTTTACCCCTCGATTACTGTCTCCCTTGTATAATTTCTCACATCTCCCCCTTCTTTACCCCTTAAACTCCCCACCACCACCACCACACCACTGCTAGGTTTTTTTTTTTTTTTTGCATAACTAATTAAATTAATTTGCTATTGGCATTATTAAATAATTAATATGTTGTTACATTAATATTGGTTAAATTAATTTCTTTTCCGTATTAAATTAATTTTTTATCATAATTTTTATTCATATTAAATAAATTTGGCTAACCGTTTACAATGGACATATTTTGGAACATCCACAAATGAAATAGAAGACCAAAAATATGGACGGACTATTATTTTGGATTGTGGATAGGAGCGAAAACGGTTCGGTTTGGTTCGATTTTGTGTCAATTTTCAAATGAAACCAAACTTTTTGGTTTTTATGTAATTTGAACCGAAACCGAACCAGTTTAAAGGTTCGGTTTTCATCAATTTTTTCTTTTTTTTATTTGGGCTATTTTTTAGGTAGCGTGAAAGGAGGGGAAAAATATTTTGAGTAAAACGAACTATTTTTTCACAATAAACCATAAACTAGTGTTTTTGGAAACATGATAGTGGGCAAATTTTTGGCCTGAATGAGCTTGGTATAATTTCGCACTAATTTTTGGGCTTAGTATAATTTTAGTTTGGTTCAGTTTGAACCAATTTTTTTAAAAATAAAATCAAAATTGAAACTGATTTTTGTCGTTAAAAAAATCCGAACCGAACCGTTACGTATAAAAAGACGAACCAACCCGTTATTTTTACTCGATTTTTTCGGCCGGTTCGGTTTTTATGGTTTTTTTCCACCCCTACTTGTGGAGGATTTTTGTTCCTATAAAACAAGAGGATAGCCACCAAGACACAAGAATTGGGAACCGGGGGCCCTGCTATGCACAGCGCACAGTAGGGCGTGCTGTGCGCCAAAACGGCGTCGTTTTGACGCACAAAACACTGCCCGAACAGTAAAAAACTGACAGAACAATTTTCGGTCAGTGTTTTGTGCGCCAAAACGACTCCGTTTTGGCGCACAGCACGCCCTGCTGTGGGCTGTGCACAGCAGGGCCCCCAATTCCCAAGAACTGATACCAATTGAAAATGGCCACTACACATAACAAATATTTACGAGGGATAATTAAAAAGAATATACTAGTTTAACACAAATGTAATTAATAAGTGATTAATATAATACAAACTTAAATTATATTTCTCACTAATAAAATAGAAACTTGAAATTAATCAGCAACACAATTTTTTTTAACTGGATCCGTGCCTTATATATTTAAAAAAAAAAGAAAAAAAGTATTATATATACTTGGAATATTGAACATAAACTCAGTAAATTAAGGATTATTCTGCATGTACAATTATATCATTAAACTCAATAAAATAAACTGTAGGAAAAACATACTTGAAAATTTTTCAAATTCAATTGTAAGGCAGATATCCAAGTGAAAATGGGGGGTTTGGGAGGGGAAAATAAAATGGGGGGTTTGGGAAGGGAAAAGGGTGAGAATTAGTTATATAAGGGGTCGATTAGATGAAAGATTATTTTTAGGGAGATAAGATAAGATAAGAAAAGTATTATTTTTAGAAAGTTGGCCCACATTAATGTGATATTTATAGAGGGGGATAAAAAAATAGATAGTTTGGATGAAATATTAAAAAATGGGAATAAAATAGTACTTGATTTGGATTGAGAATAAAATAGAGGGATAAAGTTATTTTGTAATTGTAATAAGAGAGATAGGTATTACTCTTGGATAATACCTGGGGATAATTTTTTGGTGGGGGAAGGTGCCCAAAAATAAGAGGGGGATTATTTTTGGAGGGGTAAGAAATTATCCCCCTGCATTTTTATGCTCTTAAACTATGTTAAACATGTTATGTCGATCCTTTTACCCACTGTAAAAGTTATCCCCCTCTTTTCCCCCTCCAAACTGGCCCAGAGAGAGAGAGAGAGAGAGAGAGAGAGAGAAGTGACAATATAAGAATTTAGAAATATAAGAAGCATGACATCACCAATTTGTGACAGTCAATGTGTTGTCTTTAACGACACGGGGGTCATGAGAGATTATTTTGCAAAGCAAGGGAGTGGGTCATGAGAGATTATTTTGCAAAGTAAGGGAGAATAGTGCAATTGTTAGAACCATAAGAGAAGGTAGTACATTTATTAGTAACCTCAGGGGAGGTAAGTGAAATTTACCATTTATAGAGATAGAATAGAGACTCTGATATAGAAGACATAAGAAAATGTAGTTACCTAAAATAGAAAGAGCAATATTATTAACATATCATGTTGTACATCAAGTTATATATTATGTCTATGTAACATCTACTAATTTCAACATATATCAAAATTTATGGAACCCGCTTTTATATTTCGTCTTATAATGATATGCCACATAAACATGATGTACATTTTGATATACAATTTGATGTGTTAGTAAACTTATTCAAATAGAAGTGTGATTTCCTCCCTATTTGGTCTAAAAAATAGGAAGACTAATGTAGATACTTTAAGACTGTAGAGTGTAACCCGGCATTTCAAGGGTGTTTGTAAGTTGTATTTTGCAGTTTTATATTTGATTGTTTAGGAACGGGTTATGAAACCAGTTATATAAAAATATATTTTAAGAAATAAATTAGAGAATGCATAATTTTAAAATTATATCTGGAGGAATTTTTTGAATTCTATATACAAATTCGGGCATTACTCTTCTATAAAATCTATTTTGCCCATAATCATTCAATTATTTAATTATAATTCAAAAATCTAAAATTAAAAATTAAAAAAATACTTAATTCTCAATCACGGAAAAATACTAAATGGGTATCTGATAGTCAGAAAAAGTTGAAAGTCAATGGACATGTGTTTGTGTCGGTAGTTTTTGCTATGACTGAAATTGACAGATTTCTGCTGCTCAATAGATAACGGCGTATCCAGGACTCCAGTAATGGGGGGTGGCCATTCTTCGTCGAAGAGGGGCTAAAAGAATCTTCTTGGGCTTATCTTAGCGAGGTGTGTGTTTCCCTGTTCTTCAACTTTAATATCTCCATCCGACTTTGCCTTTATCAGTTTTTGAGTTCCTGAATTTGGATTTTTGTCCTGTTTTTCTGCCGGAAAGACGCTTATGGATTCATTTACGGGTGCAATTTCTGGTTCCAATATTGTTTTTGATTGCGATCACGAGTCTGTTTCAGCCTATTCAGATTCTGATTTCGTCCATGGGTTTCGATTCGAAGATAATTCTCTAGATTGTGATGTCATGGATCTTCCCCCAGTTTCAAGTACCCAATACCCTACAATTCCCAACAGAACGGAGTTACTGGACAACGATTCTGCAGGAAAAAGTGAATTATCCGACGATGTTCTAAGTTACATAAACCAAGTGTTAATGGAAGATCATTCTGGAGACGAGGGCTTCACTATCCAGGACTCCACTCTTGATGCTGCTGAGAAATCCTTTTACGAAATCCTTTATGAGAAAGATCCTTCCACTTCCTCACCCGATTCGCCATCAGAGACACAAAGTAGTTGCCGATTCGGTGATAGGATAGAGGAAACTGAAAAGCCTCTACCCTGTGGGAATCTAGGAACCTCTGATTATGAGTGCAATGGATTAACCCCTTCAGTAGCAAAGGCAAAGGTTTTGACGTTAAATGCCAACCCAGAAAATGATAAAGCAGATTTGATAGATAGCGTACTAAGGGGAAGAAAAAATCTTCACCGAGAGGAGAGCGCTGTAGAAGAAGGGAGAAGTAAGAAGTATTTTACGGTATACGCAGAAGAGTCAGTTTTACATGAGATGTTTGACAGGGTACTGTCTTTATACCGCGATGCCTTGCCAACTGGGGTCAGTGTGGACTTGCCTCAAAAGGAGGGAGCAAAAGGGTCTGATGACGAACTGGCCTACCCTAGGAAAGGGATTAGAAAAAGGGAAGCTATCGATATGAGGAATCTCCTGATGCAATGTATGCAATCCGTTGCAAGCAACGATCAGAAGAGGGCAAGATCTTTACTGAAGCTGATAAGGTCGCGTTCTTCCCCCCTTGGCGATGGATCACAGAGGTTGGCGCATTACTTCGCTAATGGCCTTGAGGCACGCTTAGCTGGTTCTGGAAAATTGAAATACAAATCTCCCGCTTCAAGGATGACAGAGGCTGATGTTTTGAAAGGTTACAAATTGTATCTTTCAGCATTCCCTTTCCTGGAGACATCTTTTTTCTTTGCAAACCAGGTGATCATGGAACTAGCTAAGAAGGCGACCACCCTTCACATTATTCATTTTGGTATCTTGTTTGGTCTTCAGTGGCCCTACCTCATTCAGCGCCTCTCAACAAGACCAGGTGGACCCCCAAAGCTTCGCATCACGGGAATCGAGTTCCCCAGTGCAAGTTTTCGTCTGGATTCAAGGGTTAAAGAAACGGGAAGTCGCTTAGCATATTATTGTGAGAAGTTTAACGTTCCATTTGAGTACAATGGCATTGTACAGAAATGGGAAACGATTAGTGTTGAGGATCTGAGGATTGAGAAAGATGAGGTGATTGTTGTCAACTGTATGTTCCAGTCAATGTTCCTACTTGAAGATTCGATTAATCTTAGCCCACGGGATGCTGTTTTGAACTTAATCAAGAGGATTAGTCCAGATATCTTTATCCATGGAATAGTTAATGGGACTTATAATTCCCCATTTTTCGTATCGCGGTTCCGCGAGGTGCTCTTCCACTACTCTTCATTTTTTGACATGGTTGAGGCTAATTTGACCCGCGAAAATCAGGAGAGGATGGTGTTTGAGAGAGACTTTATGGGAAATGGGATTTACAATGTGATAGCATGTGAAGGAGCAGAGAGGATTGTGAGGCCAGAGACATTCAAGCAGTGGCAGATTAGGACCATGAGGGCTGGGTTCAGGCAGCTTCCTTTGAAGCAGGAGATTATGGATGAAGCAAAGGCTAAGGTGAAATTATGTTACCACAAGGGCTTTTTCATAAAAGAGGACAGCCAGTGGATGTTAGCAGGATGGAAAGGGCGTGCCCTTTTTGCTCTCTCCTGTTGGAAACCTGCCTAGGAGTTCTGCAATTCGCTTAGCTAGTCTCAGGAGAGTGGATGATTGATTGATTGTAAGTTTTTCAACTTCCATGTTTTTTCCCACTTTTTCGGTACTTATTAGGTTCAGGTTCTGTAGTTTACAATCTGGGCAAAATTTCTACTACTTTTGATTTCGATTTTACTCCACTACATATCTTAAGTTTTTTATCCGAGCCACATAATGACTATCTCAACAGTTACGTGGAAACTCTTGGCATTATGATTCACAATGGCATTGCAGTGTATAGGAATATAATGAAGAAAAATTGGTACAGGGAACATGGAAAACTGATCAAAGCCTTTGTGAGATGATTTTCTATTTTCCCTTAACTGGGAACTCTTGACAGTGGGAAAGGAAACTTGGTTCGGCCCTCTTTGCTTTGCTGATTTTTTGTTTCTGTATTCGTCATGTAAATTTTGTACTCCATAAGTAGTTCAAATCAAGGCTTTGTTTAATGCCAAGTGATTTGTATCCATTAGTACTTTCTGTTACGTAGGCTAGTAGGCTACCAGTCACAAGATGCTACCAAGGACAAGAAGGTTACAGGTTACCCGTCACAGGATTCGCAAGTACTCTTAGAAATTCAATGCATATTGAAATTAAATTCCAATGACTGAAAGTAAATCACATGATAGCACTCACTCTCCTTTCTTTCGACCTTTTGGAGATCTTAGAACACAACAATCCAACTTTTCACGCTTTGGTTGCTTGAGAGAACCTCTGCTGTTACTTGGAAATGGTTCTTGATCAACTTGAGCATTTTTTCTGAGGTTATTCGGATGCGGTGTCTCAGAAACTACTTCAGCTTGGATTCTTGTAACTTCTCCATTGGAGTCCTTGTTGGTCATACTTAGTTTTGAGTTTTCTAATACATCGTGTGTTGACAAGTTTCCTCTGCACTTATGAAAAGAGAGGGTACTCAGAAGATGTGTCGCTAAAAGTTAAACAATCAGATAAATTTAATCCATATGTGTATGTGTATGTGCGCTCGTCAACAATTCGCATCATTAATAGAGCACTGCCAACCACTCCAGCATAAGTGACTTCTTGTTGTGAGATAACACTCCTCCTAATCTAAGGATTTAGCCCCCACTCTTACTTTGTTGCCCTTGAGGCATTTGTTGGAACAAACTCTGGTGCGTGACAAGACAACTCGTCAAACTTAGCAGCATATCGGGTCACAATCATGTCTCCTTGTTTGAGGTTCATGAACTCTTGAATCAAAGCTTGCTTGATTGGGGTGGAAAAACATTTAGTGAAGAAGAGGGTTTTGAATGCCTCCCATGTCATGGCATGTACGTTTTGGGTGCTTTTCACTACATCCCACCAATGTTTCACTACACCAGATATGTTGCGAGGGCTACTTGGTCGCTGTTGTTTCTGACTTTCAAAATCTCTGGACCTTGTTTGATAAACTTGTAAGGACATGGGATGGGATAAATAATCCCATGAGCTTAGGTTATGAGTGTTTGTTTTGCAAAAAAAGATGGGATAAGCAAGCCCATGGGATAGCCAAGCCCTTCATTAGGGTGTATTAGCAATGCCAAGTGGAACATGGTATTAGCAAAGCTGTCTTTGTTTTGCTGTGAAGAATTACCAATTGGCCCTCCATGGATTGTGGAAATTTCATGGATTGAGGGCAAATTTGAAAAACAAGTAATTTAATCCCATCCCCTTTTTTTACAAGCAAACACCAACTATGCATTGTAATCTTATCCCAAGTACAAACAAACATACAAAACTAGTTTTAATAATCTCTTATTACGAATCTCATCCTAATTTCACCACCTTACAAATCCCAACCTACAAAGAAGTTTAACAAACGAAGCAAGCTTTTCGGTTTGTTTGAGCTAGGTCTCAGCTACTCTGAGGATAGCCTCTCTGGAAAAGATAAACTGTCGGCATTTGCAAAACTGGTTAAGCCGGAGGCTTCAGTTGGGTTGTGCACGGGGTTGGGGTTCAGGATGGTGAGGTCTACTTGCAGCAATGAATGATGCGAGTACAACCAATCAAGGGAAGAAGGGGTTCAAGAGGAAGAGCAAGGATGGGAGCTTTTGTGGCAGAGGAGCATCTGAGGGTGACCAACTGTTCAATGTGAGTTAACTGTTTGTAAAGTAATTTAATGCCTTTTGTCTTGCAGCATTTAGTAATTTTTGTCATTGAATTGCACTTTGTTATTAGTCCATCGTGATAGTTGATGAAGGTTTTGGAACCTCCGACATGTCAGACAAGAGAATCACCTATAGAAGGTAAAATACCAGAACATTCTTGATTTTGTGTATGTTTTTTCACCAATAGAATTCAAAAAATACTTTAACAGTGTCTTTTTTTTTTATCACCATGCAAAAAAATGTGAATGGGTTTTTTGTAAATTCAAAAAATATACAAGATAAACTAAGCAAAACTTACACAATTGAAGGCTGTTTAGTGCTTGTTTTATTTTTGGTAGTGGCCCACTATGTTTTTGTACATGGCCACTCTAGGTTGGTTGTGTGGTGCATTCTTTTGGTTTTTGTAAGGTGCCACATTCGACGTAGTGTATTATGATGGATTGTAATTCTGCCAAGTCTTTTAATTGTAATTATGTCATTCTAGCAGTTCTGAAAACTTTGTATTAGGTTTTTTTGGGACCTCTTGAGTATAGTATATTTTGGGGGGATCACGGTGGCATTTCGTAATGCTATAGTTTCTAATGGCAATGAATTTGGCAGGATGTCATGTTGGCAATCACTTGGATTGTAATGGTAATGAACTCTAGTTTGCTGTTATTGTGTTTTTTGTGTCTTGTCTTCATCTGCTGCAATTTGAAAATATTATTGTGAAACAAGTGTATGCAAAATGGTACCATTTTCATTGTTAACAAGTGTGTGTGAAATGTTATTGTGAACAAATGTTATTGTCTGCAATTTGAAAATGTTATTGGAAATGTTAGTGTCAATACTGCAATTTTTGCCTTTTTAGTGAATGGGAATGGAATGTGATTCAGATGAAAAACTCAGTAAATGACATACAAACAAAACAAGGATTACAAATAAATATTACCAGATTGCCATTGCAATAACAACATATCCATTACAACATTTTCATTCACTTACACCTGCTAACCCTTGCTTCAAACAACCCACCGACCAATTCATTTCACAAGGATAACCAAAAAAAAAAAAAAAATCTCAAACATATGAGAACTAAATTCTTCAAGAATCTTGTTTGCACTTCAAGTGTTTCAATCCTTGATGCCGCATCATAAGTTAGACCCAAGTTTTCCCCTTCAAGAGGGGTACGCCTCCGTTCCTCCATTGCCAAAGACTCGTCACTAGGTACTGTGAGAGATAGGCACCAATTTCAGAATGTGCATTTCTCTACGGCACATGAATGGTAGTCTTTCTTTGTTAGGCTCAGACCCAGTAACACAGATAACTATTTTCATTCCGTAAAAACAAACACAACTTTAGTACTTAATGAAACAACTTACATTAGTTGAGGAAAAGCCACTCGTCATCATGTACAACCAAAAAAAAAAACTTTATGGGAAGTTAGGAAAATACTCAAACAACCAGTTCATGGGCCTCAACTAGTGTAATTTGCGTGGGAAAAGGTAGGTACTAGGAGGGAGAAACAGGAAGGGTTTATATAGAGGTTTGAGGGGTATTTTAGGCACAAAAATTTGGTGGCAACATGAAATCATCACCCACTTAACTTTACCGTCCAAAACGTCGCGACAGGCGGATCCGATGTAATTGTCCTATTTAAAAAAGAAACTAGGGGAGGTTATTGTAATTGTTAGAACCATCATGGGAGGTGAGTGAAATTTATCCAAAATACTATATAGCTATATTTATTGTTAGAAAAAGAGTCTGCGTCCTTTGTTCTACTTCTCTGTTCTACTCCTCTGTCTTATCCTTCTATGCTTGCCATTTTACTATAATTCTAAAGAAGAATGCTACAGGCACACACCCAACCACACCCCCAACCACACCCTCCAACCCATCCACTCACCCTCTCACACGTGGACCCCCCACCCCCTTCCCCCCTCCCGCCCCCCGAGAAAACAAAAACAACTTTCTCTCTCTCCCTCCCAAATATTTGTTTTTTTAATTCTTATTCTTATTTTTTACTTTATTTATTAATTATTTTGCACTTATTATTTTGCATTAATTATGTTTATAACTTATTAGTTTGTCTTGACGAAAAAAATCAAACAAGTAAACTTTTTTGTTTAAAAGTAAATTTTTTTACTAGAAACAAAAAAAAGACTAAACGTGATTTGTTTTGACTTTTTTTATGAATTTTTTAAAATTTTTTAATATAATTTTTTACTTTTTTAAAACGACTCGTCTAGAAGAATTAATAATTAATAAAAGATTAATAAGTCAGACAAAAAATAAGTTCAATTAGACAAAAAATAACATATCACGTGTTATATCCATGTTTTTCGTTTGTAAAAAGACTTATTTCATGTTATATTCATATTTTTAGTTTGTAAAAAAACTTATTTCTTGAATGTATGTGTGATTCTCCAAATTTAATTAGTCCTTTTATAAACGAAAAGTATGAATATAATACGTGACATGTTATTTTTTGCCTAATTGAACTTATTTGCAGGTGAAGCCTAAAATGAGAGGACGATAGGGCTTGGCCTACCTTTGTATTTTGTCTTGGTAGTTGCACTCTTGAATTTTGTTTCCATATATATTTAGTCATATTGTGAACAGGTCAATCTATTGAGGTATTTAATTATGGTAAATTCTCCTCCATAGGCATGCATAGAGAAGTGTTGATTTCATTAGATTCAGAATAAGACTTTCTAGTTTCTTTATTAATTATTAATTCTTCTAGACGAGTCGTTTTAAAAAAATAAAAAATTATATTAAAAAATTCATAAAAAAAGTCAAAACAAATCACGTTTAGTCTTTTTTTTTGTTTCTAGGAAAAAAATTTACCTTTAAATAAAAAAATTTACTTGTTTAATTTTTTTCGTCAAGACGAACTAATAATTTATAAACATAATTAATGCAAAATAATAAGTGCAAAATAATAAATAAATAAATAAATAAATAAATAAAGTAAAAAATAAGAATAAGAATTAAAAAAATAAAATATTTGAGAGAGAGAGAGAAAGTTGTTTTTGTTTTCTGGGGGAGGGTGGGGGTCCACGTGTGAGAGGGTGAGTGGGTGGGTTGAAGGGTGTGGTTGGGGGTGTGGTTGGGTGTGTGTGCCAGTAGCATTTCTGAATTCTAAACCCATCACAACTCTTTTTAACTATGGTTACGAATAGAATTTTTATATTTTCAAAATAACAAAATTACAGTTGTAGTAAAAAAGATTCCATAGCCCATCGTCACAGACAATAGAAAGCGAAAGTCATCGTGTTTACGCCAATTGCCCTGCATAGAGATTGAACGCAACCTTTGGTCTAGTACTCTCGCTCTAAATCACGAAAGATCTCATCTTTCTTTGGTCTCAAAAAGATGTGTGTTAGGGTTTATTCAACCACCATTGCAAGTTCTAATGATGGAGATTCAAAACAACGGTTCTTCTTCTATCACCTCTTTTCAGGTAAATATATATACACTCATTTCAACGATCTCTATACAAAGTAGGGGAGTTAAGATTAAAGTTGATTAACACAGATTTTTAAAAACTATTTTTTTTACAACTGAATACAAACGATATTTGTGAATATAGTACTCTCCCACCATATTTTTCTAGTTATCAAAGTTCTTGAAAATAAAGTATTTTGTTGTTAAACACACTGACCTTACAATATAGTTGAAGTATAAATATAGGTCCGTATCTACAAGATTTGAATAGGATTTGCTCAAGTGACTCCCATCAAGTTGTTTCTTTGTTTTTATATATTCTACATAAATATTTTTTAACTCTGGTTATAAATTTTTTCTTACTATAATGGTTGGTAATTTTGTTATTTTGAAAATATCAAAATTCTATTCGTAATTATAATTAAAAAAGAATTGTGATAAGTTTAGAATTGTAATAAAATGATGAGCACAGAATGATTGGCCAGAGGAGTGGGACACAGGAAGTATGACGGAGGATGCGGGAAAGTCATGGAAATGTGTTTTTTTTTTTTTTCTTTAACTTCCACCATTCAAGCTCCATAATAATGTGAAATCACTGATGGGATGAGAAGTCAAAGGTCAGCCATTACCTAAGAATCACAGATTTCAGCTGCTGAATAAAATAATGGCGTATCCATTTTGGGTCGTTGTCCATTCTTCGTCGCAGAGGAGCTAAAAGCAGACTAAAGTATCTTCTTCGGCTTATCTTAGCGAGGTTTGTTTCCCTTTCTTCAATTAATATCTCCAACCGACTTTGCCTACAGTTTTTGAGTTCCTGAATTTGGATTTTTGTACCGGAAAGACCCTTATGGATTCTTTTACGGATGCAATTTCTGGTTCCAAGATTGTATTTGATTGCGATCACGAGTCTGTTTCGGCCTATTCAGATTCGGATTTCGTCCGTGGGTTTCGAATTGAAGATAATTCTCTAGATTGTGTTGTCATAGATCTTCCCACAATTTCAAGTACCCAATACCCTACAATTCCCAACAGAACGGAGTCACCGGAGAACGATTCTGCAGGAAAAAGAGACTCATCCAACGACGTTCTAAGTTACATATACCAAGTATTAATGGAAGATGACTCGGACGATGAGGCCTTTACTATCCAGGACTCCACTCTTGATGCTGCTGAGAAATCCTTATACGAAATCCTTCATGGGAAAGATCCTTCCACTTCCTCACCCGATTCGCCCTCAGAGACACAAACTAGTTGGCGATTCCGTGATAGGATAGAGGAAACTAAAAAGACCCTACCCAATGGGAATTTACGAACCTCTGATTATGAGTGCAATGGATTTACCCCTTCAGTAGCAAAGGCAAAGGTTCTGACGGTAAACGCCAACCCAGAAAAGGATAAAGCATATTTGCAAGATAGCATACTGAGGAGAAGAAAAAGTCTTTACCGAGAGGAGAGCGCTGTAGAAGAAGGGAGAAGTAAGAAGTATTTTACGGTACACGCTGAAGAGTCAGTTTTACATGAGATGTTTGATAGGGTACTGTCCTTGTACCGCGATGCCTTGCCAGATGGGGTCGGTGTGGACTTGCGGCAAAAGGAGGGAGCAAAAGGGTCTGACGAATTGGCCTACCCTAGGATAGGCATTAGGAAAAGGGAAGCAATCGATATGAGGAGTCTCCTGATGCAATGTATGGAATCAGTTGCAAGCAACGATCAGGGGAGGGCAAGATCTTTACTGAACCAGATAAGGTCGCGTTCTTCCCCCCTCGGCGATGGATCCCGGAGGTTGGCGCATTATGTTGCTAATGGCCTTGAGGCACGCTTAGCCGGTCATGGAAAATTGAAATACAAATCTCTCGCTTCAAGGATGACTGATACTAATGTTTTGAAAGCTTACAAATTGTACCTTTCGGCATTCCCTTTCGTGGAGACATCTTTTTTCTTTGCAAACCAGGTGATCATGGAACTAGCTAAGAAGGCGACCACTCTTCACATTATCCATTTTGGTATCTTGTTTGGTCTTCAGTGGCCCTACGTCATTCAGCGCCTCTCAACAAGACCAGGTGGACCCCCCAAGCTTCGCATCACGGGAATTGAGTTCCACAATTCAAGTTTTCGTCTGGATTCAAGAGTTAAGGAAACGGGAAGTCGCTTAGCATATTATTGTGAGAAGTTTGACGTTCCGTTTGAGTACAATGGCATTGCACAGAAATGGGAAACGATTAGTGTTGAGGATCTCAGGATTGAGAAAGGCGAGGTGATTGCTGTCAACTGTATGTACCAATCAATGTACCTACTTGATGATTCGATTAATCTTAGCCCACGGGATGCTGTTTTGAACTTAATCAAGAGGATTAGTCCAGATATCTTTATCCATGGAGTAGTTAATGGGACTTATAATTCCCCATTTTTCGTATCGCGGTTCCGCGAGGCACTCTTCTACTATTCTTCATTTTTTGATATGATTGAGGCTAATTTGACCCGCGAAAATCAGGAGAGGATGGTGTTTGAGAGGGACTTTATGGCAAATTCGTTATTCAATGTGATAGCATGTGAAGGAGCAGAGAGGATTGTGAGGCCAGAGACATACAAGCAGTGGCAGATTAGGACTGTGAGGGCTGGGTTCAGGCAGCTTCCTTTGAAGCAGGAGATTATGAATGAAGCAAAGGCTAAGGTCAAATTATGTTACCACAAGGGCTTTTTCATAAAAGAGGATAGCCAGTGGATGATAGCAGGATGGAAAGGGCGTGCCCTTGTTGCTCTCTCCTGTTGGAAACCTGCCTAGGAGTTCTGCAAATTCGCTTAGCTAGTCTCAGGGGAGTTGATGATTGATTGTATGTAAGTTTTTCAACCTCCATGTTTTTTTCGGTTCAGGTTCTGTAGTTTACGATCTGGGATAAATTTCTACTACTTTTGATTTCTATTTTACGCTACTCTAGGTTACTAATTTAAGAGCACATATCTTAAGTTTTTTATCCGGGCCACATAATGACTATCTCAACAGTTATGTGGAAACTTGTGGCATTATGATTCACAATGGCATTCCAGTTTAGAGGCTATAATGAAGAAAACTTGGTACAGGGAAGATGGAAAACTGATCAAAGCCTTTGGGAGATGATTGCTATTATCCCTTAACTGGAAGCTCTTGACAATGGGCTGAAATTTTGTACTCCATAAGTAGTTCAAATCAAGGCTTTGTTTAGTCCTGAGTGATTTGTATCCAGTAGTGCTTTCTGTTACATAGGCTTGGTTGGAAACATGCTACCAAGGACAAGAAGGTTACAGGCTACCTCGGCACGAGATTCACAAGTATTCTTAGAAATTCAATGCATATTGAAATTAAATTGCAATAACTGAAAGTAAATCACATGATAGCATTCACTCTCCTTTCTTTCGACCTTTCGGCGATCTTAGAACACAACAATCCAACTTTTCATGCTTTGGTTGCTTGAGAGAACCTCTGCCATTACTTGGAGATGGTTCTTGATCAGCGTGAGCATCTTTTCTGGGGTTATTTGGATGCAGTGTTTTGGATACTTCAGCTTGCTTTCTTGTAACTGCTCCGTTGAGTTCTCTAATACATCCTGTGTTGACAAGTTTTCTTTGCAATTACGAAAAGAGAGGGTACTCAGAAGATGTGTCGCTAAAAATTAAAAACAAACAGATAAATTTAATCCATATGCGCATGTGTCTGTGCGCGCACGCACAATTCACATCATTAATAAGCATCGTCAGTCAATCCGACATAAGTTGCTTGTTGTGAGATAAAGCTCCTCCTAATCTGGGGGTTTAGTCCCCGCTCTATCTTTTTTACCCTTAACAATAGTTGGAACAAACTCTAGTGTGACGAGATAACTTGTCGAACTTCGTAGCATATTGAGTCACACTCATGCCTCCTTGTTTGAAGTTCATGAGCTCTTGGATCAAAGCTAGCTTGACCGAGGTGGGAAAACATTTAGCTAATAAGAGGGTTTTAAACGCCTCCCACGTCATGGTACGTACGTTCTGGGTTATTTGCACTACATCCCGCCAATGATCCGTTTCACCTGACATCTGATATGTTGGGAGGTCTACTCGATCACCGTTGTTTTTGACTTCCATAATCTCTAAAAGCTTCTCGATTTGTTTAAGTCGGGTCTCAGCTACTCCGAGGTAGTCTCGCTGGAAAAGATAGGCTGGCAGTCCTCCGCCATGAGTTCGGATCCCATGGGTTGAGTTGACGATGGTCCTCCACCAAGTAAGGTAGCTTTGCATAGGTGGCGAGGCTATGAAGTCGACATCGCCTTGAGGATTGACGATCATCATGTTGTCGTAGGGTTGTTGGTATTGGACCCAACAAGGAACAGAGTTGCCGAATCTTTCCTGAAATTCGACAGGAACGTTGAGTAGATATTTCCTATCATCCAGGCATTCAATGATCGTAATAAGCTGAAATTTTTAATAATTTTTTTAAACAATTAGTACATATTTTATTTTTAAACAATTAATGTGTGTGTGTGTGTGTTATATCTAATGAACAGATGTGATTGGTAGTTCATGTGAGTTGTGGAAGCACGTGTTACACCGGAACTTTTTTCCCTCCCCTTCATTTGTCAGCCGTGTAACCCCTGAGAGGTTTATGGGAGGTTTGATGGCAGCTTAATGGACGTTGATGGAGGATTTTCATGGGGTTTTATGAGTTTTGATGATGGGATAATTATGGGGTGTTATTGGTGGATTTATGGACATTTACCCCTTGAGGCCTATATAAACCTCAATGAAACTTGACTTCATCTCTCGCCATTTGCCATCAGAGAACTTGCGAAACAATCAGAGAGAGGGTGTGAGGTTCTTGAGAGAGAAAGAGAGAGAGTTTTACCAAGTGTCCGATAATTTGCCAATTCACCTTCTTTCTTCATTTGTTTCTACAATTGAGGTAGAAATTCGTACCTTCAATCCTTATGTGTCATATTTCAGTTTCAATTGCATGGTTTTTGGTCCAAGTCTATGAATGTCTACTATGTTTGTTAAAAAAATCATAAACCCAAACTTTGAATATATTCATGATTTGCCGGCCAATATTGATGCGTGATCAGTCAAGGTGTCCTGTTAAAACTGGACAGAAACTTGCGATGACCTATTAAGTTTTTCTGAGTGACCAGTCAGAAGCTTGTTCGACCGAGCTATAGTCACTCGAGCAGCTTAGTTAGATTTCAGATTTAATTTTTCGGGGTCTCATTTCCAAATGGATCAAACATCTCCTGGACCCACACACAATTTTCACATGCATGCACTTGTATCTATTTACGTTTACGGATCCCTGTGAGATTTCATAAGAGCAGGATTACCAATTTAGACCATATTATATTTTTTTTAATATGCCATTGTATTGGATAATGTAATGTGTATTAGTAATTGAGCCGTTGGACTAATATTGCTTGATGTTGGCATTTTTGAAAGTACTGGATATGCTCGCGTACAGTCATTAAGTTGTCCAATTTTTTGTAAAATTATCGTTAACTATATTTTGGAAAAAACCTAGATTATACATTAGGATATTGTTTTGAATGGCACCTGAACAAGGCAACAGAAGGTGTCAAGTGCCATTGTATAGTGACACCTAGTTTAACGTAAAGAAATATGAATTGGTTTGGTAGCCCTACCATGGCGATTTGTGTTGGGGGGTGACCCAGTTTGTTTGTTGTGTTGAAAGGACCCCGACTAGGAATTATTGGAGACGATTAAGGGGACTTTAGAAACGTCTGTGAGAGCAGCTCTGAACTCCGAGGGAGTGACGACCAGTGTCTTGGGCATACTTAAATTGAAAAGGAAAAGGAAAAGTAGTTAAGGTTCAATGGTACCTGGCCTACTGATGCCACGTTCGTTTAAATCTAGGTAAGGTGAGATAATTATTGACTTGAGTGGATGGTAGAAGATTCCTTCTTTACAAGGTTGTCGGTATTCAATTCAGGTACATAATCTCAGACTACGAGCTCAAGGTATATAAGGACTGATCAATATCAACTAAGGGCATCACACTAAAGTCAATGGGTAAGATTTGAATTTTCTAGGTGGAGAAGCCAAGAAACGTTGAAGAAAGACTCATAATAAACCTACGTGTTTAATTTTTGCTTTTTATTTACTTTGATTCATATATCATGTTTTACATTTATCTTTGGTTTGTATTTTGGGTATGATTTCCAACTGAGTTTCACCACTCACGAAGTAACTTCTCTGCCCCTAACATTTCATTCGAGATAAAAAAGAGCAGATAGAGATACCACCCAAGTAGGAGGAGCCAAGCATTGTATATGAGGACTTCAATGACACTTGGCTATCATATCCCTAGTTGTTGTGTTCTTTTATATTAAAATCACAAGTAAACCTAAAAGGGTGTTTTCATAATTTCAATTCCAACTTTACAACTTTGTTTTTTATTTAAAAGAATTTATTTAATGTTTCGAGAAATCGGAGAGTTACAATGATAGCTAGTGGCCCCATATATAGTTCTCCCTCCGCCTTCCAATGGTAGCGTATCAGTGGTGCAATTTTAACATAAACTATTGTTCCAGGAGTATAATTATTTGTGCCGCTCTATGGACCCCAGCCGGCAACATCCATACACACACCTGCAGGCTCGGGTGATGGTGGATCCTCCACGTCACTAAGAGGCTCCCCTCAGGTTGCTTAGCCTCATCGTCCTTGTCACCTTGCATCTCATCTTCGCCATCAAAATCTAGCTCCATATCGTCCCAAAGACTTGTTGGTACATCATCATCATCCCAACACAAAAGAAGTACATCATCTGCAGCAACGGACACCGCCTCGTCATCATCATCTCTAGGGAAGTCAGGCTCTTCTGGGTTATCATCGTCATACCAAACTAGTTGTGGCACATTGGTCACCTCATCGTCTAATACTGGTGGTATCTCATCCATAAACTTATTCTCTGAAACATTATCCACTAAGAACCACTCATCAGAGTTTGATAGTTGTACTTCAGACATAGGAAGGTAGTTAAAAAAAAAAATTGGCCATTTTTCTTTGGCCACATACATCTTATACAGATGTTCATGCGTGAAATAGTATGGTCGAGACTTAGTTATTGAGAATTGATTATTTCTCTGTTGAGTTATGTATTTAGGATGTCATTAATTGCGATATGATATTAGCTAAACCATGACTTGAACCGTGTGGCATCTTTAGCCAATTTGCGTCATTAGTCGTGTCATGTAATGAGCTAAGTTATGTATTGAGTCGAGTTATGTATTGAGCCGAGATACATTTTTCAGTCGTATTATGTACTTTTCATTAAAGTCTGGTCATTGTGGAAGTAAAGTTTAGAAAGTACCTTGGTGTTAGACATGATGTACGTGAAATATAACGTTTAGGAACATAATAATTGGGAACATGACGAACGAGAGCCAACAATTATGAGCGACAGTGATCAGCAACACAGTTAGGGATCATATCGAACAAGAGCATTACAAATACGGCAATTAATGGGTACTTACATGATGTGGCAATTATCACAATCGATGGGGTTCTTTGATGTGTCAATTATCACGATCAAAACAATTGAATTGATACATAGGACTTTTAGATAACATGCGAGCTTTTTGAATAATAATTGGAATATGATTCGATGGATAACACTTGACGAATTCATTATTAGACTTAGATCTTAAGAATGCTTTATTTTACTTTAACTCTTATACTTACGTGTTACAACTTTCATATAACTACACATATCATATCATATCTTGTAACATGGTTATACACATATAATAGGACTAAGAGCATGACAGCTTGTTAAGCCTTATCGCTAATAGTGCTATATTCTACCCCTAATATTTCCCGCTAGATACTGAAGACGGTAGAGAAAAATCAAAATACCCGGCCACTGATAATATCAAAACCGAGAAGGATTTTGTCGAACCCTAGTTTACCTAGTATAGGATTAGAGCTATGAAATCTCAATGTAAGGTATTTTATAAAAAACTCCTTTTTGAGAGACTTTATTTTGGTATTTCATATTTTTTATAAGAGCAAACATGTATTTTTTTTTTTATTTTATAAATGAAGACTTATTAGGGTTTAGTAAGAATCTTTTAAATTAATATTTTTAAAATTCAGACTGTGACTGCATAGTATCAGAGCTATAGGTTGCACTTTAACTCGAGCCCTTAGGTAGTTTGGGTAGTTAATCGCATTTAAGAGTTTTATCTTGGGTAGTTATTTACTTACACATTTATATTATCACTAACGGTACTATTTATTCTAAGCAAAGTTATCAATCTCATCTCGTACCGGTCGATACATCCCGCACTATCCTCGTAACGATATTGAACCATCGGAGTACCGTTCTGCCCACTGTTTCAGCATGTTCCGGGTTGTTCCGACTTGTTTCGGCCAATATCAGCTGGTACCATACCGTACTGGTCTGTATTAAAAATAAAAATTTACTTAATATTTTTTTTGATAATTAGACATAAATTAAGATTAAAATCATTTTTTTTATGTTTGGTGATTTATTTTTAAGTTTTGATATTTTATTTTATATGTCTAATATGATTTTTTGTTAAAAATATTATTTAAAATATGTATATTAATTTTAGCGATAAATTTAAAATGGTACGCTGGTACACATCGATACCGGTACATACCATATCAGTAATAAAATCGGTATGCTCGCCGATATGAGATTGATAACTTTGATTCTAGGGTAAAATGCACTGACCTCCCCTGAGGGTTCTGACAAATGCAGGGATCTCCCCTAACGTTTCAAAAAATGTAATTACTTTTATTGCTTTTCAAACTATTAAACTATTACCCCATGCTGTTAGTTTTGTGCCGTTACTTTTTACGAAAAATTGGTCAAAATGACAAATCTTTATTAATTTGGCTCATTAAAGATGTATTAATTTAATTTATGAGTTAGGGTCCATGGTTAGAAAAGTTTTAATGCCAAATGTCCTTTTACAAACAGATTTGCTCCTGAACACAAAAAAATAATTTTATCTGATAACATTATTACTTTAAAAATTAACAAATAATGTTGTTTGTTAAGATGACTAGTAAAAGTAACAGATAATGTTAATTGATAAATACTAACAAGTAACTTTATCTAATAAAGTTAACGTTCAAAACTAAAAGATAAAGTTATTTTTTTATATTTGAGTCAGGTAGCATTATATGTTAGTTTAATATATGTATTAATCAAATTAGAAAACATAAAATATATAATTTTATTTGATAAAATTATTACTTTAAAAATTAACAGATAACGTTGTTTGTTAAGGTATCTGTTTAAATTGACAGAAATATTGACTGATAAATACAAACAGACATAGTGATCTAATAAGATAAATAAAATTATTTATTAAAGTATCTGTTACAAACAACAGACAATGTTAACTAATAAACACTAACAGATAATTTTATCTAACGAAATCATTATTTTTATATTTAACATACAGATAATTTTATCGTATTTTTACTAAAGGGATATCTAACAAACAGATAATATTATCGCGTGTTTACTAGAAGAGACATTTAACGGACAAATAACGTTATCGAGTGTTTTACTAGAAGGGTATTTCTAAAACTTACGCGCCAAAAGGACTTCTACTCATAATTTAGTTTGATATGGACTTAATGGCTAAAACTCCATCCAGATGTACTTTTGACCGTGTTTTCCTAGTTTTTATTGATAAAATACAAAAATTTCTCTTAAAATGCTCCTTCTTAAGCTTTTTATATTCTTTTTTAATATATTTAATTTATTTATGTGTGCATTTAAATATATATTCGATAATTATATATACGACCGTATATATTGTAAAATAATTTTTTAAGTTAACATTTTAAATGTTTAAATAAAATTAGGTTTAAGTTATATTTTTATCAAGTGTTTACAAATAAATATACATTTTCTATAATAACAATTATAAAAAATATTTTAATTTATCACGTTAAGTTTGTTTTCCTCATGTATGTTTAACCTAATAAAAGTACATATATATTTTTAGTTTATCTTATCAAAAAAGTATTTTTACTTTTAATGTAATTTATTATTTTTTAATGTTTTAATTTTTTTCTATTCGAGGTTTAAATATTAAAATTAAATTAAAATTCAATTATATAAGTTAATTTTATAAAATTACTTACGCATCTTACGTTTTAATAATTATTATTTAATTTTAAAGATGATACATTTATTTAATAAATTTTATTATTTATTTATCCTCTATATGTATTTTATTTAATAAAAAATACATATAAATCATAATTTACCATATCAAGGAAAAAAAACTCTTATGAATTTGTTAAAAAAATTCATGTAGCTTACCTGTAATACAATATTTATATTTTTATTAAAATTTTAAATATTAACTTTTATTGATTTTGTATAATAGTTTTTATATATTATATATTTATAATTAAAATGATTATTTAAACTTCTATGTTTGGTTATATTTTTAGTTTTTACATTAATTTTATCAATGGGAGGTACATGTACATTGTATTTGGCCTAAATTAACTAGATTAATTTATTTGTGGTTTCTTTTATTTTTGTCATTATTTGTGACTCTAAGAATGATATTTGTCCCACAATGATACATTTTGTTCCTAATCTCAATGAAGCTTTCGGTACTAGATGAAATATCTATAACTGAAAAAAAAAAATTATATCGATATTATATTTGGCATGCTGCTCAAATTTTCTTACTCATAAATTTTTTTTTCTTGATATGATAAGTTATAGTGTGTATATATTTTCTATTAAATAAAATACATATACGAAAAAATAATGAGATTTATTAAATAAATAAGGTTCTTAATGTTCAGTCCTATCTATAAGACAAACTTAGTGTTTGATCTTATACATTTTTCGAAATTATTTTTTCATTCTATAATTCAAAAAATACTCAAATCGCCCTTAAAATACAATGAGCACAAAAATTAGCATTTTGGTCCTAAAAATAAGAAATTTGTTTAATATCCTACCTTATTTGTTTAATACACCTCAACCAACGTTTCATCTTTTGTCGTTCTGGGTTTAATTATCCGTTATATAGTTCTAACATCGGAGTAGCGTGTTGAAGACCGACGACCTAAGGTTCCGAACTGTCGTCGACGTCCGATCGTTGGTGCATATTGACGGGGTTAGGTTGTATTCCGACTCGTTTGCGAGCATCATGAACTGACCGGATTGTAATGTTGGTTTCACTGAACCTGTAATTGATTTCTGATTTACGAATCAGTTTGTGTTGGTATCTGAGTTACGATTTAATCCATCATTTATCTGTTTGTCCCTTATGTACTGATTTACATAAAAGAGTTTAAGAATTGTATTTTGGTTCTTGTAATTTTGATCGTGTTGTTTGGGACTGAATTGGTTTTGTGTGTGATCGTCATCCTGCATTTGAAATTTACCATATTGTTGCATATTAGATGACGTATAATTTCATGCAAATTTACTATGTTGTATGTGTGTGAATTGTATATACAAATTTACCATAAGTATTTAGTGTCGTGAACTATATGTACGGATTTAGCATATTGTGATCAAATTTATCATAAGTACTTAATGCTGTGAAGTGTATGTACAAATTGATCATATTTAGATCAAATTTACTATAAGTACTTAATGCCGTAAGTTGATATTCTGATCAAATTTATTATGTTGTACATGTGTGAATTTTATGTACAAATTAACCATATTCTGATCAAATTTACCATGTTGTACTTAATACCGTGAACTGTATATACGAATTTAACATATTCTGGTCAAATTTACTATAAGTACTTAATGCTATGAACTGTATGTATGAATGTACCATATATTCAGATCAAATTTATGAACAGAATGAACATATTTTGCGCATCAAATCCTATCTATTTTTTTGGGCATTAGCATCAATGTTGGGACCATCTAATGAATTCTAGTATTTTTTTGGGCATCAGCATCAATGACCGATTTTGGAATGTGCAATATTCCGATATTGATGACATCATTTCAAAGTAATCAGATTTTATTTGAACAAATTTATTGTATTCTACGTTCAGCAAAACTATTTGTTATAAAATAACCATAATCTATTCATATTGAGCATATCATATTCTGATTCATAAGCATGAAAAATTTATTGGGCAATCAAATATTTCATTAAGATTCTGACCTATCACCATATTCTGACCTTAAAATTTTAGCCCCTATTTCAAAATAACATCCAGCGAATTCATAAGATTTGCTGAAAAATCGCATTCATAAGCATGGAAGATTTGTTGGAAAATCATAATTTCAGACCCCAATTTCGGTTAACAGCAGATTCAGTCACAAATTTCCATATTCTGTCACAATTTACCATATTCAGACCTTAAAATTTCAGCCCCTGTTTTATAATAACATCCGGCGAATTCATAAGATTTGTTGGAAAATCGTATTCATAAGTACAGAAGATTTACAAGAAAATTATCATAACTTCAGACCCCAATTCCATAATAAAATTTGATAAATTCCGTCACGAATTTACCATATTATGTCACATATTCATTGAAAAATATCCAGCGAATTGATTCCATAAGTATGGAAGATTCGTTGGACAATCAAATATTTCGTCAAGATTCTGGCCTATTACCATATTTGATCTTAAAATTTCAGCTCCTGTTTCATAATAACATTCGACGAATTCATAAGATTTGCTGAAAAATCGTATTCATAAGTATAAAAGATTTGTTAGAAAATCATAACTTCAGAACCCAATTTAGGCCAATAGCAGTTTTAGTCACAAATTTACCATATTCCGTCACAAATTTACCATATTTTGTTGCATATCCATTGAAAAATATCCAACGAATTGATTCCATAATCAGTTAAACTTTTTACCTTATTTAATCCCGTAATTTTAGCCATATTTATTATTACGATTATAAACATACCAAATCAGAATATAGGTTCTGACTTAAAAATGGATAATAAGGTAATCTAACACTTGAAAATAAGGACAAACTTGTCAAACCATATAAAATAGGGATGAAAACATAAGTTAAAAAAGTGTATTGAATGAAATACTACACTGTGAAGGTACATAAGATCCTGATTTGATTTACTCTAAATAAATATATTATTTTTATAAACTAAATAATTATTACTAAAACATAAGATGAGTAAGTTTCATAAAATTGACAAATATAACTCATGTTTAACTTAATTTCAGTATTTAAAGCTTAAATAGAAAAAAAATAAGATAGACTAAAAATATATATGTATTTTTATTAGGTTAAATATACATAAAGAATGCAAGCGTAATAACATACATTAAGTGATAAATTAAGATATTTTTTATAAAAAATAGTTATTAATATATAAGATGTATAATTATTTGCAAAAATTTAATAAAAAATATAACTTTATATAAACATTTAAAATTTTAATTTAAAAAAATATTTTACATTATACACGGTCGTATATATAATTATCAAATATATATTTAGATGCACACATAAATAAATTAAATATATTAAACAAAAAAGAGATAAAAAGTCTTAAAGGTATTTTTATCTTTTAGCAATAAAAACTAAGGCACTAATATAAAACTAACGGCAAGGGAATAACAGTCTAATAGTTTCAAAAACAATAGAGGTAACTATATTTTCTGAAACTTCAACGGAGGTCCCTGCATTTGTAAGAAACATCAGGGGAGGTCAATGCATTTTGCCCTTCATTCCAAGTCTAACATACATATGTACATACATAGGTATCTGATTGTCAGAAAAAGTTGGAAGTCAAATGTTGTGCAAATTTGTTGTGTTTGTAACATTGTTGATTTGTAAGCAAAAATGCTATAAGCACAATAAATTTGCACAATATTTGGCACAACATGACAAAACTACGTAGTTTTATTAAGGGAAAAAAAAGTGTGGTTTTGTTTGTTTACTTTTTCCTTAATGAAACGACGTAGTTTTGTCATGTTGTGTCAAATGTTGTGCAAATTTGTTGTGTTTGTAGCATTGTTGATTTGTAAGTTTAACTTAAGCCATTCAAGTTCCATAACAATGTGAAATCACTGATGAGATAAGAAGTCAAATAATAGCGCATTTCACTGCAACTACGACTGAAAATGACAGATTTCAACTGCTGAATAAGATAATGGCGTATCCATTTTGAGTCGTTGGCCATTCTTCGTTGCAGAGGAGCTAAAAGCAGAATAAAAATATCTTCTTGGGCTTATCTTAGCGGAGGTGCGTGTTTCCCTGTTCTTCAAATTAATATCTCCATCAGACTTTGCCTACAGTTTTAGCGTTCCTGAATTTGGATTTTTGTCTGATCTTTCGACCGGAAAGACGCTTATGGATTCTTTTACGGCTGCAATTTCTGGTTCCAAGATTGTATTTGACTGCGATCACGAGACCGTTTCAGCCTATTCAGATTTGGATTTCGTCCATGGGTTTCGATTCGAAGATAATTCTCTAGATCTTCCCACAGTTTCAAGTACCCAATACCCTACAATTCCCAACAGAACAGAGTCACCGGAAAACGATTCTGCAGGAAAAAGAGACTTATCCGACGCTGTTCTAAGTTACATATACCAAGTATTAATGGAAGATCATTCCGACGACGAGGCCTTCACTATCCAGGACTCCACTCTTGATGCTGCTGAGAAATCCTTATACGAAATCCTTCATGGGAAAGATCCTTCCACTTCCTCACCCGATTCGCCGTCAGAGACACAAACTAGTTGGCGATTCCGTGATAGGATAGAGGAAACTAAAAAGATCCTACCCAATGGGAATTTACGAACCTCTGATTATGAGTGCAATGGATTTACCCCTTCAGTAGCAAAGGCAAAGGTTCTGACCGTAAACGCCAACCCAGAAAAGGATAAAGCAGATTTGCAAGATAGCATACTGAGGAGAAGAAAAAGTCTTTACCGAGAGGAGAGCGCTGTAGAAGAAGGGAGAAGTAAGAAGTATTTTACGGTACACGCTGAAGAGTCAGTTTTACATGAGATGTTTGATAGGGTACTGTCCTTGTACCGCGATGCCTTGCCAGATGGGGTCGGTGTGGACTTGCGGCAAAAGGAGGGAGCAAAAGGGTCTGACGAATTGGCCTACCCTAGGATAGGCATTAGGAAAAGGGAAGCAATCGATATGAGGAGTCTCCTGATGCAATGTATGGAATCAGTTGCAAGCAACGATCAGGGGAGGGCAAGATCTTTACTGAAGCAGATAAGGTCGCGTTCTTCTCCCCTCGGCGATGGATCCCAGAGGTTGGCGCATTACGTCGCTAATGGCCTCGAGGCACGCTTAGCCGGTTATGGAAAATTGAAATACAAATCTCTCGCTTCAAGGATGACTGATACTAATGTTTTGAAAGCTTACAAATTGTACCTTTCGGCATTCCCTTTCATGGAGACATCTTTTTTCTTTACAAACCAGGTGATCATGGAGCTAGCTAAGAAGGCGACCACTCTTCACATTATCCATTTTGGTATCTTGTTTGGTCTTCAGTGGCCCTACGTCATTCAGCGCCTCTCAACAAGACCAGGTGGACCCCCCAAGCTTCGCATCACGGGAATTGAGTTCCACAATGCAAGTTTTCGTCTGGATTCAAGAGTTAAGGAAACGGGAAGTCGCTTAGCATATTATTGTGAGAAGTTTAACGTTCCGTTTGAGTACAATGGCATTGCACAGAAATGGGAAACGATTAGTGTTGAGGATCTCAGGATTGAGAAAGGCGAGGTGATTGCTGTCAACTGTATGTACCAGTCAATGTACCTACTTGATGATTCGATTAATCTTAGCCCACGGGATGCTGTTTTGAACTTAATCAAGAGGATTAGTCCAGATATCTTTATCCATGGAGTAGTTAATGGGACTTATAATTCCCCATTTTTCGTATCGCGGTTCCGCGAGGCGCTCTTCCACTACTCTTCATTTTTTGATATGGTTGAGGCTAATTTGACCCGCGAAAATCAGGAGAGGATGGTGTTTGAGAGAGACTTTATGGGAAATGCGTTATTCAATGTGATAGCATGTGAGGGAGCAGAGAGGATTGTGAGGCCAGAGACGTACAAGCAGTGGCAGATTAGGACTATGAGGGCTGGGTTCAGGCAGCTTCCTTTGAAGCAGGAGATTATGAATGAAGCAAAGGCTAAGGTCAAATTATGTTACCACAAGGGCTTTTTCATAAAAGAGGATAGCCAGTGGATGATAGCAGGATGGAAAGGGCGTGCCCTTGTTGCTCTCTCCTGTTGGAAACCTGCCTAGGAGTCTGCAAATTCGCTTAGCTAGTCTCAGGAGAGTTGATGATTGATTGTATGTAAGTTTTTCAACCTCCATCTTTTTTTCGGTTCAGGTTCTGTAGTTTACGATCTGGGATAAATTTCTACTACACTTGATTTCGATTTTACGCTACTCTAGGTTACTAATTTAAGAGCACATATCTTAAGTTTTTTATCCGGGCCACATAATGACTATCTCAACAGTTATGTGGAAACTTGTGGCATTATGATTCACAATGGCATTGCAGTTTAGAGGTTATAATGAAGAAAACTTGGTACAGGGAATATGGAAAACTGATCAAAGCCTTTGGGAGATGATTGCTATTATCCCTTAACTGGGAGCTCTTGACAATGGGCTGAAATTTTGTACTCCATAAGTAGTTCAAACCAAGGCTTTGTTTAGTCCTGAGTGATTTGTATCCAGTAGTGCTTTCTGTTACATAGGCTTGGTTGGAAACATGCTACCAAGGACAAAGGCTATCCCGGCACGAGATTCGCAAGGTTTCTTAGAAATTCAATGCATATTGAAATTAAATTGCAATAACTGAAAGTAAATCACATGATAGCATTCACTCTCCTTTCTTTCGACCTTTCGGCGATCTTAGAACACAACAATGCAACTTTTCAAGCTTTGGTTGCTTGAGAGAACCTCTGCCATTACTTGGAGATGGTTCTTGATCAGCGTGAGCATCTTTTCTGGGGTTATTTGGATGCAGTGTTTTGGAAACTACTTCAGCTTGCTTTCTTGTAACTGCTCCGTTGAGTTCTCTAATACATCCTGTGTTGACAAGTTTTCTTTTCCACTATTCTTCATTGTTTGATATGGTTGAGGCTAATCTGACCCGCGAAAATCAAGAGAGGATGGTGTTTGAGAGAGACTTTATGGCAAATGCGCTTTTCAATGTGATAGCATGTGAAGGAGCGGAGAGGATTGTGAAGCCAGAGACATACAAGCAGTGGCAGATTAGGACTATAAGGGCTGGGTTCAGGCAGCTTCCTTTGAAGCAGGAGATTATGGATGAAGCAAAGGCTAAGGTGAAATTATGTTACCACAAGGGCTTTTTCATAAAAGAGGAAAGCCAGTGGATGTTAGCAGGATGGAAAGGGCGTGCCCTTTTTGCTCTCTCCTGTTGGAAACCTGCCTAGGAGTTCTGCAAATTCACTTAGCTAGTCTCAGGAGAGTGGATGATTGATTGATTGTAAGTTTTTCAACTTCCATGTTTTTTCCCACTTTTTCGGTACTTATTAGGTTCAGGTTCAGTAGTTTACAATCTGGGCAAAATTTCTACTACTTCTGATTTTGATTTTACGCTACTCTAAGTTACTAAGTTAAGAGCATGTATCTTGAGTTTTTGACCGAGCCACATAATGACTAGTTTTGGACCAAGCCACATAATGACTATCTCAACAGTTACGTGGAAACTTGTGGCATTATGATTCACAATGGCATTGCAGTTTATAGGCTATAATGAGGAAAACTTGGTACATGGAAGACGGAAAACTAGTTTCTTCTGATTTTTGTTTCTGTATTCATCATGTAAATTTTGTACTTCACAAGTAGTTCAAATCAGGGCTTCGTTTAGTCCTGAGTGATTTGTGTCCATTAGTACTTTCTGCTACATAGGCTTGGTTGGAACTTGGAAACATGATACCAAGTACAAGAAGGTTACAGGCTACCCATCACAAGATTCGCAAGTATTCTTAGAAATTTAATGCATATTGAAATCAAATTCAAAGGACTCTGAAAGTAAATCACATGATAGCACTCACTCTCCTTTCTTTCAACCTTTCGGAGATCTTCGAACACGACAATCCAACTTTTCACGCTTTGGTTGCTTGAGAGAACCTCTACTGTTACTTGGAGATGGTTCTTGACCAACTTGAGCATTTTTTTCTGGGGTTATTTGGATGCAGTGTTTCGGAAACTATTTCAGTTTGCTTTCTTGTAACTTCTCCATTGAAGTCCTTGTTGGAAATATTTAGTTTTGAGTTCTCTTATACATCCTGTATTGACAAGTTTCCTCGGTAATTACGAAAAGGGAGGGTACTCAGAAGATGTGTAGTTAAAAGTTAAAAACTATCAGATAAATTTAATCCATGTGTGCATGTGTATCAGGGTATTTGCACTCGCACACAATTCACATGTACATGAAAGAGTCTTGAGCTAAGGGGAGTTTGAAGACATGTACATGAAAGCACATGCAAAGATGATTCACCCAATATTGGACCATGCCATGTGGACAGTGACCCCTGGTGACCCTCTGGATCCTCCTCCCCTTAAGAGGATGACAGGCAGGCCCAGGAAAATAGAAGGAGGGAGGCTGATGAGCCTGTAGCAAGGGTCAGTGAATCCAAGAGATCACAGACTTTAAAATGTGCATGGTACAAGGAGTTTGGCCATAAGAAGGGGACATGTCAAAGGGGACCAGGTAGGGGTAGGGGTAGGGGCATAGATTCATCTGGTGGTAGGGGATCTTCAAAGGACAGGGAAAGCACGCGCATCTGCATTAATTGCTAGCTTCAACTATCATAATCAAGGTTGGGGATTATTCCCTACTCCTTAGCACCTGCTTCGACTAGGGAATGGGGGACAACTGATGAGCTCGATTTGGACGCAAGACAAATCGTTCAGTCGCACGGCTAGCTGACTGAGCAAGCATATCAATGGCCGACCGGACTCAACCTAGACTTGTTTGGGGAAGCTCGGCATGTGCAAGGTAGCGAAAGCGTTGCTCGGACGCCCAACTCTGCTCACTAAACAAACTCAAGCTTAGTGCCCCGTCCTGCAGATTGCGTGCGAAATTCAAAGGTCATCCTCTCGAAGAAGGAAGCATAAACAGAGATTGCGGCTGACATGCCGCCCTAGACGGCCCACTTTCCTAAAGCTCCGAGAACTATCTAAAAGGGTAAGGCAAGGCAAGGCACGTAAAAGCCATTCAAACCTATCTACATTCAAGAACAGTTTCTTCTTCTCCGGTAGTGATTCTTCTTCTCCGGTAGTGATTCTAACTTGATCGTCGGAGGGTCCACGACTAAACCACCACTCCTGGGTCATCGGACCCAGGAGCCAGAAACCAATCGGATCGCCGTTGTCCATTTTCTGGCATCATCAAACTCAATCCGTTAATGTCATTAGCATTTTGTTACAATTGAAAAGCTAAATGGGACATCGATATAATTAGAAGATTGAGGGAGTTAAATGATACCAAGCGATAGATGGGTTTTTTTTTTTGTAAATTATTGCATGTTTGGGAACTCAGATATTGTATGTTTTGGGGGGAACACAGTGGCATTTCGTAATGCTATAGTTTGTAATGGTAATGGCAGGTGTCATTTTGGTAATCATTTGGATTGTAATGGTAATGAACTCTAGTTTGCTGGTATTGTGGTTTTTGTATCTTGTCTTCAACTGCTGCGATTTAGAAATGCTATTATGAAAGAGTGCATGTGAAATGTTATAGTGAAAAAGTGTGTTAACAAATCCTTTTTTTTTTCCGATCAGCAAAATAAATTTATAGCCATTGATAGAAAAGTTACAGGATACAAAAGGACCTACACCTTAATCGCAAAGGGTGTTGGCAAGGTGCCAACACGAGCGGAAAAAGAGATGTAGGTACAAAAATATCCTTGACTACACCTAATAAACACACCCCAAAGCTCCTCTCTGGCATCTTAAGATTTCATTCACCGAATAATCCATAAGCTTGAGCTTGCTCTTCACCCATAACATCACTCTGGTCTGGATAATTTGGAGCAAATCATTCTCATCTGGTTGTTTAGCACTGAAAGCCAGTGCATTGGGCACCAACCAAATGCCCAAAATGGTTGAGAAGAAGCAGGCATCCCCCAATGCCTTTTCCTCTTTTGGACAGGATCGGTCAAGCCAAAGTTCAGACAACACAGATAAGGAGAGAGGACAAACCCAATTAAGATCCCACCAGTTTATTTACCTGCACCAAATTGTCCAAGATAGATTGCAACGCATCAATAGGTGATCTGCAGATTCCAACACATCATTGCAGAAGCAGCACAAACCTTTGGCCACAGGTGTGATGTTTCTCCTAATAAGTTGATCTTTGGTTGAGATTCTCCCTTGGATTTCCATCCAAGAGAAAACTTCCACTTCAGGAGGGCCACTATTCTTCCATAAATTAGCCAAGGTGTTTTGTACCTGAAATTGTTGGCTCTCCCACCGTTTGTAGGCAGACTTGACTGAGTATTTTCCATCCTTCGCCCATATCCATTTGATGGTGTCTTCTTTGGAATCATCCAGTGCAATCATAGATAAAGTATCTGACAATTCTTGCAGCTGTTGTCTTCAAATGCTGCAATTTGGAAATGTTTGTGTCAACAATGCAATTTTTTCCTTTTTAGTGAATGAGAATGGTAATGTGATTCAACGGAAAAGTCAATCGATAGCATAATAAACAAAACGAGGATTACAAACAAATATTACCAAATTGTCATTACAATAATAACATTTTCATTCACTTACACCTGCGAACCCTTGCTTCAAACAACCCCACGACCATTTCATTTTGCAAGGATAACAAACAAAACAATTCTCAAACATATGAGAACCAAATTCTTCAAGAACTTTATCTGCACTTCAAGTGCTTCAATCTTTGCCGCCACATCATAAGTTAGACCCCCTTCAAAAGCAGTACGCCTCCGTTCCTCCATTACCAAAGGCCCGTCACGGGGGTACCAGGAGAAGGAGGCACCAATATCAGAATGTGCATTTTTCCACTGCACATGAATAGTAGTGTCTTGTTTTGTTAGGCTTAGATCCGATAAAACAGATGGTTACCTTTATTTTGCAAAAGCAAACACGGTTTTAGCACTTAATGAAACAACTTACATTAGTTGAAGAAGAGTCACTCGTCATCTTGTACAACAAAAAAAAACAAACTTCAGGGGAGGTGAGTGAAATACTCAAACAGCCAGTCCATGGGCCACAACTGCTACAATTTGCGTGGGAAAATGTAGGTATGAAGTGGGAGAAATGGGAAGGGTTTATACTTTATAGAGAGGTCAGACGGGTATTTTAGGCACGAAAATGTGGTGGTAGCATGAAATCATCACCCACTCAACTTTACAGTCCAAAACATCACGGAAAGAGGGTCTGACATAATTTCAGCAAAAGTAAAGGAGGACAATATAATTTTAAAAACCTGAGGAAGGTCATTGTAATTGTCAAAAACCTCAACGGAAGTGAGTGAAATTTACCCAAAATATTATATTGGTATCTGATTGTCAGAAAAAGTTGGAAGTCATAGAAACGTGTTTTTTTTTTTTGCTTTAACTTCCACCATTCAAGCTCCGTAATAATGTGAAATCACTGATGAGATGAGAAGTCAAAGGTCAGCCATTACCTACTGCAACTATGACTGAGAATGACAGATTTTAGCTGCTAAATAAAATATAATGGTGTATCCATTTTGGGTCGTTGGCCATGTTTCGTCGCAGAGGAGCTAAAAGCAGACTAATACATCTTCCTGGGCTTATCTTAGCGAGGTGTGTTTCCCAGTTCTTCAACTTAATATCTCCAACCGAATTTGCCTACAGTTTTTGAGTTCCCGAATTTGGATTTTTGTAAAGGACAGACGCTTATGAATTCTTTTACGGATGCAATTTCTGGTTCCAAGATTGTATTTGATTGCGATCACGAGTCTGTTTCAGCCTATTCAGTTTCGGATTACGTCCATGGGTTTCAAATCGAAGATAATTCTCTAGATGGTGGTGTCATAGATCTTCCCACAGTTTCAAGAACCCAATACCCTATAATTCCCAACAGACCGGAGTCACCGGACAATGATTCTGCAGGAAAAAGAGAGTCATCCGAGGATGTTCTAAGTTACATATACCAAGTATTAATGGAAGATGATTCCGAAGATGAGGCCTTCACTATCCAGGACTCCACTCTTGATGCTGCTGAGAAATCCTTATACGAAATCCTTCATGAGAAAGATCCTTCCACTTCCTCACCCAATTCGCCCTCAGAGACAGAAACTAGTTGGCGATTCCGTGATAGGATAGAGGAAACCAAAAAGACCCTACCTAATTGGAATTTTGGAACCTCTGATTATGACTGCAATGGATTTACCCCTTCAGTAGCAAAGGCAAAGGTTTTGACGGTAAATGACAACCCAGAAAAGGATAAAGCAGATTTGCAAGATAGCATACTGGGGGGAAGAAAAAGTCTTCACCGAGAGGAGAGTGCTGTAGAAGAAGGGAGAAGTAAGAAGTATTTTACGGTCTACAGTGAAGAGTCAGTTTTACATGAAATGTTTGATAGGGTACTGTCCATGTACCGCGATGACTTGCCAGATGGGGTCAGTGTGGACTTGCGGCAAAAGGAGGGAGCAAAAGGGTCTGATAACGAATTGGCCTGCCCTAGGATAGGCATTAGAAAAAGGGAAGCAATCGATATGAGGAGTCTACTGATGCAATGTATGGAATCAGTTGCAATCAACGATCAAGGGAGGGCAAGATCTTTACTGAACCAGATAAGGTTGCGTTCTTCCCCCCTTGGCGATGGATCCCAAAGGTTGGCGCATTACTTCGCTAATGGCCTTGAGGCACGCTTAGCCGGTTCTGCGAAATTAAAATACAAAACTCTCGCTTCAAGGATGACGGAGGCTGATGTTTTGAAAGGTTATCAATTGTACCTTTTGGCATTCCCTTTCATGGAGACGTCTTATTTCTTTGCAAACCAGGTGATAATGGAACTAGCTAAGACGACGACCACTCTTCACATTATCCATTTTGGTATCTTGTTTGGTCTTCAGTGGCCCTCCCTCATTCAGCGCCTCTCAACAAGACCAGGTGGACCCCCAAAGCTTCGCATCACGGGAATCGAGTTCTCCCATGCGAGTTTCCGTCTGGATTCAAGGGTTAAGGAAACAGGAAGTCGCTTAGCATATTATTGTGAGAAGTTTAACGTTCCATTTGAGTACAATGGCATTGCACAGAAATGGGAAACGATTAGTGTTGAGGATCTCAAGATTGAGAAAGATGAGGTGAATGTTGTCAACTGTTTGTTCCAGTCAATGTTCCTACTTGATGATTCAGTTAATCTTAGCCCACGGGATGCTGTTTTGAACTTAATCAAGAGGATTTGTCCAGATATCTTTATCCATGGAGTAATTAATGGGACTTATAATTCCCCATTTTTCGTATCGCGGTTCCGCGAGGCGCTCTTCCACTACTCTTCATTGTTTGATATGGTTGAGGCTAATTTGACCCGCGAAAATCAGGAGAGGTTGGTGTTTGAGAGGGACTTTATGGCAAATACGTTTTTCAATGTGATAGCATGTGAAGGAGCGGAGAGGATTGTGAGGCCAGAGACATACAAGCAGTGGCAGATTAGGACTATGAGGGCTGGGTTCAGGCAGCTTCCTTTGCAGCAGGAGATTATGAATGAAGCAAAGGCTAAGGTGAAATTATGTTACCACAAGGGATTTTTCGTAAAAGAGGACAGCCAGTGGATGTTAGCAGGATGGAAAGGGCGTGCCCTCGTTGCTTTCTCCTGTTGGAAACCTGCCTAGGAGTCTTGCGAATTCGCTGAACTAGTCTCAGCAGAGTGGATGATTGATTGTACGTAAGTTTTTCAACTTCCATGTTTTTCCCCACTTTTCGGTAATTTTAGGTTCAGGGTCCGTAGTTTACAATCTGGGCAAAATTTCTACTACTCCAAGTAAGTTAAGAGCACATATCTTAAGTTTTTGGTCCGTGCCACATAATGACTATCTCAACTGTTATGTGGAAACCTGTGGCGTTATGCTTAGCATTGCAGTGTATAGGCTATAATGAAAAAAACTTTCTGATTTTTGTTTCTGTATCCATCATGTAAATTTTGTACTCCAGAAGTAGTTGAAATCAAGGCTTTATTTAATCCCGATGTATCCATTAGTAATTTCTGTTACATAGGCTTGGTTTGAAACATGCTACCAAGGACACGAAGGTTACAGGCTACCCGTCACAAGATTCGCAACTAGGCTTAGAAATACAATGCATATTGAAATCAAATTCCAATGACTGAAAGTAATTCACACGATAGCACTTACTCTCCTTTCTTTTGACCTTAGAACACGCCAATCCAACTTTCACGCTTTGATTGCTTGGGAGAACCTCTGTCGTTACTTGCAGATGATTCTTGATCAACTTGAGCATTTTTCTTGGGTTACTTGGATGCAGTGTTTCGGAAACTACTTCAGCTTTGCTTTCTTGCAACTTCTCCATTTGGAGTCTTCGTTGGAAATACTTAGTTTCAAGTTCTTATAAATTCTATGTTAACAAGTTTTCTCTGCAATTACGAAGAGAGGATACTGAGAAGATGTGTGTAAAAGTTAAGATAAATCAGATAGATTTAATCAATATGTGCATGTGTATGTGTATGCGCACACGATTCACATCATTTATTGTATCAGTTATCAGTTAAGTACACAGAAGAATAACATGATGATAGAGAACTTGAAGGATCAATGCACCCACACATCAGAAATTCTTTCATTTCGATTACCAGCACATGTGGTGGGGACATCTGGTTGACAAGGGTCTGCTGCTTCTTCATTCAATTTCTACCCAGATGAAGAAGGGCAGCACAATCCACAATAGCGCAAATACTGAAATAGCTTTTGAAAACATTTTCAAGCCACTCAATCCGTATACTCCATCTACACGTGGATTAAAAGCTTGAAACGACAACCTGCCTTCTATTGATCCTGGATGGGGATCGCCTTCTACAATCACTAGGCTGCATACAAGGGAGCCTTGAAGATTCAGAAAATAGTTGGAAGGGAGGAAAACTACCAAAAAATAAGCATAGAAGGTAGAGGAGTCCCAGCAACAGCTGCTCAACTATGAATGAAATATCTGTGGTGGGGGGGACGATAAAACATTGGCCTCGTTGATAACTTTCCATGATCACAAATCTGATGATCAGAAGGTATTAAGATACATGACACAACCAGAAGAGGCAAAATAATCGCACATGCCAAAGGAAATCTGCCCATGAGCATGAAGCCACCCATTGATGAATGGTCTTATTCTTGTAGGAAACAAACTATAGTAGTACATAGCGTGCGGAATTACCGCATCATGCTTTTTAACTGAACATTAATTGGAAAGAAGTTTAATCAAGGGATCACTAAAATGATGCTCTAGCACTGGCATTACTAGCCTTGTCAACTAATTCCTTCTGCCAGTGAATCTGTCAACGAAGGGCAGAAGGGCAGAAAATCGTAACTAATAGCAGTTGAGAAACCTTTTCTAAGATCAATACACAATGAATACTAGAAAACCAACTTGTTTGCTGAAACAACAATGCAACACTACCACTTCGATGTGCCAATTTGAAGCTAGGGCTCCATCCCAGTTCGTGACATAAAACGATCATAAACACTGTCCATAAAACATATACAAAAAACTACGCCACAAAATCCAGGCAATGGACAAGAATGAGAAAGTACAAATCTAATTTAATTATCGAAAAATCTCACCAAATAATCAGTATATATCATCGTTATTCAAAGGTATGAAATCACATATCAGAGCTGTGAACTACTATAAACTAAAAATAAAAAAGGGTCCAAAATCACGCACGAGAGAGAGAGAGAGAGAGATCCTTCTTGCTTTTCTCTTCTTTCTGAGATGCCCTTTGCATGAACTGAAAGAAGAAAATGAAATTTCCGAAATTGAGTACTAAAAGTTCACAAAGGCGATATTCAGAGCCTCACAAATTCCAAGTAATGCTTTAAAAGAAGTTTTCGAAACGATACAGAACACCCGCGCAAATTTAAGCCAAACCCATATTAAATATCTGAGGGGGGTTACTTCGAATTCGGCAATTTTGCAACACAGACTGGTTCATTTAGCTATACGAAGGAGGATAAAGATGGCTGCGAATCTGCCATCGTTATTCTACCTTCAAGCTCTTCTGAGTGCTGGATATCACGCACATTGAATATTCTCTAAAGCCCCTCTAATGCCGAAATATATAGAGCTCCAAACAATATGCCCCACCCTCTTTCTTCTCTCTATATGTATGTGATCTCTCTCGTAGCAACAACCATCGGAGCAAAAGCTCTATTTTGTTTTCTTCAAGACACGCATCAGATTAATCAGCCCCAAGAGATGTTGTTAACTAAAAACTCTTGGCGCAATGACCATTATATCCGCAAAATCTCTTTCTTGGAAAGAGGGAGAGTTCGGTCTCCCAATCAGGGGTTGCTTCTTCCTTTGTGCTTCCGTTTTCTCATTGTTTCCATGAGAGAGACGTTTATTCAATATATTTTTCTTTGAAAACTTGTAGTTTTCCGACTCAAAACTTCCAACCTAGAGGATTTTTGATAGAACTTGGGAAGTGAATGAGAGATTTTATTGATGATTTTTGGAAATGTATTACAAAGAACTAGAGAGATATAGAGAGATTGTAGAGGAGAAAGAGAGAGAAGTTCAGAATTCAGAGAAGAGAACAATACATTCGATGCCCTTTCAGTTATGGCCTTCCCTCCTTATATCTCCCTCCAAGAGTAACTAACTAACCATTGAAACAAATTGTAACAGACTCAACCGACTGTAACCGACTCAAGATGAAAAGACACACTAGTCCCTGAACAGGTAGACAATTGCAATTAAGTCCCCAATGCTTATCAATACCATCCCCTTGAAAGGCAACCTTGTCCTCAAGGTTGGAAATTGGGAAACCTTTGATGCAGGTCAGCCCACTTCTCCCACGTTGCATCCTCCGGTATGGAATTAGACCACTGCACCAGAACCAAGGTGTAAGGCCTGTTATGATGCTTAATCAATCTTCTATCCAATATTGCCACGGGCTCAAGTTGCATTTGGCCTGTCTCACCCGTGAGAGGGAGCTCAGACTGGACCACAACACGATCACCAAGTTTTTTCTTCAGTAGGGACACATGGAAGACAGGATGAATTTTGGACTGAGCTGGCAACTGTAATTTGTAAGCCACTGGACCAACTTTCTGCACCACTTGATAGGGCCCAAAGTACTTAGGAGCCAATTTTGCGTTGCGTCTAAAAGCCACTGTAACCTGTCTAAGGGGTTGGAGTTTAAGATAAACCCAGTCCCCTACCTCAAACTCCCTTTCACTCCTATGTAGGTCTGCAATTTGTTTCATCCTGTGCTGTGAAATAGCCAAATTCTCTTTGATCAGCTTAAGAGCAGTGGTCCTATCTTGCAATAATGAATCAGCTGCTGCTACTGTCGTTCCTCCTGGAACATAATGCATCAGGTTAGGAGGTTTTTGTCCGTACAGAGCTTCATATGGGGTACAACCAGTGGAGATGTGGAAGGTAGTGTTATACCACCATTCAGCGAGAGGAAGCCATTTAACCCAAGCTGTAGGCCTGTCACTAGTCAAACACCTTAGATATTGCTCCACACACCTGTTTACAACCTCAGTTTGTCCATCGGACTGGGGATGATAGGCAGTGCTCAAATTGAGAGTAGTACTTTGTAATCTGAACAGTTCCTTCCAGAAAGTACTGGTAAAAATGGTGTCTCTATCAGAGACAATTGATTGGGGCATACCATGAAGTTTGAAAAGAAATAATTGGGCCACAGTAGTAGCAGTGTAAGGATGGGACAGAGCCAAGAAATGTGCATATTTACTCAATCTGTCCACTATTACCAGTATCACATTTTTGTTGCTAGAATTAGGTAACCCTTCCACGAAGTACATAGATATGTCACTCCAAAGCCTATCTGGAATAGGCAAGGGTTGAAGCAAACCAGGAGATGCCACATTCTCATGCTTATGTCTCTGGCATATATCACAACCAGCCACAAAGTGAAGCACATCTTGCTTCATCCCTTTCCAAAAGAAAGCTTGTTTCAAACGTTGGTAAGTTCTCTCACCTCCAGAATGGCCACCTGCAGGTGTGGAATGATGCTCAGTGATGAGTTTCAAACGAAGTCTAGGGTCAACACCCACCACTAGTCTAGACTTATAGTACAACATTTGATGTTGCCAAGAAAAATGGGAATGTGTGGTAGGGTCTTGTTCCAAATCTTGGATGATCTTTTGTAATGTTTGATCTTGTAACCAACTGTTTTGAAGCTCTTTCACCCAACTGCAGAGAACCACTGTCATAGCCATTAATTGACTATCATCTGCCATTCTAGACAAAGCATCGGCTGCTAAATTAGATTTCCCAGCCTTGTAGGTTATTTGGTAATCATACCCCATCAACTTAGTCAACCACTTTTGCTGCATTAAGGTGGTAACCCTTTGTTCCAATAAAAATTTCAGACTTTGATGGTCAGTTCTGATGACAAATTGTCGTCCCAGCAAATAATGCCTCCACTTTGTAACAGCCATTACCACTGCTAGGAGCTCTTTTTCATAAGTGGACAAACCCAAACGAGTAGCTGATAGAGCTTTGCTGTAGAAGGCTATACGTCGGCCATTCTGCATTAAAACTGCTCCTATACCCCTGCCAGAAGCATCACATTCCAGCACAAAAGGTGTAGTATAATCAGGTAACACCAAAACTGGAGCTGTAGTCATAGCTTGCTTGAGTTGGTTAAAGGCATTTTTGGGCTTCATTGGACCATTTAAAAGAGTCTTTTTTGAGCAATAAGGTCAGAGGTTGACAAATCTTGCCGTAATCTTTAATGAACCTCCTGTAATAGCCTGTAAGACCAAGGAACCCTCTAAGGGCCTTGAGGGTCTGTGGTGTAGGCCACTTAGTCATGCAATCTATCTTGGCTGGATCAAGCCCCACCCCTTGGTTAGTTATCACATGTCCCAGATAGTCCACTTGTTGCTTTCTAAAAGCACATTTGGATAATTTTGCACACAGTTGGTGCTCTCTCAATTTGCTTAAAGTCAGGGTCACATGATGCAAATGTTCAGTCCAAGTCTTGCTGAAGATGAGAATGTCATCAAAGAAGACTAACACAAACTTCCTCAGATATGGTCGAAACACATGATTCATTAGACTTTGGAAAGTTGAAGGAGCATTAGTCAATCCAAAAGGCATAACTAAAAATTCATAATGTCCCTCATGTGTCCTAAAAGCTGTTTTCTCCACATCTTTAGGCTCCATCCTAATCTGATGGTATCCAGACCTTAAATCCAACTTAGAGAAATAGGCTGCTCCATGCAACTCGTCCAGTAGTTCATCAATTATGGGAATTGGAAACTTGTCTTTGATGGTATCCTTGTTTAAAGCACTGTAATCAATGCACATCCTCCAAGTATTGTCTTTCTTTTTAACTAATAACACTGGAGAAGAAAAAGGTGATACACTAGGCCTTATGACTCCTGTGGCCAACATTTCAGCTACCAATTTTTCAGTCTCATTCTTTTGGATATAAGGATATCTATATGGTCTTATGCTAGGTGGTTGGGTGCCAGGCTTAAGTGGAATTTTATGGTCATGGGACCTGAAAGGGGGCAGTTCCTTAGGTTCCAAGAACACATCTTCAAAATCATGCAATATAAGCTTAAGATCAGGTTGTACCTCTTCCAGAGTGGTGGCTTGAATGCTGCATAATTGTGCTAAGACCCCATGCCCTTTTTTGTGAATCAAATGCTGCATCTCTTTAGTATCTATAACTTGAACATTTGTGGGTTGATCCCCCTTCAGCACCAAATTCTTGCCTTCAACCTGAAACTGCATCTGTAACTCCTTGAAATCCCAAGTTACTGGACCCAGAGTTGACAGCCATTGTACTCCGAGAACCATATCACAACCGCCTAGAGCCAACAACCTGAACTCAGAGTTAAAAATGGTATCCTGCATAGACCATTGCAGGTATTTAATGATGGCCCTACTGCTGATCTTGGACCCATCTGCTACCACAATGGCTAAGGGAGCAGTAGATTGGACCCTCACTCCTGTCTTCTTGGCTATGGAAGGATCCAGAAAGTTATGTGTATTACCTGAATCCACCAGAATGTTAATCTCAGTTTTCTTGACAAATCCTTTGACTCTCATAGTTCTAAAGGATTGGATCCCAGAGAGCGCATGTATTGAAATATGGAAGTCTTCAGGAGAATCCCCCGAATTCAGTTCTTGTTGAGCCTCCTCAAACACTTCCTCCTCTTCTTCAACTTCTAACATAAACAATTGTTTCTTCTTGCAAACATGTCCTCTGAAGTATTTTTCATCACATCCGAAACACAGACCTTTGGCCTTCCTCTCATCCAATTCTTTCGGTGTAAACCTCTTAATTGAACCAAAACTCTCAATATTCTTAGGTGTAAACTCCTGAGTCTTTGTTGGTAGTGTGTTATAAGGGATAACAGAACGTGTAAGGCCCTTGTTCTTCTTATTCATGGCTTCCACAGTATCTTCTTGCAACCTAGATAATCCCATAGCTTGGGATATGGTTTGGGGCTGGAACATCTGCACACCGCCCTTAATCTCATCCTTCAATCCGCTCACAAAACAACTTATAAAGAATTCCTCTGTGAGACCGCTTGTTTTATTAGCTAGCTCCTCAAATTTCTCCTGGTAAACCTTAACAGTACTCCATTGTTTGAGTTTTGTTAACTGTCCCAAGGCATCATCGAAGACACTATCTCCAAATCTGAGGATAAGAACTCTGGTAAACTCACTCCATGTGCGCAGAGTATGAGATTTTTCAAACCACCTGTACCAGTGCATGGCCTTACCTTCCATGTGGAGTGAAGCTATTCTTAATCTCTGATTTTCGTCAATAGCATTCAACTCAAAGTATTTCTCACATTTGTAAACCCACTCCTCAGGTTCTTCTCCAAAAAATTTAGGAAAGTCTAATTTTGGTTGGAAAATTCTTGTGTGCCCTAAATTCAAGTGAGGAAGCGGCAGTAATGGAGGAGACGACGTAGATGATACCTTTTCTTGAAGCTGTTCGTACTTCGAATTCAGATTGACGATTAAGTGCTTGATCCCTTCCATCGTTTCCATGAATCCTTCCATTGACGCTGCTTGACGATCAGTAACATCAGTTAAGTGTTGAATCGAGTCATGAGACGTTTCCGACAGCTTGCGAATTGATTCTTCCAAACGCTTAATTTCCTGAGATCGAGTGTTTTCCGCCATGATTTCAAGCTCCCACAGTCAGAGGATTAGGGCTCTGATACCACTGATAGAACTTGGGAAGTGAATGAGAGATTTTATTTATGATTTTTGGAAATGTATTACAAAGAACTAGAGAGATACAGAGAGATTGTAGAGGAGAAAGAGAGAGAAGTTCAGAATTCAGAGAAGAGAACAATACATTCGATGCCCTTTTAGTTATGGCCTTCCCTCCTTATATCTCCCTCCAAGAGTAACTAACTAACCATTGAAACAAATTGTAACAGACTCAACCGACTGTAACCGACTCAAGATGAAAAGACACACTAGTCCCTGAACAGGTAGACAATTGCAATTAAGTCCCCAATGCTTATCAATTTTTCAGACCAAGGGTTGCTTTGTGTGTTCTCCGATAACATCTATTGTTCTCCGATCTGCATTGTTTGTTCATCAAAAAGCTATGAGGTATGCGACGCAGTTATCCTTTTATTGGACTTCGTTTTACCTTTCATTTTTGGGTTTGGAAATAATTTTCGAGCTAGGGTTTTGGTAATATTGATTCCGAACTGGGTTTTTGTTGATCTTGATTTCAGATTCTTTTTGTCTTCTGTTTTGCGATTGGGTTTCGTTGGTGTGCAAAATACGAATTTTTTATGAAAATAGGGCTAATACGGAAAGAAACAAGCGAAATAGGGCAGATCTTAAACTAATTATAAAACTAGGGCAAAACGCAACTTGGATTCGCGTTTTTTGTGTGATATGGCATGGATGTGCCAGCATGGTCTATGTACGCAAATTAGAAATGCGTATTAGAGTAATACGCAAGTTGGAAAAGCGTATTACACTAGTGTAATACGCAAGTTGGAAACACGTATAAGTAGTACGCAATTTCGAAACGTGTTTTAGTGTGCTGTATAAATAGAACTCAGTTCATCTGACGTTTTGAAGGAAAAAAATAATTGATGGCCGACCCTCTGTCAGCATACTTAGCTGAACACAGGTCATCAAAAATATTTCGTATGAGTCATCTAAGTGGTTACCGGAGAGAGTGTGTTGAAACGAATAGGATAATTAGTTGGCAGCGTAATGGTCTGATCCCCGGTAGCAGTGTTCATCAGAGCGAAGACCACAGGTAGCTTGGCATATTATGACCGCAGGGGGAAAAGAATTTTTGTGGAGCCGAAAGTGCAGTATGACGCCGTCAAGGATGTGTACTTTATGATTGATTGGAATCAGACATCATACGAGGGACAAATTGCGGATTATTTGGAGTGGCCAAATTTGTTTGTCGAGCGTAACAAGCTCGAAGCGAAGTGTAGGAATTTTTTTACTAAAGTTCCGAAACCGCGTTCTGTTGGGATGATTTTATGTACAAGACAGAATCAACCGTACGAAGACGTTAGTCGAAGGCTGCACGTAGAAATTCGTGCTATGTATCGACGTGTAATGCGACAAAGCTTGATAAGGGATGCTGTTAGAGCTGCGGAGAGAAACGGTTCAAACCCGAGGGCGTTGATTAGGACCATTCAGGAGGATCCACAGTACGGGACTGATCCGGAAGTTTCGGATTTGTCTGAGTAGTTTAGTTTTTTTAAGTGCAGGTCTGAAATTAATTCTATGTATTGAACTTGCGGACTTTATGTGAATTTTAGACTCTGTGTAATAAAAGTTTATTTGGTTGACTCAAAACGTAATATGAGATCGATAAACAACATATTGTTGCCATAAAATAAGAATTAGAGCGTAAATTGTAAAATAAGAAAGGCAAATATACAATGAAGAACAAAGAAGATAAAAAAAAAAAATTTAAATTTATCGGATAACATGATAAATTGGAAAACGACAAATTGACAACATACAATAAAAAACAAAGAAGAGCGCGAAATAAAGAAGAGCGACAAATTTAACTACTACGCCCGGCTCCTATTGTTCTAGCAGGACAAGTACGCCTGTTGTGACCCGTTCCTCCACATAATTTGTAATTTTGAATCTCGGATGGCCGCGATTCCTGCCAATCCATTTCATTTCTGAATCGGCGGGTCTTTGACCTTCCTTTTCTCCTCTTACAGTTCATTGGTGGGAATATACGGACTCCAGTGTACGGGGGCCAATAGCTAGGGTCTCGGATTGGATTGAAATGTTGTGTACAATATGTCTGCACATCTCTAGCGGTAGTCCACATGGGGTCTACATAATTGAGATGGTTCAAGGCCATTTTGTTGCACGCAGCAATCGCGTGGGAGCAAGGTATCTTCCATTGGTCTCATTTTTGACACGTGCATGTACGTTGACGTAGCCTCACAGTATGTTTGCGGTTTCCTTTATAAGGTGACGTCGGATCTGTAGCTGTAATTACCTCGAACACTGCATTGACCCGGCTGTATTCAACCACCCTGTGATATCTTGCCTTGTCGCTCCACCTCTTAAGCAATTTAATCGCAAATTCAGTGTAAACTTGTCCCATTAAGTTATTTGTTGTGGAAATTTCGCCCTTCTCACAAAAGTAAGAAATGCACTTGTAGAGGGTCACTGTGACTGCTGCTTGTACTGGTAAATGTCGCGCATCTTTCATAACGCCGTTGAAGCACTCAGAAACATTGGTGGTCATGGACCCATATCGCCTTCCACCATCGTGGGCAAAGCTCCACTTCTCGACGTCCATCTCGTCGATAACCTTGCCAACATCTCCTTCGTGCAAAGGGCGAATTTGTTGTAGTGCCTGGTTGAACTTGGATACTTGTAGTTCATTTTCCGTCATCTTCACCAGGTCCCCTATTTTCTTGCCGAATTTTTTGGCAAAGTTCGCTCCTACATGTCTAGAGCAGAACTGATGATATGCTTGTGGAGGTTTCCATTTAGGATCAGTTTTTAAGTACCCCACAAGACCAGTGTGCCTGCCCGTAATTAGGCACAAACCAGGCTTGTCTGTAACGTAGGCCCTTATTTGGCGTAGAAACCACCCCCACGTGTCAGTTGTCTCTTGATCCACGATGGTGAATGTGACAGGAATTAGCGCGTTGCATGCGTCTTGCGCGACCGCAATGAAAAGTGTATGTTTGTATTTTCCACTCATGAAAGTGTCATCTGCACATTGAACAAGCCGGCAATGTTTAAAAGCCTCGATGCATGGTCCGAAAGCCCAAAAGACTCGGTCAAATGGAATCCCCCCTCCACCACGTGTTGGACCATTTTCGGTTTCTAGCCTCCAGACGGTACCTGGATTAGCTCGAGCAGCCTCGATGAAAAATTGTTCAAGCTTATTGTATGATTCATCCCAATCACCATAGATCTCCGCAATGGCCTTTTGTTTGGCTGCCCAACATTTGACATATGATGCCTCAAAACCTCCGCAGTTCTTCTTGATGGTTGCAATGATGGTTTTGATTTTAATTGCTGGGTCAGAATGGACCTCTGCCCGTATATAGTTCAAAATATAAGAAGCATCTAGCATGGGTGGTCAGATATCATATTTGATGTGACACACGTATGAGGTCCAGCATATTTTGAAATAATTCATATTCCTCCCTCCTTCGGCTTCGAGTGGGCACGTAAACGCCATGAACAGGGTTCCCGATTGCTGCAAACATAAGAAATTGAGGAGGTATTGGACTCTACCACCTTCGCCGTGTGATTTCGATCCATACTGTATGCTTTCACGGCCCTTTGTACAACAACTTTTGATGGGAATATCATTTCCTTGTGAAGCTCTGATCTGTTGTCCCAACCAACTACATCCATGTCCAGCAATGTTGGGGATGGATCGATGATGTTTGTCCACGTATTCTGCGTGTAGATGTACGACGGTGGCACGTACAATTCAGAGTCTCCATCGTCACCGCCATCAGCCTCTCCATCGTCACCGCCATCAGCCTCTAGCCCTGCATCCACATCCTAATCCACATCCTCTTCGGAAGTATTTTCGTCCGTATTAAATTCCGGCACATTGTCTTCATCTGCCAAAAAATAGTAAAAACATGAAAGAAAATTATTGGTAACTATATCTAACATAAAACAAGAAAAATTTGTTACCGTCAGATCTCATCAAAACTTGCTCCAAACCAGGTGAGGATAATTCCACATTTTCATCTTGTTCCGCACCGACTTGCATGGACTCCGTGGTAATGATAAAGTCATTTTCCGATATTGTCCTACTCATTTCTCCGTCAACATCTTGTGTAAATGTAGGTCGTCGTCGTCGACTAGCCTTTGACTCAACATATATTTCCGGCGTGTAATCGGAAATCATTCCCGCTAGGTCAAATATTACGTCCACCGAACCATCGTCGACGAGGTCTAACGATGCGTACGTGTAATGTGTGTGAGGATAACTCAATACTAGATATCGATACGTCATTTTCATATTATCCCCTACAACATTACAGGCACACCGTATTCTTTGTCGTAACTCGTCAACTCCGATTCCTCTTCTTAGTATGAGAAGTACCGTTGAACCTCCATCATAATTAGGACCGTCACGCTCTTGCACTACCTTCTCACCCGTGTGTACGAATAGGCGACAAGAATCTGAAGACATGCTTGTATATATCTTTTTGCAACAAATTTAGACTTCTTTTTACGATTCGAAAACTGCGAATTTATAGAACTTGGGTAAACCAAATTGAAAAACGCGTTTTCAATACGCGTTTTAGGTACGGATCGAAAACGCAATTTGGAATTGCGTTTTTATGGTGGGCCTTATTCTGCGCATTTGCTCCCTTTTCCAGCTCTGGAGGCAGTGTACTTGGCGGGTCAGAATGGAAAACGCAATTACCATCTGCGTTTTTCAGAGAATCTGATTCCTTTTTCCAGGTTTCCCCAGGTTTTGGTCATTCATTTTCCAGCTTTTCGTACCTCCTACATAAAACGCAATTACCATCTGCGTTTTTAGGGGGAATCTTAGGGGGATTTGATTTTGCAGGCTTGTGGACAGTGCACGATATAACGCGAATACCGATTGCGTTTTCAACATTCTATTACAGGTTTCATAACAGATTCTTGATTAAAACTACCAGTCTTACTTTGATGATTTAAGTTATTTATTTTCTGAGCATCAATCTATAAATCAATTACTACAAATATTAATTTGACCTACGCTGCTACACACATAGCTTTATTTTCAAAGAAGATAGAGCAGATTAAGAATACCCAATTCTAGACGACACCAATATTGTGGAGTACAATGTTGAACATTGGTTTATCTAGTATGAGCTTAGAAAATCTAAAATCTCCGTGTAAAGTCTTTTGTGAAAAAAATATTTTTTAAAAGACTTTATTTTGATATTTTACATTTTTATAAAGCAAACTTGTACTTTCTTCTTCTTATAAATGAAATGTTTTAAAGTTTAATTACTTTATTCTTTTATTAATATTTTTCATATTTTAGAACGTTACAATTTTTGAATAATCTTGGAAAAAAAAAAAGATCTTCTTCCACTATTTACTGAGGACACTTTCGTCTTTTCGACTACAAAACCTTGCGGGCCACATGAGCATAAACAGAAAACAAAAAGTCTAAGGGCCCAGAAAAAGTTTTCCAGAAATGTCTTAGAATTTAAAATGAATTGAGTAAATGTACTTAAGTGTGTAAGCTTTCAAAGTCCAAATGAATATTAACTATTGATTATGACATATTTTTAAAAAAACTTTTTTGTGACCATAATACTCCCCAACAGAAAATGGAGCCTTGTCTTTTCACTTATTAGTTTAAGCTAAATCATGAAAACTTAATTCATTAAAAACCACAACCCAAGCGGAGCCGTATCTTTTCCCTGTGCGATGGAAAGGTGTTTCCTTAATTTTCACTTTCCATCCCTAATATTAATCTAATATGGAAAATTACCCACTGTTGGACTTACCTATTTTTGTATGTGGGACATCCCCATGAGTTGCATGTGAGTGGGACCCTCCCTCATGCCTCATAAAATATTATTGCCGTAGTTACGAGATTCATGATGCAAATATTCTTTATTTTTTATTATTAGAACATAATATATAGTTGAAGATGTAAAATTTTACTATGACGTATGTGATTAGGTATAACCATTTCTTCATTCAAGACTGTGTCGTGGGGGCTCCGCTCCCACACCCCGGGCACAAAACACTGCTGAAGGTTGTCTGCATCTCAACACTGATCTCTCGGTTCTCTAAATCTTCCATTGCTGTTCAATTTTCTCAATGCTACATCACTACAATCCATAAAGCTTCCAATTTCCAACCTTTAACTTTTCAGCGCCATTTTTTTTAATTTTGTTTAATTTTTTCAATTTGCGGAATTTTGCTATTGTTTTTCTGTTCTCCTCCTTTTTTTTGAAAGCAAATTATATTTTGTTCATCCATGTAAAACACATTCCAAACATATAACTAAACCATAAACCAAAATATACGTCCACATAACCTTCATCATAATAGTACGAAATAGTTACACAGAACCAACAAAAATCAACGACCACCCTTCCTACCTGGCCGATGAACCATGTGACCGCCGGTGCCACACCTAGTAGGTCTCCTCACTCTCTGTGGTCGTGTCGCAGCAACTGGTGTAGCTGGAGTACCACCGTCCTCCTGGTCAACCTGTGTCACTACACCCATCGATCCGGCCGGTACTGCATCATCATTACCCGAACTACCACCCCCTGTCTCTTGTGAGTTCTCTTCCCTGCGCCTCTTAGGCTGTTGCTCGACGCCCGATGAGAAGCTTGAACCAACTGCCCCCTCCCCGAACGTGGGATCTACACTGCCTAATTGTCCCAACATCTCCCAATCGAAGTCAGAATCGACGGGAGTAGGACTCTGATCGAACAACGGGAACTGCTGAGGATGAGTCGGAACTGCTGAGGAGGAAGGCTCTGCCTCGGGTCGGGCAGGAAACACTGGGGGATCTTCCACAACATGTACGAGTGGAGGAGGAGGCTCGTCATCAGGAGCCTGAACGTCAGGAACTGGCTGAACAGGAGGAGCCTCGTCCTCAGCGTCATCACCCGGAACAACCTCGGGTGGTGGAGACGGTGGACCGCGTAGGAGGCTACGGTAAACCTCCATAAGGTGAATACACTGACGCCCAACCTCCTGCGACACGGGGAGGTGTTCAGGACCAAGTAATCACTCAAAATAATCAAGCTGCAAAAAAAAAAAAAAAAAGGCAACGTCATTTTTTTAGCAAATATGCATTACTAGATTAAAAAACATATGAATATCTTTTTATTCTTTTAGTCTTACCATCCGGCTAGTACAAGCACCCTGCCTGCTAACGAAGCGTCGTGTGATCCTATCGTACCATGACCGGTAAGGGTCATCCAAAGGGTAAACTCCATCATCCGCAACCCCAACCGGCAACACGTGCTGCAATCTCTGCTCCCATACTGCTATCTCCTTCGCCCTACTCCGGCTCCAATCCTTCGTCCCAGTGAGCATGTCTTGCCCGTGCGGGGGAGTAAGTGAACGAGAAGGACCGGGTATGCCTTGTCTGTAACCAAATTGACGCTGCACCCGATTTGGTTGGTGTAACTCCACAGTCGCAAACCGTATAAGTGGGACACACGCTGTCCACACGGCTACGCTAGCCCTGCAAAACGGTGGTAGGCCTCCAATAAGGTCCGGGCTATACGGAACCCACAAAAACTACAAAGGTAACCAAAGACCAATTAAGCTACATTAAGTAAAACTTATGAAATGAAATATAAAATATAAACAAAAAACATAAATAAAATACCTCGTCATCAACCCCAATGTCCAACCTGTAGCGGTATGAACTCACTACGTGCATAGCAAAATCTGTCGCCTTGAAATCGTCCTGCCACCTACAGCGGTAACAAATTGTGGTTAACATTATCCTTTGCAAGAACATACAACGAAATTTATAAATAATTTAAACATTCTACGTAATTAATTACAAACCTGGCCAGCAGTGGTTTGTCAGGAGGTGGCAGTACCCTCCCTAAACGGCGTGGTGCTAAGTGTGGAAGTCGATCCCACGCCCATATCTGCAACAAAATGAAAGAACCATCTACGTCCTTCGTCCGAATAGTAGATCCGTGACAAAGCTGGTTGTACAAAACTGCCAGCGCAGCAGCACCCCAGGCGTAAGTACCAGCTACCGCAAAGTCCTCCAGTAGGGGCAAGTAGCATAGGTGAACAAACTGAGAAGAGTGGTCCGCAAATATCGTGCCACCCAATAGCTGAAGTATATAACCGCGAGCCTATTGTGCCACGACCTATGGCGCTGCATCGTCTGCCACTATACCCTGAAAATGGTCACGCAACTAGCCCAACTTCAACCTACCCCCATTCCTCGCCGCAGGAGGTGGGCGAATCCCCAGCAATTCCTCGCACTTGTTGTCCCATATGTAGTCTGTACTACCGGTCACTGCCTTCCCGTCAACCGGTAATCCTAAAATAAGCTCCACGTCTTGAAGGGTAACAGTGGCCTCCCCAGAACGAAAGTGAAAAGGGTGAGTCTCAGGCCTCCAACGCTCCACAAGTGCTGTGAGTAGACCTCAATCTAATGACCGAAATGGGACATCATGAAGTCCTCCCAATCCGGCTTGACGAACCAACTCAAGAACTGCTGGTGATACCCCGCCATGACGACGAAGGCTAGCCTCGCACCTCCGGAAAAAAAGAACAGCAGAATCGGTTGGGCCTTGTCCCTAACCATAATAATAAACTATTATAAACAAAAAATAAATATCAATATCTCAATAAAAAATTATTTTCTTACGTACCTCTGCGTCCCATACCCCTCTCGAACGATGTTGAGACTGTACCGTAAGAACAGACGGATCATCTGGCCCAGGCTCCATAACTGTTTCAAAAACCACACTGTATTTTTTTATATATATAAATCATTCAAGTATTATACTAAGGAAAGAGTTCAATTTCTATTAATAACCATGTAATTACTCTAATCTAATATCTCAAACTTAATTATTTTTTGGTGATGCATTTAACATGATATGCGTATTGCACACAAAAGTAAACCCGCAATTTATATTTCAATTTCTTTATAGAATTTTATAAAGAAATTGTCTATGGTCCTTTAACGGTCTATTTTCATGCGATCCTTAGAAATATGAATTTTTAGTTACACAATTTATTTCCGAATCTTACAACTATGACTATGGTCCGATAAACTAGAAGGTCATCTATTGTTAATTAGTGGACGAATTAATAATGAGCTTCTTTTCGATAGTGGTAGTTGATAGTCAGTCAAATAGGGAAAAGAAATATTGGGAAGTCTTCATGTTCTGTATTTAGAAAACAATAAAGTGAAACACGTCATGAATAAACTATGTGAACAAGAAACAGATATTATAAGCAATTTCTTCCCCCTTATATTCTCTCTCTTGCCAAATCCAAGATCCGAGCATAAACGTATAGTTAGAGACTGTATTTCGGCATGTAGCTGAAAATTAAAAGGGAAACTTCACATAGGCCGCTATGGTTTGCTCAATGTGCCGACACACCTCCTCATCTTCAACTATTAGCACATAACAACTTATGCTTTGCCAATTAAAGTGTCCCATTAGATTTTCAAGTGTATACTGAAAGTAGTTTGCGTCGTTTTTGTAACATGTGCATGTACCGTGCAGAAAGGGGGTACAATTGTTCCTGAAATGGGCTATCATGCAAGGAGTAGCAATACTTCTACAAAATAGATATCAACGGCAAAGACTCTATACACGTATAGCAATGGGCAAGGTGAAACTACAGAAATACTCCAGCAAACCATGCAGCACACAGCCACGCACGCACGCACGCACACACACACGCACGCACACACGCGCGCGCACAGCCGCACACACACGCACACACAGCCACGCACGCACGCACGCACACACGCACACACACACGCGTGCGCACACAGCCGCACACACACGCACACACAGCCACACACGCACACACACACACGCGCACACACAGCCACGCACGCACAGCCACGCACGCACGCACACACGCACACACACACAGCCGCACACACAGTACAATATATATATACGGATCAAAACCAGTAGCAACTAAACATATACGGTACGAATACGACATATACGGACCTTATACGTGACAGATCTGACCTCGACGGAGAATGGATGGCTTCGACGGAGATCGGCTGCCTTCAACGGAGATCCGCTGGCTGCGACGGAGATCGCCGGAAAACGATCGGAGAAGACGCGGGCGACCGGAAACAGGAGGAGAAGACGACAGACGGAGGAGAGAGTGGTGTCGTATTAGCCCTATTTTCTTAAAAAATTCGCAAAATACTTTTGAGTTGTTAATTGATTTGGAAATGTGTGGTGTCGTATTCTGATTTTGAGTTAGTCTAATTCTAATCTAATTCAACAAATAACGGGTGTAAATCATTTTAAATGTTCTAAAACAGTAAATTGTGAAATGTTTCTTTGGGAAATATCATTGTGATTTTCTATTATGTATGGGTTCTGTTTTCTTACGAAATTGGTGGTGTTATTTTTAATTTTGCAAAATTAGTTTTGTTGGTTTTTTAATTTCCAATTCAACAAATCATATTCTTTTCAGCAAAATAGGTTGTTCATTGTGCTTTTATTGTTCAAAATCAATTTTTTGAACAAGGTTCCTATGGTTTTCGATTTTGTAATGAGATTGTGTTGATTTTGGATGGCCATATTAGATTTTGTTTTTTTTCCTAACCTATGTTGCTCATGGTTATAATCAATGGTTCTTCTTTGCGAACTTATCTAATTTTCTTCTGAGTCGTTGATTGCGAATTGGATTTTGTTGCAGTTCGATTTAAAACTTGATTTCTCAGCTCGATTTGCCAAACCAGGTTGTATGCTTTTGTGAAATGGGTTGCATGTGTGAAGTGGGTCAAAGAACAAATGAACTGGTTAATCTTTGAACATATTATGAGTCTTGATTGATCATTTAAGTGCTTCATTTCATGGGTTATGATGAATTTTTTTAAAATAAATTATGAGACTTTTGTTGTTATGTTGCTTGGGCTCTGATGAATTTCAGAGCCTTAATTGGTGATGCTGTTTCTTGGGTAAGTGTAATAGTTGCAACCATGATTCTTATTTATGTGCATCCCTGGCAATCCTTTGTCATGTGGCTTGATGGTCTTGTCTATTTGATATTTGTCTTCTGTTGTTGCTATTTAATGTTTGTTTCTCAATTTCGACCAATATTGGCATGTTGTGTACACTTGGGAATGAAATTATGACAGTAGGCCATAATTCGACTGTGTAGATCAGTGTTACCGTCGTTGTACCAAATTCAGCCTTAGGCCCTTACCTTAATACTAATCGATTCTTGTCTTTAAAAAGATTTGAAAGTGCACAACGAGGGCCGAAACATTTATATCAAATTCATACCTGTTGAAGAAATACTTAGATCCATTTCCAGAAAGATAAATGACCAAAATCAAAATGACCTCTTAATTGTAGTTGCCATATCAATATTCAAACAGAGTACTGCTATCAGTACTATTTACTATCTTCCACATATTTCAACAGTCATAATCTACTTCATATCCGTCCCCAAATTGGTTGCACGTAGAAGAATAAAAAGAAGTGTTGAGCTTATCATTACACGACATTAAAGAAATCAAGTTTTTAATTAGCAGTCGCGTTTACATGGATTCATTTCCGCTGAAAAAAAAAAAAAAAAACTGGGAGGGAAAAACCCTGACCACATTATTCTTCTCCGCGATTAGAATTACAAAGCTAAGCTCTCACTGACGTCTCAATCGCGACCCTTTCTGCATGGAAGACTTCTTCTTCCTTCTCAATGGATACCCAGAGCTCCGGCAATGCTTCCCTGATGTTGTGGATGCTCTCTAATGCATAATCCACACCTTTTGTTTTGTGAGAAGAGCCCACCTATTGATTCACATCAATAAAGTGGATGAGCATAAGCAAATAGCTATAATTCAAGCAATACTAATATTACTAATAACAGGAGGAACAAAAAGAAATGGAAAATTGTGTGCTGCTAGTTCCTATAATCAGGTATCATCAACTTACATGGACTGTGTGGAGGCCCATGCGTTTCCCAGTTTGTATATTACGGATGCTGTCATCAAAGAACAACTGGCGGAGCAAAGATTTTACGTTGTTAGCAAAAAAAAACACAATGGAACCAGTAAAATTACTAGGTCAAGCAAAAATTCAGGAAAGATGTAGATTGCGGTGACAACATAAATGGTGTACTGATGAAAAAATAAAGTGAATGATAGGAGGAAAGATACTGCAAGGGCAAGTTGAGTGTGCAGTGATCACAGTCTTTTGCATGCATACGTATGGATTTTAACAATCCATGCAGCAGAAAGTTCAATTCTTACTGTTCTCTGAGGGTCAATTTTGGCTATCTTGAAAGCTTGTTCAAAGGCATCTTCAAACGGTTTGCAGACAACTGGAGTCTTCGGACTATCTGCAGTAGTCCCACAAGAATTCTCAGTAAATTTGGTTTCAGTTCTTGAAATGGTACTTTGTTTGGATCCTTTGAACTCACCATCATTTTCATCATCAGGCACTTGGGTCTTGTCAACTGGATTCAGAGTTTCGAAACATATAACTCCTTCAAAACAGCCCTCTAATCCAAGACTGTCAAGAACTTTGGCAACATGTTCTTGATTTGCATTTGAGAAGATCTGTTGCGCAAATACAAAACTTTGTTATAGGGGCACAAGCCCTCATAGAATAACCATACTTTCTCTATATGTTGGTGGGACAAAAAACCTACCATTTTGCGAATGGGCAAGCTAAGGAGAAGACTTCTCAGAACTGGGTCAGGTTTTAAGATCCCATATGGTAATCTTCCATGAACAAAACTGGAAAATGATTTATCATGAGATCGTATATATATATACACATCATCAGAGAAAATTAAGAAACAGAAGTAGACAGGAGGGAAATTGATACCTATGGAAATCATCATAGTCAAAGTCATAGCCAAATGCCTGGGAGAAAAAGAAACATGAAACTAAGAGATGTGTATATCAAGATCAAAGTTTTATGTAATATTCAAAACTATACCTTTAGACCGGCCATCGTTGTTCCATAATCTTTGTATAGCTGACCATTCAATTCATGGACTTTATCCTTTATGCCAAGCTTATTAGTCATATATTCTGCACATTTGCATAATAAAGGTCAATCTTGATAAACAGTACACATGAAAGTTGTCGTACAAAAAGCAGGGAGAAAATTGCATAGTTTGCAGTACCCATTATATTCTTGGTGACTTCATCAGACAATCCAGAATTCAGGGGATAAAGGGTGTCATCAACATCTGAAAGAAACAAATGTATATTGTGATCCATCAAAATTTTAGTCCTAATTCATGGACAAATTGTTATGAATATAACAGTTTACCAAAGAGAAGGCATTCATATTTTGGCTTTGGAGCCTGATGGTGGCAGTCTTCATGCTCCATTTGTAACTTTAGTCTAGAAAAATTGGATACATCAATCAGTATAAAGATTAAAAGAGAACATACTTTGCAGCACTACCAAAAAATAAATTGAAGTTCAGAGAAACAACGAGATTTTTGCATGATTTTTCCGGCAAATAAACAACTCAATGTGTCTCTATAACACCAATATGGACCAAACCTACAGAAAGTTATACGGCTAGAAACTAAAATGGACCTATTTGACACGAGACTATTAGCATTATCAGTTACTTATTTTATTTCCATTTTTTGCCAGTAAGTAGCGAATCTGAGCGAGTTAAAGGCAACATAATAAACCAAAGTCGGACATTCCTAAAACCTAAAGGTTTAAATACAAATATCTGAAAACAACACAGAAAACCAAAAATCCAGGTGAAAAAATCTCGCTAACATGGTGAATTATTCTAATTACAAGATCCTCAAACTCAACCCTCTCAAAAAGTGCAACTTAACAAATCGTCAAATGAACCTGCTTGAGAAAATCAAAAACCCTAGAAATGTTTTGCAGTGGCTTTGGTTGGTGAGATTTAATGAGAAAGGGAAAGGACCAATAAGAAATATAATTTGTACACATTTCATACTATTAATGAGTGATTTGGTGGAAAACTCTAATTACTTCTTTTCTTCTCCCAAATCAACCCAAAAGGACTATCAATATGTGAAATTATAAACCCAGAAATTGCCTTCATAAATGTGGGTGAGACTGCCTTCTTATTAAATAGTGAAGTGATCTGAACTAACTTATTTGGACTTGGGTTCCATTTAGATCACACCCGTAACCGATCCAATAAACCTTAAAACATGAACACTGAAATACCCATTACAAAGAAATCTCAAATCTACCCAAAACAATACACGTGCGTACACAAATTGAATAGAAAACTGAAAATAAGATGTTCAACAAGAACAACCCAATAATGTACTATACTAGAGCAGATCATTCCGGCATTACCTGAGTCGAATGCTATCTGCAGAGAATGTTGGAGAGAGAGAGAGAGAGAGAGAGAGGAAAGGCAAAAATGGATGAAGTGTGATGGGGTTTTAATAGGAATAAGGAATGAGCGGTTGAGAGTTTTGATTGTGAATTTTTAATATTTCTGTGGAAAGTCTAATTGGGTCGGAAGTGTGGAATCGAAGCACCTACTTTTTCCTTGTGTTCAAAGAGAAACTGTTCATCACATCGGCTGTGACGCGTTTTGCAGCGGAACTGCCTACGAATTAGGAAAACGAAAATTACAAACCCCCCATCTTTTGGGCATAAATGCAGAAAGTCTACCCTATGGGGCAGTCTCTGTGGAAATCAAACTTCTCTTTCCTCTATATCACAATTTTTTTTTCCATAAAGTCTTGTTATTTTTTTAACAAAAAGAAGAACACATGTGTCTCGTTTCGTTACCTTTCTAGTTTTCTGTTTTTTATTTATAAAAAAATTTGAAAACTATATTATTTAAATAAAAATGAAAAGTATGGTTGGTAACACATTTCTATAAATAATACAAAATATAGAAGCATAAAACATGTTTGGTAATATTATTGTATTGTTTCTTGCATTATTTTAAAATAAAGTTTTTATTATATCATATGTTACAAAGAAGATGAAACCATAATGGGAGAGAAAGAGAGAAGGGTGGAGAAAAAGACGAGCCATGACTATGATGGGTGGTTGAGGAGAGATACGAATTATGACTACAATGGATGGTTGAAGGGAGGGGGAGGGGGAGGGATCGGAACTAGCCTTGGCTATGGTGGATGATTTAGGGGAGAGCAAAAAAGAAAAAAAGATAAAAAGAGATGAGCTATGATTATAGTACTCCAGATGGTTAAAGAGGAATAGAGAGGAGGATAAAGACGAGCCATGGCCATGTCGGTGGTTGGGGAGAGACAAATGAGTCATGGTAATTATGGTAGGTGGTTGGGAGAAGAAAGAGAGAAAGAGAGGAATAAGGGAGAGAGGAATGCGCATGGTGGATGGTTGAGGAGGGAGGAAGAGGGAGCTGGAGAGAGAGAAGAGATATGATGAGTAAATCCTCAGATCTTATTTTTTTTAAATAAGTGAAAACACTAGTATGTTATTTTGATAATTTTAAAAAAAATTGTGAACGATTATACTAAATAATAATAAAAAATGTATTTGCAAAATGTATTTTTTAAAATGTTTACAAAAAAAAAAAATTTAAGACTGAAAACAAAAAGTCGACCAAATAGGGACCCAAAGTAACATATTTTTTGAATAATTTTTTTCTAAATTGTTTTGTATTTTTAATATGTTAGAGACGGAAATGCTTTATTTTTATTTAAAATTTATATCATTTTAAAGAATGACCAAACAAATGCTGGATAGCCTGAATTAGAAGGAATAGTTTTTGTGGTCTCAAATTTTTATTTTGTACTATATTTTCTGTTTTGAATAGGATCATCACTATTTCGTACTCTAATTCTATGTCATGATATTTAAGGTCCATTTGGGCTGTGGTTATTATTGGATTATTCACTGTTTAGTTTTTTGTCCTTATTTGAATTTTTTTTTTAATTTTTTATTTTTCATCAATTTTTTGATGATTATTGGTTCGTCTCGACAAGAGCTTTCAGAAAAGTTCTCAATCATCGGCTACATTTGAAAAAAGTTCAGAAAAGACAAAAAAATAAGCAAAAAAAAGTGCTTATTTTGACTTATTTTCGTCTTTAGTGACTTTTTTTTAACTTTTGGACATAATTTTATACTTTTTAGATTCCTTTCGTCGATACGAACTAATAATCCACGAAAAAATGACATAAAAATAACAAATACAAAAAAAATTTGAATAAAGACAAAAAATAAGTCAAATGAAAACAAGAAGCCAAATGGAGCCTTATTTGTCGGAAAATAAGGATATACATATACATACATACATACATATATATATATATATATATATATATATATAGATAAATAGATGGAGAGAGAGAGCCTCCGCACAAAAACATGCAAAAAAGACTTATCGTTTTCACATAGATCTTGATTTTGACAAATGGGCACATGTTCTATCGAAAGAATAAATCTGAACAAGCCACGTTGTAAGTAGTTGGAGTTTATAAAAGTAAACCCCAAGATGTGGTTAGGTTTGTAGTTAATGTCTAAAATTTAAGAATTTTTTTTTTTTAGGTTTGTCGACTTTAGTCTGTTTTTCGGTTAGTGAACGTTGAGATTGGTAATTCATAAATTAAACGCGTTGCACGTAAATTGACCGAAATAACCTAACTTATACAAAATAAAAATAGTATATAGTCGAGTAGTAGAGCGGATGAACTATAAACCCAGAGATCCTGCAAGCGAAACACGACAACTTAATACTTAGGGCCATTGAAAAATTTGTCCGGTCATTTCCACCCAGAGTCCTAAGAACTAGTCGTAATTTAGGTCAGGACTTCCTCAAGTTTTACTCCAACTTGATCCCAGACCGATTGGATACCTCGATTATTAAAAAAATATATATATGATTTCCGTTAGGTGGCGTGACATTGTGGCAATAATTGAAGCATTCCCATAGGCTAAGGTGTTGCTACCTTGATGGTTCAATATCTGCCACGCGTCCTCCCCATGATAGTTTATTGCATGTTAAGAACTACTCACTATTTTTTATTCCTATTGGTCCGTTTCGATGAAAAGAATCTAAAAATTATAAAATTATATTTAAAAGTTAAAAAAATACTAAAAATAAAAAAAATTTTGAGCTTATTTTTTTGTCATTTTAATTTGTTTTTAGACATTGTTTTATATTTTTCTAAAATAGAGATGAACTAATAACTATAAAAATTGCTACAATACAAACAAATTAAATTATTTTTAAATAGGAACAAAAATAATCTAACAATTATTCAATTATTAATACAAGCTAAATAAATTCTAAATAAAAGAAAATCTCCAACAAAAATTACACGCAATCATTCGTTATTCATACAATTTCACAAAATTTTTAATTTTTGAATTATTTACTATATCTATTTAGCATGTATTAATTTTTGAATTATTATCTGATTATTTTTTTTATTTTAAAAATTAGTTATTTGTTTTGTATCAAAATTTTAGTGGTTATTAGTTCATCTCAACAAAAGATTTTAAAAAAACATAAAATTATATTTTGGGCTTATTTTTTTGTATTTTTGTATTTTTTTTGTTTTTAAAATTTTTTTAGCTTTTGAACATCATTTTATACTTTATAAATTTCTTTCATTAAGACAAACAAATAAATCATAAAATAATAAAATAATAAATAATAAATACAAAAAAATTTTGAATAAACACAAAAAAATGATTAATTACTTTTAATTAGTTATGAGGATAGTATAGTAATTCAAATATAAGAGGAATAAAAATTATATAATAAAAGAGTACTTCAATAACTTTGTATAATAAAGACAAAAAAAGAATATATGAAACTAAAAAGATAGTGTGAAAATCACTTTCTTATTTTTTTAGTGTTGATTAAAGTAAAAAGACAAAATAGTATAAGATCACAACTCGTTCCAGCACCAGCACACCCCCCGCCCCACAGGGGCGCCTCTCTCTCTCTCTCTCTCTCTCTCTCTCTCTCTCTCTTCCCCTAAGTCGGCATGTTAGTCCTAAAGAATGCTACCTAACGTGGACAATACTTTATCCACTAAATATGCTGATGGAGTAAACATGGAATCTGCTTTTCTGGACAAAAACCACACGCCCTGGTAAAAATGCCCCGTCCCCCCTTCAAATTTCTAAAAATTATCATCCTCTTTCTCCTCTAAATTACAAAATACTATTCTCATTCTCCTCTAAATTACAAAAATACCACTCTTTTTCCTTTCATTGATTCACATTGCATTTTAGTAATAATAATAATAATAATATGATGTAAATTTTTTAAAAAAATTATTATCTGTGTACTAATTTTACAGAATATTTACATTTTTCACTCTTATGTTTAAATGAAAAAAATAGTTGAAAAAACAAAATAAATTATAAATTAGGCCACACTTAAAATTTTAAATTTTTTTAACCAGTAAACTTTTTATCTTCACACCAATTAGCCTTAAAAAAAATTTAATGTAAGAAACATCGTATTTACATGCATTAAAAGAGCACTTATATTTTTTCATATCGCTAAGAATTTATATTTTTCATATCATGAAACACTTATATTATTTACCCTTATGTTCAAAGGGAAAAAGAAGCTTAAAAAAAAAATTGACAATACTTCTAAAATTAATTTTGATGTTGTTTTTTGAAAGCTAAATTGCTATATTAAATTTGACATTTTTATTGAAGATGCTCTTAAAATAAATAAAAAAATGACTGAATAAGAGAGACATTTTAGTCTAAAGCAGCTATCAGCAAACAATATCACTAGTATTGACAGAAAAGTCACACACAAAAGTGAACTTCAAGAGCGGAATGGAAATGCTCTCAATGAAAAAGGACACCTCAATCAATTTTTTGTCGGAATTTCAGTCCAAATAGCAGCCCATAAATTGACGACCATGTCTACAAAACACTAGTGCCAAATGCAATCCACCGGAACACAATGAGTATCAAATCTATGTAAGATCTAAGATTTACTTCATTGAGTGTCACATGGTCATGCTACTACATTATTGCTCAAAATTATCGGGCCAAATCGGTAACATATGAGGAGATAGACCTCAGAAAAGGCTCGGCCAACTAGGGCTGTAAACATAAATTGAAAAACCAGACCGAACCGATAAATCAAACTGACAGTTTGGCCTGTTTTTTCACTCTGATCGGTTTGGTAACATATGAAGAGGGAGACCTCAGAAAAGGCTCGGCCAGCTGTCAAAGAGCAACTTGAAATCAAACAATGGACATCACAGTTAATGTGAGAACAAAAACAGAACTTGAAGCAATACTTTTGTTTAGGGCCTTGGCACATACGTGCACGCACAAACACGGATTCGATCAGGCAATGGAATTCAACTGCAATCGAGTTCTAACTCACAAAGAACATCATCACAGAGCAAAACAAACCGAATGATATTAACAAATACTAAATCAGATACTGCTTTAAACTACAAGTCACAATCAATATAAAAACGCCTTCACAATTGAAGTCACAAAATAATATACAATATCCTATTTTCTTTCCTTATTCTCACAACCTGATGTGCACTTCAACAACTGCACAGCATAAGATGCCCCAACAGGGCAATAGTTCATATTACATCAAAGGGCTGAGGTAGGTATAATGTATCGGATGTTAGTCGGAGGATTAGTCATGGGATCAGACACTAGAAAGTTAGAAAAGGAAAAAGAAGAGAGTTCACCGCACTTCATATACAATCTGGGACAAGGCCCCGCAAAAATTACGCAGGTACCACCTCTGGTCCGAGGGGAGATGCCTCGTCATCTTCTGTGCTCGCACCCTCCACAGCCTGTCCTCCCTTCTCACCTTCCTCTTGGAACCCTAGCTTAAATCTCTCATAATTTGTCAGCTCGGTTGATTTGAATGGCCTCTCACCCAAAACTCTCAACAAATCATCTTGGTGAAGGACTTCTTTTTCAAGTAGCAGCTCCGCAATCTGAGCGACTTGCTCTTTGTGTTCCTCTATCAATTTCAATGTGTGATCGTATGCCTTGGCAGCCCACTCCCGCACTTCACCGTCAATAAGAGCCCCCGTCTTGCTGCTGTAAGGCTTGCTCATTTCAAATGAATCCTCCTTGGGGGGAAAAGAGAGGAGACCCACCTTCTCACTAAATCCATACACTGCTACTTGAGCATACGTCATTTTTGTCACTTTCTCCAAGTCATTTTGTGCCCCCGTTGAAATTTTACCCAACAGAACCTACATCCAGAAAAACGAAGGAACACCGTTATTGAGAAAGCAAGTAGTGAAGCAGCACCAACTTGGGCTGAAAAGAAAAGGTGGAAATTCGCTTGTAAATTTTGTTTCATCTGTAACTGCTACAGAAATGAAATGAGTGGACAAAGATTATGGTCACCTGTTCAGCTGCCCGACCACCAAGGGTCATACATGTCATGTCAAAAAGCTGCTCCTTCGTCATGAGCAGGTTTTCATTAGGAACATACTGTGCAAACCCAAGTGCGGCAGTACCACGAGGAACTATGGTCACTTTCAACAAGGGCTCTGCATGTTCCAAAAACCAGCCGGCAACCGCATGGCCTGATTCGTGATAAGCTACAGTACGGCGTTCAAGCTTGCTTATCACCTGCTTAAAACAAAGTATTAAGAAAAACCATATAGTGCACATAATTTTTGCATATTTACGTACAATAAGCATCTTAGAGCACACGTGTAACACGCCAGATACAAGAGCAAATTACCTTGTTCTTCTTCTCCAGACCACCAATGACCCTATCTACAGCTGCCTCAAAATGATCCATTGTCACCTGTGTTCCCTCGTTTCTTGCAGCAATTAAAGCAGCCTCATTACAAACATTTGCAATATCTGCTCCTGCAAATCCAGGAGTGAGGGCTGCTAGTCTCTGAGAGTAAAATGATGGTTCTTTATCAAGTTTGATCGTCTTCAAGTATATCTGAAATATTTGTTCACGGCCATTGATATCAGGTCTATCGATGGAAATTTGTCGGTCAAAGCGACCTGGCCTTAAGAGAGCTTTGTCTAATATATCAGGCCTGTTGGTGCCAGCAAGAACGACGACTCCAGCAGTGGTTCCAAATCCATCCATTTCCACAAGCAACTGATTTAAAGTACTTTCGCGCTCATCATTGGCACCTGATAAGCCCCCGCGTCCCCTTGCTCGACCAATTGCATCTATCTCGTCAATAAACACTATACTAGGTGCACACTGGCGGGCTTCCTGAAATAAGTTTCTCACCCTAGATGGTCCAACACCAACAAACATCTCCATGAAATCTGAACCCGATATAGAAAGGAAAGGCACACCAGATTCCCCAGCGGTCGCTTTGGCCAAAAGAGTTTTACCCGTGCCTGGAGGGCCAACCAAAAGAGCCCCTTTAGGAATTTTCGCACCTAGCGCCTCATACTTTTTTGGGTTTTTGAGGAAGTGCACAAACTCCATGATTTCCTGCTTTGCCTCATCACAGCCAGCTACATCGCTGAAATAGACCTATGTGAACAAAAATAAAAGCAAATCCTGTTGAGTAACTTTTTCACAGTGACAAAAAAAATTGCTATACAGAATTAACAAGGATAACTGAACCAAATTCTTGATCGGGAAATGACATCCCACCTTGTGTTTTGCATTCTTATCAACTTTCGTAATATGGGCTTTTCCAATGTTGAATATTCCACGGCCACCCTTTCCACCACCACCTCCAACACCTAATCCGCCTTGCATTCTACGCCCCATGTACCAAAGGGTTCCCAAAATTAACAATGTTGGTGCAAATCTCATCAACTCTTGGTACCAAACCATTTCCGAAGCATATGTCACAGGAACATAATCATGAGGATCTATCCGTAATGCTTCCTGGGCTTCCTCCAGCTTCTCTTCAAATGATTCAACACTTCCAATGTTGAAATAATATTTGTACTGACTATTGTTTCCTCTAGCAGGTCCTTGGACAAGTGGTCCCTCAACGATATCATCACTTGTTTGATTGCGTGGTGATCCCCGTACGTATACTTTTGCGACTGATTTATTGGAAACCACTATGTGGTCCACTAAACCTGGTTCCAGAAGCTTATTTTTAAACTCTTGGAAACTAATCTGCAAGGAAGCATAAATCAAATTTTTAAGGCCCAAAATAAGATTTGACAAAAATACTGTTCTAAATGAGATATAGTTGTCTTCCATAATATAAACAACGTCACTGATAAAAGAATTTTAATGTCAAGTAACCTGGACAAAAAGAATCCCATGAAAAGGACCAGGATCCAGAAAACGCACTCCAAAAGAAGTATTGGCTGATGACATGAAAGAGGAAAAAATGACGCAAGCACCGTCTTTGGATAAGTATAATCAAACAACCACCTATGATGAACAAGAGGTGACCAATCCCAATAAACCCAGAGAACCCCATGCAGTGGGTACTGCATTCAGGTCTAACACGAAAAATGTCAATCTAAGTTCCTAAATGATTGAGCTTCATTGCAAGAAGGTTCCCTCTATATTAAGGATTTCTTTTGCCCCTTGGGCCATCAGATAAGATGCATTGCATTCTCCAGTAGCGCAAAAAGAACTCATCTGCCATATATTAGACATTACCAAGCCAACAAGTTTAAATAAAGTTCTCAAAATAGTTACACTGAACAAAGTTTGTACACGAATAGAAATATAATGAGGCACAAATACCAAGTTTATCCACTTCAATATTGTTGATCGATAAATAACTTTTAGAATCAGTAACCAGATAATCAACAGTTGTTTTCCATTCTTCATTTGACATCTTGATTTTCCTAGCGTGCAGACAAGCACATATGTGTCTAAATCAACAAGAAAAAACTTGAAAACGTAAAAACAAGACACCATACTAAGCTCCAAGTACTTGACAAAAAAGAGAGGCACAAAATGAAAGAAAAGCATTCCAGCAACTAAACCAAGTCCTGAAGCACATTAAGACATAACTTACCTGTTGTTGCTCGCGAGTACCAAAAGAAAATGACGAAAGGAACAGGCCAATCACTAATACAGGGGTGATCAGATTCTGGAAATACTTCATGAATGTCTCCTGATAATTGCCACCATGATCCCCCGTGTTTGCATCCTCTGACAAATAAATCATAAAGTTTTTAAGATATGTAAAAAATGTGAAACAGAATTGCATTCAGTGAGGGGAAAATAACAAAATTTCAGCATGAACTTTACTTGCACTTAGCACCCACAAGAACACGCTGCTGAAACCTCATATCACTTCTTAGTTCTTATACATAATGTCAAAATCCTTTTTCATCAACTCATAATTTAACATATGGAACATTTTTAAGTGACTACGATTTAGCATGAAACTAAACTCTAAAGCACTGAAGCATAATAAACAGCATCCCCGAAGACAGATTAGAGAATCCTGAGCAGTACCCAAAAGACACAGTTATTCACCAAAATGTTCTCACCGAAGGACCCAAACCCAACCAGACTTTCACCAACCTACAAAGCATCACGGAAAATAAGACACTTCCACTTGACAAAAACATGCGAAAAGATGATTGGGAAGATTGTCCGTTCATTACCTACATTCATAGTTTGGCACTGCACTGCACAGTAAGTTCCGGGTATAAGAATCTACCATATTCTCTAAAAGATCTCAACTGTACCCATGTATCTATATGCGCAAACAGAAAAAATCAAAGACTGGGAATCAACCCCATCCATTGGTTTAAGAGTATAGCCCATTATTGCATTACTCTAAAACCTCAACACGATTATTTTTCACCCTTTTCTCTGTTTGTAAGTAGCCAAAGTTTATTCCAAGATTGATGTTCCTTCCTCAACAATATGATCAATGTAGATATTCAAAGTGTTTGGTGACCTACTTCATTGCCTTTTAGGGGGATAGCACATAGTAGTTATACTTTATATCAACTGGAAGTTTCTTTTCACAATTAATTGTTCTATTACGAATCAAGCAGTTTTAAAACCACCTTCACTGCCATTTTCTGCTCCATATGATACAATGGGGCAGCTGCAATGCCATCAAGGAAGTCTAACAAAGTGCATACCGAAACTAGCAACCAGATAGCACTCCTGCACATCAGCTGCCTTACATTTTACCACAATGGGATAAGCCAATTTTGATAGGCGGAGAAGGATGTCAAATTTTCACACTGAGACACCAGCAAGGCAGCAATATAAATCAGAGAACAGAAAGCTGGGGATGGCGTCAAAATTAGTAGGATACAGGATCAAACACCTCACTTATTCACAGATAACAATCTGATTCGTGACCACAAAGAGACTATGACAAGTCTTACCAAGATTCGTTATATCTCTTTCTATACGCTTTGACAACTGCATATTATAAAACAGTTAATTTCTGATTTTCCACATACGTTAATAAGCTCTACGGTTCAGATTATGTAGTACGACCAAGAGCACGCCCACCAGCTTGCCAAATCCATAGCCTAAGTCAAAATTTGGCTATGAAAACTAAAACAGCAGCCCCAGCGGTGCGCCAAAAATCTTGCCAAGCTTTGGGCAAAGCATGTTGTGCCACTATAGGCACCAAGCTCGGCTTTTGCCAAAATTGTCACGTTGTCAATTGTCATCAATGCTTTTGATGCAACAATAGAAAAATGAGCAGTTGTGTCAAAAGGCTTTGTACCATTGGAGCAGCATGACTACTCTATGCCATTTTTTACTCTAGCAAGCCAAAAAAAATGGCTTTCGCTTCGCCATAGCTTGAACCAGTGGAGTAGCTGGACTATAGGTCTTTTCGCTACGCATTAATCTCCTGAAAACTCGTAATGTTAGCTCATTTTTAACCAAATTTATCTAAAGAGGTAAATGGATGGTAAGTTCAACCTTGCCATATTGACTATAATTGTACACTAAACCCACGACTAGCAACAGAGAAATGCAAACGAAAAGTAATTTACCTTTCGACTCGGATTTTTGCTCATTCTTCGGAATTTCTTTCTTCTCTTTCGGGTAGAAATGCTCATAATCTAGGAATAAGAGACCCACATTAAACAGGGTCACAATATCCATAAATCTACAAGGCAAATAGATACTGAATAAAATATAATAAACTGTATAAGCATTCTTACTCTTCTTCTTCGGAGCTTCACTTGAGAAAAATCTTCGAAGCCTAGGGCTCGCAAGCATGTGATTCAAATCGGATAAATAATAAGACTTCGACGCTAACTCTTTACTGCCCCCTATTGAAGCCAGATAACCCCTGAGAAACCCTAATTTCTCTTCGAATTGACTAGTATAAGTATCTACGGTCGAAGCTCGTAGGCCCTGTCCGCTCACCAAAGCCGATCTCCCACCATTTACCACATTCTGCCACAAAGAACAACAACAACGAACAATTTTACAGCCAAATACATCGAATAAACCCTAACTGACCCTCATATATGCTTAAGAACGCACTGATACCTGTACAAATACATTTACATAAATAATGAGAGAGTGAGAGAGAGAGAGAGATTACTCTTGCACGAGAAGATCGCGACAAAGAACGCCCAACCCTCGAAATGATCATTCTATAAACGAAAGAGCGGATTTGACGAACTAATTAATCTTCAACTGATTGTTCGAATAGTTGCAGAGGATGTGATCGAGGTTTGGCTACTTCCGATTGAAGGTAAGATATATGCTGTGGATTTTGAGAGGGACACGATGAATCCAAAAACAGACGGAGAGGGGAACAATAAACTGAGGGATTGTCTTAGGGACTGTTTGGGTGGCTTTTAATGGGAGTGAGTAGTTTTGGTTTGTTATGATTATAATTAGAGAACTTGGGAAACAAGACATGGTTTTTCACTTGATGTCATGGATTAGCCCATTGAATCAAAAACTAGGTTCAGATTGGCTGGGAACACGTGCAGGATGAGACCGACTTACTTATATTTTGGCCTAATTTTTTTGGTATTATTGCCTTTGCTTTTTTTGTTTTTTTTTATATTTTATTAAGGGTCAATTTGACAAATGGTATTTGTTTGGTTTTTAATTTTTTTTAAAATAATTTTATTTGGACTAATTTATTTATTAAACAATACTTGTTTATGTCGATTTTTGCTAATTTATTCTATACCAAAAAAATAAAATATTCTAATATATCTAAATGGCCCATACATAGAAGGACAATTCAATCATTACTAATTCAAAGTCAAACAAAACGCTTCATTAATTATAGTCAAATAACACAATAGTAAATTTTTAGTCCAAACGGTATGAATTAATAAACACCATGCGCTCATAATCCAATAATCTAATAAATTAATAAAAATCACAGGCCAAATGGACCTTAGAAATTGACATGAACTATTTTAATAACCCTTCATATTAAAGTAAAAAATTTAGAAAATAGAAAAACCATCACCAAAAACCAATAAATAGTTTATCGAATATATAATTTAATAAAAACTTATGACAAACAATGTCATAGGAAGTATGACAATATTAATTCCATAATCATTTGAAGTGTGTATAAATTAATTCAAATATCCTGAGTTACAAAAAGGGAAAAGATAATTCAATGAGAATACGGAGTGTTTGGGTGCTTCTTTTTTGCATTTTCTCATTCCCATTTTTCAAGTCAAAAATGACTTTTTCATTGATCAAGTCAAATTTGACGTTAAAAACGAAAAACCATTTTTGCCACATCATTCGTGTGTTGTTATATTTTAGGCCAAATATTTATGAAATTATTCAATGGTCAAGGGTTGTGTTGAGTTAACGTGAAATGAGCTTTGACACTAGAATAACTTTGTCAAAATTTAACCTGGGTAAGGGTGTAATTAGTCCAGTTTAGTCCTGCTTGGAAAAAACTTCAGATTGAATAAAAAAATTCAAATGTCAAAAAAAATTAATTTTTTTATTAAAATAATTATTTTGAATATCAATATGCCAAATTCAATAAAAAAATTACATATTGTATAAAATAAAAAAGTAAAGATTATAAAAACTACATATTACAAAAAAGAAATACATATTGTAAAAAATTACAAAAACAAAAAAAGTTTTTTTTTTAAAATCTCGGTCCCATTTGGTGCTGTCCGATCTGATTTTTAGGGCTACAAAATTGAAATCAAACCGAAATTTTTTCAATACAACAAGCCAAACATACCGAATCAAGCTGATTTAACTAAAAAATTAGACCAAATTATCAACAATTTGATTTTTCAGTTTTTTCAAGTGTCAACTATTTTAGTAGTGGTCAGTATTGGGCCAAGCTCAACACCAACAGGCCTGATTGAATGGCAACCGGTTAGAGGTGGTCATATACACCAAGTACTTTCATTTATATGGGGCCAGATTAATTTGTTTTTATTGAATTATGAAAGAATGCATCTAACTATCTTTTTTCTTTTACAGAGAAAATAGAGAGAGAGAAAAAAATCTTATGTATATTGCTTAAGGAAGCAAGTCTTAATTTTCGTCGTACAAAAGTTTTAACTTGTGAGTAATTATTTGATATTCACAGCAGTCAGCGTGTTATAATATTATCAGAATGAAAGATTCTTGCGAGCTCCATGCAAATTATATGAAATTTACGCACAGAATTGGCCCTGGGATTAGTCCTGCAAGCCTTCGGCGTGGGACAACAATTTTTTTAATTTATAAATATAAAAAATAAAAATTTATCAAAAAAAAATTTTTTTTTTTTTTTGCTAAACAACCAAAATTATTATTAATTATTATTTATCAAAAATAATAAAAAATTATTATTTTATAAATTATTATTTATCAAAAAATTATTATTAATACCAAGTAAACAACCAAATTAAAAATTAAATTTGAACAACACAAATATCAGAGCCGACACTACTTACACGAATATGCAACTCTTAAAGAAATATAAAGACATGCTCGAAAAGCACCTGCTAATAATGTTCATGACTACCCTTTTTTCAAGTGTCTATTTTGTTTCTTTACAATTTCAGTTTCTTTTGTAACTTTTTTTTTGAACTCTCTCAAGTTTTGGATCAAATCATGTTTACTCTTTTAATCTGTCCTGATGAGGAAAATAGATAAATAAATTATGTATTTAAATGGTAACAACATACTAACATGAAAATAAATAAAAATTCTAACTTATTTTCGATATTTTTTAATTTTTTAATTTCTCATGTCAAGAGAAATTAATAAGTCAAAAAAGTAGAGGCAAAAAAAAAAGCACATTCTTATGTCACGTCTCAAGAATTTTACTATTTACACTCTGTCTGACACCCAGGAAAATTCCTTCTTGATTGCCCAGGTCAGCCTTCCAGGTAAGCATGTTCACAACCAATACTCAATATCGCTATGAACCCACGATCTATTCTCTAGTCAAGGGTTATTGCGCACTCCTAGCATTCTGCTAAAGTGGGACAACACGTTCATTGTGGCTTACATAGCCCAACATATCATATTTACGTCTTAGGCCTCTTTTCCTAAATTATCACACAATATTATCATCACATGCCTCTCCAAATGCCCAAGACTCGCCCGTCTGTCCCCAACTCATCCTCAAATGTCATACTTTTTGCCCGTTATGACCCAAAAAAATTGATTATACATACCAATCCACTCTCACGCTAAGTTTTGATGGAGGGGAGGAGAGAGAAAGGGAGGGCAAGAAAATGAGAGGTACATATTTTTTATTTGTTTGGTTTAGATAGAGAAAAGTGAGATTTTAAAATATTTCTCATGTTTGGTTAAGGAAAGAAAGTGAATGTTAAATTTTTTTTTACTTTTTTAACCTTTCAGCTTAATTTATTACTCACTTTTCAATTTTAACCAAAGAGTATTGTGACACCCCAGCCAGACTGTGAGACCAGCTGTGAGACCGGCGTCCGAGAGATGAAGTCTCAGTGAGACGTCCGGATGGGTGGTCAAGGGTCCTACATCACTTAGTAGATGTAAGTTCGGTTGTATTTATAAGGTTATGAACCTTCCTTGTACAAGACCTTTTAAAAAGACATAAGAGTGCCAAAATCCATCGAAACTTCACAGTGAAGCGTGCTCGTCCTGGAGCAATCCAAAGATGGGTGACCTATTGGGAAGTCCATGTGGTTTGGGCGAAAAAGCGAATAATATTGTACAAGACGGGAGCGGATCGTTACAAATGGTATCAGAGCCTACACCAACCGAAAATGTGGAAAATCTCGACCCTACACGAGGACGTGTGTTCCTAAGTAGAGGAGATTGTGACACCTCAGCCAGGTTGTGATGCCAGCTGTGAGGCCGGCGTCCGGGAAATAGAATGAGACGTCTAGATGGGTGGTCAAGGGTCCCACATCGCTTGGTGGATGTAAGTTCGGTAGTATTTATAAGATTATGAATCTTCCTTGTATAAGGCCTTTTAAAAAGCCGTGAGGGTGCCAAAACTCATTGGAACTTCACAGTTAAACATGTCCGTCCGGGAGCAATCCAAAGATGGGTGACCTACTGAGAAGTCCATATGATTTGGGTGACAAAAACGGATAATATTTTACAAGGCGAGAGCGGGTCGTTACAGGTATACTCCAGATTATAAATAAAAGTTCTTACTTCACCTCCTTTTTTTTCATTTCCTTCCGTTTTCGGAGGTGAAATAATATGCTTAAAATGTTGTACTCTCACCCTTAATTTCCCTCCATATCTCCCACTTTGCTTCCAAAAATACAAACCAAATACAAAATCTAGCTTTAAATCCCTCATCTCACCTCCCATCCAAATCCCCCAATCAAAACATAGCGTTAGTAGTACAATATTCTAAAAATCGTTAGGCGCTAGTCGAGCGATGGGGGATCTTCTAGCGTCTAGGCTTAGTAATCGGAGATTAATTGACCTAAGAGGATTAGACAGGTTCTTTTCTTTTTTAATAAATATTTCTATAAAGTTCAAAGTTGTTTTGATATAATACACCATTATACAAATATTATACACCATCATACTGATATAAACTATAATATAATACTGATATTCTATAATACACACACACACACACACATATATATATATATGTATATATATATATATTAGTGAGCTTCTAATGAGGGATCCCTCATTATGTTAAAATGAGGACCTCCTATTTTCGAATCAAATACTAATGATTCAAACCGTTCAACGTGTTTAAAACATGTTTTTAAGGATACTCGTGCGAAATCAACTCAAAATATTATCGGGAATGACTTGATCCAATCAATTTTTTATAAAACAGTTTCTGTCAGCATTTATGAAAAACTGTTTAGATCAAGTTCTTCCCGATATTTTTTTGAGTCGATTTCTTAAGGATATCCTTAAAAATATGTTTTAAACATATTGAATGATTTGGATCATCAAAAATTAATTAGAAAATAGGAGATCCTCATTTTAACAAAATAAGGAATCCCTCATAAGCTTCTAATAAGGGATCCCTTATTTTGCTACGGTGTGGACCTCCTATTTCTTGATCAAATTATGATGATCTGAACCGTTCAATATGTTTAAAACATGTTTTTAAGGGTACCCGCAAGAAATCGGCTCAAAATAATATCCGGAAAGACTTGATCCATTCAATTTTTCATAAAACTGTTCCTGTCAGCATTTATCAAAAACTATTTAGATCAAGCTCTTCTCGATATTATTTTGAGCCGATTTTTTGCAGGTACCCTTAAAAACATATTTTAAACACATTGAACGGTTCAGATCATCAAAATTTGGTCAGAAAATAGGAGGTCCACACCATAGCAAAATAAGGGATCCCTTATTAGAAGAGGACTGATATATAGTGAGCTTCTAATAAGAGATCTCTTATTTTGCTACGGTGTGGACCTCCTATTTCTTGATCAAATTATGATGATCCGAACCGTTCAATATGTTTAAAACATGTTTTTAAGGGTACCCGCAAGAAATCGGCTCAAAATAATATCCGGAAAGACTTGATCCATTCAATTTTTCATAAAACTGTTCCTGTCAGCATTTATCAAAAACTATTTAGATCAAGCTCTTCTCGATATTATTTTGAGCCGATTTTTTGCATGTACCCTTAAAAACATGTTTTAAACACATTGAACGGTTCAGATCATCAAAATTTGGTCAGAAAATAGGAGGTCCACACCATAGTAAAATAAGGAATCCCTTATTAGAAGAGAACTGTATATATATATATATATATATATATATATATATATATATATATATATATAAACTGTAAAGTGTAATGAGAGTATGAGAGGCGAGAGATACAGAGAGAGAGAGAGAGACGACATCGAGAGAACTATAGCTCTGTAAGTTCCGTAACAGTTCTTATAACCCTAGTAATACTTAATCTATACTATGTCATTTTAATTGTCAGATTTTCATTTTCCCATCGGCTGACTAATCGACGGTCCGGTTAGTCGGCGATTAGCCAATTAGACTCCGACTAGGTGACCAATCGATTTCCCTCAGTGATTTAGGTGTAGTCGGCTATGTGACCAACCGATTACCGATTAATCCAGTTTTTAGAACACTAGTAGTATACACCAAATCCCCTCTTAACATAGCATTAGAGCATCCACACCAACCTCCTTTCATTTTCTCATTCCCTATTTTGAGGAGGAATTGTTTTAAAGAGTCTCTGCATCAGGCTCTCTTATTCTGCTCCTTATTTTATTATTACTACAGCGGTTCCCTATACATAGGGAGCCACTATAGCCTTCTAGAATTTTTTATATATATTTTTCCATTTCTTTCTTCTAGAATTGAATATCAAAAGAAAAAAGAATATTGCTACAGCGACTCCCTATATTCAGGGAGCCACTGTAGCCTCTTAGAGAGTCTAATGCATTAGACATTAGAAAAATATAGTTTCCTAAAGTAGAAAAAGGGAAAATTCCTCCCTAATTTAGTCAAAAAAAAAATAAGGAGATGGTGTTGATGCTCTAAGAGCATGTCCAACAGCTCATATCTAAAATACCTAGCTAAAGATCTACTTTTTTATTTTAGTTAGCCACACATCAATCATAATTCTAACAATTCTATCTATTATAGCTATCCGTACCTTTAAATATTATTTTGTTTTAATTTATTTTTCCTTTTGTCTTTGAAAAGAGAGGGAGAGAAAAGAAGATATGAGATTAAAAAATATAAAAATATATTTAATGGGTAAATAGTTACTAGCCAAATTTACCTAGTTACTATTCATAAAACTATTTTTCCTAGCACTAATTGAGGCTCTTGCAATGCATTTTTTTGTTATTGGCTATCTAAAATGGCTAAATGGACCATTTACCTAGCCTCTTGGACATGCTCTAAGGGAGGTTGATATAGAGGCTATTTGAAAGAATTTCTACTCAAAATAGGAAATGGGATATTAGAAGAGGTTGGCGTGATGCTCTTATAAGTTTTTTTTAAAGAGCAATGCTATTAACACATCAAATTATACAATACGTATACATCATGCTTATGTGACATCTATTGTTTTGAACGAATATCAAAATTTATGAGATCTATTTTTTTGTTTGTCTTATAATAATATATCACGTAAGTATAATGTACACTTTGATATAAAACTTGATGTGTTAATAGATTTTTTTATTTTTAAAATAACAAAAGATTATCAACTTAAAGAGTCATAATAACTATATTTATCAAAATGCCATTTGTCACCAATATTCACCGTTTGATCGATCACCCAACTTGAATCGCGACACCTAACACATGCTATAAGTGTGCGATTAGGATCCAATTCTCGCGGTGGGGTCCAGGTAGCATTCACCACCCACAGCAACCATTTACGAGCTCCCATCCAGTGGTTCACATTGAGACAACTTCCCGCGCATCCGCCGACCTTATTTAGCGCCATTTCTACACAGCCCACCACAGGACCCAAGAAAAACCTAGACCCAAAGTACCAAAATTGAACCTCAAAACCGACCACGTAGATAAAGCCGAACCTTCTTTTATCGACACGTAGACACCTCACACGTCCACCTGTCACTGTTTCTCACCGCAAAAATACCTCTGCACGCCTTCAGAACGCACTTTCCAGAATACGCCAAACACTTCCTTCATCCATCTCTTTAAAAACCCACATTTCTACCGTAATCTTGGAAACATCTGTTTTTAGTTTGTTTCAGTATTTCACGAAACAGGAATGGAGATAAAAGAGGCGTATGAGGTGGTGGAGGAGAAGAGAGAAGGGTGTTGGACGCCCAAGCGCGGCGAGTGTCAGATTCCGGCAGCAGTTGTATGCCCACCGCCGCCTAAGAAGAAGCGGTGTTGTTATGGGAAGGGAAAGATAGACCCTCCGAAGAATGGGTATTTCAAGCCGCCGGATGATCTCGATTTCCTTTTCTCTGTTCCACCGAGACACCACGCCTGTGCTTAATTAGTTAGAGAGCCTCAGGCTTCTGTTACTTCTCTCTCTCTCTCTAGCTCTCTCTCTCTCAGTTGTGGATATAACATATATGTGATGTACCTATAGGTTAGCAGTTTATGAATTTTGCCTTGTGCATTTTGTGCTGTTTGATAGTAGTAAAGGGCTTTTTGTCAGTCTGCTCTTGGGTTGTAGTCAAACAAATTTTGCAAGTTTACGGGGGAAAGTGTGATTCTGGCCCTTCTGTAAACTATTGTACTGATCTGGTGATGTGCTGATCTGTTGAGGAATTTGGTGCAACTTGCAAGAGTGAGTATATTCAGGTACGGATCTGCGTAACAACACATTTTTTCAGACGTTAGAGTACCCGCATGAGGCTCTCCAAAAACACTCTTTTCCTAATTTAAAGAGCAAATTCTCTTAACAACTCCTACATTAGGCTTCTTATTTTTCTTTCTTATTTTCCAAAATAAATGTTGACTCCTAGTTTTAGGATGTCACTATTAACTCTTATCATTTTTATTTTTTATTTTTTCTCCTCTCCTATAATATTTGAATTAAATATAAAAAGAAAAAAAGAATATTTTAATAGAATGAGGATAAAATAGAGAGTCTGATGCAGGAGCATTACAAAATATGAATCCTTAAAATAAAAAAGTGAAATTTTTTCTTTAATTTTGAAAAAAAAAATGAAAAAGCTGATGTGGATGCTCTTAGACATTCGTATTAGTATCTGTCCCGATATTTGATTTGGCCAAATCAGACCTAATTTGAGTTGCTCACTTCGTATCAATAAAAAGTTTTAGGTAGATTTCTATTTTTTATATTTATAAAAAAATCTAAAATATATTTATTTTTATTGGAGAATGCTAGATAATGTACAAATTAAATGTTCATAATTATGTATTTATATTCACATATATTTGTGAATATGTGTTCATATTTATAATATATATATACATATATGTGTATATATATATATATATATATTTATTTGTTTAGTATTTTTTTATATTATTTATTGTTTAGTGGACAGTGATTAGAAAGCGAATAGTAATTTATTAATTGTAGCTTGAGTTGGGGTTTGCATTACGTTTGCTTTTTTTTCTTTTAAGAAATTTTATTAAATCAAGCATAATTAACTCATTTGGTTTTGATATGTCTTATTTGTGTATTGTTGGAAATGATATTGGTGCAGCGGGGTTTTTTCTAGGTTTTTAATTATGCACTGGAATAATAATCAATTAAAATTGACAAATTAAGAATAAGAGAGAAGGATGAGGGTAGCCTGGGACGCGAATTGTGATCGTTAAAAAAAAAAAATACGCGTGGTTGAATAGTGTTCTCTTCTGTCCAGTGAAGTTGACTTGCAAATTAATTGTGGTCTCAAAATTCTCGCGAACAAACAAATGGTGTAAAAATGGTCCTCCTTTCTTATACAAAATACTTTTGAGTTTCTATGTTTTTTAAGGAAAAATGTTATGGGTACTGTTATGTACAGATGTACAAGTAACAGTGGATTCATCCCATTCACATACGAATAAAGTTACGGATTCGGATTATGACCGGACATAATCGTGTCTAGCACCGTTTGGAAAAATCAGCGTGTACAAACTTTTCCTTCACATGTCTCTCTTAGGCCTTAATTCGTGGATTAGTAACGTGAGATTGGATTATTTGTATTTAATTCCATGCAATTTTATGTTTAGTTCCTTAAAATTGAACTGGGATGAATAACCATGGAATTATTATAATATTTATATATTAGATATTATTTAGCTCTAGGGGGAGCTGTGGAATTCATTTAATTCGTTACGTACTAATTATAATTCTACTGTCTCCGACCACTACCACCACGCCATTGCTGTCGCCGTCGTTGCCACCTTCGACTGCCATCGACAACCAAAGCTATCAACAATCATCGCCACTGACCATCACAGTCACTGCCACCACCTCTGACAACCACCCCACTCCGACCCGTCACAACTGCTGCTTCCAACCAACCATCACCGCCGCCACATTTGACCACCGGCACCAACACCAACCATGCCACTAAAACAAATGTATGTCTACATAATTTCAGCAAAATATTTTTGTTAATTCGATGAAAATAATTCAATAAAAATAAAACATGAGATTAGGTTTAATTGATATTAAAATAATATCAAGACAAATAATTTTAGAATTATTAATCTCATTAATTTTAATTTGCGAACTAAACGAGGTTTTAGGGTATTAGTAATTTTAATATTAATGTATATTAATGTATAGATTACATACAAGGGCGGAAGTAGGCTGCGTTTTCCATGGGCTACAGCTTAGGTGGAATTGTTTTTTTTTGTTTTCTATATGTAAAATTTTAGCAAAAAGAATTTTAGTCCTCTTATTCTTTACAGTCTAGTGTATTTTTTAGTCAGATTTATTTTTAGCTTTGGGTAATATAAATTTCTGATTATACTCTCGTACATACCTTATAGTACCTTTTGAGAAGTGTTTGATGCGATTAAATTGAAGCACTGGACGAACGAGAAGGTGGAACATCTCCAACATTGCATATGCATGGTATTAACCAATGTCTTGATTTGAAAATCTGAGTGAACCGGAAAAGAGATCTAGCGAGCTAGGGTCATTGGTTTAACCAGAGGTCTACAGCAAATTGAACTGCAACTGAAATTAAATCCCGATGTGATAGATATATATATAATGTGTAAATATGAAAAACCTATGTATTAACTTCCAAAAACATCTGCTAAGTTGGTCGAGAAGGAAGCGAGTATCCACAGAAAACAAGTCTAAAGTGATTATACAGGTTTGTTCGAGTAGTAAAGCGAATAAATTGTAACCTCAGATATTCTGCGGTCAAAATTTGGTAATTCAATACTTTGGACTGGTCGTTTTTATCCAGAACTTTGAGGACTAGTAGGTAATTTAGGTGGAGATTTTTTCAAGTTTTATCCTAACTTGGTCTTTAAGTTAATTAGATATTTTGATTCAGAAAAAAGAAGACGAGAAAATTAGTCCACTTTGTCCTCGCGAGAGAGGTATTAACTTCAGGAGATATGAAAGGAAGTAAGAAAAAAACAAAGAGAGTTTAGGTTTTAAGTACTTAACTAACAAGGTAAAATATAATGAATTGAATTGTTTATTTTGATTCTAGGCCGGCTTAAAAGAAGGGATAAAACAACCAAATTGAAATTATAATTTCAATCTCAATAGTTTGGCTCATAGACGTAATGAAAATGAATTTTGACTTGGGTTTTCAATATAGATTTTTGGGTACAAGAAAGCCTAAATAGATTTACACTTTGAGAAAAGAGGAGTGTTACGGTCCCAGAAAAGTTTTCTCGAAAATATCTCCGAATTCAAAATCAAAGGTTAAGATTCATTTGAATTTTGCAAGTTTACTAAATTTACACCATTTATTTCGAAGTTTGGTACAGTTTTGGAAATTCATTTTTCTAGATTCTTAAACTTTCTCTTGAGAAAAATCAACTGGCCGGTTCTCGAAACCCAGTCATGAGTCACCCGTTAGACCAAGCGTGTCCAGTACTTTATACCTATTGTTTCCTCCAAAGTTTGAAACGGTGGCCCGCATGCAATAGATATAGTAGTAAATTTGTTTGGCCTTTATAGAAATGCAGGTAAGGCGATGAACGTGTTGTACTAGTGTCCCATAAAGTTCAACAATTTTTGACTGAGTAAAGTTTGGTTCACTTTAGGATGAAAAAAATTATTCACCCCTCTTTCTATCTCTCAGTCGGATTTCGGTAGGTCAAGTATTTATCAATATTTGATTGAGTTGAATATTTTGTGATAATTAAAAAAACTAATCAAAATAAAATAAATAGTTTTATTCATTAAAATGAGATATTTAAGTGATTTTACACGACAGAGAGTAAGTAAAACTGGACTTATTTTTGACGCACACTGGGTTTACACGACAGAGAGTAAGCAAAATTGGACTTATTTTTGACGCACACTGGGTGATGAGGGATGCGGATGTATCACATGTTTGCATGTGGGGGCTTTCAAATGCTTAGATTCCCAATCCACATGATCATCAACCCTTATTAATCCTAACCCTGTCTTAAAAACTGATGGTGCATTGTGCCCCACCCCACCCCGACATGTACCGTATGATAACTTTTTTTGTTTTTTACAATAAAAATTGTTCTCTTTCTAGAATATGTGTGATTACCCTCCCTAAGTTGCTAGTCATGAGTTTTCTTTCTCCCCGATAAATGAATTGGACTGTGAATTAAATGATTTCATTTCAAACTCGTGTTTGATCAATTAAAAATTCGTTCGAGATCAACTTGTAGTTTAAACAAATCAAGCTCGTAATTTCATACCTAACGAAGAATATTGTTAGCTTAAAGGTTAATAATTATTGCTCTCTCTTAAAGTTCTACCTTTAAAATATTTTAGGTATTATGCCCTCTACTAGTGAAGGGTTGTGTCGTTAAATTAGTCGATGTTCAGTGATAAACTAATCTTGACATGCTAAATTAATATTATAAAAAAGAAGCTAGTAAGTTGAAATGTCAATTTGTTCCGTTTTGATGGATATTCGAATGAAGATCGGTTTTCTCCATGAATACAGATACCAAGAATACTTACTCAAATTCTATTCAGTAAATTTCATTACTCGATTCATATTGTATCTAAACCTAACAGTTCAAATGTTATTGAACTATCCTTATATTTTATACTCCTATATAACATAGTGAGTTACTGCAAAATTATATCGTTTTAGGCTATTATATATACAAAATGAGTTGTCGCACATATCTATTTAATTTGACAAATAACCGAATTTTATTGGATACCGATTGAAAATGAGTATCCCGATATATGCTTCGATTTGCACTATTACCATTTCTACGCAGTAGCACCCATAGATTTCGTAGTGTGAATTAATAATGAAGTGGAAACAGAGAAAGCAAATTAAATTGAATATTTTTATAATTTGATAAGTTTAAATTATAGGTGATATTCAAAGCTAGCTTCTGACAGGCGACGGCGAAGCATGTGGATGCGAATCTTTTCGCTCCCTACTTTGACTCGAAAGACAGTCAACAGACTAGGAGCTCTTCATTTGAAGGGATCAGTGAGCGATGGAGGGATTCGGTTCTACCGGTTTGGCTTCACACACGGTAAGGTTTGAAACCAGATCATCAAATAAGGAACTTCGTCTTGCTGAATCGATCGATTCACAGTTTAATGATCACACTAAATTCGAGTCCTCAAGATGATAAAAAATTTAACACCCCTTATTGACTAGTAAAATCGCAATGAAATGTCATCTCGTTAACTTATTTTATCCCTCTTTTATGTACTAATGCTTTAGTCACATTTGTCAGGACTTTACCCTAATCAATAAACATGAGATACTTCTCGAAATTGAACCTACGAGCGAGCTACTATCAAGTTTGTATTACAGAAGGAGACGAGCCAAATACAACTGGTTTGATAAACAAGCAACCTTACTAATAAAGGACGTTTGATAATTTGGTTATGACACGAAAAAGCATGATTTATGTGATTTTGAATAAGAACGAGCTTAATCATACATCCACAAGCATAAAGGAGCAAAGGATTCACTATGAATAAATCGGTGGAGCCACCAAACAAAAAACTTTCTAGAATATTAAATAATAAATACAAAATCGTCCTAAAACAAGTCATAAACGACTTAAAACACAAATGTTCTATGTCTAGATCTGTTGGATGAACATGATTTTTGTCAATACCAACTTTGTTGGGAGCACCGATGGGTTTTACTATTTTGCCCTTCTAAAGAAAAACCGATGGGTTTTACTATTTATACTGTCTAGATAAATGTAACTTCTTTCTAAACGAGAATAGTTAATATTCCTTTCATACGTGATATTAGGATGAGATTGACTCATTTTTTTCTCAATCAATAAAAGTAAAAGTAATATTTACTCGAAGGTGAACAAAATCAACTTCGTATTATGTGCTTCGGAAGCTTATATTTCAAGTGTAATTAAAGCTTGTGTTTAAATTACAAAACATTTATTTGAGATCAATTTATCACATAAACCCCTAAAAACATGCACCCAACAAATGTGCAAAGACCACCGACCTCTCAAACTGTTCCCATGGGTATCTCTGACCGGTACTCTCTGGACCTGCAAAACCAAAATTTAAGTATTTAAAATAAATTTAATTTAGACTACCGTATGGAGAACCATTCAAAATCCCAATCTCCATAAAATTTTGATGGATCTCTAGGTGGAGGTTCAAGTACCACAAAGCTGTGACGTTGCATGGGAAAGAAGCTATGCATATGGAAGAACAACCAATAGATTTGTGACACGACAGCAATGGAAAGGACAAAGGGCATAGCAAGCACACAATAGCCCATACGCGGTCTCAGGCATGAACATGTGCTACCAACACTAATTAAAAACTCGTCGATACCTACTTGCCAGCACCTCCAACCCCCTTGTCCTTAAATAATAATAATCTAACTTTGACTAAATTTGAATATGAAGCAATTGGCACATTTTTATGTGTTATTAATACGTCTCCATAGCAAAATTATAATAAACTTTGTATAACATTTGTCGAATATTGATTAATGTTCACATTTTTCTTTCACTGATTTATTGAGTCATTTCGACAGAAGATTTCAACAAAAAAAAAAAAAAAAAGATAGATGAATCAAAATTTTAAAAATTATAAATAATCAAAACATATCTCTTTGTTTTGAATTATTTTCGTTTTTAGTGAATGGTAACTTCTTCACTGATCTCTCCTCGTCTATGACCTGCAAGAAAATTAAGAACAACAGTGTAGTGTCGGCCAACACCCGTCAGTGATGATCACATTCTATTTAAAGAGAATAATGAGATAGCAAAACAGTGCTAGAGTAACTAGTCGTATCTTTTTCGTTTGCCCTCCACTCTCTTATCATCTTTTGTTATTATCTTAGCCTCATTAGGAGACTATTTTAACAGGGTTGTGATAAGGTGGTTATCCTTGTTTGTTAGGTGGCCTTTAGCCATATGAATAGAGGTCATATCCCCTTCGTCCTTCATATTAGAGGTGTGTTTTTGTTGGGAGTCTTTTTTTATGGGCACTATTGATATGGCTGGCTTGGACTATCATCTCGGAAAGGAGAGAACTTGCTTTTTTCAGACTTAGAAACTGTTTTGGACGAGGAGAAGCCTAAGCCGAGCAGCCAAGGAGACCATATGAAAAGAGCAGAGAGGACCTACTCAGTTGTCAATTTATTATCAATGAACTTTTTTAGCTTTTGAGCATATAATTTTTATTTTTGAATTATTCTCATCAAGACAATCTAATAATCTAAAAACATTGACTCAAAATGAAAAAACGCAAAAAAATTAAAATAAAAAAGAGATAATACAATAGAATTAGTTAGACCAAATTCGAATACTTTAATAGAATAGAAATAACATATCCTCATTAAAAAGTTGTTTTATTATTAACAAATGTGTGAATGTATAAGAATCATTGCAAATTGTCTAAGATATCATTTTTTTGCATGTGGGAAGTAATGCGCTTAACGTACATTGTCGACTCGTTACTCTCTCCCTCAAATTTCTATATATATATTCCACTTCCAACAGCACCTTCTACAACCCGGTCTACCCTCATCTATCTCTCTCTCTCTCTACAGCCCAAAGAAGAATAGATCAACTCAGGAAACTCTGCGTGTAACAATGGAGTATTATTCCTCTTCCTCCTCTTCTTCCATATCCTCTCTCATGAGGAGCATTTCCCAGAAAGGCTCTGCTTCCAAATCGCCTCTTTTGACCAGAAGCTTATCCCAAAAGAGTTGTTTAGCTCACAACTCTCCACTCTCAAGGACTTCTTCAGTAAAAAGCTCCAATTCGTACAAATCTTCTCTCTCAAGAAGTTCTTCAACGAAAAGCCCAAGTAATTCCAAGTACTCGAATCTCTCAAGGAGTAATTCTTCTTCCCAAAAGTGCTCTGCTTTTGCCAGAAAGTGCAGTAGCTTGGCCAAGGAGCAGAGGGCGAGATTTTACATCATGAAGCGCTGCGTCACCATGCTTGTCTGCTGGCACGGCGATTCTCAATGAGAGAGAGGGAGAAGAGACAGAGAGAGCAAAAGGAATTCTTCTTCATGCGAGATGGATCTACAATTGGGTTTATTTGTTTGAGACCTAATTTAATTTTTCTGCCATCCCATTTTGAAGAAATTGTGGTCCTTTTTTGTTTGTTCTCTTAATCTAGATTCAGTTGTATGTTCAAATGAGGTTAACATTTGGCTGCAATTGTTATACATTAGATAAAACTTATGAGAAATAGATTCATTTAATCAGATCTGAATAGTTGCAAATACTTATATGTAATCATTCGGTTTGTATGAATTTTACATGCATTGTGTGAAAATTAGACATATTCGAAGGTTCGCTGTATGTATCCGGCGATTCTAAGACATATGTGTCTATCCGAATTTGTATTCTGATATTTGTATCTGCAATACTACTATCAAAATATTATCCTTATTATTGATAATTTGTCATGTTTTAGTATGTCTCGTGAAATATCAATACAAAACATATGTACCCATTTAGTGCAACTCTGTTTTTTAGTTTTTGTTAGTGTCAAAAGGGTGCAAAGCTTCATTTCCCGGTAAAAACTGTGAGTAAACATTTTTCACATTTTATATGACTGTTTAAATTATACTTTTACACGTGTTGAAAAGGAGATGAGGTGACAATGTCAGAAAATGAAGTAGCTGAAAATTTGCCAAAATTAATGTATGTCGATAGCAGTTACAATTCAAATTTTAAGATTAAGACGATGCTATGCCAGAAGAATCCAAAGACGGTTGAGGATTAACAAAAGTCTACAAAATCGTTGACAATTTTTTACGATTTCGCCAAATTCAAATTCAAAATTCAAAGAAGGTAAAACAGTTTCAAGTAGAAGAGAATTAAATTGCTACCAGTATAAATATGTGATGATGCAACTAGAAAAACGATCAAACCAAACTCACTATTTATTGTACTTATTTCTTTTGTTAGTAGGAGTATTGTAAGTTAGATTCTTTCGATTGAAGTCAATTTGGAGAATAAATTTTTTCTTTCCTGTCGATTCCCTCCAAAGGAAATAAATTTTTGATAATATCAAGAGGTGCTTGATTGAATGATATCTGTCGATATCATTTTTTATGCATAGAAAGTCTTACCGTGCGCACTACACAACAGACTCTCGAGAGTTAAATTCTTTTAGCTCAAGCAATACGAAATTCAGTGTACTCCTCGTCAGAAAAACTTAAAAAACCAAGCTGTATAAATCTTAATTCGATGTGAAGCTTATGAAAGTCCGTAATCTTCACCCTTTTTTTGGTTGATAAGTAAATTGCATGCTCACATCCTTTATTTTGGCTGGGTATCAGCATCAGCATCAGCAATGCCAAGAAGCAGTAAATAATTCTTTTTTCTGGTCGATGAAGATGATGCATGTGAGTTGCATTATTTCTCGTCTCTTTTTTTTTTTTTTTTCTTTTCTTTTTCAAAGCAGTCGTAAGACTGATTGCATCGGGAAAGTACAACATGTGCCTGCCTGCTTACCTTGACAACTTATCGCCATTAGCATGATCCCATCGATACACGGTTTACCCCAATCTTTGTCATTCCCATTCCTATTCCCGTTCCCTAAACCCCCAAAACGATTCTCTCTCTCTCTCAACAATAACGTGAGCGGCCATTTTCGGGTTCGAAGATTCGCAACACCCATGACCCATGGTGTGTTCGTTCACTACTGTCTTGTTCGATCAACTCAGCGACGACTCGCAACCCCCTACACCGACTTGGTCATTCAAGGATGGTAGGTACCAAGGCTACGGCCATCACCTCTCTTCTCAATGTTCCGACTTTGCCGAATTTAAGTCCGTCGTAGACTGATCAGCTAGTCAGCTGTCGACAACTCGCTGCCAATCTACGTCTTAGGTGGTGGATTCTCGCTTGATCCACCGGAATTCCTACAAATGGAAATGGAGTTCGATGAGGCGGTGGATGGGCCCATTTTGCTGCCACCAGCGGAGATGGAGCACGAGGAAACTTCGCTTAGAGAATAAGAGAGAGGTTAATCGGCTCCATAAATACAGGTGATATGTGGGAAACTCACGACCGGGTGGGCCTTCGCATTTGGTCCCCTCTGCTACTCGGTTTACACTTCTTCTTTGTTAGAACGGTTTCTCGCCCGGAGAAATTGGACCTTTTCCTTGGCCAATCCGAGCATCCAAGCCGACGGTATTAATAGGGCCATATAAAAAGGCCTACGGTCGCAGCATACCCCGGGTAGCGGGATAAAAAGGATATAGGTTTTAATTGTAATATATTTTTTTAACAGATTTATGAGTTGATTAAATATTTTTTTCTCTTGATTTTGTTGATAATTTTGTTATTATGGTTTGATTAATCTTTTAATAATTTCATATCCTCAATGCATGGTACAATTACACATTGGTGAATGGAGGTATTGTGTTAAATATTCAACCACGATTTTTGAGTAAAAGTGTAATTTTTTAGATATTTATAACCACATTTTTTGGTTAAAAACATAATCTTTTAAATATTTATAATGAAGATTTTTTTGTTAAAAAACGTGATCTTTTAAGTATTTATAATCACGATTTTTAGTTAAAAGCGTGATTTTTGACCACATTTAATCATATTTTTAAATTTAAAGTGAGATATTTTATGACTTTTAATCACAGTTTTTATTGAACGCATGATCTTTTATAACATTCGATTATAATTTTTGTTAAAAGCATGATTTTTAATTATATTCAATTATATTTTTTGGTGAAAGCGCGAGCTTTTATAACATTTACTCAATTTTTTGGTTAAAAATGTGACATTTTATAGCATTTAATCACGCTTATTTAGTTTTAATATCAATTTAAATGGACTTTTGATTATAGTAAAAGACTGTGATCAAATATCGTGACTTTTAATTACACCTCAATTAACCACGATTTCAAAACGGTCATTAAAACGTGAAAATTACGATTTTTAACCATGATCTTTATCTATTGTTCTAATATGAGGAGATGACAGGTTTTTTGGTACGAGGACTTTTACCACTTAAAGCGTTCCCATGAAACGAGAAAAGATGCACCAAACTGGATCGAAAGCTGTGATGGGGATAGGCGATGGCAATGAGGCCACGTCCCATCGCACGAGCAAATAATTGCCAAAAAATGTGCACGCCTCCCAAGTTGGCCAAACGCCTGGCACGTGGACAGTGTAAGCCGTCATAACTAGAAAAACATGTGAACGAGCATTGAATGCTAGTGGAAGGCATCACAAATTGGGCTCGAAAGTTGTTCCGTGCATCTCAACTCACGTCTTGACTAAGGAACCTCCTTAGTCAACCAAGTAGGGCGACTAGGCAACCTCCTCCCAAGCTAGGGCGATCAACCAACTGAGTAGGCACATCAGCAATCGATCGGATTCTACGCGGATTTATCCGGGACAAATCGACATGTAAGATGGGAGAGGCGTAGGTAACCTATCTCGCTCTGCCAGCTCGGCAATCTCGAATTCAACAGTGCATCCCATTGGTTGCGCACGCAGATTCAAAGGGTGATCTCCGCAAAGAAGAAAACATTGATGGAGATTGACAAGCCACCCTAAGTTGCTCACATTCCCAAAGTGCTGATGTACCCTCCGCAAAGATAAGGCAAGGTACGATTAACCTAACGCAATCAATCTACACTTTTTAATACAAATTATCCTTCTCCTGTAGCGATTCTAATTTGATTGTCGAAGGGTCCACAACTGGTCCACCATCCTCCGATCATTAGACTTGTGTGCAAGAGTCTCAAGAGCCAGAAACCGATCAGATTGCCGTCGTCAATTTCTCAGCATTGTGAGAACTCATTATTCAAAATTTCGTGTCTTTAAGATGAGAGTAATTAGGTCCAGCTGTATTTTGACATGTAGAAAAATTCTGATCGGTTGTTGAGAGTGCACATGAATTAATGGCGATAGGTCAGTTGATCTTGTGTTCAATATAAAAGCATTGGTTAAATCCCGACTTTTGTAACTACAATTCATCATTAATAAAAACATAGACTTGTTTCTATTCTTATTCATTTCCTTTGTTGTCGTGATTCTTCATTTCTTGATTGAACAAGTTCAATCAAATTTTCAGCTTCATCAACACCATGTTTTCGTGTACACGAGTTTGGAGATGATGTACTACAATAAAATGACGTCATTTCTATTTAGAGTTTAGTTAAGTTTAAAAATCTCTAAACAAAATTTAATATATATAAAATTATATTGTTTTATCGCAGTACATTATTGTAGTACAAGAGTGCAGTACAACGTCTCTTTCACAATGTCCACGGTGATGTTCACACCTTACACTTGAGATCTGCTATTGGCTAGACACAATCATCTCGTATTTCGACAGACAGAGATGTTCTCGATTTTGGATCTCCATAAATGAACAGAAGATGCTAAAGAGTTGAATCTTTTTCCAAGTAAAAGCCATATTTCTTTCTAATTTCGTAGCAGGGATGTTGAAAAAAAAAACTAATTTATTAATTCTTATAAAGTTGATTCATACATGATGGTATCCCTATTTTAATTGAATAATCCTTAGTTAGTGAACTATGGAATTAATGCACATAATTAGTCGAAGGATGCGCAAGGCCAGTCCCATTTTTCGAGACCCTAGGCAAATTTTTAAAATGAAATTCTTTTATATTTCAAAAAATAAAAACAAATTTCATTTAGAAATAAAAATTATAAAATTACTTATGACTATTTAAGAACACAAAAAATACAAAGTTTAAAAATTATTTGTCATTATAATGACATAACAATATCACTTGAATAGGTTATGAGCCTAGAATATATATAAATTGAGTTAATTAGTTTAAGTGCCTCTTTTAATTTTTTTGGGGCCTTAGGATAAAGGCCCGGAATACGAATTCAATTTGATCAGCATTTTTTCAATCCCATCCAGTACAAGACCAAATCTTATTAGGAAGTCCATTTTTTAGGCTATTTTTGGAAGGCCTTAACCTCTTGAACTTTGTCTTAAGGCCGTGTATGAATGAGTAAAATCTAATTTGAACACCATAAATTATTTTTAAAAAATGCAACCAACTCTTGACATGGTAAAAAAATGCTCAATGGCCAAGAAGCAAATCAAATATTTGACATCCTTACAAAAAATAAAAACTTATTTTGTTTTCACCATCACTTTCAGCATTTACACCACATACAAAAAGGAAAGTCTTTTGTCCCATAAAAGTTTTCTAGAAAAGTTCTCAGAATTCAAAATGAGTGTATCAGATTTATTTAACTTTGTAAGCTTCAAAATTCCAATGAATCCTAACCCTTAATTTTAAATTCAGAGATGCGTTCGGAAAAAAAATTCTGGGACAATAACACTCCTTCGTACAAAAACCAAAAGAAAATTCCGAAACCAATTCCAAATACCGAGAAGTTTGCTAATCCCATATCATCACAACGGCTATAACTCCGACACCAAGAACCACTGCAAGAAACTTGAAAAATGGGGTGTCAAAATAACAAGGACCCTCTGGTTTGAACCCTTTTGCAATGAGATGGTTGATAGCAACATAGATGAAAACACCACAGGCAAGACCCATCGAGATAGCATAGGTCCAATCAGCTCCAGACCCTTGTGTTGTGGCATCAATGGCTATTCCTATTCCCACTCCAATTGGGCTGGAAATAGCAAAGGCCAAAGAGTAAGCTGCTGTCATTAGAAATGGCCTCTTTGGTAACATTCTTAGTAGTGCTATCCCCATTGCAATGGCTGCAAATATCTTGTGCAATGAAATTGTCCATAGGTTTCTCCATGCTTCTCCCTTTGTAGCTGAATACAATTTTGTTCCATTAAATTTAAGAGGGTAGAAAAGTCTAAAAGGAGACCAATAATTATGTTAGAGAAATTCATGGACGACCTAATTTAATCCTAAAAATTGATTTGCAAGGTAAGGTTTGCCTAAGGTTTATAAGCAGAGGAAGAAGAACCAACATAAGTAATGTGAAACTCTTTTAACACCCTTTCTCATGCAAAGCGCGGAATGCATATGAAGAGGATGGAGGGTTAGATGAGAAGATCCGAATGCGTAATGGACCTAACTTGGATAACATATTAGAGAAATTCATAGGCCTAACTCAAAAGATGATTGACTTGTAAAGTAAGGTTTGCCTAAAGTTTATAAGCATAGGAAAGAGGATCAAGATAGGAGATGTGGGGTTCTTCTAAAACTCTCGCTCATGTGAAGGGTGGAATGCATATGTGAGAATGACGGAGGATTAGACAAAAGGACATGAGTGCGTAATAGATCCAGTTTTAATACCAAGTTAGAGAAACTCATAGGCCTAACTCTACTATGAAAATTGGCTTCTAAGGTAAGATTTGTCCAAAACTTATGAACAGAGAAAGGAAGAGCAACATAGGCGATATGAACTCTTCTAACAAACTACGTGAAAACTTATTAATGAACAAGTTCATACCCAAAGTAAATAACTTACACCATACGAAAATCTTTGTTTATGAATAATTTTCTATGTAAAACGTACCTGCTACTCCAACAGCAATACCCTCAAAAACAGAATGAAAGCACAAGGCAAGGATAAGAAGTATAGTGTCCCCCAACGAGGTCGTTCTGGCAAAAGCCGGGTTTAAATCCATACTCCCCACCTCCTTTCTCTGCTCCATCTCCTCCTCATCTCTGGCCCCTCCGGCTTCCACCTCCACCTTCAAATCTCTCTCACCTCCCCTCGTAGCATAAACCACGATACAGTCACCGAACATGGTTAAAAGATACCCTGCCGCCGCCAACATGAACGAGAAAGGGTACGATTTGGTAGTCAAATCACCAAAGGTACTCGCCGAGTCACTCAAGAAATGCATGAGCGATGTTCCCAGAAACACACCGCCGGCGAACTGAGTACCCAGAAGAAGGAAGCTCTCGTTCCACCGGTAGAAATAAGGGGAGACTCCGCCGGCAAATGTGCTTACAAAGAGTATGATCAGGCAGTAGACTTTTACCAAGATTAACCCTTTTGAGTGCAAATCTACGGAAGCCGCATCGTCGGCTCCGGCTTGGTGGCCGGTGATTTGAGAGAGTTGTAGGGATAGGAGGAGAGAGGAGATGAGGATCAGGAAGTTTGACTTTAGAGTTTTCATGGAGGTCATGAATGAGTTTTGATGAGGAGCTCTCTGTTTCTTCGTTGATTGAATTAGTTATGTTAGTCGAGTCGCAATATATAGCTAATACTCGGGCATAAACACGTTATACAGACAGATATCTATCTATATCTATATTTGTATAAATACTAAGCATTTGTAGGCTATGTGTCATGTCATTTTAGAAAAAATAAAAATAAAATAACAACAATTTATTTTGTCAGACGAAAATTACATTCAAATTTCATTCGCTTTTAAATTCTCTCTTAATAAGTTGTTTTTTTATATTCAATCAAATCATAAATCGACAAAAAAAGTTTCGTGCTCTTGTAATTAATGCTAAATCGCAATTCAAGAAGAGGTTTTTATTTTCGTGCATAACCGAGCTTGCTATATAGTAGGGATATGAAGACCCCTTGATTTTTTTCTAAGAAAATCAAAAAATATATATAAAAAAAAGTTCAATTCAATCTCAATCTTAAAAATATGTCATTGTCTCACCTCTTAAAAAAGTATATTGTAAACACTTAGATTTGTTACACCTATAAATTTTTTAGATGTTGCCTTGTTTTATTATATAGATACATATATGCACTTGTATCTTATTGAATGTAAAATGACAATCTAAAAAAATAGGGGCAAACAAACACCCCTTCAATTCTGATGAAATTACATTACAGACTATCATATTTTTTGAAATCACATTACATATGTCTTTATCGCTCCTTTAATATTTAAAATTCTTGCTGATCAAATTATGTTCAATATTTGTATACATAACGCCTCAATTATGTAAAAATAGATTAATAGCAAAAAAACAAAAATTGTATGAATGACATTTTGACATTATTGCATTAAAAAGGATAAAGATGGTATATCATGCATTTATTTTTTTATGATGTTGGCGTTTTTTTTCCAACAAATAATAGATTAAGTAGTACAAAAAATTAAAAAGTAAGGATAAACAGTGTATTTTCAAAAAATATATATATGATTATGTAGTGTGATTTCAATAGAATTGAAAGGGTGTTTGTGAAATTTGCCAAAAAAATAGTTGTGGAATGATGTGACAATATCATTCTCTAACCTGTAAAGTAAATATTCTTTATCTCAGTTTTGAACATTATTTATTTACTGCATAACATTTCTTCTGTTCAAACCACTTTTGACAGTCTTGTAATCGATTACAATCTAGATGACAGCAGGCATTTGGAAGCAAACCACATTAGAGTGATTTGGAAATTAAACCACCACATTCAGTATCATTTGTGCCCAATATGACGCTAATTACCTAACATCACGAGGTCGAATTCTATCAGAATCAATCATTAAGGATCATTGGAGGTTTATCCGGTCGTTAACTTCAAGACCCCGAAAACTAGTTAGCATTAAGTTAGAAATAATTTCGAATCCAACCTCTAATACCTCGACTATAAAAAAAAAAACGTATTTAGTGAAACCATAGCATAACATGATATATACATACATGTATGTAAATAATATTTCACATTAAACAGAAATGTGGTACTCAATTTGACCAACGTAACATTAATATTTATAATAAGTTGCTTACCACCTTAGTTAGACGTGTAATGCCGAATTAAAAATAAAGCTTAGATGTGTATACCTTCCTCTCATTCCTTCACATTTGCAGTACAGATTTGACTTTCACAATGTTGTACTACACAGCAGTACTGTACCGAAGTCTAACTCTACTTATGTGTATACACACACGCATTCGTTAATCACTACTACAGAAAATATTACAAAAATAACACTTAAAAAATTAGAATTATTTCAGTTTTTTGGAAAAACGTAATATAAAATACAGAAGAGAAAAAATCAGTGTTTCATTGAAGAAACTGAGATGTTAGGTGATGAGTTCGGATTGATTCGGTTCAACGCTCGGCCTTCTAAAGTTCATTGACTTAATACTTGGTTATTTATTAAAAATATTACAAAAATCACACTTAAAAAAATTAGAAACATTTCAATTTTTGGAAAAACAAGGTGATACAAAATACAGGAAAAAAAAAATTAATGTTTCATTGAAGATACTGAAATGTTTAGTGATGAGTTCAAATTGATTCGATTCAGTGCTCTGGCTTCTAGGGCTCTGTAATTTAATACTCAGTTATTCAATACTTGTTCATTCAGCGTTCATCCCAATGCAAGAGAAAATAATTTTTGCGACGAAAGTCACCCGTCACAAAAAGCAATTTTACTAGGAGCAATAGGAAGAAATGGAAAGTATGCGCCTCCCCACTATAAAACTTGGCATAAGATGTCTGGAGTTTATAAAGATGATATATTAGCACTAGTACTAATAAGGTTGGTTGTTATACTATATTGATACTAGTAAATTTAGAGTTGTTAGCTCGCTTGAGTATGTATTTCAAATATATTGTAATTTTGTAACAAAAATTTCATATCTCTCTTTGTCACGGGAGATGGATCTTGTATCAAAAATTTATATCTAGGTCTTAATTTTTTTTTAAATTTTTGGGAAGGCCTGTCACTCAGTCTTCATACAGTTTCGACTGGAAGGGTCCAACCATTAATAAAATTTTCTAAAAATAAGAATGGTTGCGGGCCAAAGACATTTTGTATGTTCGAAAAGGCCCAGAGTTATTGAAGTCTAACAGGCCGGAATAATGATTGGGACAAAAATAAGGCCCATATTTTTTATTAGGATTAATTTTTTCTCAAACCATGTTCTGTAAAAAACACAAAATTTTACAAGAATCATAAATTTGCACTAATTTTTTACACAATTAAATTACTGGTTTGATTTTGCACTAGTTCGTTATACTACTAAATTTTTTTATCAAATGAACACGTAAAGGAATATATAATTTTTTTTTCTTTACTTGACTTCACTAAATTTTTCTCGGAAAATTTTTTTTTACGTCAAATTCTTGATAAATGAACGAAGTCTTAGGGAATTTTGTTGCTGGTTCTCTTAACTTCCCTTTTGTCACTGTAGCGCTGTTGAGGGGCAACTTGTTGAACATTGTGCACAGTACGACACGTTGTGCGCGAAAACAACGTTAAATTTGGCACGCTAAACATTGCTGAAAAATTATTCGATCAGTAAACAATTATTTAGATAGGATTTTGTGCTTTAAAATGACTCGTTCAACTTACAATACGCACTGTTGTGCAAAGTGCACAGTAAGACCTCCAAATACAGGTAAATTTATGTACCTCGAGAATGAAAACTATAGAACTTAAGTATGAATGAGAGTCTTGGTTCGAGGTAGAGGGCGATAAGGATACTACTGAATTAGTTAGCTCAGCTGGAACGTCGAGACTACTCATGCGATAGTTAAGGAGAAAATAAAGGAAACGATGGAGTGTGAAATCGGAGAACATAGGTCAACTAGAAAAGAGATCACTTACAAGTTCAGACGAATCATCTATGCATATCCTAGCTTTAATGTACAGATCACATAATCGTTCACGATTATTATAAGAGTAATAACGTACGACTAGAAATTCTAGCATGATAAGCAAAATAGATTGAGAATTCATGATTAATAGGAGTCTCTTCATTAAATATGCCATTTTAAAGTATTTCATATAATTAGTTACAAATTGATATATACAATGGATACCGATGATCTTTTATTTTTCAAAGTGTTTATGGAATTTCTATATCATTTCGGTTGTACATATCGCAATTCCATAATTTGAATGAGGCGCTTGGCACAATTTTAACGAGTGTACTTTTCTTCTCGCTCCCTCTGAAGTACGAAAGAAATGAAAATAATATTCACTATTTTTTAATAAGAGTGAACAAAATCATATTCCAATTCTAAATATAACTATGATCAAATTCTTAAAATATAATTAAAATCCATCCCAATTCCTGACAATATCCGTTTTGTAGAGTCTTATTAATTACTGTTTACTAAGCAATGAATAATGTATAAAAAAAAAATACATTGATATACATACACTTGTATCAAATTGAACCTCACACAATCATTTTGATTGTGAATATGTACTAGTTCACTCACTCTTATACCGTTCCGGCCATTGTACCGGTCGGTTCTGGCTTGTCCCTGTTGTACCGGCTTACAATTTATTTATTTTTGTTGATGATTTTTGGATAATTACATATAAATTGAGACTAAAATCATTTCCTTTACGTTTGTTTATTTATTTATTTTTTGAGTTATGAGATTTTATTTTTATATGTCTAATATTATTTTTTGTTACAAAAATATTATTTTTACAAAATCTATCTTAAAATTAGTGATAAATTTGAAACGGTGCAACTTATACACTGATATCAATATGCATCATGCTAGTAACAAAAATAATACGTTTGTGAGTATGAAAATGATAACTTTAATATAAATGTGCGTACAAACGCTATATATATGTAACATTGTTCCGATGAAAATGAGATGTGGGCTCTGGAAGTTAAAGAGTTATTGAATTTTTTGCTAATTTTAGTAGGCGACACCAAACCCAAACGAAAGTACAGTATCATTGTCAATTGTCATGGTTAGGCTGTTTGTGACTGATTTCACCCAAACGAAAGTACAGAATCATGCGATAGATTCAGCTTCTTATTTTATATTATATACACATATACATGTATAAATAATATGAATACCTAATATGTACATATGTTCTTGGGTATTTATGTAATTATTTAAAAAGGTGTTAAGTAGAGTAGTAATAAAAATTACGAATTCAAATAATATTTCTAAACCTACTTTTTTGAGAAAATTATTCAAGAAAGTGAGGTCGGAAAAATATTATTCTCGAGAGAACTTTAGTGAAGTGAAATAAAAGATGTGTTTATTTGATAAAAAAAATTATGAGAAAATTTAAAGTAGATAGTTTAATTTTGTAAGATAGCAGTGCAAAAATTAGATTCTTACAAAATCTTGTGTTTTTTATAGGACGTATTTTGAGGAAAAACTAATCATAATATAAAAATTAGAGACGTGAATCCCATAACTTTTTTGCTAACTGAACGCACAAAAAATAGATATTTTCGTATTTACCTTTCCTTTCCCGTTAGCTGAACAAAGCCTAAGAGCACGTTTTAAAAAATCTCTCATGATCTATAATTTAATCTATAATCACCATTCACAACCAAAATCAAACTCTAAAATTCATTCCAACCACGAGTACTTCAAAGTCGTGAATTCAATATAAAAAAAAAGGTTGCGTGCTTATTATGAATTCAATATAATCACCGTTCAAAATTAATTTATAAAAAACACAACAATATTTGAAATCAAATAAGAGAAGTAATAAAATTAATTTTATTATCATCATTCATGATTTCGACACTGGGAAGAAAGCCAAGTAAGTTACAAACTACTCCTAATGCAAAAGAATAAAATGATTTGAGTGATCGGTGTATCAATCTCTTTTTAAGACCTAAGTACTCCTATTTATAATAAGGAAGGATAACTGCTTTGTTTTTTTCTCTTTTAAATTTGAACTGAACACAAGCGATTTGATAGGAAGTAACTGCCATTTGCATCATAAACTACCTTGATTAGTTCCGTGTCCAATTTCTTGAATACACAACTGTTCCTATTCTTTATCTTTATCGCGTGCTGCGATATTTAAGTGTTCTTCTTTTTAGGTACTACATAATGTATTTAGACAAACTTCATAGTCACTTGGACTTCTATACTGTCACGTACGGCCATGTCAACGAATTTCATTTATGAACATATTTGACATTTCAAAGCATTTCTAATGAATTGAGCTATATTTCTCAAGTCAAATTTTTTTTTTAAACATGTTATAGTATTATTTTGTTGTACTTTAATAAAATTGCTATAACGGTACTGCAGAGTGTTTTCATTAATTCATTATGGCCGTTAAATCACTTGAATCAATTCATAGGAATATTAAACAAAAAAAGTAGCAACACACAAATTCCGATATAATAATATGACATTTTATCATTTCTTGTGCCAAATCTGATTTGAAAAATGTCCAACTTATTTTTTAATTAAGAATTGGCTAATTATTAAAAATTATTTTTTGAACCTAATATCAATTAACTTTCATAATGATTGATTCTTTTCGGCCCTTTCAAATTTCAAATCCTAAACTCTAAACCTTAAAATTGATGTAAAACAGCAAATCAAACAGTATCCTTACCGAACAAATGTGAAATCGAAAAATAAAAATTATTTACGGAAATTATTTATTGTGACTATCCAAATAACAATTTAGTTTATAGAGAGTAGTCTAGACATTTCCCCCCACTGCACAACTGTCAACCCGATGTTGGCCATTTCGAGCCACCGAATCTGAAGTGTATACGTGGCGTCCACAGATTCTTCGTTCGGAACACGAGGAAAATAAACATCGTCACATCTCTCTCTCCTCATTTTTCTCTCTCTATATTTCCGGCCTACACATGTCCAATAAACAAGAAAAAGTAATTTATGTCCATATTTCTGATTAACGCTCCCTTAATTTAAGGAAGTTATTTATTTTTCTCACACTATTTAGGTCCATTTAGCTTACGGTTTTTGTTGGTTTATTTATTTATAATATTTGGAATAAATGTAAAAATAGTTGATACTATTTGGACTAATTTATTTATTGTGTTGTTTGACAGAATGAATTAAATAATTTGTTTGACTTTGATGGACAAATAATCATATTGCCTTTGTCTGTACGGAGTCTGATGGGAAAGAACAACAACGCTTGAAGGGTAATTTTGACTTTTTCCTCATCGTACGGAGTTGAAAAATATATGAATCCAAAAAATAAATTAAGTCAAATAATTATATTTAATTAACCAACAAATAAATAAATAAATAAAAAATAACCCCAAATAGGCCTTATTTCCAATAAACAAGAAAAAGTAAACATTTTGTTTTAGAAAGCAGAGAATTTGGTTACTGTATTTAACCTGGTATGTATAGTTGACAACCAAAACCCTAAAAAGGGTTCTTTTCAAGAACTAATTCGCCGCCGGATTGATCGGGACCGTCGACTTCTTGCCACCGGACCCCCTTTTCTTGATCTCACCGCCCCGCTCTCTCTAACTCTTCTTCAGCTTCAACTGTTTTCGTTTGTTTTCCCGAACACTTTTTTTTGTTTCCCTTTTCTGTTGTATTTCCAGTCTAATGTAAAAATTATAGCTTTGTCCGTTTTTTGATCATTTCTTGCAACTGAATGAACTCTCCTGGTGTTTTGATGAACAAAGATTCGATTTTTATTGGTTGAGATAGGGGATTCTAGGGTTTTGAACACATGGGGTTTAGGTTCTTTGGACTAGAAAGTTCGATTTTTGTTGCTTTTTAGAGTACGTTAATTGGAAGTTGTGAAGATGCGGTCTGAATTGGGAAAAGAAGGATCATTTGGGGATGAATTGGAGAAAGAAGTCAGCTTGTTGCTTCGGCAACAAGAAGCCGATGATGATCGGGAGAAGGAGCTGAATTTGTACAGAAGTGGTTCTGCTCCTCCTACCGTTGAGGGTTCGTTGAGTGCAGTTGGTGGCTTGTTTAATCATGGTGGTGGGTTTATGCCTGAGGAAGAGCTTAGGTCTGATCCTGCTTATTTGTCTTACTACTATTCCAATGTGAATCTAAACCCTAGGCTTCCGCCGCCTTTGCTATCTAAAGAGGATTGGCGGTTTGCACAGAGATTGCAAGGAGGGAGTTCCGCAGTGGGTGGGATTGGAGATAGGAGGAAACTGAGTAGGAACGATAGCGTTGGTGGGGGAATATCTCTGTTTTCGATGCCGCCGGGGTTTAGTTCGAAGAAAGGAGAGAGTGAGAGTGAGTCGGAAAAAGTCCATGGTTCATCAGAGTGGGGTGGCGATGTGCTGATTGGCTTACCTGGCCTAGGGCTTGGTGGAAAACAGAAGAGCTTTGCTGACATATTTCAGGTGATTTTCTCATATGCTTGTGCCTTTTTCGCGTGTGATTTCTTACATAGATACTTAGCAGTTCGATTTTGTCTGTTTGACTTTGCCTTTCAGTATTGTGTTGACATATAAGTTTCTCTGCTGATGATAGTTCGTGTGGAGGATTTGTAACCCCTTCAATAGTCTAAGTGCCACACTGCTAGTCATTTGCTTCCCTTCAGATTTCGCATGTACACTAGACAAGCCCAAACAAACAAACGTGGCGTACGATTCAAATGCGTTCTTATTTTTATTGTTTCTTCTCATCAAAATAAGCCTGTCATAGTGAAACTGCAGGCTCTTGTTATGGTCGTCGTAAAGATGAGTCAATGTATTTACTCCTCCTTTTGGCATAGTGTTCTATGTTGCGTACTGTTAGATATGATACTTTTATAGTGTTGGAACTCTGTTATCCTACAAAACTGGATCCAAGCTCAGTGTGTGGAGAAGGGTTGCGGCAGATAGGCAGGGTCCTCATTTCTTATAGCACGGCTTATGAACTTGTATGCTCTGGATTTATTCTAACGGGTTTCAAAGATTCATAGCCTTTTGTGGTCATGTTGGCTCACTTCGTAGCTTTGGGATCTAGTAGCGCAGCATGGAAGACCGTAAGGATCCCACTATGTTGATGAGAACTGCAATGCCTGAGGTGGTTTTTGTGTGTACTTTCATGTTCTACTGCAGTTTCTCGCGGAGACGAAAACTCGTGCATTTCTCATAGAGTCAGATGAGCCGTGTGTTGGTTGTCGCTCCATTAGTTTAGTGACTATATCTCATGCTTTAAAGAATGTACTCTACCAAATTAGGTCCTCGGGCCTTGTCTTTTTTATTGATATGACAGAACATTTTGACCCTCTTCTTTCTGGTGCCATTAACTATGCTTGGTTTTTGGCAGCTGCACTGATAGAAAATTTGTAGTTAAACTGTTTCCTTCATGATTTTGTTGGTAAAATTTGAATTTTAATATCTACGTGCAGGATGATTTGGGGCGTGCAACTCCTGGCTCTAGGAATCCTTCACGGACTGCCAGCCGTAATGCTTTCGAAATCAGTGAGGCCTTAGATTCTGCTGAAGCCGAGTTGTCTCATTTGCGTAGAGAATTGGCATCTCCAAACCCTGTTCAATCGAGTGTAAATGTTCAGAACTCATCTGATGTAAAAAATCTTGCCGTACCTGTATCATATTCCTATGCTGCCGTTTTGGGTGGTTCCTTGTCCCGAAGCACTACCCCCGATCCCCAGCTAATTGCTAGGGCTCCTAGTCCTTGCCTTGCTCCTATTGGCGGGGAAAGGGTAAGCATGTCTGAAAAGAGAAGCGTTAATAGCCCAATCTCATTCAACAATGTCTCAGCTTCCGCAACGGAGTCTGCTGGTCTGGTCACCGCGTTATCTGGCATGAGCCTTTCAAATGGTGTGATAGATGTAGAGAAGCATTTACCACCACAGCTTGAACACGACGCAGATGATCCCAATCCTTATCTATTCAACTTGCAAAGCAGTCAGAACAATGTTACACAGCAGCATCCCTACGTGAACAAATCTGAATCTGGGCATTTTCATCTCTCTTTTGCCGACCAGTCAGCAAATCCTTCGTATTCGGATTCGCGAATGAGCAATGGGGCCCAGCATAGGGCCGCTGCTTCTTCCAATAAATCATACCTTAAAGGCTCTCCTACTACTCTTAACAACAAAGGAAGCTTACCTTCTCGCTATCAGCATATGGATACTGCTAATTCTTCGTATCTGAACTATGGTTTAGGCGGGTACTCCATAAATACTGGTACTTCAAATATGCCACCTTTATTTGAAACTGTTGCTCCAGCATCACCTATGGCAGCCCCTGGAATGGACTCTAGGCTGTTTGGCGGAGGTTTGCCTTTTGGATCGAATCTGAGCCCTGGAGCATCTGAATCTCATCATTTCAGCAGAATTGGAAACCAGATGGCACCTCTGGTGGATCCCGCATATCTTCAGTACTTGAGGACAGCAGAGTATGCGGCAGCACAAGCCACACATATTAATGATCCCTACTTGGATACGAATTACTTGGGAAATTCTTACATGGATTTACTCCAGAAATCTTATCTGGGTCCTGTGCTATCACCTCAGAAATCACAATACGGTGGTCACATTGGCACTAAATCTGGTGGTTCTAATCAGAATGGTTACTATGGTCCTGCATACGGTGTTGGCTTGTCATATCCTGGGAGTCCCTTGGCTAGTCCTGTCATTCCAAACTCTCCTGCGGGCCTGGATGTGCGATACCATACTGGCATGAGAAACTTAGGTGGTGGTGTGATGGGACCCTGGCACTTACACACTGGTTCTAACATGGAAGATAGCTTCGCATCATCTTTACTGGAGGAGTTTAAGAGCAATAAAGCTAAGTGTTTTGAACTTTCTGAAATTGCAGGTCATGTTGTTGACTTCAGGTATGTGCTAATTGTGTTTTTTGGGCTTGAATACTATTGAACCACAGTGAATTTCTAATGGGTGATAGAACATTTATAAACCAGTGCGGATCAATATGGAAGCCGATTCATTCAACAAAAGCTCGAAACAGCTGCAACGGATGAGAAAACCATGGTTTTTGAGGAAATCATTCCCCAAGCTCTTACTTTGATGACTGATGTGTTCGGTAATTATGTAATTCAGAAGGTACTCAAAGTACCAGCTTTTTTACTTCGATAACACAGAATAATACGTAGCCGCAGTGTACACAGGAATCATACTTAGTTGTGATTTTATGCTGGTCGATTTTAGAGAAGTGACTAATGGTATATAATTTCAGTTTTTTGAGCACGGAATGGAATCCCAGAAAAGAGAACTGGCTCGCAAGCTTTTTGGGCATGTGCTGACACTCAGCCTTCAAATGTATGGTTGTCGAGTGATCCAGAAGGTATCGTCTACTGTCAAACTGTTTTCCATGTTGCTAAATGTCCTTTATGTTTTCACAGATTGATCCCTTGTTATTACTGTAAAGTGTAAACCCACAATAGATCTGCGTGATACCATATGTGGGGCCTTGGCATGTTTACGGATCTTATATTCTTAAGTTCATGCCGTTTCCATGGAATTGTCTGGAAGTTTTGATAACAATGTATTATTTGACTGCAATATATAAGATGTAGATCTTATCTCTCTTTCACCATGATGTTCCCTTTCTTCAAGCCAACAAAAATCCTCGATGTTATTTTCAATATAATGGATGTAGTGTAATATGATAGCGAGCATAGCGTGGCTTATAAATGCCATTTACTCTTTTTAAATCCTTAGACAATGTGGTTTCCCTTTTTAAAGTAATAGCGACTTCTTAATTGTTTTTGTCTGTCCCTTGTTCACTCTTCTTTTACGTTTTAATCCAACTGACGCCTTTCTCAGAAGATGTATCTGACTAATGCATTTGAATTAGTTTTGTTCGGTGGAATATTTTGTTTTGTGTCCACACTCTTGATGCATTTGAGAATTTTTCCTCAATTTCATTCTGCTCAAAATGCTTCCATTTTTCTCAACTGTCCAAAAGGCTATAATGAAGCAGAATTGTGACTTTGAGCACACAATTCCATCTGCAACAAATGATAGAAACTGCTGGATGCTATTTGCCCGTTTTAAGCTTACTGATTCTTGGCGATAATTAGCTTTGGTCATGTCTGCAGGCAATTGAAGTTGTTGATCTGGACCAAAAGATTAAAATGGTTGAAGAGCTAGATGGGCATATCGTACGCTGTGTGCGTGATCAGAATGGGAACCATGTCATCCAGAAGTGTATTGAGTGTATTCCTGAAGAATATATTCAGTTCATAGTTTCAACGTTTTTTGGTCAAGTTGTGACCCTTTCCACCCATCCGTATGGTTGCCGTGTGATACAGGTTTGGATATTGTTACCATTTCTTTAGCTTAGTGTATAGTGTATGGCAAAGGAAAGGGAGATGATCTGTCATATATTTATTGTTTTCTGAGCAGAGAATATTGGAGCATTGTGAAAACCCAAATACCCAGAGTAAAGTGATGGATGAAATTTTGGGATCTGTTAGCATGTTAGCACAAGATCAATATGGCAATTACGTAGTTCAGGTACTTTTAACATAGTTCGGGTGATCCACCATATGGACAGTATATGCCCTTCTCTGTAAGGGCAGTCATGTCTTTGTAGTTTCTCTTTGGTTGATAACCTGCTTTTACTTCAACAGCATGTATTGGAGCATGGAAAGCCTCACGAGCGTTCCACGATAATAAAGGAATTAGCCGGTAAGATAGTTCAAATGAGCCAGCAGAAGTTTGCTTCGAATGTTGTGGAGAAATGTTTAACTTTTGGCGGTCCCGCTGAACGTCAGCTCCTGGTGAATGAGATGCTTGGCTCTACCGATGAAAATGAGCCTCTTCAGGTTGGTTCTCTCTGTGTTTAAAAAATTCTTGCCTAGAGGGACTTTTTTAGTGACCTGATTATCCTCTTTTTCTTTCCTTTTCTCTCTCATCATAAATTTCTGAATCAATTTGCATCAGACGCAAGCTAAAAAGTTGGCATGGTCTGTTGTATCACATTATTTGTTTTTGTGTCTACGAATCTTTCACAAGAGAAATTTTCTAGTTTCATCTCAAGTATTTGTTTATTTATTGACACCCACATAAAATTTCCCGAAGGTCTGCAATGTTGTATCATATAGTTCGTTGATCAAGAAGATCCAAGTAGTTGAGAAGTAGCATGGACAATTATTAGTTTGACTGTGATATTGAGATTGATGATTGAAGTTATGTGAAAAGGATAGGATGAGGAACGATTATATATGTCGGGGGTTAGGCTTGCATTGCACCAAATGGAACAAGGGAAACGCAATTTAGTTGGGTTGGCAATTAGCGACGTAGACTGTTGGATACAAACTTGTGATTTGATTCAACTATACAAGTTGTGTGCAAAACAGCAAGGCCGCAAGAGGTAGCAGAAGATTGTTAGTTAAGGTCATGAAGAGTCCTCGCTTATGAGCTTGACATGGCATATGTATTTCACAGTCTCTCAATTGGAGAAGGATCACAAAGCTGAACCTTAATTAAGGCTTGTTGAGTTGTGCTATGTCTGAATAAAGATCAGATTGGGTAGTAAATATTAATTTTGTTGAGTAACATCCATTTGTATTCGTTTCAACTTTCTTACTGTTTTTACTGTATTTTCTATCCAGGCGATGATGAAAGATCAGTTTGCAAATTATGTTGTACAGAAAGTACTAGAAACTTGTGATGATCAGCAACGTGAGCTGATCATGACACGAATTAAGGTTCATCTGAATGCACTGAAAAAATACACCTACGGAAAGCATATTGTTGCTCGTGTAGAGAAGCTTGTCGTGGCTGGTGGTAAGTAAATCCTTACCTCTTTATTTTGCCCATGCGCCTGCATTCATCACATCTTTGCATTTACTGAAAGCACTTTTTCACACACAAACTCATCCTTTTCTGTTCTCTTTTTTCTTTTTTTGGTTTTGAACATTCTGTTTAAGATAATGGAAAACGCGCCCTATGGAACTGGTTGGCACAATCAATCTAGCTCTACAATTTCATGACTAAAACAATCAACCTAGCTTTACATTACATAAAATGAATCTTTTCTGCTATACATTTTTTGGTGATCCTTTTCTTTGTCCAGCATGATGCTTCCATTTGACAACTAGCTTTCTTAAACTATTTATTTTCGATTGTTTGCAGAAAGGAGAATTTCTGCGCAGTTCATGCAGCCTGCTTAGACGCCATAGGGTAGAACGTTGTTGTACAGCTAACCGAGGCTAGTTTGAGCTACCTCTTTCTCTCTCCCGTGTATCTAGTCCTATGGCTCAGCCTATATCTCAGAAGGTAAGAGCAGATATGAAAATAAAGTTGCTTGCTTGTACTAGGAAACTGTACATTTTGTAGTTTTACGGTGGTTTATATATAGAATCAGGTTAAGCTCAGGTTCGTGTATCAGGAGATATGAAATCGCCATATATGTTTTTAAGTGTGTAAAAAAAAAAAGAGAGAAATCTGAGATGTAAGTTTATGTTAGGCGTGACTGTACAAATGTCGGAGAATGTTCATGTGAGGCTGGAAATTTTCGTATGCATGGTATTTGACTATTTCCGTGTATGGCCAATTATAATGTTTTCAGGTCTCTCTATGAGTTTGCTTCTTGATATTGTGATTTGGTTCTTTAAATTTTGCACTCTCATATTGTGTAGTCTAGTTCAATTTGCAAAGAAAATCTGAAATGCTGGCAACTCAAAAACTGCAGATATTCGTCCGTTAGTTGGCTAAAATTTTCATCTGAGTTTCACCGACTGACGAATATCTACAGTTTATAAATGCAATAGCTGAAATCAGCTATCCTTTTTTCTTTTAGGAGATGAGGCTGGTAAAGATTTAAATCATGTAAATCCTTTAGGGTCAGATGGTGAGGGAAATTCCTGTGAATAATTTGGGAAAGGGTGGGGAAAGATTTCTATAAAGCAATCACGGGGCTTTTCCTGGGTGGGTTTGAAGGCAAACAATATTCTTTGAATTCCGAAAGCTATGGTCCCAAAATCACTGTTTTAGCCTCATCGAATAGCATCCTTTTTGTTGTTGAGAATAAAGCAAATACACAGTTTATATAGATCAGAAATGCAGGGCAAAATGTTCTGGGTAACGGCCCCTCTGGCGGCCGGTGGGATTATTTTCCAAGAATTGTCGGCATTAAGTAGAGAGTAATTTTAAAGACGATCGGATACTTCGACTATAAAAAAAATTCAGAAAATAATTAATTTGGTGTGTATTTTGAGACCCATTAAAAAGAACACACGTGAGTGATAATTGAAAGTTTCTCATTTGGGCCAAAGATCTAAACTATGGAGTCAACTCTTAAACATCAGTTTCATTAAATATCAATAAGTGATGGATTGAATAATCAATTTGTGGTTCAAAGATAATCATATTTATGGATCAAAACGTTGAACCAATCAAGTTGTTCCATAAAAAATAACTAGCTTATATTCTATTGAGGTGTTTGTTTTATGCATGAATTTTTAAAAAAATCCAATCTAATAAAATAAAAGATTCTGCTCATTGAAGATGAATTGGTGTACACTCTACAAAAAGAGCATCTTCAATTCATGTGGTTTATTTTGCCTAATTAAAGCAACAAAAAAGTAAACTTTTATTTTGCATATTCACCTTTTTTTTTATGTATGTATTTCAATCTTACTATCGATTTTTATCTACTTAAACTAGTTGAACTAAACAGGAATTCAAATTCAAATTCAAAATTCAATGTTGGGATTTTATTAAGATGGACTTTTATTATTTTTATTGTACTTTTTTCAGATGAATAAATACTGCTAGTGAAATTGGACTGAAACAAAAATATAGCCGTGTGGACTCCCGTTGGAATGAAGAAAATTGAATTGCACGAGTCATTTTTCTAACATGTCTCATTTATCTAGTGAGTAAGAGATTCCTTAAAAATATTTAAAATAACTTAGCAAAATAGACTCTCTTAGGTATCTTATAATACATACAAAAGTAAGAGTAATGTTATACACATAGAATTTAGGCACACATCTTACACGGTTCCGGAGATATCTGTGCAAGGTCTTTGTGCCTATGGTTTGTGTTTAAGACTTGTTCAAAAAATAAAGGTCCAACACCCGTGCAAGATCTGTGTACTTAAGATTTGTATTTTAAGACTTGCTCAAAAAATAAAGGTCCAACAGCTTCAATAAAAGAATAACTTCACGCATTTGTTGAGTTACTATTAATACTTTATTAAACTTTTCCAAGTTACTCCAATATAAAAATATATATATTTAAAAGAAAATGAAGATAATAGTTAGTCTTGTTGCAATGTGAATACAAAAAAATTGAATAATTAGATTAGGAGAAGTGTAAACATTGATGCATAATTCAGAAGTTGAGCTTAGTCCTTAAGGGCCCGATTGGATGGGGTATTATTTTCAGGGGGATAATTTTTGGAGGGGGTATAAGATAAGAGGGGGTATTATTTTTGGAGGGATGGCCCACATTGATGTGATATTTATAAAGGGGTATAAAAAAGTAGATGGTTTGGATGAGGGATTAAACAAGGGGATAAAAGGGGGATAAAGGGGGATAAGAGTGGGTGGATAAGGAAAAAAACTGTTGCTCGTTTGGATGAGGGAAAAAAGAAGGGGGATAATTTTTGGAGGGGATAAAAAGATCGACGTGACATGTTTAGCATGGTTTGGGAGCAAAAAATACAGGGGGATAATTTTTCACCCCTCCAAAAATAATAATCCCCCGGAGAGGGATAAAGGGGGATAATTTTTGGGTAGGGGGGAAGGTGCCCAAAAATTATCCAAGAGGGGAGGGATAAAGAGGGGAGGGGGTATTATTCCTTCTTCCTCATTACAAATACAAAATAACCTTATCCCCCTATTTTATTCTCCATCCAAATCAAGTACTATTTTATCCCCTTTTTTAATACTTCATCCAAACTATCTATTTTTTATTACCCCCTCTATAAATATCACATCAATATGGGCCAACCCTTTAAAAATAATACCCCCTCTTATCTTATCCCCCCTCAATAACTTATCCCCCTAAAAATAGGGTCCATTTGGATATTTATTGTGGTATTTATTGAAATTTTTTCCATCCTTATTTGAAATTTTTTTGTAATGTTTTGTTTTTCATCAATTTTTTTTATTTATTGATTCATCTCGACAAGAGCTTTCAGAAAAGTTATCAATCATCGGCTAAATTTGAAAAAAGTTCAGAAAAGACAAAAATAAATCAAAAAATAGAGTTTTTTGTACTTATTCGTCGTCTTTAGTGACTTTTTTTTAACTTTTGGACATAATTTTATACTCATTAGATTCTTTTCATCAAGACGGACTAATAAACTACAAAATATTGAGATTTAAACAACAAATGCAAAAAAAAAAAATTGAATAAAGACAAAAATAACAAATAAATAAAAACTATAGCCCAAATGGGGCCTATAATTCCTTATCCAATCGGCCCCTCAAATGACTATGTCACGACCCATCCCTATATAGGAAGGATTAGTGACCGGCCAGTGAGTCCAACTCACTAAGGCCTCTAACACAATGAGTTTGAGGATTTTCATCAATCAAATCTACATAAAAGTTAAAGGTTATCAGAGTACGGTTGCATAAACAAAATAAACCAGAGTTGTGCGTGCAGATAGTTATAAGCACAAATAATACCTAACTACTTTACTCATTAACTTACTACTACGGTCATCAGAACCGGCTCAAATGTAATCAACTCAACACCTTCTATGTATAGGCAGCTAGGCGTGACATAACGGCCTTCTTGTCATCTATCATCACCTGTAATGTTGTATTACAACATTCTTAAGCATAAAGCTAGAGTGAATTCAAATATGAAATTCTACGAGTTTGCCATGTTATCCATATGCACAATGCATGTAACATAATGATCTTTTTAAACGAAATTCATGGCATAGTCCAAAGGTCAAAGCCCGGGAAAAATCATTCAAGATTGTCTCATTATGGTCCATGGCCAAAGCCGAGGACAAATATTCAAGATTGTCTCATTTACGTTCAATTCAACGGCTGCCAATAATTCGTAGGTGGGAGCTACCCCCTTATGCATCATCGCATACGTGGAATGACGTCATCCATAAACCACATTGGCCGTGGTTACCAACCTTGTTTCACGCCTCTCGCTATATTCTAATCCCCTAGCGGTCGGGGTACCGTTTGAACTACTTTTCAACGTATCAATCAATGTTTTCTTAATTAACGCATGGTCTCAGTATGAACAATTCAATATGATCTAGCATGGCATTTTCATGCTTAAAACAACATATAACATTGGAATATCTTATGCTTTCATGCTTTTAAAATTATACACGTAACAAGTCATATTTGAACTCACCTTCTGTCTTGTCTGAGCAATTAATTATTTTATCGATCTCCTACAATAAATCAATGATAATTTATTTAATACCGATGTTAAATGGTCAATGACATTAATAAAATCCTAATATTTATCGGTAATAAGTGCCAGACTACCGGTAATGACTGCCCCAAACTACTGGTAATAAGCCCCGGACTACCGGTAATAGAAGGCAAAGATCCACCTGAAGAAAAGTCAGTGCCCCAAACTACCGGTAATAAGCCCCGGACTACCGATAATAGAAGGCAAAGATCCACCTGAAGAAAAGTCAGTGCCCCAAACTACCGGTAATAAGCCCCGGACTACCGGTAATAGAAGGCACTGGTCCAGAAGTGCGCAAATTAATCTGAAGTGGCAAAACCCCAAATTCAGCCATGGCTTCTCTCTAATACCTCAACTAACACCTCAGTTTTTCATTATACACTTCTATAATCACTATCTAAAGTCTAGACTGGTTTATTCCATAGTTATATTACTATATAAACCATTAAACTAAAAGAAGCAAGAAAGTATACCCAAAACTGAGGTACTTCTTCAATGGCTTCCTCCTCCTCCTCCTCCTCTTCTTCTTCTTCTTCTTCTTCTTCTTCTCTCTCTCTCTCTCTCTCTCTCTCTCTCTAATCTCACGCCTGACTCCTTTCTTGTGCTTCCTTTTCTCTTTTTCTCCTTGTCCTCTTCTCTCTCTCTCTTTCTTTCTCTATTTCTCACGGCTGAAGCTGTATTGTGAAAGGTGCTTATGACTTGTATATACTTTGAAGAGGCAAGGTGGTGGTGGCTTAAGCTTCTCTCTGTCAACTAACCAAACAACACAACTGATGACTAAACTTAAGCTAGTCTCTATCCACGTTAAAATATCCAGCCCCCTTTGGATTGGAAAAATATCTGCTGTATGAACTCACACCAATTCTACAAAAGCATATAATCCTCTTATTTTAAAATCACCCGCTATTTTAACTACGCCCAATCAAGTTCCGGAATTAAAACACGTTCTAAAATATCATCGGAATTAATTCAACCGAATTCTCAAATTTATCAACTATTATTATTACTATTATTATTTTTATTTTTACTTTTCCTTTTATTTCTTTATTTTGGATCGGGGTCTCACATCCTCCCCACCTTAAGAAGTTTGGACTGCCAAACTTAGGTGTCGTTATTCTGAATAATTAACTAGTAAGAAGATCAATACTAACAAAAATAATAATTCTACGCAGATCGTACCTTACTCGAATAACTCCGGATACTTCTGACGCATATCCGTCTCCTTTTCCCATGTGGCTTCTCCAGTCGTCTGATTTCCCACCAGACTTTAACTAATGGAATGTCCTTATTTCTCAACTGTTTGACACGGGTGTCCAGAATTCGCACCGGTCGTTCTTCATATCGTAGGTTTTTATCCAATTCAATCGGTGGTTGTTCTAGTACATGATTCGGATCTGATAAGCCTACTTAATGCCGTGTCTTCGGTGTAGTCTCGAGATAATGTCTATTAACTTCAACAATCTATCAATACATCAACTGTATTTAGCTCTCATTATAAGGATGACATTACTTCCTTCAATATAATCAACAACTTTTCTATAGAAGTTATTGGCCTCAATCACATGTACGTCATATGAGAGCACATCTAAACCCACCTCTCAATTCAGTTCCTTAATAGCTTCGATATTGGATAACAATCCAATCCAGTATCACAATTCAATACACCTCAATAGTCCCATGTATTAAGTTTGCAATCCAATCACGGCAAATCATATCATAATTCCCTTATTATCCACAGTCTTACACGTAATTACGTATCTATATCCCACTCATGGGCTGCAAACTAATACTTCATATTCCATTGACATCATATTATTATCTCTCTAGTGACCATATCATGTAATTTCCACCTCAACTTTATCTCTAAATTATAAACCCAAATCTATTAGAACTCACCCAAGTTTGGCACCTCAAAGTTGACCCCAATCACTATACTCCCAAGTTAAATCTACATACTAAGCTCCAATGACTCCTTTTTCCCAATGGCTTACTAAAAACAAAACCCAATTATCCAATACCATCAAACGTTGCTCATTCAACCCAGTTAAATACCCAAGTGGTCAACCAATTCCACCCCAATTCACCATATCAAGTTCTTCACAGCCTAATTATATGCTCAACTTTTATTTACTCATGTCTCTCACTCAAAGTTTTCCCAAGTCTTTCATTACCCTAAGTAACACATCCTCAAGTGTTCCAATATCTCTAAATACCACATTAAATATAGCCTCTATCCTTTCAACTTCAAAGTCATAACATGTACCGTAAATCTCAAAGATTCCTATATCAATCTAAATTTCTACCATAAAGAACGGATACCCTTACCAACGCATCCCAATTGATCGAATGACACACTCTACAATTTGATAATACACTAATGTACAAACTTGTATACAAGCTTCCAATCAACGTACATCGTCAATAACCCTCATTCATCAAAATATTTCCCAAGTCGACATTCCGTTGTTATTTCTACCTTAAATTACAATTATGAAATCCAATAATAGTTGACGTGACCCAAATCTTTCAATATAATCTCCAAACTCCCTCAACCCAAAACTACCTTTCATTCCTTGCATAATCAGTCCTTTAAAACCTCAAATTTACTGAACTTCACAAACCCAAACTATAGCCTCAAATGACAAAATAGAGCACATCTACACTTTAAACACAACAGGTAGTGTACAAACATCGTGTATGTACTCTACAACTCTAGGTTTTATATTTGAAAATCCAAAAACTCAGCTCTGATACCACTTCTGTCACGACCCATCCCTATATAGGAAGGATTAGTGACCGGCCAGTGAGTCCAACTCATTGTGTTAGAGGCCTTAGTGAGTTGGACTCACTGGCCGGTCACTAATCCTTCCTATATAGGGATGGGTCGTGACAGACTATTTTACCCTTGTAATGAATTAGTGGTGTCGGTCATTTTTCTCAAAAGTTGGGTCCATTAGGACATGTAATGAATGTGAACATTTTTGAATAATTTAAGAGTTTTTTTAACTTTGTTTTATCAATTAACAAAAAAGAGAAAAATAACAACAAAATATAAATCAATAAATATCTTAACATAATTTAAAAACTTTTTATCAAAATATTTCGAGTTCACGGTTATTCCTAAAATAATTTTTTAAGTAAACAGTAAATTTTTAGTATTTTTTCGAGAATAAAATTTGAAAAGCACGACTGAAAGAGATTCAAATGAGCGGTGTCGATCACTTTTTTTTTCTCCAAAGTTAAGCCCATTAGGACATGTGATGAGTGTGAATATTTTTAAATAATTTAAGGGTTTTTTAACTTTGTTTTACCAATTAACAAAAAAAGAAAAAAATAACAACAAAATATAAATCAACAATAAAAAATGTAGTTAAAAACAGAAAAATATAATTTAGCTCGCGTAAATTTAGTTAACAATAAAAAATATAAAAAGAGAAAAATTTAGTTAACAATAAAAAAGAGAAAAATATAATTTTGGGAGGGGGTGAAAATCTAAGAGGGGGTAATAATTTTTGGAGGGGGATAAGAGGGGGTAATAGGGGATAAGAGGGGGTGATAATTTTTGGAGGGGGGTTTTTTTCCCATCCAAATCATGCCAAAACCCTTAATAAGGGGTGATAATTTTTGGAGGGGGGAAAGCTTTCCCCCCATCCAATCGGCCCCTAAAGCTCTTCAATTTATCAGGTCGAGAGTTTGACTTTTACCAACTCTTTTCTTATCCCTATTTTTGAATAAATATAGAAATTAATTTACCCAAAAAAGAAAGAAAGAAAGAAAACATACAATTTCTATAGCAATTTTAATTATGATTTGTTGTTAGGTAATTGATATGTGGGAAATTGACGACCGAGTAGGCCTTATCGGATCTTGACATCTGGTCTCCTCAGCTACTCGATTAGGTTTTTTTCAGTCAAAATAGCTTCTCGGCCCAGAGAAATCGACTCTTACTACCATGATCATCCTAGTCATATTAGTAGGGCTCATAAAAGAAGACTCCTGGTAGCAGCACGCCCCTCATATATGAGGTAATAAGAAGATAAGCTCTATCCAAATGGATAAGGATCCCCTAATGACTAAGGATAATTACCTTATCAGTTATAACAACTCTGTAAAAATACTCCAAGGACTAGGAGACTAGAATAAGACGATAAAAAGAAAGAGAATTGATAAAAAAATACGACAAATCATTATCTTCTTATTATCTTCAAATTGAATTTGAACATTAATTTAAATATTAGATGAGTATTAGTCGGGATCACACCAGTATTCCTAATTCTATTGCAGGTCACAATCAAGGAAGAATCAACAAATGCGTTATCGGTAATGTTTTCTTATTTTAGGCGAGCTTAAAAAAATTGCACCTTCCCTAGTTTTGTACGGGAAAGACTCGTATCACATACATCACCGCTCCATTAAGATCCATGTTCCTCCCTCGTGCTTCTCCACCTATGAGAGGCCGCCATAAATCTTCCACGTCTCACCTCCTCGCTGTCCACCAACGCTCTCCACTCCTATTCCTCCACGTGTAATCCTTTACCAAATCCTTAAACCCACGGACATTGGCCCAAAGGCGATTATGTACAAGTTATCTCCTGAATGACTTAAAAGCCCTTCTATGTTACACGGCTAAACTTGACCATGTTTGTAATTTTCAATTAAAAAAATGGCATATATGTTTAGAGGATCTCAAAATATCTGGCTAAGGACTCCACGTTGGCAATCGTAAAGTACTGATCTTGATTCGGATTCTGCACTTTTCCATACCCTTCCCTTTATTCCAAATAAAAAAAAAAAAACAAAATAGACCCATATTTACGCCTTTACTCTGTTTGCCCCCAATCAGAACTCTATCCTCTCTCTCTCTCTCTCTCCTCTTTCTCTCTCTAACTTGGTCTTCTCACCCCCACAATTGTCTCCGATTTCTGATCCGAAACCGAAGCAGTTTTGGTGAATTTAATGAAGGACTCCTATATATTTTCCGTGATGCGTATAATTGAGTTGAATATCTGAAGATTGGGGAAGAAGTGAATATGGCTGATTACGGGCGGAGTGGTGGCGGCCGAGGTGATCAACGTGTTATGGAGTGGGAGGTAGGACTGCCAACTTCTGAAGATCTGACGCCTTTATCTCAGCTATTGATCCCTCCGAAACTCGCTTCGGCTTTTAGCATATCGGCGGAGCCTCGTCGGAGTGTGATGGATGTCAATCGCGCGTCGCAGGATACTCTCTCGAGTATCCGAGGTCAGTCGAACGCTCTTTCGTCATTGAATAACATTAAAATCAAGTCGTTTAACGAGGAGAGGCGTAGGGATGGAATACATGATGCGAATCCGATGGGGGACGGGTCGGATCCGAGGAAGCTGAGGAGGATTGATAGCGGCGGCGGTGCGGAGGAGGAGGTGGAAAACGGAAACGACGATCCGTCGGGTAGGTTGGCGTTGAAGCGGCCGCGGCTGGTGTGGACACCGCAGCTGCACAAGAGATTCGTTGAGGTTGTTGCTCATTTAGGTAATAAAAACGCTGTACCGAAGACGATCATGCAGCTTATGAATGTCGAGGGACTGACTCGGGAGAACGTGGCCAGTCACCTGCAGAAGTATAGGTTGTACTTGAAGAGGATGCAGGGGTTATCGAGCGAGAGTCCGTCGCTGTCGGATTCGCTCTTCGCGTCCACACCTGTGCCGCAGAGCTTACATGAGTCCGGAGCTATGTTTCCTGAAATGCGAAGGGAAGCGGGAACCTGGTACGTATGAAGGTTTTTACTTCGATATTATTGACGTCTATCTGTTCGGAAATTGTCGAATTCTGTTCGAAAATGTGGAAAGCAGAAGAAAAGGGGAAAAGTTATTTTCTCGCCTTCCCTTGTTTGGAAGCGACTGAAAAATGATGAAAAACCACTTGTGAGGCACCTGTTCATTGTGTTTGGAGCTCGTGGAAAGAAAGTGAAAAGAATAGAGTAATACATAAAGAAACCATAGGGAAAACTTGTGGAGAAAGTGAAAAGAAGAGAAAAACAGAGAAACCCTGGAGAAAATTGAGCAGGTGCTTCACATGTGTTTTCCTAATTGTTATGGTGGGATATAATTGTACAAATTTATGATCTATTTTTTCCTCAATCTGTCCTGTTGAAGCTCCATTGTTTTTCGTTCATTAAATTCAAATCTTTTTGAGCAAAGAAACTGTTAAAAAATAGTGAAGAAAATATATATGGAAAACTCTAAGATGGAAGTTCATCCCTAAATTAACCTTTTAGGCATTTTGAAAAGTAATTTGCTATAGTATTGATGATTTCTTGTAACACAGGTCCGGAGGAAGTATACAGGGGCATGGGAATGGGCACGTCCCAATGCCCATTCGAATGCCTTACCCGCCGCAACTGATGCATATGCCAGGGATTGGCATGGCCCCAGGTAATGGGCATATGGGGATGTCTGTTGGTAATCATACCACACCTGGTCCTTATCAAGGGTTTGAACAGCACCAGTATAATGTGATGCTGCAGAGGGACTGGTCTGGAAATATGTTCGACTCAGCTGCATCGTATCAACAAATGACTCCTAATGATAAGTAACAGTAACTTTGAAGGAGAGGCGAATTTCTTGATCAATTTGATACTCTAATGTTTTGTTTAGTTCACTGTCATTTTCTTGCTGCCTTAGTTTTTTAATGGAAATTAATTATGCAGGATTGATATTAGATCCAAATGTGGTTGCATTGTGAGTTATTTAGATTGCTCAGATACTGGATCCTAATAATTTTTTCTTGAAACTTGATATCTGCTGCTCAATTCTATATAATCTCCCTTATTAGATGTGAAAAATTTGTAACTCGATTAATTGAAGATGACTTCGAGAAAGAAATTCAGGTTCTGCCAAAAGTTTTGATGATGAATCGTTGCCTGAATTGGTTCTCTGGCTTTAAGCGTGACACATGCATCACATAGTGGATGTGGTACTTATATAATTCTTAGCAAATTGGGTTGTTCATACAGGTGGTTTTAGGGATTTTGTCAGCTTTGGTGATGCTGCTTCTAAAAATTGGAAATTTTCATTATTCTTATGAATTTATTGGCATAATTCTTATGGGTTAATCCTATAGGTTAAATAAGATTAGGTTAGATGCACTTGCTCTCCATGGAGATCATCTTCACGTTTCCATTTATAAGGTCAAGAATATCAAGATCCATGACACGAATTCGACAGATGTACTTGTGGATTGTGCTTTTGTGCATGTTTAATAGATTTTTTTTCTACGTGTAGCATATACAAACCGTTTAAGCTGGAAAGCTTTGTTTTATCTCACTAAACTGCGAACGAGTGAGCTATACCCAATCTTGGCTGAAAGTGGCTAGATGACCAGAGCTTGGGCTAGGCTATGTCAAGCTCGCCTAAAAACAAACAGCCCTAACGTCAGCTTGGTTCGCAGTTTATTTGCAGCCCTATGCTTATTTAACTGGTCAACTTATGTTCAGTGCATATAGTATGTGAATTACACCCGTCTGTTTCTTTTGTAGAAGTTTCTGTTTTATTCTCTTCCTCATAATATGAAATTTGGTGCATATTTGCGGTAGATCTTTATGTTGCTAACTGACGTAAATCTGTCAGCGAGTAATACAAATCATGTCTAATGGCTATAAACTTGGAAGTGGTGTTTTTTGTTATAGAAGATGAAGTCTGAAAGATACCACGAGTTGTAGAAGAGGAAGTCTTGTCCCCCTGATGTTAGACTTTTCAAGGGAAATAGTTGAGGCCACAGGAGCTTCATTGAGGATAGAGTCAGGAATTCCTGTGTGCTTATGATGTGTAGACTTTGCAAGGGAAATAATGGAGGGGACATGAGGTTCATAGAGAGTTTTTATAAGGCATTCCCGTGTGCTTTTGATGCAATAAGGAGCCCTAAGATAGATATCTGAGCTGGCATCTTATTGAGTTCTTCAACCACACTGAATTCCCTGTTCTTGGCAATCCTCTTGAATTCCTTAATTTCTTCTTGTGTCATCTTTTGCTTGGCAGGTTCACTGTGTCATGTTATCGTTTCCTTTCTTCCTTCTTAGTTCCAAGTCTTCTGGGCTATAACAGCTGCCAGAAGGTGTCATTTCTCCAATTTTTGGTAATGCCTGAACGTTCAGTGCTCGTGCACTGGAAAGTGGTACTTTAGAGTGAATACAAGAAGTTCTCTAGATATTCCTCTGGTGGTGTTAGGAAGATAAGGACAGTAAAAGTGCCCGCGGCTTCTAGCTCCCTAGATGCTTGTTCCCTTTTGTTTTGATCCCAAGTCTGTCTCGAGTCAGCGATTTTGGCTAGGAAGAGGGTATTGAACTCGTTCCAGGTCAAGACCTGAATGTTTTGGGTCGTCTTCACTACATCCCACCTGTAGTCGGTTTCTCCTTGCATCTGGTAAGTAACAAGGGCTAGTCTCATTGATGTCTTGAACTCCCATGATTTTCAGAAGTTCCCCGATTTGCTTGAGTCACGTTTCAGCTACTCCGGGGTTGGTCTCTCCTGAAAAGATAGGTGAGCGGCGCTTGTAAGATTCGTTGAGCAAGACACTGTGGTTGGGTTGCGCATGCAGTCGAGGTCTGGTAGCGGGTATAAATGTGTGTAGTAACTGGTTGAACTCTGTGATTCCCGGTGTAGTGTTGGAGTTTTTGGTGTTGGTTGTTGCTAGCCTCTGACTGTTCGTATAAGTGAGCATTATGATGTATCTCTATCAATCAATAATTAAAATGCCGTAATTAGGAGACAAAATAGGTGACGACATATTTTCTAGTACTAAGTTATTCGGTAAAATAATTAAGTATATGTTCACATAACCTACTGCTACTAGCATGCACAAGTATGACAATGCATGGTCACGCTACAAAATATGTGACGTTCCCCCCATCCTAAGGTTGTCGATTATCCAGCTCAAATGGGTTCTCATCTGTAGGTGAATTTAGATTGGTTCGTCTTGTTCTGGTTGTTCCCTTTTGTCGAAGCCATAATTTAGCTAGATTTCTCAAACAATCATCTTCCACCATAGGCTAAACCTATTGTAAAATTATACGTGAGTGAAGTGATTTTCTCAATCGAGTGAAAATTAGTATCTCAATAACTAGCAAGAAATTTTGTTCTCTCTCTCTCTCTCTCTCTCTTGTTTGGTTCCTTGTGATTTGCAAATCAGTAAATCGTCAAAAAAGTCACTGCCGTTGTGATGGGAAGATACGCCAATGATTAAGTCAAAATAGGGATCACAAGAACTTTTCTTTCCACAACTAATGATCTGAATCAATTTACGAGTCAATGTGTACCTTTTACTATAAATATAAATATGAACCTTTATTTATAGATTTCGTGACTTAATTTTTTCAATTCTTTTGAAACTATAATTTCTTATTAGAATCGAACTATGATTGTCTTTTGATTGACCACTGATGAAATAAAATCGTACTGGGCTCTCCAATAAATTATCTTCTACCATTAGAATTTCATTCAATTTCAAACTCCTCGTTTTAAGTTTAATCTCGTTTTAAGTTTAATCAGCCTAGAACTCTTTATCCTTATCCAAATAGAATCTATCCCAAGATATTCGGTGCTCTATTCTGTCTCCAATTTGATATTAGTAACTGCCTTCCTCAGGTCAGTCGCATCATGAATCGTCCTTCTCAGGTTGGCTAGCTACTTATTTGATCGTCTTTCTCAAGTTGACTGTTCACAGAATCACCTTTCTTAGGTCGGCTCTACTCTCACGTGATTGGCACACACGCACGTGCACGATAACACTTCTCTACCGAACTCAATTAACAATTTTAAAAACATTGATAATACTATTTAGGTTTTGCCTCCTCCATTGTTGTTCAACAAAATTTGGACCAATTTGTTTTATAAGAAATTTTGTCCAAATTTAATTGCGATTTAAGCACCTGGATTAGTTAGCGTATTAGGCCTAATATTTGAGTTATCATAAAAACATTCTTAAAACATCTAGAAGTATCAAAGTAAATTTGTTGTGCGAAACCGAAGAATGCTTTATGACCCATGGCTGCCCGCTTGGTAGGGGCTGCTCCTCTATTATGGGCTAGTGGGAAACCCAATAATTATGCCCGACCTTATAACCACATTTTATCATAACTAGAAGTGAGCCCAATTAGTACTGACCTTCTTTCTAGTCTTCATAGAAGTTTCGGTTACTGACTCATAATCACTGGGTGACTCTTATGTTATGTGGTATCGAAGACCGAATTTAGTTGTTGTGACCTAAACCCTGCTTGCAATCGATCGAATAGAATGATAACAAAGGCAATCAATGTCCCCAACTGGCTATCTCTGAAAGGGAAAGAAAGGGAAGCTCATTCTATAGTTGTATATATACAGGACATACCCCTTCCATCTGGCCCGAGTCTTTAATATCAATCAGCTTAGTGGCCAGCTTTAATATATAGGAAATGCTAAAGAGACCAACATTTTTTTAGACTAATATTAGACTAACGTCTAATCTCTTGATTTCCGATTAAATTTTAATGATCCGAACCGTTCAATGTGCTTAAAATATGTTTTTAAGAGCACCCGCGAAAAATCAACTCAAAATATTATCAGAAGGGCTTGATCCAAACAGTGATTTAAAATGCTGACAGGAACTGTTTTATGAACCACTGTTTTGATCAAGACCTTTTTTGGTAATATTTTGAGATGATTTCTCGCGGGTACCCTTAAAAATATGTTTTAAACACATTGAACTGTTCGGATCATTAAAATTTAATAAGGAATCAAGAGTTTAGACGTTGGTCTAATATTAGTCTAAAAAAGTGTGAGTCTATGGAGCCATCCCCATATAATATATATATACATATATATATATATGTTTTTGTGTGTGTGTGTAATATTATATTATACCTATGCACTCTCACCTTCTCATCACCATAAGAGATAATGCAACTTATATCCCATTTCTCATTCATCGTGTGGACCATCAGAAAAATATATTGCTCACATATATTTGTCATTCAATAAGCCCCCAAAAAATAGCTGAGGTTAGAATTTTCTCTTAATATTACCAATAAAAAGCATTTTTTTCGTTGGGAACAACCCAATCAAAAATTGAGTTATTATTAGGGAACTGCGCCTGAACATAACGAAGACCCGTGATGCCCAAACCGCTCTTCATTTTTTTATGATGCTACGTGATGCTATCAGAGCTCTACTTCTGAAGCCACCTTGAAATATTATAGAGTATAGATAGTTTGTAAAAGAGTTGTTCTGCTCGTGACAAAAGATTTTCATCTTGTTCATGTTTTACGTTGCATCAAAATGACTAAAATTTGAGATCACATTTGATTTGACACGTAAAATTTTCAACTAGTCGAAGAAAAAAAATAGATGAGAATAAACTAGATATAGAAGTTTTGATTAAATTCCGTTTTTCTAATGTGTCATGCAGTCTACTCATGAAAAGTCGACTTGCCAGTTGTACAATGATACAATATTTTCTTATGGGGATCCACAAATCATATGCAACTAATAGTATCTTTTAAAAATTTTTAATTTTTTTTTAAACTTTCTCACAAATCAAGAGTTTATTAAACTAAAAGATTCTCTTAAATATTTTTCTGATATGTCATAAATAAGAAAATACTTAGTTATTATTTTGATCAATCACTTAAAAATAATTTGTGTCCTGCCTATATATATAGTAATAAATTTGTCAATTCTAAGTATACTTAAAAATACAAAATAGTCACAACAAGAGAGATTTTGTGCTAAATAAAATAATAAGAAAAAATTTTCACTTCTTGATTTAAAAGTGAATTAATTAAACTCCGTAAATGTTAAACCGTAAGGGATGAGAGAATATAATTTTTTTAAGAAATATAATTCACCTCATAAATTGTGGGATGTGTTTAGATTGTTTTATCAGTGATTTAAATTTTAGAATTTAAACGGTAAGAGTCAAGTCTTGAATTACATTTTTATTCCTCAATAAAATGTATTTTTCCAAAATTTATATTAAAAAATTCTAATCAATGATATCTCAGTGTATCGTAGACAGATCAGTTGATAACATATTCAAGCTTTCTTAAAATAAAATTATTTTATAAATTACGCGTTATGTAATTGATATGTTTCTTTCAGATATTTATGAAATTTAAATACTATTTTTGATTGTCATTATTGGAAGAAAACTTTATAAATATTTTAGAAGGCAAAAAATTTAAGAAGTAAACTCTCAATATACGAATGAATGTCGTTTGAGGTTATTAAAACTCTATTTTTGAAATGCTGATATAAAAGAGTTTTAAAAAATAGAAAAGAAAACATTAGCTATAAAAGTTTACTCAATAAAACCACAAGGGTTGGTTCAAGAGAGAGATTAAGAGGCTTGCCCTTCAAGGTCTCGTGATTAAATTCCATTAGAACTGATCACTAAAAGTTACTAGAAGTTTTTCCGATCATTTACTTCAAGGCTTCGTGATCTAATTGGCATTGAACCAATATTATGCATTATTTATTTATGCACTGACCTCATTTTTAATAAATACAGAGATTTTTCACGAGGTTTTGATAAATGTAACGATTCTTTTTACTTTACAAATTATTTAACAAATTCTCTCATGTTGTTAGCTTCTTACGTACAATACCGTTAATTTTAATTCGTAAAAGACTAAATTGCTTTTAGTCTCTCTCTCTCTCTCTCTCTCTCTCTCTCTATGTGTGTGTGTGTGTTTTTAATACATAGTCTATTTATATGTGCGTGTATTAAAATATATATCATATAATCATATATACATACGTATATAGTACAAAATAATTTTAAAAACTAAAACTAAAACTGTTAAAATTAAATTGGACTTATTTTTATACTTCATCTATGAGAAGTGTACGTACATTCTAACCCATCGTTTTTATATACAATATAAGTGTTGTAAAAAAATTCAATATAAATTTATCATTTTATATTTTCTCTGTACATATATATAAGTATACTATGTATTCTTACACACACATGACACACATAAATAGACTAAAAATATACACACAAAAAAAGATAAAAACATTAAAGATGGATATTTTAGTCTTTTATCGATCAAAATTAACGATTTTTGTGAAAAATTAATAACATGGAGAAATTTGATAAATAGCTTATAAAGTAAGGAGGTCAGTGCATTTACTCACGGGAGGTCAATACAAACCCTTTATTTATTTATGTTACATATCATTTTAGTTGTAGCTACGAATGGCCAAATAGGTGTGTACCATATAAAAATAAATTGTTTACATTTGTTATTGGGTACGAGTTCTATGGTTAGTTACGTAAATTATAGTTCTTAGGATATGTATTTTTTATGGTTCAATTTTTTTTTTTTTCAATTTGTTAAGGCTTTTTATGATGTTTGGTACGTGTTATTCTGACCAGTTATGAATATGATGTAGTACGTACTCTATGCACCAAAAGATTACAAACTATTTAATTAAACTACTAACTAAAATAATTAGTATTAATTACAAATCATTTTGATTTAGATTACACAAATATTGATGAAATAGACTGGAACTGCTAAAACAAGCTGCATTATCATTTGATTCATTCCTTTTGAAGGTGGGGAAAGGTTACCAAATCTGAAATTTCATGATTTAAGAATATCTTAACAGATTATTTACGTATATACAATATTTGACACATGGATAAATATTTTCTTTTCTTAGTTTAGGCAACATAGCACCAAATCAAGTTTGACGCTCGGGGATTTGCTCTCTCCTAATAGTTTAGGTTCGAAACTTTTCAGATGCTATCAATTCTTTTGGGGTTAGTCTATACAGGATGGTGTTCTGGTGTTTCTTAGAGATTAGTCGAAGTGCGTACAAACTAATCTGGACACTCTAGTTATTAAAAAAACATTGGACCAAACCAGAATCATTCAAAAGTCAGCAACAATTAGTTAGACCATGTTTGGACAATCTGAAATAGACTGGAACTTCTAAAATTGAAAAAGAGGAGTTACTATCATTCGAGGCAAAAACAATTAATTTCTTAGTTGACCTGCTGCCTAATCCAGGAAGCTGCCAATTGAGACCCATTAATGATGATGTGACACATATTCGGAGATGTTTTCAAAGCCGTTTGATGAACATGAATTCACACCCGAAGGAAAATCCCGCACATGTCAGATGGCTCTACATACATCTGTATCCGTCTTTTTGTCCCAAGCATTTTCCAAAGTCACCATGAATCAAATCATACATATGAATTCTAAAGGATGTCTTCCAACAACTATAATCAACATATCTCAAACCTTTAGGCAAGAAAACAAGCAAATGGCTTCTTCTCTAATATCAGTTTATTTTCTGATACTTTTCTCTGCATACTCTAAACTCCTCCTGGTTTCAGCTCAAGGCATAGACCAGTTATTCTATAATGGCTTCCTTGGAGAAACCAATCTTCACCGTGATGGGGTTGCAGAAATCCATTCCAATGGCCTGCTGCAGCTAACCAACTTTTCAAAGCAACAAACTGGCCATGCTTTCTATGAAATTCCTTTGAATTTCAGTACATCCTCATCTGGGTTGCCTAATCCTCTTTCATTCTCCACCAATTTTGTCTTTGCCATGGTTCCTGAAATACCAAACCTTAGTGGTCATGGAATTGTTTTTGCCATCTCACCCTCTCTGGATTTCTCACAAGCGGTCGCAAGCCCGTATTTCGGAATCCTCAATAGTGCCAATAATGGCCTACCTTCAAACCATCTGGTTGCAGTTGAGCTTGATACTGTAAAAAGCCCTGAATTTGATGATATAGACGACAACCATGTTGGTATCGATATCAACAACTTGCGATCTTTTGCATCGGCTCCTGCAGCATATTATTCCAGCAGTGAAGGGTCAATGAAGGGCCTGGAGCTCATAAGTGGGGATCTAATACAGGTTTGGATTGATTATGATGGAGTGGAAAAACTGTTTCATGTAACACTAGGTCCTGCTGGAAGCCCGCAACCGAATCAGCCTCTCCTGTCAAAAAGCATCGATCTTTCTTCAACTCTATTGGATTCTATGTATGTTGGCTTCTCTGCTGCTACCGGAGTAGTTGCAAGCAGCCATTATATTCTTGGGTGGAGCTTCAACAAAAGTGGGCCAGCGCAGAACCTAGAACTTTCAAACCTTCCTTCACTTCCCCGTCAAAGAAAACAAGGAGGGAATGCAAATCAAAACATTATTGTCTCATTGATAATGGTATCCGTTCTGCTGATCTTCACAATATCAGGGATTATTTCCTATGTAATGAGGCAAAGGTATGAAGAAATACAAGAAGATTGGGAACAGGAATATGGGCCTCAAAGATTTTCATATAAGGATCTCTACAGAGCTACCAAAGGTTTCAAAGAAAAAGAGCTTCTTGGAGTAGGAGGTTTTGGAAACGTTTACAAAGGAGTACTTCCAGTTTCAGAAGTACAAGTTGCAGTGAAGAAAATCTCTCACGATTCGAAACAAGGGATGAAGGAGTTTGTCGCAGAAATTGCTTGCATGGGAAGGCTAAGGCATAGGAACTTAGTCCAACTCCTTGGGTATAGCCGACGAAAGGGAGAACTGCTCCTTGTCTATGATTATATGCCCAATGGAAGCCTTGACAAGTTTCTATTTAACAAAGAAAGACCAAGCCTCAACTGGGCTCAACGCTACCAGATTTTGAAAGGAGTAGCGTCTGCCCTCGTGTATTTGCATGAAGATTGGGATCAAATTGTTCTTCATAGAGATGTGAAGGCTAGTAATGTCCTATTGGATGCTGATTTTAATGGAAGATTAGGGGACTTCGGATTAGCCAGATTGTACGACCATGGAGCGAATCCTCAAACTACCCATGTGGTTGGAACAGTTGGGTATATTGCACCAGAGCTTTCTAGAACCGGTAAGGCTACAACAAGCACGGATGTTTTTGCTTTCGGTGCATTTTTGCTGGAAGTGGCTTGTGGAAGAAGACCCATAGAGCTACAAGGATTGCCTGAGGAGATGATTTTGGTTGATTGGGTAATTGCAAGCTGGAAAGAAGGGGCTATTCTTGAGACAAGGGATCTTAGATTGGAAGATGATTACGTGGTACATGAAGTGGAGTTGGTTTTGAAGTTAGGCCTGCTTTGCTCTCACTCTAATCCTGCAGCTAGGCCTAGCATGAGGCAAGTGATGCAATACCTTGATGGAGTTGCTTTAGTGCCAGAGATACTTGTTGAAGGCGCCTCTTTCGGCCCTTTGGCAACTGGTAATGAAGCATCTGCTGAATATGTCATGTCTGTCTCTTCATCATTAGGACGGGCTACTGCACTTTCCGCGTCTAGTAATGAGTCCATCCTCCACATAGGTCGATGAACTGGAAAAATCGCATGCCTTCACACATGCCGCAACACGATAGACAAGGTGTATATTTACGAGTGTCATAAATATAGTGTGTATCAACTACAAATCGCAATTCGTGTATTTGACATTGTATTTCTATTTCTCGACTTGCTACTACCAATCCAATAGACTTCTAGCATGAGAAATGTTCATTGTATTAAGAATCAGCCACACCATGTTTCCTATGAATTCTGTCATGGCGAAGACATGACCAATCTTTCCTTGCCATTCGTTGTAACTCCATTCAGGCAGTTATTATTGTAATTAACAAATTTTCACTTCTCAAATTACTATCAATCAAGGGTGATATACCTAATTCAAGAGTTGAACAACGAGAACGAAAGGTGGATTAAATTTTTCAAAATAAATGACACAAATCACTAGTTAAGGTTGTTAATAGTTTTAATTACTATATAACATACAGAAAAGCAAAACATAAGTTTAGGGTCTAAAAAAACATAGGATTTTTGGCTCTAGGCAGCGTCCTTGATGACCACACCACCAACGTATGTGGACTCAGTAGCTAACTGAATAGAATATGAATGCTAGGCAAATGGTTCTTTCCTATTGCTAGGCTAAGGACTTTCCTGCCCTATAGACGGTAATAAGAACCAGTTCTCTGATCTATGACCACCCTGATCTAGGTTTTTATTTCTTGGTTAGGGCATAAAGCTTGGCCATGAATAGTGTCTCTTCCACTATGGCCATCCCTTTGTAGGACTTGGATATTCTTCAAAATGGGCTGTGTGAACCAAAAGATGCCTCTTTTGACTTATGCTATGCTCACTAGGGTTCAATAACCCTGCAATCATCATAAGGAACTGGTAAAGACTCTAATAGAAAGGGATGTTCGGCAAGGTGATGCTTTTATTTTGCCTTTGTCTCTGCTCAATCAACCGGTTAACCTGATCCACATACTAAGGCCCTGATTGGATAGTGTATTAGGTGGTGTATTAGTTAACACAAGCCTTAGTTAAAGCTGGGCCCACCTCTAACCCATTGATTGGCAAAATTTTTTGAGGTGTGTTAGTTAGCCCGTGGGCTAATTAAAGCCCCCATTGATGTCTTAATTAGCCTCACCCCCCCCCCCCCCTAAGGCTAACTAAGGCATTGCCTTAGCCTGAACCAATTACCAAAATACCCACCCTTTTATATACACACTTATCTTTATTAAACATAATATAAGTATATATAATAGACGTATATTATATTATTATTATAGATATATATAATATATATACTTATATAATATATAATACGTATTTATAAACATACGTATATTTTATAAATACATACATATAAACATATATATATAATACATATATATACACTATATATTATCCGTATACATTATACGTGTATATATATATGTGTGTGTGTGTGTGTGTGTCTCTCTCTCTCTCTCTCTCTCTCTATATATATATATATATATATTATTTATATTATAAGTGTATATATATAAGCATGTGTGTATTTTTTATGTATATATACGTATATTTTTAAATATATATACATATGTATAAATATCAATACATACATATAAACATATATATATATATAATACATATATATACACTATATATTATCCGTATATATTATACGTGTATATATATGTCTCTTTCTCTCTCTCTCTCTCTCTCTCTCTATATATATATATATATATATATATATATATATAAGCGTGTGTGTATTTTTTATGTATATATACGTATATTTTTAAATATATATACATATATACATATACATGTATATTTTTTTAAGTATATATACATATATACATATATGTATATATACATTTATGTATATTTTTTAAGTATATTATACTTATATTGTAAGTATAATATAAATATAAGTATAATATATACATATATAATATAATTATAATGTATATGGATATATAAATATAACTATATGTAAGTGTGTGTATATTATGTACTTATAATATACGTATATATACATATATATGTTATTTTTGAAATAATTCATTAAATCCATAACAAGGGGCAAAAATGTCTTTTGATAGTTTAATACACATTCTCTTTTTCAAACATACCCTTCATCCAATCACTATATTATTTAATACACCCTTCTTAAAAATCACATCAATGTGGGCCACCCCATTTTATTTAACACACTTGGGGCCCGATTGGATGTCGCCTTAATTTTTGGTGTGTTAAATAAAGAGGGTGTGTTAGATAATTGGGTGTGTTAAATAAGATGGGGTGGCCCACATTGATGTGATTTTTAATGAGGGTGTGTTAAATAATATAGTGATTGGATGAAGGGTAAGTTAGAGAAGGAGAATGTGTATTAAACTATCAAAAGACATTTTTACCCCTCGCCATGAATTCAATGTATTATTTCAAAAATAATATATGTATGTATGTATACGTATATTATAAGTACATAACTACACACACACTTACATATAGTTATATTTATATATATGTAGCCCTCATAATGTATACTTATAATATAAGTATAATATATACATATATACTCAATACACACACACACACACAAAAACACACATTATATATACTTAAAAAATATATGTAAATATATACTTTAGTTATAGACACTTATATATATTCATATATATATATATATATATATATATATATATATATATATACTTAAAAAGAATAATATATATATATGTATAATGTGTGTGTACGTACATAAGAATAATATATATATGTACATATAATATATATATATATATATATATACATATATATATTATTCTTTTTAAGTACGTACATAAGAATAATATATATATGTACATATAATATATATATATATACATATATATATTATATGTATAATGTGTGTGTACGTACATAAGAATAATATATATATGTACATATAATATATATATATATACATATATATATTATTCTTTTTAAGTATATATATATATATGTATAATGTGTGTGTACGTACATATATATAATGTGTGTGTGAATATACATTCGTATATACGTATAATATATATATATGTACGTACACAGACACATTATACACACATACATATACGAATATATATATTTGTATATACATACGTATAATTACACACATACATATACGAATATATATATTTGTATATACATACGTATATAATATATATATATATATGTACATATATTCCCAAAAATATATGAATATTATTCCACCCTTGGTTTTTTGGTAATTTTCACAACCCAACACTCCCTCTTATTTAGCCTTAGGGGGGGAGGTGAGGCAAATTAACCCACCATTTGTTGCCTTATCTAACACACGAGTTAGTTAACACATGTATTTTTTTGGTTGCCAATCACTGGGTTAAGGTGGGCCCAGCTTTATTTAACACAATCCTTAATTAACACACTCCATAACACATCATCCAATCAGGGCCTTGACTATTTAACACACCCCTCTCATTTAACACACCAAAAACTAAAGCGGCATCCAATCGGGCCCTAAGGGATAGTTTTTTAGTTCTCAGTAAAGATTACTAAAGCCAAACCCTCATTGGTGGTCTCTGACTTCTTTCCTTCTATCTCCGGGTCCACATACTTTATTTTCCTGGCAGTTTTCTGGACAATTTGTCTAGGTACATTGTAACAAGAAGCTGAATTTGATTGGTTAAATTCTGTCTATTGTCAGTACCATGACCATTCTCTTGGAAAAGTCTCAAAAGACCTTAGTAAGCCATCTCGCAGTTTCAGTATCATGACTGTTATCTTGGAAAAATCTTCATAGTCATTACAATCTTTGGTCCACTTCACCTACCAGTAGTATCTTGTCAAGTGGCTAGTGTCATGGAAATGTCAACTGAACCTTGCAAGCAAAATCAGGCTCAAGATCTTCAACATTCATCCATCTATAGGCAATCCCTACTTTCATTGTGATACACAGTTGACCCTTTCTAACCATTGATTTCGTTTCAAGATGAGAACCAAAGGCTCAAGCCAGCCTGGTCCAAGCAATAGACTGTATATCCATTGACCATAGAGACATCTAGAATATAATATGATATGACAAATATATGCTAGGACATGACAGCAATAGACTGTATATTTCGAGCTCTGATATGGTTACATCAGAAATTAGAATCATTGCTCAAGAAGTGATCAACATTCCATCTATGAAATGGAGATGATTTGGGTTTCTTTGGTAAGTAGATTTTATATTTTGGAATATAGTTTTGTTGATAAAGACTTTACGACAATTTCGAGCCAAAATATAAGTGGGATTCAAACACCTTTTGAGGCGGACCCAAGTGACTTTCGATACTTCTTAGCTAACACATACTAAACCATTAAGAAATAAACGAATTTTTTTTTTTCATAAAGTGAGATATGTGTGGAACGTAAGAGTCATCCATTCCACCTATCTCACGTTGATATTTATGGGGGGTATGTAAGTCCCAAGTTTGGACATCATTGGCATCCAAGTTTTGAAAAGGGAAGATGTAGGATAATGTGGGCTTAGCCCATTTTTCTCGGGTGCCTTGTCAGGACTTGAGTCCCATAAGTTTTCTTTTCTTTTGCTTCCAGAAAATTGGGCTCGAGTTCCCAGAAGATTTTGGAATTTGAACCTGGAAACTTGTGACTTGTCAGTTGAAGTGTAAACAGAATTTGGAGGTGGAAAGTTGAAACTTAACACCAGACTTACTCACCACGTTTTAGAATTCATCGTGGCTGATGATCTGAAATCCTACAACTGACAGGTCTCGATTCCACAGCCTTGAAGTTGGCTGCTTTTGTTGGAAAAATTGTTGAAAACATCCTTTTTGGAGCTACAAATTAAGTGGGACCGGTCTTCAGATGGGATGGTGCCACATACCATTGTGTTCATCTCCGAGTAGAGATCGAGCTCCCGTGGTTGGTTTTCATATACAATTTTTGGATGAATTAAAAATTATCCATAAAGTGAGCTACATGCTCATACATGAATATTGGTAGACGGAGGGATGTGTATTTGTCCCACATTGGTTGGAGAAGGACAAATTCTTGAGCTTATTAATAGGATTTTTGCACAAGGGCTTGGCCCTTGGCGTCATAGAAATTTTGTCAGCGGGCAAGTGCACACACGCACCGCTACCATCCGACAGGCTCGAGACTCGTGGACTTGGGCTAATGAATATAATCTTTTTAAAGAAAATTAATTCAGACTGGGCTAGACCCAATTTAATTTAATTTTCTTTTTAACCCATGACCCAACCCGCGGAAGCCCATCTTCTAGAAGTGACCCTTTCCAGATGCGTTTTTCTCTTCCAAAAAAGACGCATCCTTTTTCGACCAGTCACAACTCTCCGGTCAGTCGCAACTTTCTATTAGTTGCAATACCTCCGAACGAACACCTCTGTGCCTATAAATATAGAGGCTGTCTTCATTTTTCATCACTGAAAATTTCCTGCGCACTTTGTATACATATCATACCATTACGCTTTTGAGATTACTTCGCGGTTTCTTGGTTCGTCTGTCAAGAGGATCAAAGTGTTGGCTCCTCCTGTTGAAAGTCGTTGTACCCTATGAAGCAACCGTCCAATAATTTATTAGCACTAGCGTGGCGGACGTAATTTGCTAAGGACAAAATATACTACTCGCCTTGATTCGCCAATTTTCGGAATCCTAAGATTGGCATTTGTAAGTTTTTGTTTTGTTTTGTGCTCTTAACTATAGTGTGTGTCAAATTGTTTACTGCAAATCTGATTTCGGTTCACTGGAAACAACTTCTCCTCTGGATTCGTCACAAATGAGAAACCAACAAATAGCTTCAGTTTCCCCTTATGTTTTTCATACAGAGCATCTGTTTTTCCAGTCTATTTCCTTGTTCTTTTGTTCTTCCAGTGAGCATAGTCGGTCGGATGGTTTTAGTGTGGTGAGTGCAACTACATGCAACTGTTGTATCCTATGAGACAGACGATGGCAAATATTTTATTTGCCTCTATATATTAGAATAGATTTTATTTGACAGATATTTTTTTTTTTGAAAAGCAAATATATTCATATTAGAAACCTAAAAAAGAGTAATTACATCAATATGGTTGGTGAGAGCCCAACCAGATAATAGCCCTGTCCTTCGCAATTTATGGCCCAAGGCTTAGCCAACTACCTCCTAACCTACACCTTCATTACACTGAGCCTTGACCTTCCACCAAACCGGGCCTAATTTGACAGATATTTTGTAACATTGGCTTTCTTATACCACAGTAAAATTTCACACAACTTTAATGAAATTCAAATTTGTTTTTTCGTACTATTTTCCTATCGTACTTATCTCTTCATTGTTTGTGTGGTCTTCAATTCAGTATCAAAAAGTGATGAGAATGACACGGTAACTCATGTTACACTGCAATCAAACGTGAAGTTATTATCATTGGGTTCACAAACTTTGGTTTCTTCTGTTGTGTTGACTCCCCCTATTTCCTGTTCTCCTTGTAAAGGGACCTTCATGCCTAATAACAAAGTAGTATATATGGCAAACAAAACAATACCCTCCATTGCTGCAAGCAAGAAGCTCTTCCACATCATTTGTAAATGACTTCCAGACCAATATCAGTTTATTTTCTGATACTTCTTTACGCTTGCTTGACTCCCCTAGCCTTGGCTGAAGATGAAGACCAGTTCGTTTACAATGGTTTCAATGGAGCCAACCTTCGTCTTGATGGGGTTGCAGAAATCCATTCCAATGGTCTATTGCAGCTAACCAACAGTTCAAAGCAACAAATCGGCCGTGCTTTTTACCAGCTTCCTGTAAGATTCGATAAATCTTCATCCAGGTTACCGGAAGCTCTTTCATTTTCCACCAATTTTGTCTTTGCCATTGTTCCTGAGTTTACAAATCTTAGTGGTCATGGAATGGCCTTTGCCATCTCACCATCCATGGACTTCACCAAGGCCGTGGGAAGCCAGTATTTTGGGCTCCTCAATTCTTCTAACAATGGGCTCCCTTCCAACCATCTGTTGGCGATTGAGCTCGATTCCCTTATGAATCCGGAGTTCAAAGATATAGATGATAACCATGTGGGAATTGATGTTAACAGCTTAGTATCAAATGTATCTGCTACGGTTACCTATTATTCCAATTGGGAACGAATTAACCGGAGCTTGGTACTTATAAGTGGGAATCCAACACAAGTTTGGATAGACTATGATGGATCGGAGAATGTACTGAATGTAACACTGGCTCCTATTAAAAGCCCAAAACCAGATCAGTCTCTCCTGTCAGCACACATCAATCTTTCTTCATTACTGTTGGATTCCATGTATGTTGGTTTCTCTGCTGCTACGGGAGCAGCTTCAGGGAGCCACTATATTCTTGGTTGGAGCTTCAATAAAAGTGGGAAAGCGAAGAGCCTAGAACTTTCAAAGCTACCTTCACTTCCTCCTCAAAGAAAACCAAGACCAAATCCTGATCTTGCAATTACAGTGTCTTTGGCAACTGCAGTATTCATTGTGCTCACAATCACAGTTATAGTGGCTTTTTGCATTCTGAGGAGGAAAAAGTTTGAAGAAATACGTGAAGATTGGGAAACAGAATATGGCCCTCGTAGATTTTCCTATAAGGATCTCTTCAAAGCTACCAGAGGTTTCAAAGACGAAGAGCTTCTTGGAGCAGGAGGTTTCGGAAAGGTTTATAAAGGAGTACTTCCCTCTTCAAAGGAACAAGTTGCAGTCAAGAAAGTCTCCCATGATTCAAAACAAGGGATGAGGGAGTTTGTGGCCGAAATTGCTAGCTTGGGAAGGCTAAGGCACAGGAACTTGGTGCAGCTACTTGGCTATTCCCGGCGAAAGGGAGAGTTGCTCTTAGTCTATGACTATATGCCAAATGGAAGCCTTGACAAGTTCCTATTTAGCAATGACAAGCTAATCCTCAAATGGGACCAACGTTATCGCATCATCAGAGGAGTAGCATCAGCCCTTCTGTATCTGCACGAAGAATCTGAACAAGTTGTTCTTCATAGGGACGTGAAGGCTAGTAATGTTTTATTGGACGCTGAACTAAACGGAAGGCTGGGTGATTTCGGTCTTGCTAGATTATACGACCACGGAGCAAACTCAGAAACTACCCATGTGGTTGGTACAATTGGGTATCTTGCACCGGAGCTTACTAGAACTGGAAAGGCAACTACAAACACTGACGTGTTTGCTTTTGGCACGTTCATGCTCGAAGTGGCTTGTGGAAGGAGGCCCATCCAGCTACTACGACCGCCTGAAGAGGTGAGTTTGGTTGATTGGGTTTTTGAGAACTGGAAAGAGGGAAAGATTCTTGACACAAGTGATCCTAGATTGGAAAGAGATTATTCGGAGGAGGAAATGGAGTTGGTTTTGAAACTAGGCCTGCTTTGCTCACAGTCCAGTGCAGCAGCAAGGCCTAGCATGAGGCAACTGATGCAATACCTTGATGGAGATATCCTGTTGCCAGAGATGACCTCTAGTATGGGTTCATTTAGTCAAGCATCTACTGAATTTGTCATGTCCTTTCCATCAAACAGTGTGAGCTGTTCTGCTCAATCCATGTCTAGCACAGATTCGGTACTACACAAAGGTCGGTGAATACTAAAGTTATCTGTGCCTTATGCCACTAGGTCATAGTTTCAACTAGTGAGAGACTAAACGAAGAATAGCTGCTATTGTGTAAAAGAGACATGTTCAGAGATTATTAGCAATCCAACCCAATTTGTGAGATAAAGATAAAGGAAGATTGCAGATATTGATAAACACAAAAGCATATTACAGTTCTATACTTTATGTTGTTAGATCTAATCTTCTACTCTTTAGGTGTTCAGTGGGTAGACCACTCTACAAATGCACAATTCTCCATCATGTTGCAGACAAAAACACTTAATCCCAGAAACATTGGTTTCATTTTTTGTTCAAATTTTTTCCAAGTTGAATCAACCACTACAGAAATAGCAGGAATTTAAGATGGTAACGATGTTATTTTCAAAAGAAAAACCAAATCAGGGATGGCATATAGCATACATCTTGTGGTCAAGCGAAGCTTTTCGGAACTTGCTTCTTCATGAACTGTGGAGACTAGAATCTCACTTTGACACTTCTCATTGAATCTTCGTACACCCTTCGGTATGCTGCAAAACACTCCAAGCTATGTTAGTGCCGACCGGGAATGGGCCTCCGGCGCGCACTCTGATGCTTAAGTTAGTCTCTGAAGCCATGACCAACTTGAAAGTTTGAGAATGAGAGTTGCGCGTACCTGAGAGTGGAGCACCAGCCGAAAAATGTCGCGCCTTGAACAGCAAATTACAGCTCTTCCGCCACGTGCCCCATGTCTGTGCAAATCAGAACGACATGTTCGCATGTCTTGTAACTAGTTCCCCCGTCTACCCAGGCAACTGCCACGCAACGTGGAGAGTTCGTCTCCACGTGGCCATGCTGAGCGTAGAGTCCGTTGCGGCACAACCTAGTGGAGGTTCAACTAGACCTAGCATGTCGTGCACTTGACACTGACCAAGACATACTAGTACTGACCAAGACATACTAGTTGGCCTTACCATACCTCTTGGCCCAACACGAGTACATCCATCCTTGGGCCTGGCCCAGCTCAATCCCAACACAAATGGGCTGAAGGCCCATTGACATGCATATCCGGCCTACCACACAACCTGTTGTGGACTTGTTGGGTGAATCAATCTAGTTTCCATTGTTAAAATTTTGTCCAAGTTGAAACAACCACTACAGAAATGTAATATGGTAACGATCTTAACCGTTTCAAAAAATAAAAACTAAATGAGGGAAGGCATATAGTGTACATCGTGTGGTCAAGGGAAGCTTTTCGGAACTTGCTTCTTGATGAACTGCTGTGGATTTGTTTGGTGAATCAATCTACGTTCCTTTGGCAATTGGGGCTCGAATAGATAGGTCGTTTGCCCTTGGATCCAGTTTGTTTCTGTTGGAATCTACTTGCAAGTTAAACATGCTCTTCCTTTGGCTCTTGTCTTTTAGATGTTTGATGAAAAGCATCAACTAGGGGACCTCGACTTTCAAAGGTAACTGCCTCAATACTTTCTCCAATTCCTTTGCAGGGAGGGAGAAGAGGAACATATCAAATGGTACTTGGCAACTTGGGAAGGCAATCTCACTCGATTCGATCCGATCCAATCCGTCCCGCCTCGTTCTCCAATCTCCGTTCTAAATGGATTAGGGATTCGGAGATTTTTTCAAAGATCGGATAAGATTTGAGGATGAATCTAAAAAAAAATTCGAAAAACGATTAAGATTTGAAAACATGCATATCTGTCCCTAATTTCTGTCTCATACCCGCTTCCATCCTGTATTACTTGAGAATTTTAGATATAATATATAGAATTTTTAAGTTTTGTCAAAATTTACATAATTTCTAATGTATATATTTTTTATATATTGGAATAATATTTTTTATTTTTTATTTTTAGATACCCGTTCCCTTTTGGAGATTTTCATTCCCCGTTCGAGACAGGAGTCGAGAGTAAACTTAAACTAATCCCTGTTCAGGAATCAGGATGGAGCTAAAAATTGAATATAAGTTCGGAGATTGAAAACAAAATCAATAATATCTATCCCAATTCACCTTGTTGCCATCCTAATGGCAGCATCCAGCAGCAGACTTCTCGATAGACCCAAGGGAAAATATTGTGACTGCAGATTAACCTCTCTAATGAAAAATGGGACTGCTGCCAAATCAACCCCCAAAATGTTGGCAGTTGGTACAAGAAGCCTATAAAGCAGGTCGATAGAACAATCCATCAAAGATTGAAGTAATCCAACAAAAAATGACTAATCCAGCAAATGGCTTGGCAAGTAAATGAAACTTCTGTGTGCAAAGCAAATCTTCATACCAAGAAGGTTATAAACAGTTTTACACAATCCCAATTCCATAGTGAACACAGAACAACATTGGCAACATCATCCACTGCCAGAAGAGGTTTAAGCCTTTAACATTCTTGGGATCTTAGTAGCTGTAACTTCATTTCTAGTAAAATAAAAAACAAAACTAGCATCTCTTTTTCTCAAATTATTTCATTAACAAAGAACCTTGACAACTTTATATTATAACAATGCTAGAAGTTGCTCAGACCAGGAAAAATGCCATATTCATTGTCTTCCAATACCCACAAACATCAGAAGAGGAATATAAACGACAATTTTTCATAAATTAACGAAAAATGCACCCCCCAAGTATGCAGTAAATGGATTAACACCTTCCATCAGAGAAATATTAAGTTTCAAGACTCCCTTAGCAGCCATATATCCATTTAGAGCCAAAACGGCACTCCCTTTATGTACAACTGGCCAACCACTAATCTCCTCTCGAACTCTCCATGCATTTCATTCTCTTCTTGCAAGCTGATTTAAGTAATGATAAAAGATGCAAAACGTAACAAGAACAAAAACACCAGATTTCCTCTCGGACAGCAACTGTCATTCTTGGCTGATGAAATTCTTCTTACAAAATCAGAAATCAAACTCTCCAGTAGCCTGAAAAGAAAGCCATGATGAAAACTTTCAAGTTAGAGGATACAATGAGAAGGACAAAATACTAATAAATGTTCATAACCAAACACACCTTGTTAAAGAGAATGTCTTTATTGTTTATGTGCATAATGCCATCCTTTAGAGTGCATTTCCACCTGCTCTTCGTCCGCGTAACCTAACCATCCAAATGCAGTACGTTAAGGTTGTTTAAGAGTGGACACAAACATCAGATATGTAATTTCACTACATCCTACAAGAACAACAATACCTTGTCAAACTGAGCCAAAACTAAATGCTGCGTGTTTAACTCCTCTCCCTGGTCCACATCGTCGTAATCATCATCATCATTTTCATTCAAGGGTTCATCGTCGTCGTCGTCATCTCCAACATCATTCTGAGTGATGACAGCAGGCGTACTTGCTTGATCTAACAGATGCAAATAATAGTTAGCTTCCAACATCCAATGGAGTATTTTAAATAAAGAAAAAGAGGATACAAATCAGAAGGAGAAAACCCTAAAGTAAGTCAAAGTTACAGTCCAAACATCATAAGTTTACCATTTGGAGCCGGTGTGTTCACTATATTGTAGTCTTCATTGACAACTCCTTGATAATTGTATATCTTCAATAAAAGAAGATTTGAGTCAGTTTACAAAAGCAACAGCTGGTGAATTTGTCACATTTCATGTATCTCAATTAAGGAGGAAAATCATAATGTCACGTTTAATGTATCCCCATTCCCCCATAAAGGAGGAATCTGATTTCCTTCCGGCAGATGATCCAATTCTTATTAAATGGTAAATAGGACAGGAAGCCTGCACATTGCAGTTCATGAGATTCTGAAGTATATGCACATCATGATGTAGGGTAACAGACAGATTCTAACAAATTTTTTTAGTTTCTAAAGATTCAAAAGTAGAAACCAAAGAACATGTCAACGCACCCTGTCACTGACCTTTGACTCAGTCACGACCCAAGGTTAGAATATTCTGTCCACCAAACATCAGTAACCAAGTAATAGTCCACAGTTTTTAATTAACTAGAATTGGCATCTCAAATACTAGGAACATAAGACATTACTTTGCAACCTTCAAACTACAAAAGTCTATTCATTTGGAGCCACCATTGACACAATATATTCACCATTTAGATAAATTTCAAATTTCAAATCTCACTTCCTACAACTTCTTCATACCCACAGAAGCAGCTAAGGTATCTGATTGACAATCCAAAATGAAAAGAAGCAGAAGAGTGCTAAGTCCTACATTAGCTATAACACTTCCAAAATTATGTTTTGTACTTAGCTACAACAGTAGTTCAGTGCCTGTAGAACCATCTTAGATAAACTTTTACTAGGTGAAACAAATATCTTATGCATGCAGTCTCGTATTGAAATGAGGGCCTAAGACCCAACCCGTTCATGCTTGCCCCTTTCAACCTGTCAGGATCAGTTATTTTCACCCAGATATTGTGAACTTTTATGGCAGTTACATTTACACCACCAATTTTGGAAAAACTCTGAAGTATCAAGCTTCAAAACACAAGGTTGTTTTAGCATAACAAGTCTCCATAGACGAGACCCAATTAAAATTGCATCCTTTTTCGAGATTTATGATGATGAAAAGACATATTCACATGTGCATGCATCCAAAGGGCGTGTGCATGCGTGAGAGAGAGAGAGAGAGAGAGAGAGAGAGAGAGAGAGAGAGAGAACAAAGCAACAGTACCCTCATCCTTCTGCAAAATTTTACCAAGAAAAATATTAGTTTGCAAGTGTTCAACTAGGTTTTAAATCGAGACAAGAACGTACAGCTTTTCACATATCATATGGTCCAAGACACCAACAGCCACCAGGGAGTCCATAGACATGAATACACAAACATGGTTATTTACTGTTCTCTGCCTTTTGCTAACATAGTATATCTATTGCCCATAAGCACAAAAATTCTTTCACGGAGCTCAATTCACAGAAGTTGCAAATTGATCAAACCCCGCGGTAGAATTTCCATCTCCAAAAAGATTATGATCTATCAGAAAAGTTCCCTGTTTTCCTTTTGGACCTTGAACTTTACCATAAAGTTCTTTCTTCGACACTACAGCAAAGCAGCAAAATGCTTGGCAGAAACGCCAAAGTGCCAGAACCCGAGTTTTGGACTGTGTGCTAGTGCATGATGCAAACACATGCACATGCATAAAAATTCCCAAGCAAATACGCATATATTCCTGAAACAACACAGGCAATAGCTTACATTCGGGGTAGAAAGCGCATCATCATAAGGATCAGGAATTGGCCCATCCAATTGAGAAATCCTCGAAGATGACCTCACCCCTTGCATGAACACCACTTGGTTCCCAGCAGGGACAACATGGCCAGTATTGCCCCCTTGACTTCCCTGAGTAATGACCATAAAATTATTAAAGAAACACATACCATGTACAGAAACTACCTAATAACCAAGATGGTCCACAAAATTTGTGTTGTGAGCCAAAGGAATATTCTGCCAAACAACAGACAAAGATACAACCCAAAGGATACTAGAGCATACAAGAACTAAATGAATATATTCCAAGTTTCAGATTCAGTCTTTTTAAAAAGGAATCAATAAGTATGTCACAGGTAGACCAAACATATCATCCACCAATTCTCCTCAAGTTGCCCATCTTCCCTTACCACAAAAGATGACCATCTTCCTCATACTGCTTGAGCTTATGCCTAGTCTTATAGTCTGGGCCACTCAAATAATTTTCTAACTGCGCCTCAAGCATAAAACCAGAATCTGAAGTTCGTACAGGAGTAGCCACAAACCCTTTGAGAGCTAGGAAGTAAGAAACAAGACTTTATGTTAATGATATCTTTCAAATATTCTTGAATGTGTAACCTAGTCTTTTGTCCTTCGTGATCGATCATTGATCCATTCTTTTTATAGGGGGATACATTTCCTGTAGCACCCACAAATGACTGATACGGACTGGATAAAAGAATCAATAATCCAAAAGGTGGAATTCATTACACTAATGTCATCTAAATTCACCGTCTCAATTGGAGCTTCCTCCTTTAACAAGAAACCAAGCTCTGATAACATGTAAATCACCAAGTGCATCAAAAAAATTTCAGAAGTGGGCCTATCAACGTATATGGAGCTATCTATACGACATGAGTTGGGAGTGTCAAAGACTAGACACACATACACGGCACCATTTTAGAAACCTTCACGCTCCTGGCCCTTAAAGTCCACAGCAATTTCCCTAGCAGCCTAGTGATGATTTTCTCCAGCTACAAGCATCCTAGTTTGGTTGCATGCCTTCATTTTCCATGACTGGTCTACTTAAAGAATTCGGAGGATTGGTTCTCTCTCTTTGGTAAGTTTGGTATCTAATAACTTCTGCATATAAAGTTGGGAGCGGCTCAATTTTCACTCAATATTCTATTTGCTGGAGACTGCTTCATGCTTGACTAAGTAGTAAGTTTGACCTTTCATATAAAGGCCTCCACTCAAAACATGAAATCATCCTTTCAGTGAAACCCCAAGCTGAATTATGACGAGACAACAAAAAAGCCACTTGCATGTTTGAGTCTGAGAGAGTTCCTGTTCAGTGGTCCGTAAGTTGGTAGTTAAAAGTAGTGCTCGCTAGTCAGACTTTTGTAAAGAAATTACTTTTGTACAAGGGGCATCAAAATGATGAACTAGATTAAGGCATAAACAAAATACACATGTAAAAGCAAAAATGAAGCTCCACCTGAAAATCATCTGGCATGGCATCTCCAGCTCCATCCTGCTGTGGTATGTATCCATTGCCACGATATTGTGAAGGAAAATCATCACGTTTCCGCTTCCCAGATGACATCATGAAGAAATCCTAGAAAGTTTCACCAACAGTGGAGTGGAGTAGGAAACAGTTGAGAGCAGCACTTTTCATTCACTTGATAGTCACAGAAACAGGAAACCTAAAAACTATTGCTCAAAAACCTCTAAATCATTTATTGCATCTCGATTGCAACTAACCTCCGTCGTTCCTATATCAACTCATCCTCGCACTCTGAGGCAGCACTAGGGAGCATGACAATACAGGGAAGTCCAGCCCTCAGAATTCATAAATCAAAACTCATCTCTCTATTATTCTTTGCCTTTCATTGTTAACTTTAAACATGACATTTCGCAGCACTGGCACTCATTAGGACATATATAGCATTCAACTTAATCTACTTCACATGCTTCGACCATCGAGGACCAAACTCTTAGTCGAATCTTGTGCTATAACATTTCAACAATTGTGCAGCCCCAGTTTCGAGAAAGCGTGCTCTCATTTCATATATACAGTTGCTTTCTAGCAATCTTAGAAAATAAACTATTATGCACGTCTTCCACGGCTTAGTTTTAACTAGATTAATTTGCGGTACCACGAATATTGCCACATTGCGTGATTCAGAATTTGAGCACTGTGAGCTCAGTTGACCATGTTAATTGTCCAATTTGTCTGGTCGCAACCATCTTGGAATTTCGTTTCGCTGCGGAAGGACGGAGCTACTAAAGTTGTGGAAAGTTTCGTGTTTCTAAAAGTATCTATTCTAATATGTAATAAGACAGCACCAGTTTGGTGTCTCCTAATTTATCATTGAGTCAACTTTTGCTATCATCTAAGTTACCCTTTAAAATCAAATATTTGACCCTTCTAAATATTTAAATCCATATCAACTGTTATGGAAAATCAATAACTATTTTTCTTCTCATTGTACTCACAAATCACGTTAAGACCCATTTTTCTCTATTTTTTTCCCATTTTTTATTTTGTTTATTTTTAAAAGATAATACTAAAATATTACTTGACATGTAAAAATATCATAAACTATTCAAATTTTTAACAAAAATCAACTTGCACACGCATCGCGTGTGTCCCACTTCTAGTGAAGAGAAAACCTACTCAATTTCAAATTATAATTTTTTCACATTTTGGATAAAAATATGTGAGAACTTAGCGCAAGCACCCCCAACTTCTCAAGATAGAGAATCCCTCAAGATGAGCGATGCAAACTCAAGTACCACAGACAAGGAATTGCGTTTTAAAACAAAAAAACACTGGTACACAGCTTGGCAAATCCCAATGCCAACTACTTATTGTAATCACCTGCATCGAAGGTTGATGAGAAGGTCCCCTGTCCAGCTCTTCCCGCCCTTCCACATAAGCTAGAAAGATGAAAATAATGAATGCCACGTAGTTGGGGACATGCTACAAATGGTGCATCTGTTGCCAAAATACGTACCAACATTAACATCGAGAGGGGGCCTTTGATTCATCCAAGCAGAGGGAGGTTGCTGCACAATGCAAGAAACTCTAATTCAGACCACACCAAGCTCAAGCAGCAAATCAGAATGAGTATCATTCACAGGTGGATGACATTTCAGTTTTAGAAACATAATGCACACATCTCAAAAGAATAACGAAAAAAAAGAAAACGAAAAGCTACCACTAATAAAAATTTGCCAATAAATGCTACTGTATACCATGTATGGGCTAGGCCTCCCAGCTTTCATCTCATTTAAACCACCAGAATCGTTTAAAGAAGAATAGTCATTGGGAGAGATGGGTGTGCCACCAGTAGGAATGTTGTACATTGAGCTGTCCGCGCTTCCCGATAGAGGCGTTTGAGAAGTTCCTGGTAGAGGCGTTTGGGCAGTTCCTGGTAGAGGCGTTTGCATTGGAGTTTGTAAAGGCGTCTGCATTTACACCCATATCAAAAGTGTAAGCGTCAAATCATATGTTTGCAATGAGGGCGGCAACATCTCACCATTTTATTTCACCACAATGTGGCAGGATCATTATTCACTAGATTTTGGATCCACGAATATTTTCCAAATGTGACTCATTCACGACTATCCAACATAGCCGTGACATAAAATGATATTAAACATCTGTTGAATAAAGCATTTCCCATTTGTAATATAACAGTAAGGAACACAGAAAAGAAACTCACTGGGGGAAATAATATCTCAGCTGTGGGAGTTTCGTACTCCTCAGTCCCTTCATAGGGCACATTAAGATCATGTACAGGGGTGATACCACTTCCTGGCGTCGGTCTCTGTAAGGATGACCTCTCTATTGGACCCAATATAGCACCAGCTTGCATCATCTTCAACTCCCATATCTATTAATCCACAAAATCCAAAATTCTAGGATTAACTATAGTTATGATGGCAGATCCACAAAACCAAAATTCAAAACCCTAACATACCAGATCAAAAATACCAACCTAACCCACTAACAGTACCAATCTAGCAAGTAAACCTGCTACCTCAGTGGAAATAGACCCTAAAATCAATCAACTAACTCGGCACATAAATAATAATGTGCAAGAGATCAAAAATTACTCCTTGAAGTTCGTTGAGGACGCTCTCGCCGGGACCGTTGTTGATGAGGAACTCCTCTCGGACCTTATTGATAACGTCTTCGATGACGTGGACGTAGACACCGCTCGTCGTCGTCGTCGAACTGGCCATGTTCCCGATTCACCGAAGTCTGTCTACCTTTGAAATAATCCAAACTACCAACAATCGGACAAACGATGAAAGATCTCCTGAGATTGATGCTGGATATGCGTTGCAGAGAGACGATTCAGTCGAATGGAAGGAATACGGTGACGGGGTACGTCGGCGGGGTGGAGGTTCTTGATTGATAGCTAGAGAGAGAAAAACGGCAGAGGCAGAGATAGGGGGAGGGGAGAGAGAGAGAGAGGGCGGACTAGAAGAGCGAATAAAGAGTGGAATATAAATAGGTTTGCATCCGTTTATACACGCGGTTGTACGTGTCAAGATCTGCAAGCATCTGTTCCCTGCTCGATATCGGGTAGGATATGTCCGGAAAGGGTTAGACGATGTGAGGAGGTGGGATCCACTAGAGCTCTTTCATCTAATCATATTATCCCTTTTGTCGATGAATAAAAAATATATCGTATGATTTTATTTTATATTAAATTATATAAGTTATTTGTTTCAAAAATTAAGTTGGTTGGATATCAACAAAGATTTTATCAGATTATTTTTTAAAATAATGGACGGTCAGAATTCAATCGTTAATTGCTCTCAAGTAGATACGATGTCTAATTCAATTAATTATTTTTTCAAGAATGACGTACACATCAAGACTCACAAAGTGAATGTTTGATCGTTAAAGAAAACTATGATTGGTCTCATTCTGCATCACATAAAGACAACATAATAGATTATCACATGAAAGGATTCAAAATCTTTGTTGAGTGGTTGAGAATTTTGTAAAAAGATCAAATTAATCAACCCCACACACACGCATATATATATGAATGATTGGATCATATACGTGTTAAAAAATTCAATAGCTAGTATGATATGAGAAATAAATTGTAAGATCAATATATTATATTATGTTATGTTTGATCGGTTTTATTTTTTTCGTGCATAAGTGACAATTTCTTTCGAAAATAGTAAGTGTTAGAGTCGGTTTTGTTTTACTTTTTATAACTGGAATTCCTAATATCATAGTAAATCCCGTATAATTTGGTCACGACACTAAAAGCTTATATCCCTCAAGTATCAATAGATTTTGGTGTCTTTAATTTAATTCTTTGATTTGGTGAAATATGAACCAAACTTGACATTCCTAATAAAATGAGTGGGATCTAATTATGAAATTAAAAACAAAATTAGTTTTAGAAAGAAGACACAATACGTTTAAGTTGTACTTAATCTGCTAATCGGGGCATTTAAAGTCTCGAGGACATAATTCAATGACTCATTCATTTACTCCGTATAAAAAATAATTGCACCACAAACAGTTAAATTTAGGATGAATTACATGGGCCTCTCACGAGGTTCTCTAACAAATAGAATGTCCCTCGAGATCTTTGAAATTATTCTGATTTTTTTTACTTTTCAAATTACTATGCACTTATTTTTTTTATTGTTAAAATCAGTTAAACATCGTTAATTATTTCATATCACGTTCGAAATGACTTATATTAAATATTTTAAATATTTTCTAAAATTTAAATTCAGAAAAATCTCAAAACTCTATCCGAATATAAAAATATCAGCAGTTAGTAGCCTGAACCATAGGCTTAAACTCAAGCAAGGACCAATATTGTAATTTTTATAGTTGGATCAGCCTAGTGCAGCTTGCTACGCGTTGGGCTTCACTCAAAACTCTGAACAGATGACCCACATTTATTTTGGACCATTCATCCAAGGTTTTGTGGGCCGATCTAAATCTCGTATTTTTAATAATTCAGAATCAGAATTTAGAATTCAGAATCAGGTAAAAAAAAAATCTCTCGTCCACCCTCTCAATCGATTTTTGACGAGTTATCTAAAATATTACGTATTTTTAAGCGGTATGATATGGAATTTATACTTTAATGACATTCCCTTGATCTATATTAGTTGTAAATCAATCCTCAAATGAATGGTCCAAATTAGTGTGAGTCAATTTGTAGTTATCTTTAATTAGATCCAATAACATAACTTGTCGTGAACCCCAAGGGGTTGCTCAAGTGGTAGGACTGGCAAGCTGTAAACCCCAGATGCTGGGTTCGAAACTTGGCAACCGCAAAAACTTGGGGCCACTGGAGGGTATTCCCGGTCGTTCACTTCAGGGCCCCGAGGACTAGTCGGCATTAGGTGGGGGGCTCCCCCAGGCAATCCCAGCCTGGTCCCCAAGCCTCTGGACACCTCGGTTATCAAAAAAAAAAAAAAAAAAAACATAACTTGTCGTGTAATCTTGCCCTTTTGGACGTAATTAAAGCTAAATATCATAAACCCAAGACTGACTAAGTGTTTGGATCAAGTTTTTTTTCTTCGATTCGTCTTGACAATAAATATTTTTAAAATTATGATTAAATACTAAAAATACAAAAAATTCAAATAAATTGAAATAAGGTTTGAATTGCCAACGTAAAGCTTGGCGTGACCTTTCTCACGCAATCCAAACTTTTCTATATTCCTTTTCAATAAATTTACCACGTTACCTTCACAAGAATAACCATGCTCTACATTGGCTTCACATGATTCAGCAATTGCAAACAACAAACCAAACGAAATACCACCCTCCTCAATCTAGAGAGAGAGTAAAAGAGAGAGAGAAGATTCTTCAATAGCTTATGTTTCAATTCAATAATTGCTTTAGTTCTCGTATTTGGTTCAATCTCTATTCAATATGTTCAGCTTGTCCCAGAAAAATATTCTATCTTTTTATACTAAACCAATCGGAAAGTTATTCAAATCACTGGCTATTTCCTGCTTCATCCTCTACGTGATATACATTTTCTCCAACAATTTCTGGTCCCACAAATCTTATTTCTTCACTTACCTGATTTACAATCCTTCCCAGAATTATTCCAACTCTCTCACTCCTCCTACCAACACTACCCACATTGTTTTTGGAATAGCAAGTTCATCAGGCACATGGCGAAATAGAAGATATTCCATCGAATCTTGGTGGCGACCCAACGTAACGCGAGGATTTCTCTTTCTTGATAGAACTCGCAGGGACTTCTTCCCTTGGTCTGCTTCTTCTCCGCCTCTTCGAATCTTTGAAGACACCTCCAGGTACAACGAGTACAACAAACACAAAGCCCAGCAAGCCATACGAATGGTGCACATGATCGCGGAGACTTTCAGGACAGAAAACAAAGGGGTGAGGTGGTATGTGTTTATGGACGATGACACAGTTATTTTTGTTGATAATTTGGTTGATGTTTTATCAAAGTATGATCATCATAAGTACTTCTATATCGGGGCGAATTCGGAGTCGATTTCCTCCAACATGTTTAACTCTTTTGAAATGGCGTTTGGGGGAGGTGGGTATGCTTTGAGTTACCCTCTTGTGGAGGCAATGGTGAAGAACTTAGATGTCTGTATCAAGAGATATCCGACTTTATATGGAAGTGATCATGTGGTACAATCTTGTGTTGCTGATTTAGGAGTCTCTCTTACTCAGGAGAAGGGATTTCATCAGGTAATAATTTTGCTTAATTTCGCAGAGTTTGCTTGTCCAAACTTACGAGCACAGATTCGGATATAATATTCAATATATTTACCTACTTGATCTTGAGAGAGTTATGTGCACTGAATGATTCTAAACGTATTTTTTTTTGATCGTGCGTACACACAGCACTGCAATGTGCTTTAGCAGTATGCATATTAATTTCCTTTGGTTTTGCAGTTTTGGAACATTAAAATTTAAAAGCTGTCTAATAGGTCTGCATTGCATTCAAAACCACTTCAAACACTTCGATACTAAGTATGTGTATAATATACTATACTTTTGTAGTTTTAAAAAATTTTAAATTATGCAAAAATTCACATTCACATTAACATTAATATTTTTCTTGGCTGTTTGTTCGTTTTCATGCTCCTATGATAAAACATTCAAAATCTCTCTCAGTATAATTTTCTTGTCTAGTGTAAAATTGCAATTTGATAAAAAAATTCCCGTATTAATGTTGTACACGAGGGGTTATCACACTTGTATTGTGAAAGAAAAAGACTAAGAACAATCCGAAAACAGATGTGTCTGAAATCTGAAAACAGACGTGTCTGAACTCGTTTGATAGTGTTGCTTGTATTATTTTAAAAGACCCCCTCTCCCCACATGCTTTAGACGATTCTAAACATATTTGTATCGATCCGAATTTGTGAATGAAGGTTGTGTGCGTAATCTTGTTGATTGTGGAAGAAAAAGTCTAAGAATCTTCTATGCACATATCTAGATATAGATGTGTCCTGAATTATCCGATACACTTGTGACTCATATTATTTTAAAAAATTTATAATATATTAAACAATTCTGAATATATTTGTTGCAAATATGTGTACGAAAGAGGGAAGTAGAATCATTGTACTTCCGCACGTATGAATTACCTCAAATTTCAGATTTAGCATTCTCACTTGCGTTGTACTGCAGATTGATCTACACAACGATATTTCCGGTTTCCTATCATCCCACCCACAATCCCCTCTCCTCTCCCTCCACCACCTCGACGCCGTTAACCCAATCTTCCCCTCCGCCGACCGCTACCACTCCCTCATCCACCTCATGAAAGCCGCCACCGCCGACTCATCCCGGCTCCTCCAACAAACCATCTGCTACTCAAAGCAACAAAACTTGACCTTCTCAATTTCGTGGGGCTACTCCGCCCACATTTACGACGGCATTCAACCTCCGAGCATTTTACAGAGACCCCTCGAGACGTTTTGGCCGTGGAGTAAGGCGGCGAGGCCGCCGTACATGTTTAACACCCGAATCCCGTCTCGGGACCCGTGTCTGAATCCGCGTGTTTTCTTCTTTGATACTGTGGAGGAAATCACTAGCGGGGACTATGTTGTTACGAGCTATAATCGGACGGATACGCAAAGATTACGGGCTTGTTCATTTGGTGGGAATCGTTCAGTGGATTACGTGTACCAGATCAGGGTGCTATCCCCGTTGAGGAGATACAATGAGGTGAGTTGGTTTAACTTCATATTCCGGTTGCCCGGAAAGCTGTATTGCAGGTTTTTTTAGTTCACGCGTAATACGTGAAAACGATATAGTTTTGTTAATTTTGCTCTCAAAATTATATCATTTTGATTTCGTGTATTTTGATAATAATTCGCGTGATAAGTTAAAATGATATAGTTTTGATGGTAAAATGAACAAAACTGCGTCGTTTGCCCGCACTACATGTATACTACAGGGAACTAAACTATAACATTCCCGAATCCAATCCTATATGACAGTGGAATACAGAGACCTTGATGTGCATATGTTGCACACTAAAAAATATTATTTTAATACATAATACACCCTTTTATGTACACATAGGGCCAACATTAGTGGGTTGGTTCATAGTGGCATAAGAAAATGGAAGAGAATGGAAAGGGTGTGGACTATGAAACATAATCTCAATAACAAAAAACACACAATAAACAACTAAGAGATGCTTGAGGTTGTTGGTGTTATTCACCTAAAAGAATAATAACTAAGTGCATGAGTCGTTCACATGATTATGCGGTGAGAAGTGATGTAATTATAATGTTGCATCGACAGAGTAGAGTCGACAATAAACACTACCTCAAAAAAATAGTTTTTTTTTTTTTAAATCGAGGTATCTAGTTGGCTTTAGATTATTCTCTATTTAATGTTTAGAAATTTTCTAAAGTTACGATTGGGGAAAAAAAATTAAGATAAACAATAAAGAGATTTCTGAGATTGGTGTAGTTCACTAAATAAAATATTAAATAAGTGCATGATGCCTATGTAACTATGTGGTGAGCAATGAGGTAATCAGGATGAGCATCGATAGATAAACCTCGTACATAAAATCAAAATAAACAATGAAGAGATCTCTGTGGTTGCTGTAATTGACCCCAAAAAATAAGAGTAATTTAAATCAAGGTCCTATTAGTTTTTACAGCGCACGTTTTCATCCATTTACTTTTTAAAGTTATGTTTTTATCCTATTTTTGCAGGATTTCATATTTTTGTCATTATTTTGGAGTATTAATTTACCCTCTTATCTTTTTTTATTTCAGAACAAATAATTTTTGATTTGATAAGTAAATTAGGCTTCAAATATAGAATCACACAGGTAATTATTTTCACTGAATATTGAGAATATTGGTCAATCTTAAATCACTGGAATGGTTGCTAATGGTAAGTTTTGATGCTATAGATTTTTCTAGAATTTTGATATTAAATCACCGGAATATTAGTGATTGACTGGATTATTAATCCTATCTTCAAATTTTTTGCACGAAATCACATAAATATTCTATTATTATATTACTTATCATATATCACATGGATCCACTACTTTTATGTTCTTGTTCACCGGAAACCGAGTGTTGCGGGTTAGGGGGAAGATTTCATCGTTAAGCCTAGAATATTTTTTCAAAAATTGTTTGGATTACTTGATAAGTGAAGAATATTTATTGTTGTTCTTATTTTTGTAGTACCTTTTTTGAGTCTGTGAATTTTATCATGATCTGCACTTTTGAACCTTAACGATCGCAGAAGAACAAAAAAAATTTGAGTTGCAGAAATTTACCATAATCTGTAAATCGTTGTTTTTTTTATCATAATATGGTAAACTTATCATAATCTGACCATCGCGTGAAATTTACAATGACATTTGTTTATCGCACGTGAAATTTACCATAATCTACAAATTGACCGTCGCTAAAAATTAAAAAAATTAGAGTTGTAGAATTTACTACAATCTGTAAATTTACCATAATATATACCATATGGTAACCAAACAAGTAAACCCATCAGGAATCTCAAAACCAAATACCTAGAAAGAAGCTTGACAGTTCAAGAAAAACCCATCTGAGAAGGCAAAACATGATAAATTTAGTATTCAGTAGGAGGGACAAACTGATATGAAATGCAATAAGTGCATCCGTTTTTTAGAAAATTATTGCTGAAATTGCTCAATTTGAAAATCAGGGTAAGTTGGATATTTGTTAAAAAATGAGACCAAAACATAATGGTCAAAAGTGCATGAGATGAAAAACTAACACACACTTATAGATAAGACCATAAAATAAATTCCCCCCCAAAAAAATCTAATTAATTGGCTTAATTATGAAAATTAATTATTTTTATTTGTATTCAAAAAAATTTTTATTTTGCGTTACCTTTTTATGATTTATTACTTCATCTCGATGAAAGAAAATTAAAAAGTATAAAAAGATTCAAAAACTAAAACAAATTCACTAAATACGAAAAATAACCCTAAAAAGACACTGTTTTGAGTTTATTTTTATCTTTTTTTAATTTTTTTAATTTTTGAACATAATTTTATATTTTTACCAGATTTCTTGTCAAGACAAACCAATAAACATAAAAAAATTGATACAAAACAAAAAAAATTTATCTAAGAAAAAAAATCCAATAATTACTCTAGTCCAGATAGATCAAATTGTACTAAGTTAATGAGTCCTATGTAATTATTTAGTGAGCAGTTACACATAGCCAGGATGTTACGTAAGTGGGGATGATTATGTAATTTAACATTCATAAAAAATTCAAATAAAACAATGAAAAGATCCCTGTGGTTGGTGTGATTTACATATAAAAGTAACGAAGTGCATGAGTCTCGGTAATTATGCGGTGAGCAGTGGCGTAATTAAGATATTGCGTAATTGGAGGTGACAATAAAACACAATCTCAATAAAAATAGTAAAATAATTAATTAATTCATTAATCAAAAAATTATTTACCGAAAACATATTTATTAACGAAGTTGCTGATGTCAATTTTTACAATAAACTACGTTGCGTTTTTATGTTTTGAAAGCTTTATCCATGCTATTAAGTATACATCTCTCTGTGTATGTAATTATTCTATCGTTCATTTATAGATTAAATATCTAATTTCTCCATTAATTCTTGAAAATGGTCACAGGAAAACTCACCTAATTGAGAGTTTGAAAAAATATATGGTGTATTTCTTTTCTCGACAAAAAAATGTATGGTGTACCTTTTTCGGCCTTTTAGCTAAGATCAAGCTGTATATATATCCTAATTATATTTGAGGCATCCAATAATTTTTGGTTCTGTACGTGTCCAATAGTGTCGTTGTAGCCATATTTAGGCGTTGAGATATTCCGAGTTCAAGTTGATGGAATAACTTCGATAGTTTTTGTATTAATTTAATATATACCTATGGAAAAAAAAAGCTTCCATTATTAATTACAAACGTACTTATATGTTTATTGTTTTCAGGCTGGAAACAGAAGGGAGTGCTGCGATGTTGTTGAAGAGGCCGGCATGAATGGTTCAGAGGTCAAGCTTAGGCCTTGCATGAAATATGAATTATTGGCTTGAATCTCACAACATCCTATCAACATCAAACGTTAGACTGCGTCAAGCTAGCTAGGTTTTTGTCGGATTTTTTTGTATGGAAAAACAATCAGAAAAGGTCTCAATTTAAGGTCAAAATCACAAAAACAAAGACAAAGGTCTCAACTTTCATTGCTCTGTTTGTTTTTTGTATCGAATCTCATGAGCCGATCGATTAATGACGAGATAGATCAATTTCATTTTTTATTAACGAAAGGCTCAATTAGATTAATTCGAGACGAAGTCTTGTATGAGCTTAGATTCCAAACACAAGAATGGATAGCATGCGGGTGAAAATCAAACCCTAGAACAAAAGAGTTTGAAAATGTTTGATTATTATTCCTAGTTTTGGGTGTCAGTTAAAGTGAATGCTAATTGGAAAATTAGAATCTAGGGAATTATAATTAACCTTACAAATACATTATTATCGAGGTATATGCGCTTAATCTGATTCAAGATACTTTGAGTTACCAAAAAAAACTTACAGGCACATCCAAAAATCACAGGTTTAGTGTTTTAAGCTTAAATACGAAACTTATAAATCCTAAGACATCGATCAATATTATTGGTGTGTGTAAGTTTAAACACAATAGTGTGGGCTCAGTCAAGATACGCGTAAAATGACCCGAACACTCTGAGATATATGGAAAAAAGTATTCTTGACACTATAAGTCATCAAAATACCAGGCTGGTGTTTTATCACCATTGACCCCAATGATAATAACTTCACATTTGATTCAAATGTCACAGTTACCATGTCTTTCTCACCATGCATGGTTATTCTTTGATAATTAATATTGTCATGTCGAAAATTCTTTTAATCTTTGTATTTTCGTTCAGAGATTAATAAAATCTTTTTTTAATGAGCAAAACATATTTTGGAACAACTTATCCCGGGATTATTTTGTAGTATAAAATAATGAGTCTGATGGTTGGAATTCATAAAACTAAATGGTTGACTTTTCTTATCCAGTGCATTTTACCTTTCATTTTATAAAATAAAGAGAACGATGAAGCTGCTAGTTTGTGTTTTTTGTATTTTTCTCCCTTTAATAAATTCGCCTTTTGCTGTTCATTAAAAAAAAAAAAGTGGTCGAATGGGTTAATTGCCCGTACTACTTTTTTTCTCAACAAAAAAACATTAATTAATTAATTAATCTCTGAGTAAATGATAATTAAGGATTAAAAGGATTCGAATATATTGGCATCACCACAAGATTTGGCACATTCTGAAATAGGTTAGAACCCGACAACTCGACAAATATTGCTTGTATTACCAAGCTCATTATGTCATGCAAACCCTTTTTATGTTCTTCGTAAGTATCCTCAGACAAAAGCAACGACATTCAAATTTGACATTTCTGACCTTTCCTAGCTCAAAAAAAAAAAAAAAAATAGAAAAAAAATTCCCATTCCCTCTTTTTACCTTTTATGGCTTCACTTTTTTTTCAAATTCCACACAAAAATGGGTGTAATGTACCAAAAGAAGATGCATTCCTCATATAAATCTATTCACCATTGTCACACAATATATATATTACCATATGACGAAGGAGATGAAAGCTCGTCGATAATGATAAATCTGGGCACGAGAGATGATTCTAATGTCCTTCCTTCAACACCACCACCTACGGGATTAATCTTTCTTGGTGATTCTTAATTTATAGGTGTTTTAGCTAGCTTATAAAACACCTATAAAGAAACCCTTACATGAAAATTTTGAAAATGGAACATAACAAGAAAAAATTTTTTGGACAAAAGCATACATTAGTACAAAAATATTTCGTTACATGATATATTACCATACGATGAAGGAGATAAAAGCTCATTAATAATGATAGATCTAGGCACGAGAGATGATTCTAATCTCCTTCCTTCAACACCACCACGAGATTAAAATTTCTTGGTGATTCTTTATAGGTGTTTTACCTAGCTAAGTGGCTAGCTTATAAAACACCTATAAAGAAACCCTTAATTTGAAAAGCACAAAGTACAACTAGTACTTAAAATAAAATTAGCAACAACATAATTGTCAAGAAAATAATATCCCAACTAGGATCGGCAAATTTAATTTCTGTTCGACTAGCAAAGCCAAAACCCAAAGGTAAAGTTGGCAAGTTGTCCTCGTTGGCACCTTGCCAACTGGTAAGTTTTTCTTTAGAGTTCAAACCTCGTTTGATTGTCGACATTTTCGGTGGGATTCAAAATGATATTAGTGATGCCTATGTCTTGTTCTCTGTTTCTTTTGTATTAATCATTAGAATCTTTTGATCTATTGATTAATGCAATGCTTTTCTTTGCCCAAAAGAAAACAAACACCTCCCATTACATGCAAAAAAATTGTACCTCAAAACCCTTCTCGGAACTTCACTAGATTAGACCCGTGTTTGTAGCTAGGTTTTAACCTCGTAAGGGACAATCATTCTTTCCAACCGAGTATTGGGTTCGTCAAGCGTATAATACGGTTTTAGTTGTCACTGACTATGATGGAATTCAACCTATACAGTTAGATCGCAAGATCTAGGAGGCGTGCTCAGGGAGGGGCTCGGAGGGAGTGCCTTGTAATTAACTTAGATAGAGACATTACCATAATTGGTGTTGTAAACGCTAGGTTATAAACATGTGCTATGTGCAGCGATGAATGTATCTTGTACTTTTCTTCACTAAATACAGAGTGAAATTGGTGCGAGCTGTGAATATGACAACTGAGCCCTTGAAAAGCTACATAATAATATATATGTAGTTCTTTGTGATTGCAATCTTTTCTTGATTTATGTTTAGGTGATTCCACGACAGTGAGTCCCGGAGTAGAGTTCAATGCCACTTATTCTCCAGAAGGAATCGTAAACTTCTTCTTCTTCTTTTTTTTTCTGGTACATTAGAAGCTGGTAGCCTGGAGGAGAAAGGTCTTGCCTATGGAAAATTTGAAACTGTGAACTCATGTTAAACAATGATTATTATTTGATGGTTAGCGGTATTTTAATGCCTATTGTTTGATTTTGCTTGATGTAAGTCTATGTTTTTTTTTTTAAATATATATTTTAGGTTTTTTGATACTAGTACAGGTGAGCTTGGAGGTTGTCCATTAATGCCTTCTTGTTCGGTTGGTTCTTTGCCAACTTTGTTTTTTTGCGTCTTTTAGGGTATTTAATGGCAAAAGATTGTAGTTCGCTCGGGTGTTAACCTGGTTAGAATCCATATTAATTTAGACCTTCTGGATGTTATCGTGTTGGATATCCTATTAATCTTTGTATTATTATTCCAAAAGATTAATAAATTCCATTTTACTGAAAATAAAATGTATAAGGGACAATTATTCTGTCCAGAGAAATTACAAAACGTAATAGAAGCATAACCAAAGGATGAATCATTGAGACACAAAATATAAGGTGATTAATTCTTAGGGTAAGACTCGAGGGGCAAATTAACCACCAAATTAGGCTAAAATCAATCAGATATAAATAGAGTTTGTATATAATTTATTGCCGAAAAGGCAAGGAATTCTAAGAAAATCATTTCAATGATCTCTTATAAACTGCATGCAGTTTATTCACAATAAAAAGGATCCATCTTTAACAAGATTATTAAATAAATTAACAAATTAGCGTATTAATAACAAAATCAAAGTTATGGAAAAGAAACAACAACAAATGAGAGGGAGAACAAAATTCCAAATTTAAAGGAACTTCTTCATACCGGTTGCCGCCGCCTCCGCAGATTGATCTTGTCCAGGTTGATGACCTAACCTAAGCTCAAGATCCAAATCATCTTCCCCCATCACCTGTTCCAGTCTAGATGATGATGATGATGATGATGATGATGAAAACCCTTTTCCACCACTCTGTCTATTTTCGTTACCCGTTTCAGAAAACAATGGCAGCTGTTGGAGTTGTCCCGAATGGGTAGTAGGAGTTTCATGATCTTTTACTGTTGAAGTGGCATGATATTGATGATGATGATGAGTATCTGGATCAGAAAAAATCCAAGGCCACTTCTTACTTGCAATTATATTGTGATCCATTTCAGAAGAGTTGATGAATCCCCATATTGGCTGTTGAATAATATTTGGGGTGTAATTAGAGGATGAAGATTGTTTGAGCTTGGCCTTTTCTTTCCTGTGGATGTTCATGTGTCCTCCTAGTGCTTGTGCATTAGAAAAACCTCTTTTGCAGAAAATGCACTCATATGATCTAGCTTGATACCCCCGCTGTTGATCATCCTCTCTAGTACTGGAAATCGCAAGTACTGGTTGGTCGAAGTTTGCTTGGGAGAGAGGGTCATACTCCATTGTTAAAAAAAATTTGGGATAGAGAGAGCGAGAGTGAGAGCGAGAGAGAGGAGGTCAACTGAATGGTAGAGAATATATATATGTTTATGTTTATAGTGAGGGAGAAGAGTAATGTAGGCCTGCTAGTTTTTTTTTTTTTTTTGTCCCTTTTGATTCTGCACTTTTTTTTTTTTAATAACTAAGTATGGTCGTCTTAAGATCAAGCTTGAGAGAGTCTCTAATTAAATTACTGACTATTTCTCGGGGTCATGGATGAAACGACCAGGTAAATCCTCCAGTGGTCCAAGTATTAAGTTGCAAGTTTCGATCGCAGAATATCTAGATTTACAGCTTGTCCGCTCTACTACTCGGACAACCACTTTCGGGATACCCTAACTCTGCCCGTATGATCCTCGTCCTGACTCCGTGCGCATCATTTTCAAGATATCGGGAGAATCAAGAGCGTTGTTTTTGAGATCTCATGAGTAGTCAAGGGCACCGTGTGGCTTTCGCCTTCTGTTCATGTGCAGCCCAAGGAAGTCCTGGGTCCAGCAATTCGAAGGACCAGTTGGCTAGTAGCGCTCATGATGACCTCTCGATCGGCTTGGGCAGTGCTCGGTTAAATCCGAGTTCATTAATTTTAGAAATAAATTCAAAATGATAAGTCGATAAACACCGATATCAGTACGTATTGTATCAGTAACAAAAATTGTACGCTCTACCACTCGGACAACCACTTTCGGGATACCCTAACTCTGCCCGCATGATCCTCGTCCTAACTCCATGCGCATCATTTTCAAGATATCAGGAGAATCAAGAGCGCTGTTTTTGAGATCTCATGACTAGTCAAGGGCACCGTGTGGCTTTCGCCTTCCGTTCATGTGGCGGCCCAAGGAAGTCCTGGGTCGGGTAGTGCGAAGGACCAATTGGCTAGTGGCGCTCATGATGACCTCTCGATCGGCCTGGGCAATGCTCTGTTAAATCCGAGTTCATTAATTTTAGAAATAAATTCAAAACGATAAGTCGGTAAACACCGATATCAGTATATATCGTATTAGTAACAAAAATTATACGCTTATTAATACGAAATTAATAACTTTAATTAACATGCTATAGCTAGCGTAAAACCTAGGTAGTCTCTAAAAATCAGGGATCAATTCGAATCAAGCCTAACTACATAAGGTGAAAGTGAAGTTTGTCCTTCTCTCTCTCTCTCTCTCTCTCTATCTATCTATATATATGAATATGAATTCAAAAAATTGATGACGGTGATGATGACCAAATTAGCCTTGACCACAAGGATTACGTATCCTTAGCTAATAAAATATTTCAGTTTCAAAACTAAAAAGAAGCTAATAAAAAATATTACTTTTGCTACTTACTACACAACAGTGACAATAACGTCGGAGTAATAAATATTTGTTTCAGAATAAAAATGACATCATAATTAGGATGCCAAACGGCAATCTTAGTAGTCATCGGAGCATCCTTTTAAGGATATTTATTAAGTAGTTTTGAAATACTATTATATGTTTTTTTCAAACATTTTTTGCAATTATATATCTATATAAGATTTATACATGTATTTGTGAATTGTACATAGACAAGGTTGTGAATGGGGTTGGAGTATATATATCGTGACGATGTCCAAAAACACTCAATAATTTTTCACCCTTTATATACATGTAGAATATGTTACTATCCTTTTCAGATTACACTGGCTTTCAACTTGTAATATCATAAAAAAAAAAAAAAAAATTAAGTACTCCATCTGATCCCCCTTTTTTTCAAAAAAATTTTCATTTTTATTTAAAACAATTTAATTGTGATTTTGCACATTAAGTTTTTTATGAATTATTTTTATTCTTGTTAATGAGATAACCTTAAAGGTAAAAAACTATGACCAAAAACTTAAGAAATTAACTACAAACAAAAATAATCCTAAACAAATAGGAATTTTTGAATTAATTTTTATCTTTTTTGAATTTTTTTGGAGTTTAATTATTTATTTTTTTATTTTTTAATTGCTCTTATCATGACTAACCTGCAAACTTATAAAAATTTAACACAAATTGATAAAATTAATTTTGCACATAACATTAACATCAGTGACCCCAAAAAAATTATTTATGTTTAAAGCTGTTGATTTGGAGTAATTATATTTCTTAACTCATAGTGTTTTTATTTGGAGTAAATGCCAAATGGGACAATATATAATTGGTATAACGAGAAACATATATATTCATAAGTATAAAAATTATGGGGTCTTACAAGTATTGATGCAAAAGTACATAGATGGTGTCACCATTGTCCTTGAGATGGATCTATCTTCAACTTTAATTTTATCAATAAAAAAGGATTTTATTGATATGCACAGTGAAATACTCAATCAAGACATTAACATACGGAGAAATGTCGACACAAGATTATAACTAGAAACATAATATATTGTGAGGTGATGTGAATACTACCGGAACACATCTCAATTAAATTGACACTCATTTCGACAAAAATAAAAAGTCAATCTTCCAAACAAATTAATAAGTAGAAGTCAATGTCACCCATTCAAATCCAAAAAATCAGAAGACGAGAGAAGATATTTGTTCCCGAACTACTAGTGAGGTACTACCATGTTGGGGGCAAAGTTGTCATTATTGGGTTTACCAATTTTGAGAAGTTAGGCCATCACCAAATCTATTTACTTATCTCACACTCCAGTACTTAAGTCTCCTGTTGCCCTTGCACCGAGTAATTATTCACTCTTACGTGGTAAGTTGGTGCTTTGCAATAATACGTGGGTGCCACACTCATAGTCGGAGTGTGCCTCTTACTACAACTATCCTCACCGAATTTGGAATCCTTATAGTTAGGAGGAACTCATACTGATGGCCCAAATGATCATCGTACAAAGTAGAAAAAAACCTGCAGATAATCGAGAAGACTAAAAGTTTGATAATAGCCAAGGAGGTCGAGAAGACCACAAGGAGCCGAGTAAGCCAGTTATGCTCAATCGATGGTTTTGTATCCATCAACTACTCTCCTGTTTCAAATGACGAGCATAGAGAATCCGAAGAAACACATTCAAATCTTGAACTGACAATTACTTTTCATTACGGCAAGAATTAAATGTTTGTGTCAGGGGTCTTATTGAAGTGACACTTGGCTTCCATCCGTCCCTTAGACATGCTCATAGTTGGAAGGCTGGGATTCGAAGAGATTAGAAAACTCTGTGGCCCTTACCAAAAATATCACCCGTCTTCCTCCCAACCTCTACTTTTATCCTCCATTTTCTTTGGCTAGATGATTTCAGAGAATTTTTAATGAAATTTTTGGCAAACCACTGTTTTCATTGTGCAATTTAGACGCCTTTCCTTGGTACATCCTCCTCATACTCCCTAGTTCTCTAGCACTTGATTTTTTTTTCTTTCTTTTGGCACTCTGGGATCCAATTTCTGCATAAATTTAAACCCATTGGGTTTAGGCCACGAGTTTGGTTTCTTTTTCCTTTGAATGTGCTATTTTGCCACTCGGCATTCACATGCCCCTAATTTGGCAACTTTGCAGACTGCCCCTTCATTGAAACCAACTATTTTGGGACTTGATTACCATAATTGAGCTTGCAAATTATGTTCTTCTAGAGAAAACTGATTGCCTTCTCTTCGGTAATCATTGCCAAAGGTTCTAGCTTCACCTACTTGGTGAAGTAGTCTATTATAACTATATCGTGTGTGATTTGTCCTTTTCCTAAGGGGAATGGGCCAGTAAAATCAACATCCAAATGCGCAAACAATCATGGTCCCTTCATTGGTGTCATTGTTGTCGAAGGTTGATGAGAAATTTTGGTGAACATCTAACATTGGTCACACTTTCTGACAAATTCCAAACAGTTGCTTTGCTTGGTCGGCCAATATTAATATATGGTTCTAAGTAGTTTGTATGAAAACGTTCTTCCTTTTGAACGGCTTCCACATGTCCATTTGTGAACTTCTCTCATGGGATAGTGAGCCTCTGCATTTATTAAGCATCTAAGAAATGGGAGCGTGAAACTCGTCCTATCATCAAGTACTTTGCTGTTCAGATCTTCAACCTATGAGGCTAGGTCCTAGGGGACTATTCATTCCTCAAGGTATTTGACTATGAGCGTTGCCCAAGAGTTTGTATACCCTATGGTGTTCACCCTTTCTAGTGGTGCTATCGTGGGTTCTCCAGATAGTGAATTAGCGTTGGCTTTCATAGAACGCCCTCCTTAGCCGTGGCTAGTCTAGCTAGGTGGTCCACCTCCTCATTCTTGCTCCGCATAACCTGAGAGATGGTAATTTTTTTTAAATTTTCCCTTAGGCTCATCACTCGTTCAAGGTAAGTCTTCATATTTTATTCTTTGGCCTTAAAATCGTTAGCCATTTGTCCGACCACAAGTTGGAAGTCACTGACTGCCATTACATTTTTTGCTCCTACAGCATGAGCTAGCTTGACTCTGACTATAAAAGCTTCATATGTGACCTTTTTCTTAGTTGCTTTAAAACCAAAGCGAATGGCATATATTCCAGCTTGATCTATTCCTGAAAGATATAAACAAGACTTGCCCCAGTCGATTTCTTGGTGACAGACCCGTCTACATATGAAATCCATTACTCGTGCATTGGCAACAACTGACAACTGCACTAGTCTTCCAGATGTGTCTAGTTTCTGCAACACTCGCTTGAGTGGCTGGTCGGTTAAAATCTTGATTGGATGGTCTTGGAAGTATGGCATGAGCTTCCTTGCAATCATTATTACACCAAATACTATTGTTCTAATCTAGGGATGCCTCGCCTCTGCTCCCCTAAGTACTCGAATAGTATATAATACACGAGGTATTGTACTCCCACTTATTCTCTGACTAAAACTAAATTGACATCGGTTGCAAACACTAATAAATAGAGAAAATAGTTCTCACCCAATGTTATTCGGCTAAGGAGATGAGGACTTGTCAAGTACTGCTTCAGCTATATGAAGGCCTTTTCTCCATCAGTCGTCCACTGAAATGCCTTTTTTATGATTTTGAGAACGGGCTGACAATTGTCCATTGCGTTGAAAATGAAACGATTGAGGGTTGCAACGCGCCCAATAAGCCTTTAAACTCCCTTCACGGTACGGGATGACTGCATGTCAAGAATGGTTTGGATCTTCTATAGATTGGCTTCAATTCCCCTCAAGATACCATGAACCCCGAATTTTTTTTTGACAAGACCCAAAAAGCACACTTAGCAACGTTTAACTTCATACCGTATTTGTTGAGGGTAGCAAAAGTTTTCTCCAAGTCAGCCACGTGCTCTCCTCGGTTGTCACTATTGACTAGTATGTTATCCACATATACTTTGACGTTTCTTTTAATCTGCTTCTTGAACATTTGGTTGACTAACCTCTGATATGATGCTCGATATTTTTAGGGCATGACTTTATAGCAATACAAGCCTCTGTCCATAATAAAAGAGGTTTTCTCCTTGTCCTCCTCCTGCATCTTGATTTTACCTGAAAAGGCATCCATGAAACTGATGAGCTCGTCTTTGGTTATAGAATCCATAAGCAGTTAAATGCAGGGCAATGGAGAGCTTTCCTTTTGGACAAAAGTACGTTCTGCTTATAAGTAGTGACACAAAAGTACATTAATGCTGTTATCATTGCCTTTTAGATGGAACTATCTTCAACTTTTATTTTGTCAATAAAAAATGATTTGATCGATATGCAAAGTGAAATACTCAACCAATACATCAACATACAGAGAAATATCGACGCAAAATAATAACTCGAGACGTGATATATAGTGGGGTGATGTCAATACCCCATGAACACATACCAATTAGAAAAGTCAATCTACCAAAGAGATTAATAAGCCAAAGCTAATGTCACCAATTCCAAATTTCCAATCAGAAGGCAAAAAAATGAAATTTGTTCCTAATCTATTGGTGGGGGCAGATTTGTCCATTAGGTTTACCGATTCTAACAAGTTAGGCCATCATCAAATCTATTTACTTATCTCACATTCTAGTACTCATGTCTCTTGCCATCGTTGCATCGAGTAATTATTTAGCCCTTGTACGTAACTGACTTAACACTCTTTACAAAATTCACGATATAATTTATACAAAATTCACGGTTAAATGAATGTGTTCTAAATGATTATGTAGTGTTACAGAATATTGTGATAACATGTGATGACGCCTTCGAAGATTTTTCTTTGAATGTATCCTAATTGTCTTGTAACCTCAATCGGAGAAGTAATTATTGGGTAATTTTTACACACCGTCACGTAGTCGGGGACATAACTAGTAAGAGAATGGGAGGCCTAGGCCCCCCAAATTTTTTTAAAAAAAAATTTAAGACCTAGGTATAAATTTTAAAAATTATTAAAATAAAATTATATTTTGGTCTCCTCCTTAAAAATAAAAATCTTGGCTCTTCAAACGTGAAATCCTGATTCTGTCCCTGCACGAAATGTCTCTATACTCTTTTCACTATAAATTCATGCATGATTAATTATACATTAAATATTGAACCCTGCATAAATTTACAATGAAAATAAATATTAAGGCACCGTGTTGCGATACTCAAAGATCACCCTATTATTTCTCCATCCATAGACTTCCAAAATCCGTGAAAATAATCCTGTTAATTGACAGTCTGGCCATAATAAGCATAATATACTAAGAAATTGAGTAAAGGACAACGGCCTAATTTGGCTAAATTTTTTTAGTAATTTTGTCTTTATTTAAATTCTTTTAGCTTGTTTGTGTTAAATTTTTGTGCATTATTAGTTTGTCTTGATAATAAAAATTTAAAAAGTAAAAAATTGTGACACATTTTGGAAAAAAATAACAAATAAGAAAATTATTTAAAACAGAAATTCTAAAAAAAAATTATTTTGGTCTCTTCTGGATGTTTTTAAAATTTTGCTCATATATTTTTATTTTTGTAAAACTTTTCATCAGACGAACCGATAATCTAAGTTTTAACACAAAATAATTAAAAAAAGTTAAAACACAAAATAATTAAAAAAAGTAAGGCCAAACCCAATCGTTATCTGGTCATTGATAGAAGAATAAAAAGAACTTGCAGTAACGGTTAATGAACTTGCAGTAATTTTTTTTGACAATTTGGCTTTTAGCTTTTTCATTCAATTTTTTTGTTTAATTTTTTTTAGTTGTGAGTTTTGCGTCAATTTTTTATGGATCATTGATTCATCTTAACGAAAGAAATTTAAAAATTATAAAAATTATGTCCAAAAAAGGAACTATTTTAGTTTATTTTTCGTCTTTTATGGATTTTTTTAAGACTTTGAATATAATTTTATACTTTTTAGATTCGTTTCGTTCAGACAAACTAGTAATCCAAAAAAAATTTGATACAAAATTAACAAATACAAAATAAATAAATAAATAAAAACAAAAAATATTAGATAAAAAGTTAAGCCAAATTGGATATTTTTATACATTATTAACCGCCCTAAGGACTATGCTTAGTATTTTTATATTTTATAATTATACATTGATATTTATAAAATATGTATTGAATTTCAATTTTTTACATTAATTTCATACATATTATCCGCTACCTAATAAAAAACAATTAACAAGATTGATAAAATATGTAAGTGCATTCACAATCCATGCCGTATCATCAACTCATTCGAGAATTAAAAAGATATTCCACATAGAAGTATGATAGTACGAAAAATCCATGTCTGAGTTTTTTAACCCCAAAAGTCCTCTATTTCAAAACTGGTCGTGAATTGACATGTATACCCCTAGAAACGAAGTTTGGGATCGAAAAACAACAAATTGAAAAACAGAATAGTATGAAATCATTAATTGAAGTCACTTTGTTCGATTTTGGAACAGAATCGCGAAATGAGTTCTTGAAATCGCCTCAAGAGATCTAGTGTGAAGAGAGAGAGAGAGAGAGGGGCAAAGAACAAAGAATTTAGGAGAATAAATAAGTGTGCTCACGAATTTATGTTTATCAAATTTTTTTTAATCTTGAATTAACAGTCACATCTCTTATGGGATAATATAATACTTCTCATATAGAGATTATAATAGTCTCGTACTATTAACGTCGGACCACAAAACGAAAACCAAACGAAGAAATATACGAGATTAGGCACCCTTAGTTCAATCTCATGCATCTAACCCCCGAATAGGCTTAATTATGAGGTTAATGGAGATGATTTGTTTGAATATGAATATGCATGTGTGTGTGTGTGTCTATCCACTTACATTCACTAAAATATAACTGACAACGAGAATGAGAAACAACAATAATGAGACGCCCAAACACCCCATAGTCAATATTTATTTGTGATTTTCACTAGGCATAATTTAGGAAATATTCAAATCTAAGTATTAAACCCTTCAATGATTTTCGTATTTTAGCCTATTTATTACGTATTTGTTTTTCTTGGAGGATATACATTGACTATCCATTGTCTTCTGAAACTAAATTTCAGAATTCTCTGTGTTCGGTTGAGTGTTTCTGAAACGATTTTTGAAAAAAAAACTCTGAAATGTTGTTTGGTGTAAGTGTATTAAAAAACATTTAACTCTTGAGAGTTAAATTTTTTTGGCGTTTTCAAGGTGCTCTCTTTCTCTTTTTTTTTTTTTTTTATAGAGAGATGAAGTTGTTTAGGAAAAAAATAAAAATGTTTGGAGAAAAATTTCTCAACGAGTTTCTAAAATATTTTTAGAAAATTTTCAGAAAATATTTTGAAAACTTATAAACGAACACATCACATTGTTAAATGCGGAAATTCTCTGTTTGTGGAAGATGAAATGTAGAAGTATTTTTTCGAAAAAAATCATGATTTAGCACAATTCTATACTTTGACGCTTTATTATTTTGTTGAAATTAGGTTTGAAAAGAATTCAAGAGATATTGAGTTCACTCACAACTTGAGCTATCAACTCTCCCAGTTAAAAATTTCACCCATCCATGTCTCAGTCTCGGTCCCTCGGTGGACTCGGACCTTCTTCTTCACACTCACCACCAGTAGGCCTCCTTCCGAATCTTCGAGCTTCACAAAATGTCCATAGATTTCTGTCACTCAAATCCACCTCAGTTCGATTTTCGCTCACCCTTTGTTGCATAAAGAACGTTCCCCATCCAAAACGACTCAGTAGTAGTAGAAGATGGTCCCTCGACGGAATGACGGCTCTCGTCACCGGCGGCACTCGAGGAATCGGGTCCCCCATTATCTCTCTGTCTATGTATATATACGTATATATAGGTTGTTTGGAGCCGTAAATTTTGAACTCGGAATCTGGGTTTTGCGTTATGTAGGCATGCAATTGTGGAGGAATTGGCTGGACTCGGTGCAACAGTGCATACCTGTGCCAGGAACAAAACGGAGCTGGATAAGTGTTTGCGAGATTGGGAAGACGAGGGGTTTAGGGTTTCGGGTTCGATCAGTGATGTGTCGTCTCGACCACAGCGCGAGGAGCTTATGGACACCGTCTCGTCTGCTTTCAATGGGAATCTCAACATTCTTGTAAGTCCTAATTTCTTTCCCTTTTCCCCCATTCCAATGGCCATTGTTGGTTGTTTTGGGTTCCTTCTGGAAATTCAGTTGAGTTGTTCGATTTTTACTGGTTACAACGTGTTGATAATTATATGATACTGGTAATTGATTCTTACTGTTACAGAAGGGATTTTGTGATTTGCGTGAGGCTATCTAACCTCGGAATTTAATGTTGGTTGGGAGTAGGGACCTGAAATTATGCTAAAAGAAATCTGGGGATTGATTTGTTCTTGACGATGATTCTTATTTCGTCCCCAAAGAAGCCATAAGTTTGCTGAAATTTGCAGAATCTTAGTTTAGATGTTGATTTTGTAGACGTCCGAATAATCAATGGTATGAGAAATGCTAAATGGAGTACCGCGATATGATTATTGCGGTGATTTCTATTTATGCATTCTGCAGGCGCATTAGGTTTTCTTCCCCTAGTTCTGTAATCTTGACTCGAAGTATCAAGGTAAGTTCAAGTTGTCTGCTTTTTAGGCAAAAAAATTTGGAAGCTTACGAGTTTTGATTTTTTGCAACTTTTTCATGCGCTGCGAGCTTGTTCTGACAGGTGAACCTAAGCCATGCCATCAACTTGTTCAATTTAGATGAAAATCATATCTTTCCCTCTGAATAAAAGAATATAACTTGGCACAAACATTGTTCTTGTTAGTCAATTTCACCAATGCATGTCCCCAAGTTTGCAAATTTGTTAATGGATTCCTCCTTTGTGTCATATGATTTGAATTGAAGAGCACCATCAGTGGTATGTTTTTGCTTCTGGGATCTGCATTGTGGTATATATTCTTAGATTTTGCATTTTCAAATTGCAGATTAATAATGTCGGAACCAACATAAGGAAACCTATGGTGGAGTTCACGGCCGAAGAATTTGGTAAACTCTTTGCGACGAATTTTGAATCTGTTTTTCACATGAGCCAACTCGCATATCCTCTTTTAAAAGCGTCAGGAGCTGGAAGTGTAGTGTTTACTTCCTCTGTATCTGGTTTTGTGTCACTGAAGTCAATGTCTGTCCATGGAGCAACTAAAGGTAATTTATTTATTTGATCTCATCTTGCATTTACAAGATTTTGCACCATGTCAATAGTGTTAAGGAAATTAAAGTTGTGCTCTTATTTAGCCTTCATACGCAGGTGCCATCAATCAACTTACAAAGAATTTGGCATGTGAGTGGGCAAAAGATAATATCAGGAGTAATGCTGTTGCACCATGGTATATCAGAACCTCTATGGTGGAGCAAGTAATTTCCTTATCAATTTCCTGTGTAATTCCTAATTTCTTTTAGCTTCTTGAAGTCCATGTCGCATGGACTTTGGTGTGGGTGTGAATTCCAAGTGTCAGATACCAAACAAGGTACCTTTCTCATGTTTAAGGATACCAAACAAGGTACCTTTCTTGATTGTTGAGCACTTCCTTTTATTTTTGTAGGCTAAAATGTATTTTCTAATTAAACAGAGAGCATTTTGTTTACCAAGAAAATTAAAATTAAAATATAGAGAGCATGGTATGCTAAAATGGAAGTGTATGTGTGGGTTCCCGTCCGGAACTCGCCTGGCCGTTGATTGGTGCATACGTGTGGTCTTTCTCGATCAACATGTTTCTTAGAGTCAGGTTTGGAGTTGTCCTGAGGAACCAAGCAAGGACATGTGAATAAAGACAAATTGAAACTACTAGTCCGTCATAACCAGAGATTAATCTGCTTGAGAGCTAAGTTACGAGATAGAAATGTGTTAGGCACCCATCTTGCCTAACCCTTGGACTCTCTACTTGTCATTTATGAGATTTCAAAGTCATTTTATGTTAATATTATAACTCGGGAATGGGGACATGCAAAAGGAAATAAAGCAGTAAATAATGAAACACGTAGATATTCAATGTAGGATTCAAAACAGTAATTACAGAACATGATTAAACTAAACAGAATGTGAATTATGCTAAAACATGACTGTTTGTGAACATCATGGTAGCCTATGCCATATTCAAAGGACGTACTCCACACTTACATGGCGTGTGCCTTTGAGCCAAGTGGTATGCACGATGTTATGACTAGGGCATAATATTTTCACTGTCCACTTGATTCTTAAGCATGCAACTTGTCGAAATATACGAACGATATGATTTATTCTTCTCACAATGAGGAAATATATAGACTGTGTACAAGATGAATAAGGAAAGAAAATAATACGGAAAGAGGAAATTAAATCCCTAATTGATGCTACCTACCTAATTGACTAACTTGCCTAATTACAATGACTAACTTGCCTAATTACAATATATATACTACCATATACACATTATTTCCAACACTCCCCCTCAAGCTGGAGCGTATACATCGTATACTCCAAGCTTGAGACAAATAGAGTCAATGGAAGTCTTGGGAAGAGCCTTCGTGAAAATATCAGCAAGTTGAGAGCCTGAAGGAACAAAAGGCGTGCTAATCTCTTTGGATTCCACTTTTGACCGAATGAAATGACAGTCAACTTCAATGTGTTTGGTCCTTTCATGAAATACTGGATTATTAGCGATGTGGATAGCAGCCTGATTATCACAGTATAAAGGAGTGGGACCATGCACTGGAATCCCAAACTCTTGTAGAAGTGTACGCAACCAAGTCAACTCACAAGTGGTATGAGCCATTGCTCTATACTCTGCTTCTGCACTAGAACGTGCCACAACTGACTGCTTCTTACTCTTCCAAGTCACAAGATTGCCACCTATAAAGGTGCAATAACCAGTAGTAGAACGACGATCAGCAGGAGATCCAGCCCAGTCAGCGTCTGTATATCCTTCGATACGAAGATGTCCAGATGACTTGTAGAGAAGTCCACGTCCAGGTGCATTTTTAAGATACTTCAAGATACGAACAACTGCTTCCATATGAGGAACTCGAGGACACGTCATAAACTGACTGACAATACTGACTGCATAGGAGATATCAGGTCGAGTAATAGTGAGATAAATAAGCTTACCCACAAGTCTCCGATACATCTCAGGATCATCAACCAATTCACCATCTTCCGGCATTAGTTTAAGATTAGTGTCCATGGGAGTAGCTACAGGTTTAGAACCAAGATAACCTGTATCCTTCAAGAGATCGAGAGTGTATTTCCTTTGTGATAAACTAATGCCCGCTTTGGAACGAGCAACCTCAATGCCGAGAAAATACCGAAGCTTGCCTAGATCCTTAGTAAGAAAACTGGAACAAAGATGACGAATCAATATTTCAATCCCAACACCATCACTGCCGGTGATGACAATATCATCCACATAAACCACGAGAATCACAATACCACGAGTAGTCCTTTTAAAGAATACAGAGTGATCAGCTTGACTTCGAGTCATACCATGAGACACAACGGTACTACTGAACTTATCGAACCAAGCCCGGGGAGATTGTTTGAGTCCATATAACGATTTGCGAAGATGACAAACAGACTCCCCCTTGGACTCAAAACCGGGTGGTTGAGCCATATAGACAGTCTCAGAGAGGTCACCATGAAGAAATGCATTCTTGACATCAAGTTGATGAAGAGGCCAATTAAGGTTGGCCGCAAGAGAGATAACAATTCGAACAGAATTGAGTTTGGCAACCGGAGAAAAAGTCTCAGTGTAATCGAGCCCGTAGGTTTGGGTGAAACCTTTGGCCACAAGACGAGCTTTCAAACGATCAACAGTACCATCAGGATTGTGTTTGATAGTAAACACCCAACGACAACCAACAATATGAGCTCCAGAAGGCTTGGGAACAAGATCCCAAGTATGATTCAATGATAAAGCGCGCATCTCTTCTTCCATAGCAAAACGCCATCCAGGATGAGAAAGAGCCTCCTGATAAGACTTAGGAACAACAAGAGAGGACAAAGAGACAGAAAAAGCGCGAAAAGAGGGAGATAAATGATCATAGGAGACAAAGTGAGAGATAGGATGGGAAGTGCAGGAACGAGTACCTTTACGCTAAGCAATAGGAAGATCGAGAGTAGGATCTGCAGACGCTAGAGGAGATGGTGTGGGTACAGAAGCCGGATCTGTAGTAGCAACAGTTGGAGCGGTAGCGGAAGGACGACGAACATAAACCTGTGTAATTGGTGGTCGAGAAGTAAGCTCAGGGATACAAGGGGACTGACCAAGGTCAGCCAACATGGGTGGTCGCACCTGTCCACCTTCGAGGGAATAATATGGGATGGTTTCAAAAAAAGTGACGTCAGCACTCACGAAGTGCTTCCGTAATGAGGGACTATAACACTGGTACCCTTTTTGTGTGCGAGAGTAACCAAGAAAGATACATTTGTAAGACCGAGGATCAAGCTTATCACGACCAGGAGATAAATTATGAACAAACGAAACACAACCAAAAAGTTTTAGGGGAAGACTATAAAGATCCTTGGCAGGAAACATGACCTGATAAGGAATTTTTTCATTCAAAACTCGAGAAGGTGTTCTATTTATTAGGTAATTTGCTGTAAGAACAGCATATCCCCAAAAAAGTTTTGGAACGTTCATGTGAAGCATAAGAGCACGAGCTACACCTAAAACGGGCCCATTTTTCCGTTCCGCAACCCCATTCTGTTGCGGGGTGGTGACACAAGCAGTTTGATGAATAATGCCATGAGTCTCATTAAAATGCGTAAATTCATTAGAAAGATATTCTTGGGCATTATCAGTCCGTAAGATATGTAATTTAGCATTAAACTGATTGACAATCTCAGCATGAAATTTTGAAAACACAGAAAATAATTGAGACCGATCTTTGAGGAGATACACCCAAGTTAAACGAGAAAAAGCATCAATAAATGTAACAAAATAGCGAGCACCACACAAACTCGTAGTGCGCGAAGGTCCCCAAATATCTGAATGAACTAAAGCAAAAGGTTCTAAACATGGTGACTCAGTACGTAAAGGAAAAGAAACCCGACGGTGTTTACTGAGTTCACAAGTATCACAACTAAAAGGAGAAAAATGAGGTAGATTAGGGACTAGCTTGCGAAGATTGGCAGAGGATGGGTGCCCAAGACGACAATGCCACTGATAAGGTGTGACAGTAGAATGGAGAGCAGATAACATGGAAGAGTTGGACGCCTGCTGCTGCTTCTCTTCCCGGAGATAAAACAGACCATTCTTCTCATACCCCCCACCAATCATCCTCTGCGTCTTGAGATCCTGAAATTCACAACGAGAAGAATAGAAACGTACAGAACACTGGTGAGTATGAGAAAGTTTATGAATGGAGATAAGATTAAAAGGGAATTGAGGCAAATATAAGACAGAAGAAAAAACAAGACCAGATGAGGAATATGTACCAATGCCATGAACAAGAATTTTAGATCCATCGGCAATAGTAACATAGGAAGGAACAGAAGGGGTAACAACATTAGTTAAAAGGGACAAGTCACCTGTCATATGATCAGATGCGCCAGAATCGAGTATCCAAGGATTACGGCCAGTACGAGAAGATGAATGAAGACAAGTATTACCTGAAGAGACATGGGTCGCAGTGGAAGAAGAAGAAGATGCATTAGCCCTTTGAATCATAGAATCGTACTCGGTCTTGGATATAGTAATCTGAGTAGGAGGAGCAGGTGCAGACGGCTCCCCCTCAAGTGTAGCCTGGTTAGCCCAAGCTGGTTTGCCATGAAGCTTCCAGCAAAACGCAACATCGTGGTTGGTTGCATTACAATGAGTACACTTCTTGGTGCCACGACCACCACGCCCCCCACGTCCTCCACGCCGACCACCACGTTCAGAGGAACTACTATGACTGTGGGGGGGAATGTGATTGCCAAAATTTCCAGAAGATAAAGTAGGGGATGTAATGGGAGCAGCAAGAGCAGATGGAGTCGGTCGCTCTAAACCAGATGAATGGGTAGCAGCCCGTCGAACACGAGAGAAAGCCTCACCAACAGTAGGAACTTCCTTGCCAGATAGAATCTGAGAACTTAGAGGAGCAAGTTCTGAATTTAGGCCAGACAAAAACTTTGAAACACGAAAGTCATCCCTGTACTTCTGTTGAACCCGTAAGTCTGTGGATAACGGTTGGTAAACATTTAATTCATCCCACATCCCTTTCAATGTAGAGAAGTAGTCATCGAGCGATCGATCTCCTTGTTGGAAAGAGAAAATCTGCTGATAAATTTGATATATACGAGAAGTATTCTGATCCGATGAATATAATTCTTTGAGAGTGTCCCAAACAGCTTTGGACGTCTCTTCGCAAGCAACATTATTAAAAATATCGGGTTCAAGACTATTCCAAAGTAAAGTCATGATATGAGCATCATTTTGGGTCCAAGTGGGATCAGTAGATGCATCATCAGTGATGTAGGAAGTCTCGCCACTGGCGCGTAGAGATACAGTTACTGCACGGGACCATGGCAAATAGTTGGATCCATTTAATTTAATCGTGGTGAGAGACCGACGATAATCCCGAACAACATCCTTGGTGCCTGATGCACCAATGTCTTTATTCTCAGCATCTTTGTTCTTATTATCACCCATGATAAATAATAAATCAGAGATATAAACGAAGAGATCCGAGAGTTACCCACAGGAAAAAAACAGAGAGTACGGTGGCGACAACTAATGGGTGATAGGTTGCGGACAGAGGTGGACAGAGGCGGATGGTGGCGGAATCAGAAGACCAGAAGAGAAAAACAGCGGCGGAATAACAGTGGCGGCTGAGGGTTAGGGTTTCGGTTTCTGTGTAGAGATAGGGTTGGTTTTAGAAAAAAAGAGAGAACGAAGAGGAGAAAGTCAGGTTCCTAGAACCCGCTCTGATACCATGTCGAAATATACGAACGATATGATTTATTCTTCTCACAATGAGGAAATATATAGACTGTGTACAAGATGAATAAGGAAAGAAAATAATACGGAAAGAGGAAATTAAATCCCTAATTGATGCTACCTACCTAATTGACTAACTTGCCTAATTACAATGACTAACTTGCCTAATTACAATATATATACTACCATATACACATTATTTCCAACACAACTCTTGATCATCATTCATTGGTCATTTACATATAACATCATGCTCACAAGTATTTCCAGAGTTGTGGAATTCCAAATATGGCATAAGCCATGCAGAGCAGTGTTTAAAGTTGGCAGTATTGAACACTATTATTTAAACACACGGCTGGTGTGCGCCCATATGTATGATGCGTACACCAACCCTGAAGTAGCGCATGCCACCCAGTGGCTCTGGCAGGAGATTTGTCTCCCTTTGGATGTCAAGTAGAATGTCGCAAGAAGGTCTGCAAAGCACTATTAATTACTGTCCAGACCTTCTAGAGTTCCCCTCAAGAGCAAGTGCAGTCTTGCACAATTAAATGCATATATTTCTTAAGCCTTGGATCTTTGGCCTTCGTTTTGACTTGGCATGGGCGTTTGAAACTTAGGTTGGAAGGGAATGAGCAAAAATCCTATTGCTCATTTAATGTCAACCTCTTCTCTCCTACCTTTTCTCTAGTTTGAATGCTCATAGCTTTAGCTTTCAAACACTGTGATACTTCAATTATCCAACCCAAGACAACCTTTGAAATGTCTAACCAAAAACTCCCACGAGTTTTACCCTTTAATTGTTTAATTCCCCAACCTCCTAACCTCAAAAATCAACTCACCAAGCATTCAACCCTTGGCTCTCAAGCCTTGAGTTGTTTTTATAGGCATTCCAAAGAGTTTGCAGCTTGGTAAAAAGTGCATCATTTGCCTTCCCCTGCAATCACATGGAACACCATACTGCTGAATTGACCATTCAGTCTGAAGTGGCGTATGGTTATCTTCGAATGGCTTCTCCACTTTCTAAATGGCTCACGCCACTTCTGATTGGGTTTGTAAGCCTGTATGGTGCCCCATACTGTTTGTTAGTTTACTGTGACTACTTAGTTGGGAGTGGTAACACTGGCGTACGTTATTGCTTAGTAGCACACGCCACATGGATTGGCGTATGTTGTTGTTGTCCGAGTTAACAAATCGTGGCATTCATTTTGTAATTTTCTAACATGACTTTTTTAACATTAACCAATGGATCCAAGGCCTTTCCAGGATATTAGTATCATTTTTCATCATCGGGAAGTCATCCAACCGTTGTTCAAAGGTTGTTCGGATGTCCAAATTGGGGTGTCTACATTATGATTAGTTATCCGGTAGACTCAATTAACTTCGCACACTTGTTGTTTGGACATTGGATGCACCTACCGTACCTTTACCCATTTGTTGAGTGTGCGACGCGTTTCTTCTCATATTTAGGAGAGTCCAAGTTACATATCGCTTTCCCTTCTAGTCTTATCCGTGTGAACATTCAAGTAACAGAACCTTTCCAGCAACTCAGTATATGATCATATTTCAAACCAAGTTAGTTGAATTTGAGATACCAAAATAATGCTATTTCTATAATTGGGGAATACACAACTGAACTTTTTTCACTCTTTTGGATGGTCTATTCATTCACATTATCTGTTCCCGTCACCAGGTGCTCAGCAACAAAGAATATTTGGAAGAGGTATATTCGCGGACTCCGCTCGGGCGCCTTGGAGATCCGACTGAGGTCTCATCCTTAGTTGCTTTTCTTTGCTTACCTGCATCATCTTACATTACTGGCCAGATAATTTGTGTTGATGGTGGGATGTCTATAAATGGTTTCTACCCAAGGCATGACTAAATTTTTTGTTTCAGATGCTTTACAATGGCAGGTAAACGGTTTGCATTTACTTTGCTGCTATTATTTGAGTTCCACCGTAACTTGTTTTTGTTATTTCAGATTTAGCTTACTGGAGATCAACCTCTAATCATAAATAAGGGGATTTACTTCGATCAACTCTTTGTTGCTTATGATTGTAAGGCCATTTTTTTTCTCAATGGAGGGTATGACCAGATATGGCTTTTCCCCTTTCAAGAACTTGTCTGGAATGGCAGCACGATGACTCCACCTGGTTTTGTCTACATTGTTTTTAACTACATTTTCTTCGTCGTTTAAGTATCTGCAGCCTGGACTCTTGTAATGCTAATGATTTTTCTTAGCTGGCTTATCTTTGGTAGAGTTTCTGTTGAGACTGAAGCCTCAAAAAGAAATACTGGAGTCCTTTTTCACACACTCGACCCCGTGTATGAAACATTCAAAGTTGTTGGCCACGCGATGAATTGTCCTAGTAAGCCGATTGCTTCAAGGCCCGGCTAACAAGCAAGAATGGAAAGTCAAATACGACAAAAGCAAGGTTAACTCGAATGATTGGGAGGAGATTGAAGCAGAAGAAAGGAAAGATTAATGTTCAACCACCTGATACTATTCCTATTTCTCTGTGTACATCTTTATATGTATTTGACGCTGTTGGCTTGTTTTAATCCAAAAGATGTGTAAACTATGATGATTCATGTGCATTCGGGTGATGTTACGAAAGAACCCCACCACCCTTGGAGCTACACCTTTGGTGGCAGCCAATGGCGCTATGACGAGTGAGCTCTCTGCCGAACTACATGTCCAAGAACACCTCCAAAAGGCTTTTAAGAACATGAAGAAGCTCGTTAAAAATATTGAAGATCTTAAACTTGCTAGAGAGAGAATTATCCTCCTCTCTACATGTTTGCTTGTAAAAAAGTATATCAAAAGAAAAGTTCTGTAATTCTTAAACATAAACAGTACGAGAAACAAAAGCTACAAACAAAATAAAAGCACATAAGAATAAAAGCACACCACAATATAAAAATATCATTAAAGATACTAATATCGTGTTGTTTATTAGGTGGGTGAATTATTGGAGTGACGAGAAGCTATACTTTGTAGCAGCAATTAACTACTGTAGAGATAGGATTATGGTAGAAAAGTGTAGGTAGGTGTAGATTTGATTTGCTGGCTGTTGATCTAATCTCCATGTGGTGCGTCCAAATGCTGCTTATGAAAGCTTCCTTACATAAACAAGTTTAAGAACACAAATATTTTGTGTATATTTAAACACAGATGTGTTTGGAATTATCAGATGTACGTAAAATTTATATAATTATAAGAAACTTCACGTGCATTCGATAATTTTAAACATATTTATATTTGAATGTGCACAAAATATATATGTTCTTACTTTTTCTCTCTTACATTTCATCACGCAGCTAAAGCATGTCCCTCACTGCGTAGGAACGTAGCCAAAGTATTATTAGGCCCAACACTCCCCCTTTTTGCCTAACTTTCGTTATCCCGCCTTCATGGGAGTCGAACGCGTGTGCCTTTTTGGGTCCAAATATTGAACATCTACCTACCCACCCCACCTTCGCCTCCCACCTTTACAGACCCATGATTGCATTAGAATACTGTCTAAGATTTCGAAAAAAACACCCTTTTATGTGCCTCTTTCTCGGATTCAAAGTCTCTGTAGTGCTCACTCTCGTTACAAGATTGCAGTCACACAAAATGCCGTTTTGTGCTAATAAATGAGAACATTTAACCAAACGAAAACGACGTCATTTTGTTCCAATAAGAAAAAACCTTCAATCAAGTCAAAACAACGTTGTTTTAGTCATTTTTTAAGCCCAAAACTCTTTTTAATCTTTCTCGTTATTAAAAAGTCCCGAGATTCCAATGTCATAACCAGAACTTATAAAACTTAGGATTCAAGTCTTTTTGAGCCAGAGATCATAAGGAAAGGATTGAAAATTAGTATTAGAGATTTGCCAAAATCCAAAGCTCTTTTCTCAGATGTTTCAATGGAGTTCGGTGAATGTTTACTTAGAAGGTTTTTCCTTTCAAAAAAAATAGAAATTGGAGAATCAACATAGGAAGGAAACTCAAAGAAGGCATAAAGAAAAGAGGACTTTGAGCCTGTGCCAAAGATCATAAGGACTTTAATAGAATGCGTCCAAAATATCTATGTTCCTAATATTACTCTTAAGTGAATCCTAGCATCAATTTTATCGACCACGTGTAAATATGTAGCGTTGAAGGGTACTGCGAAACTACTAAATAAATACTACACCTTAACCAGACATGGTGATCAAAATCAAACCCTGGTTGGCTGGTTAGGGGATACTCTGCATGGCACGTGGCTCTAATTGCGACCAGCTGTCACTTTCATGCATAATAGAAAAAAACTTGGTGGCCAGCCGAAACAAACTTTGCCTGCAGTATTGAAAAGATCAGGCGTGGTCCCGTAATTTCTGTCCGAATAATTACTCCGGATAGCGAGGCATCACACGTTGTCCACTCAATTCTTGTCACGTGGCTGGGATTCACTCACTACTTGCTTTTCCACCATAATGGAGAAGAAAAAATCTTTGAATGCCGCATTTAGATTAAAATTTTGTAAATTTGTTAATGATGGTTAACTTTGGTATTAAAAAAAAAAACTCACTAGAAAAATCTCTAACAGTAAAAGAAGAAAGAGGGAGTAAGATTTTCACTACGAAAAGACATTTTGATTTTCAAACTAAATTATTAAGAATTGATGAGTTGATTAGATTGGACTCTGGATTGATCAAGTGACTAGCAAGTTTTCAAGTTTATCAGAGTTTTTCGGATCAAGACATAACTGATTGACTTGTCATGTGCGTCCTCAGTCGCTTCGGGTTGGGATCTACGGACCTTGCCCGGATAGTGTAGCAAATGAGAGTTGAGGTGGTGCCACATGCCCGCCCCCAATTACTCGGACAACTCTGAGAATGGCACTCCCAATTCCTCATCTCAAAGATGGCGCACGGACATCCAGAGGAGGAGGTTAACAGTCATCTTGGTGGAAGAGGGGGAGACCCCCCACTAAGACCAGGCAAAGTAGCCCTGATAGAGGATTTTGCAACACAAGGGGCAGGGATCAAAGAGTATAGGGAGAAGCTCGAAGATGACCTATTTAATGGCTCTAGAGACCCTTTGTACCATTTGGAGACTTAGAATGTCTTCATGACCTTGCACGCGGTACTAGATGAGGTGATGTGTCGGGCCTTTCTCACTACACTATGAGGCCCGGCTTGGGCATGAATTATTGCAATCTGCACATGTTTTACATGTAGATCTAGCAATTAGGTTTGAGAAAATCTCTGAAGATTAGGTCCAACTCAACTTGGATAACCCATAGTCACCATTGCTGACATTTGAGCCTTAAAGGCTGATAAAAAACAATTAATTTATGCCTATAAATACATGCAGTTCTAAGGAAAAGAATCAGAGAGTGAACAAGGTAGAATAAGAGTAGTGAGATAATTGAAAGAGTTCTGTAAATTTTTATTTCTCTGTGATTGTTTGTGTGTTTGGATTTTTTTGTTCTTTGGGAGACAACATATACCAATGGGTACACCTCACTTGTCATGTTTTCACCAATCATTGTTCATATCATGTAGTACATTCAAAATCACACAAGCAATAATGCCTGGAACACGTACAATTTTACTTACACACTCACATGCGTTGAGGGGCCTCCAAATATATTTCAATGTGCGTAGCCCTTCAAAGTACACACACTCTGAAAAACAATGAGTTCCTTCATAATATAGATTTAAGCTCGGAGACTTAGAATAAAAATGGGTTCATCTGTTGGAAACCCTACACTTAAAAGGAAGGATCACCTGTAGATTCCTCAACATATGCAAGTGCATGTATATAAATCTTACTTCTTACTATATATATTATAAGGGAGTAACTCATATACTACTCCCTCATTTCTTTGAAGACAAATAAAGAAAACCCCACCTCATCTTCTCTCTCTCTGATCTCTCTTGTGATTGTCCCGATTGATTTCTCTTTATTACTGTTAAACTTTTCTTCCACCAACCACCTAATAAATATATTTTGGTTTTTATGAGATCAACTGAAACAAATTTCAACAATTTTTTTGGTACTTACGACGCTTGTGTCGTATACACGTTGAGTTAGTCAGTTTGAACGATTAAATTTTTGTTTCTTTTGTGAGAATTTGCAAAAAAATACGAACAAGAGCAAAAAGTTCTCTCTCTTTGGCAATGTGTATGTTACGGATATAGATTTTAGAACACATATCTAAACATACATGTATTTGAAATTATTTATGAGTATTTTTTCCATTTTTTTAGTAATTCATAGTTTTTTACCTTCTAGTGAAACTAGAGCTTGTACACACAGAGAAGGCATGGAGTGGAATGTGAGAATGTAGTATGGGAATGGCTTGAATTATTCTATCAATTTATCCCGATTGTTATTTCATGTTATAATAATAGTAGTTTTCAATTTTTTTTTTGTTAGGACAACATTAGAAATTACTTTTATGATGAAGTTTCGAAATTTTATTTACACTAATTGGTGCTAACCATTTATATATTAGATAGATAAATTGGCAAAGAGATAAATTGTTTAACATAAAATAAAAACAAGTTATGTTAAATAAAATTCAAAACAAATAATAATCCAAAAGAGATATATTTTTAAAAAAAAATGAACGAAATTAAAGTTTAGAATAAAAAGAAGATAATATTCGATAGTAAAATTAGTCCAACCTTTAAAAGTTTTTTATTTTTAAATTCTTCTGAATAATTAATCCCGAATTATCAAACTAGGTGAATTGTGGATGGGGGCCCTTGTGTAGTGAGTTCATCTGGAGATTCATTTCGATAACGAATAATTCAGATTCAAATCAGTATTTATTAATTATTTTTATAAATAAATATAAAATGATGTAAAAAACTATAACGTAAATGCAAAATGATCAAATAGTTTCGATATCCGATCAACATATAAAAAATGTCATCGAATACCTATTCAATGAGACGAAAAAAATAAAAGGTTCAGATTTGATCCGGACTTGAAAAACTGATAAATTCAAAAAATAAAGACAAGAATTTATTAATAATTAATAATTTTTAACAAATGGAGAAGGATAATATTTTAATTAAAAAACTCAGCCCAAAGGCAAGTGTCGAAGAATGAGGCAAACTACTCCGTCAGATATTCTCATGAAATAGTAGGCGTCAACAATACAGACAGGTTAGGCCCACAGGGGTCACCATCACACCCGGCTACGTATACGCCTCTGATTGGGCCACAACCCAAAACCCGGAATAAAAGATTCGAATTTCTCACCCCCCACAGAAATCTCGTACCCCACGATTCGCACACGTGTCCCGTTACGTATTTAGAATCCAAAAGCTTTTCAATGAAAACCCGCGACGTCGTCTCAGGGGACCACATCCGTGTCACCGATGAGGAATTCATGTCACCTCTCTGGTGGCTCCTCATTGGGCCACGTACACATTGGAAGACCATAACGTACACGTGTTTGATTTCAGTAGACGGGTGGAGAGTTATTCACTAGACAGATGAACGGTGCGGATCGTCTTAGTTTAGGCGGAAGAGCACTACACGTCACACGATTCGTACCAGACGGTCAGGGAAACGGGCAGCTGACCAAAAGCTTTTCTGTTTGCGGAGAGGGTATGTGTCGACTATACGTACAAAGGGGTCTCCATGGCTTCCATTTCCATTTTAATGGAGCCTGAAGCGCCCGCGGTTTTCTTCTCACTAAAAAATCTCACCTCTGATTATTTTTTCTACTTTTTACTTTGACGATTCGAATGTTCAGCGACTGGTTTCTTGAAATTTTGAAGTGTGTAAACTTTGATTTGATGGAGTTTTGATGATAGAATACATGAACGTCACAACAAAGAATTTTCTGTGTGGAGTAAGAAAGTGGAGATTGTGGTAACTGGTACGTACCTGGTGGAGATAGGTTGTAATGGCGAAGATATGCTGCAAAGCTGTCAATGAGAGCGAAACGTCAGCGCCTTACGAACCGAGCACACGGGCGGCGCGGCGTCGGAGAATGCAGATGAGGCGGTTCAAGTTGGGTTGCCCTGACGATGAAATTAACGGTCAGAAACGTCAGAAACTGGATCTCCCTACGGTTTCGCGGGAGTGCGATAATGGCGTAGGGAACATTACGGCGGCGGACGGCAGGGAACTGACTTTACGATCGGGAAAAGAAGGATCGGAGGCGAGTGTTGAGATTTCGGATCACCAAGCGACATTGACTCCACCGCTGTTGACGACTCTGGTTGGTCAGGATTTTACACCAAAGTTTGGTGCAGCTTCAGTTTGTGGTAGGCGGAGAGATATGGAGGATGCGGTGGCGATCCACCCGTTCTTTTGCAGAAGAGATCAGGAATCTGCCACCGATTTGCATTACTTCGGCGTTTACGACGGCCATGGCTGTTCTCACGTACGTAATCCGTAAGAAGATCGCATAGTTTATCCCTTGGGGTGTTGTTTCTAGGTTTCCAATTCTGACCGAAATGTTTGTTTTTGTATGCTTTCTAGGTGGCGATGAAATGCAGAGACAGGTTGCATGAACTGGTGAAGGAAGAGTTAGAGAACAACCTCGAAGAGATGACGGGGTGGAAAAATGCGATGGAGAAAAGCTTTGGTCGCATGGACAAGGAGTTGAGTGCGTGGACCGGAAGGGGGATGGGGGGTAATTGCCGCTGCGAGCTCCGAACTCCAGAGTGTGACGCGGTTGGATCCACGGCCGTGGTTGCGATCGTGACGGCGGATAAGATTATCGTCGGAAATTGCGGGGATTCTAGGGCTGTTTTGTGCCGTAATGGCAAGGCCGTCCCTCTCTCCACCGATCACAAGGTAATTAGCTCCCAAGTTTTAGCCCGCCCTTATGCTAATTTTCGTACTTTCATCCCATATTATTTTTAAATTATTCAGTTTGTTTAAATTAATTTTTAATTATAAATTTACATTCAGTTAATTTAAATGTAATTTGTGATAAGTTTGTTAGTTCGTGATGAAAATTGCAAATTAAAATTATTATTAATTTCCAGTTTTACTGCTTAAACAATTTTATATTTATTTGTTTTGTTCTTACATGATTAAAGTTTTGTCTTAAGTAATTTATAAATCATGTCATTATTACCCAATTAGTTCGTTTTTATAAATGAAAAATTTACAAAAGAAACATTAAGAATATAAATAATTATAACTAAATTACTATTTTTAGTAGATCTATAATTAGTAATTTCTTAAAGATTTTTTGTTATAATTTTATTTGTAAGTCTTTAAGTAACGCAAAAAAATGAAAGTCCTCATAAAATAATAATTAGTTATAATAAAAAAGTTGAAGAAGAACAAAATAAATAAAAATGAGATAAATTAGGAGATTAAGATTAAAATAATTGATATTAAAGGACAAACTAGATAAAAATGAAATAATTTAGAAATACAAATTTTAAATTAATTATAGATAACAATTTTTATTGCGGACTTAACGAAGTATTAAGGATTGGACCAAGTAACTTGGTGTAAAACATTATATTTTAGTGGACAATTTAAACAAAAGTGATGGTTTAGGGATGAAGTACTGGGATAAAAATAAAATAATTAAAGCGATGAGAAAAAAATTATAGAGAGAGGGCGGATGTCAAACTGTTCATGTTTGGGATCTAAAAGATTAGTTTATCTATCGGTCATAACTCATAAGAGTAAATTCATTTTTCTGATTTCCAATCGGGTTTAATATTTTCTTAATCTTTACTCGGATCTTTTTCTAATTTTATCAACATGATTTTACATTGTTGGATCATCTATAAAATACCCACTTGAAAAGGGGGGAAAAAAGCACAACTTTCTTAAAAAAATCACTAAAAATGAATTAATTACTAATTAGCCAACTTGACTTTTTAATTTTTTAGGTAAAAGTACACAATGATCTCAAAAAATAAAAATAAATTCACAATGTAATAAAAAGACTACCAAATTCAAAAAAACAAATAGTTTGATTTTTTTTTTTCCTCGAAAGAACAAGTTCCATACATTCAAGAACTCATTCATTCTCATAAGAATGGCAGCGCATCGTTCTTATAGAGAGAGAGAACTGTACCTGTTTTTTCTGGAAACCTGTTCAACATGGTGTTTGTAGTAAACTATTTCTTGTTTGGACAACAGCCGGATCGTCCAGATGAGCTGAGTCGAATCGAAGGCGCAGGAGGACGAGTAATATACTGGGACGTCCCACGAGTCCTCGGCGTTCTCGCAATGTCAAGAGCAATTGGTAAGATCATCTAAACCTCCCCAACCCTCACCAGCATCGGATGATATCGTGATCCCCCACATCCTTTGAACACTTTCGCTGTATCAAAATATCCAGGTGATAACTATTTGAAGCCGTACGTGAATTGTGAGCCAGAAGTGACTATCACAGACCGGACGGCAGACGATGAATGTCTCATAATCGCCAGCGACGGACTATGGGACGTGGTTTCGAACGACACGGCTTGCGGCGTGGCGCGTATGTGCCTCAGAAAAGGGCAGGCAATGGCCGGTGAGTCTTCGAGCAATTCTTGCTCGTTCGATGGTGAAGGTGCAGGAGTAAATACTAACAAGGCGTGCTCGGATGCATCGATGCTGTTGACTAAACTGGCACTGGCGAGACGTAGCAGTGACAATGTGAGTGTGGTGGTAATAGATCTGAAGAGGGACCAGTGGCGGTAGTATACCAGAACGTGAGTGTGGTGGTGATAGATCTAAGGAGAGACCTGTTGCGGTAGTCTATGTAAAAACTGATGCTAGGAGCACGAATGTGTTTGGACACATTCGGATATAAATATGTCCCGAATTGTTGGATGCACGTGGAGTCTTTAATAGGTTGAGAATTTTACGTGCATCAAACGATTTTAAACACGTGTCCGGATATGTCCGGACACATAGGTGTCCTTAGAGTTTTTCATATATAAATGGTGTTCGTTTTGGTAGATCTGAACGTTGTATTTCCCGTTGTTTTGATCATCCATGGAAAATATTCAACTTTCAAGACCCTATTAGGGATTAAATAAGGAGTGTAAAATTTGAATTTCGGATTGTTATATTCTAAATTTGTTAACAATTTTGGATTTAGACTATGATATGTGGTTCAATTTTTATTCGTTTGGAGAGGATAAAATGTGTTCATGTCTTTTTCTTTCATATTTTATTTTCTTTCATATTTTTTTATTTATGAAAATATCATTGTTAATTATAAGAATATTAATATTAATTACGGGAATATCATCCGAATCAATTTTTTAAAAAAAATACTTAGACAACTTTTTTATTAGTATTCATTTATTTATAATAAATTTCACATTCTATTATATTCTCTTTTTTAATATATTCATCTTCTTTTTTATTATAATTTTAATCGCTAACAAACAAACTATTGATTGGATAATTTTAGCGTTGGGTGGTAGTTGACGAACTTGACTTTGGGTTTATTTCAAAAAAAAAAAAATTATACTCAGTGTTCGGATCACTCTGCGTACACTTTAATTTTTATCTGTGCGACCAATTCACTTCACAGGAATAGGGAGTCTGTTGTGTATTACGCACAGAAAGATAAAACGATGATATTTTGGTGCACAAAATACTGACTAAACAATTGAATAATGATCGACTAATTTGCGGGTAATATTTTGCACGTCAAAACGATATTTGGCGCACAACATTCATTGTTGTATGCAATATAGAACAAGACTCTAAGTCTATCTTTCACTAGCAGGAGACTCGATCAAAATAAATTGACTCAATAAATAATACCCAAGCCTGAAACCTTGTTAAAAAAATCTTTTTGAGGTTGTCTTATTTCAAACTTGTAATTAGCACGAGCAGGCGAATGAATATGACATGTGACACTACAGCCGAATGAATATGTGACACTACGTCATCTGTGGCACAAGTGGGGTCTCAATTTCACAAAATACTTGGTCGTTACTGAAGGACTCGTGGTCACTTGATGGGCAGAAAATGTATGATCATGTTGAAGAGCAAATTAAACTGGTCTTATTTTCTGTTTTCCAACGAAAATTATTGCTGATTTGTGGCATTGGACCTGGTCGATGGCCCGTACTTCAGGAAGGAACCACGATCAAGTTAGAGCACCGTACATTCACAGGCGTTGATAAGATTCTTCCATTTTGTAGCACTTTAGGATGGCATAGTCTTAAAGTGAAGGGCGAGATTCAAACGAAAAGACTTATGGTGGATACCTTCTCCCGTCTCCTAAGCCCGAATAGCTTCCTCAAAAGCATGATGTAGCAACTTACTATGAACAATGCAAGCTAGCATTTGGGACTAATATCTTTAGATGTGATACCTCTTGGTCAGAGATGGAGAATCGCTTGGGAGGGGGCGCTAATGTCTTTAGATGATGTAGATACCAGCTTGCTTTCTTGGTGACTCTAACTTGGAGACTTTTTACTTGGACTCTTTCAGTATCGGTATGCCTTCGATGATTACTGCTTTAGTGAATACCTTCTCTTCAGCCAAGTTAGGAAGTGGGAATAATACCCATGAGCATGAAATAATCATCCAAACTGAAAATTCTAGCTCCAGAAAATTATTAGACAGATCTCCAACAAAGTTGCAGTTAGAGAACCAAGGGAGGTAGAACATCCAGATTTTACAACAGTCCAGTTCATAAATGGAGACTGGTGGACATGAAACCAATAAAAAAACAACAGATCCAATTCATTTAATCTGGTAGTACACAAAACCAAGAATAACGAATGAGACCTTTCCCAAGATACTTGCAATGTCACTGATTTAAAGCAGGCAAAACGAATATTTTATCTGCTTTTCTTATATTTGCTTGTCCACAATCTCATTCTCGCCGCTCTTCAATGCCTTCAATCTTCTGTATCCCTTGTCAGTACCAAATATCCTGAAAAATAATTTTAGACCAGATGTCAAGCTTTTAGACCAATTCCATGCATTAACGTATTAATTAACATTTACGATAATCTTCTAATTGATCAGCAAAGACATGCAGTAATTATCAATTGGTCACCCTATCTGATTTGCTTCTCAATGACAATTATTAGTTGCATAGTTGGGTTAGGAAGGGAAACCAAACTAGATTATGCAAAAATGATGACCCAGATTATCCAATTCTCTTCATATTTATGCTGATGACTTTTCCCTCGTATCTTTCAAAAAACTTTTACAAGATGAAAAGATTGTGCAGTAAGCACGCAAAGAGCAAAATCGTTTTCCGTTACAACGTGCAAGCAAGTAGTCCGTTTACGAGGAAATATTGCAGTATTAAGCCTATTATTATATCAGAAACCGATGTATATCAGAACAATTGTAAATAGAGCTGCATGACCTTTTTCAGCTTGACCCATTCGCTCCATGTGTGAGATAAGGATTCTTTTTTCGATAAGAAAACAAAACTCAAGAAAGATAAATGTGTTTAACGCCTAAAGTAAGGTTCAACGGCAAACTTTGTTTCGCTGCCTTTTGCCTTTGCAATTTGTTTCTGTCTCTTACAAATATAGTTCAGAATCTGATAATTCCTGTTTCCAACCCATGATTTGATTCAAGCCCTTGTGAATATGAATTGCTAGACCTATTTGATATTGTAAAGAGTCTTGAATTTTTATGATAACAAGTCTTGTAATCCGTGATAATGAAGCGGGTCTATAGGATTGGCGTCTTCCTATTTTGACAACCATCAAAGTCCCTAAATTCAACCCCCTCCAGAAAAATGTTTAGGCATTGAGACTTTTAATTAAATGTACGTGGCTTAACCATCTGTGTACATGGCATAACCAGAGCCCAACGTATCTATGATGAGAGAACTTCATCTTCAAGCCTTATAAATCAGATTGTCAATGCTTTGAAGCAATGCTATCAAAATCTTACCAGTCCATGTAAACAAAAGTTGAGGAGTAGTTGCCAGATTTAGTGTAGAGCAGCCGGTGATGATAGTCATGAAAATCAGCGCTGCAAATCAGTGGAACAGTCAACCAAATGCTAAATCAGCACTGTGCACTGCTCATTAAGCTAAATGATTTGCCAGTGACTTCAGGAGGCTGCTAAGAACAATGACGAGGAAAATGCAGATACTCACCCACCATACAAAGGCAGGAAGTTTGAGAGGCTCCATGGGAAATGATAACCACAATGTGCCTCAACTGTCTCAAGAACTCGAACTACCATCCACAGCCAGAGAGTTATAAGATGGGGGCCGGTGATGGCAGGACCAATAATTGTAGCGAATCCAAGAAACAGGATCTCAGCAGGGTGAGCATATTCAGAAGTTAGTCCAAATGGTGTCGCATACCTGAAGATTCAGTAAACATGCCTTTTTATGAACACAAAACTAGGTAGACGGAAATCAATAATACAAGAACTGTGCAACCTATGTGAAGAGTCGATGCTTTTCACTCACTCGTGATGAATGCTGTGGACATGCTTGTACAGCCATTTTGTATGTAAGATTCTGTGTCCCCAATAGAATACAAAGTCCTCCAGGATGAAGTAGAATAAAATCTGTGTCGATACTACTTTCCTGCTCAAAAAAGGTTCACAAATCAATCCATGATATACGCAGTACAAGAATTCAACAGAATCGATCCATCTACTTTATAAAAAAGTAAAAGAATCATATATGACAACGCCATTATCAAGAAATATTTGACAACATCAGCAAATTAAGCTTTTAATGTTATGAAGAACCTCAAATTACCAGGATGGCAATGGTAGACTACTTTCCATGCCCATGAATTTGAAGACGGGATAGGAAGCAATCATAACTGGTAGATTGACACAAAAATGGTAGAGCAATAGACGAGTGATACATTTCTCTTGAGCTTCAGGGGAGTTATTTTTTGTCTGCATTGGACCACCAGTTAATAATAGCACCAACAAATCAAGATACAGCAACATGAGGTCAAAAGAAGCATGTTCGACATTAGCACCATATATAAGAAATTTGATGGTTCTCGGTAAATACTAACACAAGTAGGCAGCTTTCAATATTGCGTTGACAAGAATTAAGAGGTTACCAACTCCCAAACTCGAACTCGAAAATTCCCCCTCCACAATTCGGTTGACGTTTTTAAGTTGAAGAATGAATATTTTGGAGACTACAAAACACAGAGTAAGACATTGTATGCTTCTTCTTTTTTATGATCACAGATCCTGAAAGATATTAAGTACTCCTCTGCAGTGCATCGCAGAAGATTGTTGAAACGACTATGACAAGGACAAGGACGACGATCAAGTTAAAATGTATGACATCTGTGTTTTTTATTTTTATATCTAGGAATCATATGAACGCGTAGGAAAAGAATCAACATATCCCTGCCCACTTGAGCGATGGAGGATTACATATGGAGGGAGCATGACCCTGAAAAACAGCATCAGATTTGTTTGGTTATAAAGACTGCTTTATAAAACCTCGTCGACAGCTTAAATACCACCTCATATTGGCAACAAATTTGTCAAACATAGCAAAGCTACTAATGAATGTATAAATAGAACCACAACAATGCTACAGATAAAGACACAGCAGCATTGGAATCAAATCAAAGATTGGAGTTTGAATGAGAATATTATTGTTCAGGCTTTTGTTAGACCAATAATGAGATCATAAAAAACATGGAAAACAAACATCACCACTTAGTAATTAACTACAATTTGATGTCTTTAGTTTGTGTTCCCAATCACATGACAATACTTAGTCATTCTAATTCAGAAATAGCTTAAAAGCCAGGAGAGAGAAACCTGAATTTTATACTTGCTCAACCATCCTGCTCTTTCAAGGTATATAAAAGGTAGTCCAGATAAGAAGAAGACACTTTCATGAAGAAAGAAACTCCCAAGACATGCCAGTTGAAAGTCATTGAAATGAGTGATCAGGTACTGCAAAATGAACAAAACAATAATTTCACCAAACTTTAACAGTACCCCATACCAGCAAGAACTGTACAAAGTGTGATACAGAATAATTATCTACACGACTTCTCCAATTTTATCAGCCAGAGGATATCAAGATTGAATTGAAGCACATTATCCTTTTTCCTTCCATCTGCGATGTGATATACGGAATTCCAGAATACGTAGTACAATCAAAGCATTATTTTACCGGGCCCTTGGTCCAATGACTAAGATAAGTCTTTGAACTAAGGTACTTCTCTTAAACTAATTCATAGAAGAACTCATGGGCTTGCTAAACCAGAAAATACTCGCACACAAAATTGGGCCTCACTTCACTTATACTTATTTGCACACTTCAACATACAATTTTAGCACTTCTGTTGCACTATCGATTTAGGGTCCAAAAAAATGTCTGAAGTCTCAACCCATGATAAAATACCACTTGTCAAGTTGAACACACCTCGAATGCTTCTTATGGTCTGACAACAATAACTTAAAGGGCAAAATCAAAAATGTGGAGGAAGAGATTCAGAGTGAGAAGAAGCAAATCAAGTCTTGTCTCACATACAATGCGAAGAAACAAACCTCATACGTTCGCAGCGAAACGTTGCATGTATAATCTGCGGATGAATATTCGCAGATATACGCATAAAACACGCATCTACATCTGTACGACGGATCTAAATGTAGCAATGTGCGATGTGGTAGAAGCAAATTCACGAAAAAAGTGAAATCCAGGGCATAAAATTAGTCTCCTCAATATATAGATAGTGAACTACAGATAGTGAACGGTTATCCAACAGTGAATTGCTGAACGGTGTAATTTCCAATTATGAAGTAGCAAGGCGGGGAGTTCATACCAGCCAACCAGATTCGATGATCGACGCCATGAAAACCGGCGAAGATGAACTTTGATCTCCGGCGGCGACGGAAAGAGCGAGAGAGATTGCTAGAAGAAGAGGGAGAGTTGGGTTGAGCGCTATAAAATGAGCAGGACCGAACTAAGATTTGGAGCGTAGGGACCAAACTAAAAAAAAATCTCACTAGTGCAACAAACAACCATCATGCCTTTTTAAGTCCCTATCAATTAGGCTATCAATTAAGTTCGTTATTGTTCGGTTAATTGTTTCTGAAATAATTTTTAAAATAAAAAAATTTGAGATATTATTTAGTGTAAATATTTTATAAAAATTTACAAATTAAATTTTTTGCTTTTTTTCTTTTATAAGAAAATGAATATTATTTGGAAAAAAATAAAAATATCTGAGAAAAAATTTCTCAAATAAGTTCACAAAAATTTTCTAAATTTTTTGAAAAAAGCCAAATGAACAAAACCTAATTTTGTATCGGCGAACGTATTAATTCTTTATCGATTTCATATGATATGTATTGCTACTGGTGTATCAACGTACCATTTTGAATTTATCGTTGCAATTCATATATATTTTTTAAATAAAAATTATATCGAATATATAAAATAAAATCGCACAATTTATAAACAAATCATCAAATATAAAAAAGCCATGATTTAAAAAAAATGTCTGAAACAGTACAGTGCTTTCCAGAACAAATTAAAACGGGTCAAAATGGACCGGAACAAACCAGAACGGTGCAAGAGGTGGGCCGATACCGATAGGTAACTAGTACAGAACTAAATAAATTATTTTTGCTCCAATACGTTTAATTTTAATTAATTTTATTGAGAACATATTTTGCAATATTCAAAAATTTAAAAGACTTTTTAAAATGTTGACTGTATAATTAATTTTGGTCTCCACGTTTGACTATCGCATTAACCAATCTTTCACATGTTCAACTGTTTTTTTCTTATTTAATTTTCTATTGGTATTACCCCTGTAATCTTACAAAATATTTTTATTTCTAATTTAATTTCACAAAAATTTACTACATATTTATGAAAACATTTTCATTCCAGATACACATTTTAAATGCAAACATATTTCTTTATAATTTTGAACAAAATTAATTTTTTTATTTTTTAAATTCGCATAACATATTTTCACTAAATTGAAGAATGAAAATTTGAACAACTCGATATCGTGTATTAATAAATGAAAAATGACACTATCATGGAAGAGAAGATTATTAGATTCGATAAAATGAAATATAATAAATATTTATGAGACAGATATATTCGTCATAATAAATAAATTATTACTATTATTATTTGTAGTGGCGGGCTCCGCCCATGAGAGAGAGAGAGAGGAGAGAGAGAGAGAGAAACAGATATGAGACAGACTGTCAGGGGAATCTGGCCTGTGGGGTGCAAGAAGCCAAGTGAGTAAAGCTTAAAATTTGTGTAATCTTTGAGATTTAGAATACAACAATGTTAGGGACACAGATTTTTTATACAGATTCGGACACAGATGTGTCTAAATTCGTCGGATGCACGTGGAGCTCTTAAACTATCAAGGGTCTCACGTGCATTCGACGGATCCGAACACATCTGTGTCCGAATCTGTGTAGGAAAATCAGTGTACACTGACTTTCCGTTTAGAATATCTTGGGAAGGGCTTTGGGGACTGCAGTGTGCAGTTGGTGACATCTAGACCGTTAAATTTTAATGATCAAAATTATTTATTTTATAATTTTATTAAGAATATTAATTTAGATAAGAATTATATTGATTGAATACTAATTAATATTGAGCAATGTTATTTATTAATTTGAACATATATCAAAATTTATGCGATTCGTTTTTATATATTGTCTTATAATGATATGTCACGTAAGCATGATGTGCAACTTGATGTGTTAGTAGACTTATTCATTAATATTTGATCAAATGCGTTTATTTTTATAAAATTGGGTTTGAAAGGTTCAATTCAGTGTGGTTTAATCTATTTTTATAAAGTTAAACGTGTTAAGATAAGGTATTAATTAATATCCGATGAATATTATATTGAATAATGTTATTAACACTTCATTTAGTCTTTTAGTTGTTGATGATTAAAAGTTCACTAATTTTTCGTTAAAATAAACCTGGTTCCCAAAAGAAGAAGTGGACTAAATTGTTTTATTATAGATAATCAATATTATTTGATATTTTTTAAAATTTTAATATTTTTTTGTTTTCTCATTTTTCTTGATAAGAAAAATTAGAAAGCTATAAAAAAAAAATATGAGCCAAAATTAAAAAGAGTTCAAAGTGGGCGATGTTAAATACACCAAAAATAACGTTAAAGTCTTTTTAAGAAATTTTGGGTCTTTAGTGAATTTTTGAAGCTTTTGCTTCAATGTTTTTACTTTCTAAATTCTTATCATCGAGATAAAAAGTTCATTTAAAAAAATCTGGTGTAAACTTAATAAAAATTGAGAAAATACGATAATAAAAATACAACAGAGCTAATATCGAATAATTTTGATCAAGGGTCTAAATATAAAACTGGGAGCTGATGCTGCTGGAAAAACCATTTATCAATTATCTAGGTAGCATCGACAAAGGCCCTATTTGGCCTCTAGTTTATATTTATTCAAAATTTTTGTCTTTATTCATTTTTTTTTTGCATTTGTTATTTAAATCTCAATGTTTTGTAGTTTATTGGTCCGTCTTGATGAAAGGAATCTAATGAGTATAAAATTGTGTCCAAAAGTTAAAAAAAAGTCACTAAAGAAGACGAATAAGTACAAAAAACTCTATTTTTTAATTTATTTTTGTCTTTTCTGAACTTTTTTCAAATGTAGCCGATGATTGATAACTTTTCTGAAAGCTCTTGTCGAGATGAACCAATAAATCAAAAAAAATTGATGAAAAACAAAAAATTGCAAAAAAATTTCAAATAAGGACGAAAAAAATTTCAATAAATAAACACATAAAAACCACAGCCCACATAAAAATCAAGAATTTAATAATAAATTAACATAATAATAATGAAATTCATTAATGTAGTTAGCATATCCTATAGTCAATTTTGTAGGACTCATCAAATCGAATTTTGTATAAATAATAATAAATTAAAAAATTAAACTGATAGTCACTATAAAATAAACGATGATGAAAACGACTCACATTATTTATAAATTAGATTCAAAATATTAAACTATGACCTTGGTCTTGTTAAACCCAACATTAAAATATAGGTTCAACACAAAAGTTTACGAAATAATATTGCAAGCGATCGATAAAGCCCGTAATCCACTAGCGAATTATCCTTGCTTGAAGATGCTTCTCAACGTAATTTAATATTAAATTATATCAATTACGTGTCATGTAATTAATTGCTCATGATAAATTCAATTTTTAAATAATTTTGACTTAAGGTTTTTATTCGGTAAGTGAATTAGGAGGATAACAAGATGCAAAATAATCGTACAAAAGAGTAAAAGAGAACTAAATGAGAACAAACAAATATCATTAAGGTGTCGTTTGTAATTGAAAAAAAAAATGAATGAATTTTGAGCTCTAAAATATTTACCCTCAAAATATTCGCAATAATCTAAGCTCTTATGTTGCAACTTTAACTAGAATTAAATAGATCTCAATAAGATTAAGAACACATGCGTTCTGATATTAAAAGCATTCCCAATTTGTGTCTTCATGAGAAATTAAAAAAAATTGGCCCCTTAACACTTGTGCGGTCCGTTTGGATGAAGTCTTAAATTTAACGGTATTAAAGAAGATAGGAAATTAAACAGATATGTTAAATAAGACGGGTATTTGGTTGAATTTTATAATAAGAGGGGATGGACTATGTAAGACATAGTTTCGTTGAGGTTTTATATGAGTGAATTAGAAAGGGTTTTAAGCTAAAAATAGATTATTTAACCTTTTTGTCCTTGTAGTGAGTAATTTTATTACAAATTACTTGTTATCCTAAAAATTGTATGCAAATGAAATATAATTTTGTTTAGTTTTGTATTTTATTAATTAATATATTATTTGTAGTTGATAATATTTTGATAGGTCCTAATTAAACATTTCAAATTTGTGAACATAATCATATCATGGTGTTCGTCGCCATAAAAACGTCATGTCGTGGTGTTTATGTTATTCTTGTAACTACATTTTTAAGGCCGAGAATGAAAATGACGAATTGCAAAATTCGGATTCGAAAAACTCAACAACCCACCTATTCTTATAATTGCAGCAAGTTAATACTAGTACAACAAAGTCGAAAATATAATTTGATAATAAACGTTGAAATTGTTTTTATAGGCATTAAATTCAAAAAATATAAGGTACCATGCCCGCGAAATTATTTCAGTGTGAGATGTTTAAGTTTCGTCGATTTGACCAATTTATTTTATGATTAAGAAAACATTAAACTCTTGCCAAAGTACTGTGACATGAGCTGCCCTATTATAGTTCGAGATATTAACAATTTATTTTTCAAACAAAAATTGAACGGCAAGCTTGAGCTCCAAATCCTGAAAGACAAGCTCGCAAACAAGGGTGGAGCAAAGAGATCAAACGGTTGTGAAAAACATTAACAATTAAAGATTACTGTAAATATGTTATGACCTAGGTATGATCAATGTTGCATATTTTTCATGGAGTGTCATCATGTTCATCGTATTACAACAGTCCAACTTCGAATTAAAAACGACAAAACAACTTCGAATTGAGAAACCTTCCCACAAAAATGGATTTTGGGCAATAGATTGGATAGCACTCCAGCTTGCTAATTTGATAAACAGATTTGATGTTTGCTTCTTCTGATTCCATTACGGAAATTTCATGAGAAAACAACAGAAAAAGCCAGAGCAGAAAGAGTAATTTTAAACATAATGTTCCTCAAATTATTCAAAATTATCTTAACGACGTGATGAAAGAAGAAATTACGTCTAATTCCAGAGCAGAAAAAGCTCCAACATTCAACCTGATAGCTCAATTACATATTTCTATAAGGTTCAGAAAACCCCTAGGTAGGTCTGGGTGCAGACCACTCAACTCTGAGAATGAGGTTATCATAACCATACCCATTAAGTTTGCTAATTGCTTTCTCAGCATCCTCCTTGTTCACAAAGTTCACGAAACCGAAACCTCTACTCATGCCCGTCTTCTGATCGAGAGCAACGTAAACTCGGCCAACAGGCCCAAAAGTACGGAACAACTCATGCAAGTCGGCCTCCCGGGTGTCCTCTGAGAGATTGGTGACCCTAACTGAGTTCTCATCGTTTCTGCGCCTCATGTCGGCCCCACTGGACCTCTCTGCACCTGGTCTCTGGCTCGGAGGAACATAGGTTCCCTTGGTAGGTCCGGAAGAAAGAGTTGGGACGTCTGATGAAGAGGGCTTGTCCATGGAGCCCTCAGTTTGTGGAGCAAGATCCTTGTAAGGGCATCGTGATGTCCAGTGGTCACCTTTCTTACCACATGTCCGACACACCATGAGAACAGCACCTGCTTTACCAATTTGAGATAACGGGTCTCCTGCATTCTTTGTTTCTTCAGATTTGCTACCTGTTAATGAGTTCGGAATTAGCAGGGAACCAGTAAGAACGTTGCAAACCAGGTTTGTAGTTCTGAAAAAAGTAATATAAAGATTTACAGGCCAAAACACCAAGTGCATAAACAAGACAATGTGTATAAAGATGCTAAAATTCATTATTAACCACATAGAACAGCTTGACGAATTCACAAAAACAATGACCACAGCATAAGCATTCACCAAGTCCTCCTTGACAATTAACGGGAGAATTCACCTAGAGAGGAGGAGAAAATCACTAGACCAAAAGTCTATTAGCCAAGATTAATGGAAACACAGTCCAATACTATGACATAAGAATGTCAACACTGAAACACATGCTATGAATGCAAATTTCTGACCATAATCAGCCATGGAGACCATATTGACCAGCTAGGAAATTAGTTTTGAGCAAACACTTCAAGGCATATCCACACACTAAGTTTTCTCAAACTTTTTGATAGGTGAAAAATAGAAAACCTTACACAAAAAACATATCCTAGTTAGTGTGAGGAGAACCCATAAATATGCTAAATATCATGGTTGTGGATGCTCACATTTTTCAACATCTTATGACAAAGCACTGCTATAACATATGTTATATTTAATTGTTCATGACATATCCATGTAACCACATTTGCACACATATTCCAGCATCTTAAGCTCAAGGGTTCAAGGAGTCTGGTGAGTAGACACACACCCGCACCTGTTTTCTATGTCCAAATCAGCATGACCGATGAAGCATCGGTTGCGTACTGTCAATGGAGAACAAAGCAAAAAATGGAAGCGAATTCATGTGGTTCCAATGTGTAGAAAGTGTAGAATGAGGAGTGAGTTCGAGACAAGAAACTAATGTTGTCATGTCTTGGGTCCTCACAAATCATGTTTTTCACTTTCTGCCACATGAAGTTCTTCATAATCGCGTGTCTTTTCCTTAGCGTCGCCTAGTGCTTCTTCCAAATTGATTCAAAACTGTGTTATCTTAAAGTAGATAGGCAAAGGACTCAAAAGAACCAGACTCTATCTTCGTCTTCCATATTTAATGTAAATAATTGCTACCATTGCTAAGCCCAACAATCTTTTCACTACTAGTAGAAACTCCATTTTGTGGTCAATAATCTCCTAGGCCAACTAGGAACAACTTCTAATCAATTATTTTCGAAATCGACATTTGGTGACCATGGTCTCGCAATAATAGGAACCATGTTTTTTCCTCCTTTATCCCGCGAGGCCAGCAGTCTAAGGTCACTTTTGATAGCCGAATTATTTTTTGGAAGGATTGAAAAAGATGGGATTAAGGATGGGGATAGAGGAGACATGTTCCCAGAACTATGGATGGTATTGTATGTATTAGGGGATTAGTTGAATTATGTTTGATTTGGGTGAGATAATGGAAGGGATAAAGAGTGGAGAATCATTTTGACTATTGAAAGGAGAGGGAAAGAATCTCAAAAGGTCCGAATTAACTAACTAATATCAACCCCCAGGTGGTGTTGGTTAATACCCTATATGGAGTATTAAAGGAGGCAAATAGTCTCCTATGGTCCAGTCCGATATGGTCCCATGAAACAATTTTAGACTAATAAACCCAAGAGGACATGTGGCGGCAACATATTTCCTAGTACCAAGGATACGGGATTACAATCCCACCATCAAACGTGCCCTAAGTACGTTCTAGGAACCATTTTTTTTTGAATATTTGATGACGAAAATAACACTTTCAAGTTTCAAATAGGGTCTATCTCCATTTCCATTTCTTCCTCAAAGAAGTGTCGAGTGGTCTCATCTTGGGGGCAGTTATTTCGATCCAGGTGACAAGCAGTTTTTACAGCTGGGACAATCTTTTCACTACAGAAGCCTCGATGAATCAACATACCACATTAATCTACAGTATCAATACCTCCCACATTTTGAATTACTCACACTATGAATCACACCTTTGTTGACCGATTAACTCTTACCAAATTCCATTTTGTGGTCAATAATCTCTTTAGCCTACTAAGAAGAGCTGCTTTTAAATTTATAGTTTCCAAAACCCAAATTGGTGGCCATTAGTCTCACACTAATAACAGGCAACATTTTTCATCCTTTAGCCTAGGTGGCCAGCAGCTTATAAATCTACTACGAATCATTCTTTTAAATTTGAAGACAAGAACAACCCCTCACCTTCAATTAGGGACTTCCCTTTTCCCATTTTTTCTCTTGTGTAAGGGAAAGTGTCTCAAACCCACCAGCAGCCACACATTTCACTACGAAGATTCCTCATAAATCAAGACAAAACATCATCATTGCATCAATAGCATGAACATCTAACATATTTGTGCAGCCAGTGGCATTAGTACTAGGAATCACACCTTTGGTGACCGGTAGTCTACTAATAGGAACTCTTATCCTTAGCCTACAAAGAACTTTGAAATTAACTTTTGAAGTCCACATGTGTGGCCATTAATCTCAAACCAATAGTGTTAAAGCATCCAACTCAAAATCAATTGGCAATAAGTGGAGAGCCCGAACATTTACTAGGTTTCGAGGTAATAATTAATTAATGTGGGACAAACTCTAACTCTCTCCTGCATGTGCAACTCCTGACCCGCACGTGGAGAGATAAACAACGAATCCATAACACAAGGATCATAATGAAACAAGGTGCGCTTAAGACACAAACAACGGGACATTTAACCAAGAGAGTCTTGTCCAAAAGATTCCAAAACCTAACTTTGATACCATGTCAAAGTATCCAACTCAAAACCAATTGATAATAAGTGGAGAGGCCCAGGTAAATATACTAGTTTTTGAGGTAATAATTAACCAATGTGGACAAACTCTAACAAATAGGACCTACAAATTTACTTTCTTTATCCTATCTGGCCAGTAGTCCATATACTGATGACAAGAAAAACCCAAACTTTCAATTATAGCCTTTTCCCAGCATGAGAGAGTAGTTTTCACTAAACAAATAAGAACCACTTATTTTCATCTACATGGCCAACACGTCATAAAATAATTTCAAAGCTTAACCATCATAAACCTGCAACATATTTCATAGTTAGCATTTTTTCGCAACGAACTGAAGATTGGTTTCCTCTAAAAGAGAACATGTAAACAATGCAAAAACAAGAATTGAAGCCTTTTTTTCCTTCATAAACCTCCATATTCCAATCATTTGCAATTAGGAATTAAACAATCATTTTCAACATACACTTTCTAAATTTTAATACGTAGAAACCCCCGCATTTGGAACTTTTCCTTCCAAGAACTAAAACTATTTTTGGATTGAAACATTTTAAACAAAATTTAACTGAATTCCTTCTAAAAACGTTCAAATAAACGGCAAATCGTTCTACAGAGTAAAGGTAAATTGATACCAAAAAATAAATTTCTTTTCAACTTTCAAACAGTGAACCATTTTTTCCTCATAAATAGAAACTGAAAAGAGATAATTGAATCAGAGCAAAGTCAGAAAAAAAACTACCATATTTTGCTTCCAAACTCTCAAAATGGATCAAAAGATCTAAACCTCAAGACGTGCATTTCAACTCTTTACTTAGTTGTTATGGTTACAAATACTATCAATCAGAACCTTTCCCTTTCAAACAATATTTGTATTTAGAACATGACGTGACTAAGTAAAAATACAAGCCAACATCTTTCTTTTGGTAAAACCTCTTTCGGGTCTCGTCTTCCCACGATGAACTCACAATTTTCCATCAAACAATTACCTCCCAGTATAACAAATACCAAAATACAAAATAAATACATTAAATGTGACGCCGTAACTATCAACCTTACCACTATAAATAGCAAAAATCTTTCAATTGTGAAGCAATAAGGTCGGTTGCAGATTATTGAATATGAAACATATCCAGACTAATTTGACACAAACAAAGCATGTATGATGAAATTCAGCAATTAGACTAAACCATTACATTGTCGTAGGCTACCTGTGAGTGTTACATGTAATTCACATCTATTTGTGAGGACATTTATAATAAAAACAATCAAGAGATGATCTCTTTCCTTAACGGAAAACAGTTTAAGATGAACGAAATCTTAATAACAAAAACAATGTTCATGTCCTCGTATTGGAAAAGAGACGGAAGAACATCAACTCAAAAGAACAGTTCTTAAAACCATTACTCGTTTCTAATTTTACCCTGGTGTCACAAATCATACACGTTGAGCAGGCTCGCCACTTCCCTTATTCATACACATTTATACAAGTATGTTCAACAAAATAAGACAATGCAATTGGATGCTCATAAAAGTTCTCCACCAGCAAATAAACGGATAGGCTACAAATACTGACGACAATTGCAGCACCAGCCAACAAATTTTCGATTAAGACATCGAATCCCTATATATTCACTCACCACGATTAAATAATCGAAAGAAGATAAAGAGTAACGCGTACCCGGAGCCCTAGGGCGTTCAAGGATGATCTCTTCGGTGGAAACCATGGTGAGCCTACTTCCCACATCCTCGTGGACGGCGTCTCCGAACTTCGACCAGGATCGCCGCTCGATTGCGCGCTTGCTGAGGCGAGCTTCGGCGAGCTTTCGAGTGCGGGTGGTGGTGGTGATCTTGACCTTGTTTCCCTCCTCGTTGAACTTGTACTCCACCACCTTCTTTATCCCGTTGGCGTCTGGCCCGATCACCTGACGCGGCGGTAGCAGAAAGTCGAGGCCCCCCTCCACGTCATCGTCTTCATCGAGCTCTCCCCACCTGACCTTACTCGACAGCATCGGCACGGTATCCAGTCCCATCGCCGCTTCAGAGAGAGAGAGAGAGAGAGAGAGAGAGAGAGTATAAACTCGTACGATAGGGTTTGTTTCAACGGAAGAACAAGTATTACAACACATGTAGGAAAGGTCCGAATCGCAACATAAGCGGATACGACCAGCCCAACAATATTCTGGGTTTATTAGGCTTTATGAGCCAGCCTTTCAGCCCACTGTTGGCCTTTATTGATGGCCCGTCTTTGATCTTGGGGAGGGCCCACGCCCTAATGACCTGACTTTTACTGGTACAGGATTATTTTAGTCTTAATGTATATGTAATTATATAAAAAACTATTAATGAAAAATAAATAAATAAATTATAGGCCGAAGCATGTCAGAACGATACAAGGGTGGACAATGCCGTTAGGAGATCGGTACGGGACATACTGATCAGTACAATACGAGGTAAATAAGATTGATCTATACAAATAAACACCAAATCTAGAACAACCAGTTGACGATAAATAATTTTAAAAAGTTTGATTTTGTTCTCCCTGGAGTGAACTCATTCTCATTAGTTGAGGAGGAGAGAGTTAAACTCGTCCTTATTAAAAGGTGTATTACGCGGGAAGATCTGCACGCTCTCAATCAATCAAAATAACGGTAATAGTCATCCTTTTTAAGTGAGTGTGAACAAAATTACACCCATAATTTCCACTATTGGACATCTTTAACGAACATTTGTTAGATTTAAACTTAAGATAACAGCAGAATGTTAGAAGTAGAAGTCAAAATGCTAAAAAAAAGAGTTAATTTTTTTCCCCATGCTTAAAGTTATTTTTTGACCATAAGCATAAAGCAGAAGAACGGCAAATGTCTTGGCCAAGCTTTCGAGACCAACAGAAACAATCAGAAAGAGATCACCTACCAAGTTTCCCACTTGGCCTTTTTCACCTCTCTCAAGAATTGTTAGACCTCAGCCTTGCTTCCTCAGTTCCTTGCTTCTGTTTCTGTTTTGTGTGTGTGTGCGCGTGTGTGTGTGAGAGAGAGAGAGAGAGAGAGGAGGGGCGGTTCAACTGCTCTTACTAGTTGATAACTTCACCAATTCAAACTGATAGTAGCTTTACAAGTGTTGGAAGTTGAAACTGTACATGTTGGCAATCTCTGTAAGCTCTAACAAGGAGTTGTAAAGTGATAAGCCTCTATCAAAGATGAGGGGGACAAAACATCACTTACTTTTGAATAAGATTACCAATAATCTCCGCACGAACAAACCCCATCTCTAAAGTGGTGAAAACGGTTTATATCTCGGACTAGAATCTGTCTATTTGCAAACTTGGAAATGAACTTTGTGACAGAGTGACAGTCCTCACATAACCTTAAGTTCTTGGTAATCCTGATGGTTTCCCCTCTACTGCTGTTAATCAGTCCGAAGGCAACTGCTAATTTCTCGCTATGACCCAATACAACTCGTTCCTTTTCTTCTTCATCAAGATCATACAGCACTATTTTGGTTGTCGGCACGTAACCCTTCTCCTTCATTTCCATGGATATTTTTAGCAACAAAGCATGGACCAGTTCAATTTGTGGACTCAATTCATCAACTGAAGTGAATGTATAAATCTTTCTTCTAATTTCAATCCAACTGCGGCCAGGGACTTTCTGTAGTCCCCGGTCATCGAGCAGCTTCTTCACTCTTTTCACCTCATCCCACATCTTAGCTTCTGCATAAATATCAGCTAGAAGAACATAATTCCCTGCATTAGTGGGTTCAAGGTCAAAAAGCCTTTTGCTTGCTCTCTCTGCTAGCTCGACATTGCAATGTATCCGGCATGCTCCAAGGAGAGCACCCCAAACTTCCTTTCCTGGTTCAATTCTCATATCTTCTATCACCTTAGTTGCTTCGTCTAATCGATTGGCACGGCCAAGAATATCAACCATACAGGCATAGTGCTCCACACTGGGATAAATTCTATGTTCTTTAACCATAGACTGAAACAAAAACCTCCCCTCCTCAACAAGCCCCGCATGGCTACAAGCTCCCAAAATACTAACGAATGATATGGGACTAGGAGAGATTCCTTGGCAAATCATCTCCTTATAAGTTTGAATTGCTTCCGCTCCAAAGCCATGAATTGCATAACCTGAAATCAAGGAATTCCAAGAAACAACATCTCTCTTACCCATGCGATCGAAAATACTTTTCCCCAACTCGAGATTACCACATCTTGCATACATAGTTATGAGGGTGCTCATAACTGGCAAAATTGAATCAAGCCCTTTTCTAAGGATGTAGCCATGTATCATCTTACCTTGCTCCAATGAAGCTAGTGCAGCACAAGCTTGGAGCACACTGACCATTGTCACAGAATTCGGAATCGAGTCCTGTGTCTCAAGCATCATCTCATGGAAAAGCTCCAATGCTTCAAACGGCCTTCCATTCTTCGCATAGCATGCTATCATAGCGCTCCATGAAACCACATTTTTTACTGCCATCTCATTAAACACGGTACTTGCATACGATACACACCCAAACCTCGCATACATATCCACCAAAGTAGTCATATTGTGGACATTGGTCTCGTATCCGTGTCGCAAAATATGGGCATGAATTTCCTTCCCTCTCTGCAACAACCAACCCAACGACTCTGAAGCAACACATGCCTTCAAAACATACGTGAACGTAAACCTATCTGAAGGAATTCCAAGCCGATTCATCTCGCGGTAGAGGTTGAACACCTCTTCGCTCCGACCCACCAAGGTAAGAGCTCTAAACAGCGCATTCCAAACGTATATAGTTCTGGTACGAATTTTTTCAAACACCTGGCGTGCATAGTCAATGGAATCCAATTCAGCGTACATGTTAATGAGTTTAGTGGCCAAAAAGGGGTCTTGGGCGAACCCTTCATTTACGAGGTGACGGTGAACCGTTAAGCCATCAGAAAGAGAGTTTTGTTGGGTGCAAGAGAGGATTAAGAGCTCGTAGGTGTGTTGGGTTGGGTTTGGTTCGTGAGAGAGCGCTTCAATGGCTTGTTTGAGTCTGCCTTTTTTACAAAGAGACTGGATTAATTGGTTGTTGTTCTTGTTGGAAGCGGTGGCTGAGGGGCGGAGGGTGACGGAGTTGTGGTGGTTCTGGGAGGAAGCGTGGATTGGGTGGTGGAACTGTTTCTGAAGGAAAGATAGTTGTTGGACAATTTGGCCAGCCTGAAAAGTCCACATCACACGAGACTTGCACTCTTCTTCGTTGCAAGCACCAGGTTACAGGCACAAGGCAATCCGAGTATAAGATAAATTGTTTAACTCGCGAATGCAAACAGATGGTACGTGAGGTTTAGATTGAGTCCTATTTTAAAAATTAAAATTGTTTATTTTGTACCAAAAAAAAAAGGGATGGGAAACATAAATCTTATTCCAAAATCCAAGTCCAATATTGTAGATTAAAGTTAAATGTTTGAATCTGTTAGGAAATTTTAAAGGTTTTAGAGTTTATAATGATTGAATTTAGAATAATCGAAGTATTTCTCTTGACAACTTGAAAGTCCTCATTCAAGCACGCTATTAATGTTACTAATCAAAAAATTTTGACAATTTCACAACTCTAAGGTCTTTCCATGATTTTGTGAATATCAATTTTGTTTTTTGTTTTCGTTATCGATAAGTGCTCGATTTATTGATTTTTATCAAAGAAAAGTATTAACCACTGTCCACTAGACGGTAGATATAAAAAAGTATGTCGATATCTATAAACTGTATATTGATATTCGTAAAATGTGCATTGATATTCGTGTTGTTTAGCATTATGTGTATGCTATCCATTGTTTGGTGAACAGTGATTAATAATGTCCTTTGTTAATAAAAAAAACATAAAAGGAAAGTCGAGAAGAAAAATCAAACTTCTAATTTCATTTTAAAGAAAATGAAAAGAAAAATAAGTTAGCATAGAATAACAAAAGAAAAAAGGGGGGAAAAAGGAAAATGAGGTGAACAAAGTTTTTCCACTTGTTCACTTGGCAAAACTTATGGATTTGCAAGAGCTATAGTGCACATATAGTGCAGAAAAAACGATATAATTTTACCCACTTTGTCCACAAAACTACATCATTTTTGTTTTGCGAACAAAACAGACAAAACTATGTTATTTTACCCGCACTACAAAAAATTGCACTACAACCGCTCCTCGAATCCCTTACTATATTTTCTATCAACCATCAAGAGTTTCAGCCCTGATTAGTAAAATAGATATATCATATATGCATGCAGTGTAATTTTAATAACTAATCAATACCCATCTCAAAAGGAAAGAATAAAGGAAATAGGGAGCAAAAACTTACCCAAACTTGTGAAAATAGGCAAATTTTAAATTGGAAATAACCCACTGCCACATAAATAACCAATTACAAAATCGTACAAGTTAAAAAAGAACCAATTACATCTTTTTCTAGAGCTTCCTAATTTTTGCTACCAGACATAAATAACCCACTGCCACATACAAAGCTATTGACACACTGAATTCTTCACATGCTTCAACTTACATACTGACTATTTTCTTCTTCCTCCACAACATACAAAACATAAGAAACCATGTAATCTGGCTGGCAGGATTCGAGAATGTTGTAGTGCAACAACACCGTAGTGCATCCAAATGACATAATTTTGCTACTAATTTAAGCTGTTTGGTGCTTAATTAGGTTTTCATTAGTTTAAAAAATCTCTAAACAGCTTTAAATGTGAACAAAACTACTTCGTTTGCTGCACTACAACATCCCTCAATCCCTAGCCGGCAATGGTGGAACAATCCTTAAGCATCATACTTGGACCTATAAATGGAGTATAGCATGTTTTCCGGGGAAGGAGGAGTTTTAATCAAACACAAAATATGAACACGCTTGGAAATAATTGCATTTCGTAGAAGCAAGTGAGCACTAGATTCCGAGCTATATTAAGCAGCAGCGCCTGGATCACTGATCACACCCAAGAAATCATCCTTTATGGTACCAATGCAGAACTGAGGTGGGAAAAAAAAACAACGGGTATTAGATGACGAACGACAGTCCCAAAAAGAAATAGAAGAAGATGATGAACAACATATCCTGCATACAAAACACCACAATGAAATAACAATGCAGATTGAGGTATAATAAGTATGTAAGCGACCAATAGTAAATGCTAAGGTTCGAAAAACACTAGGGGGACCTCAGAAGTCCTGATAAATGGCTCCAAAGTCGGAACTATGCCATATTCTCACTCTTGAACAAGAAAGAGATTATCTTCTTTTAAAACCCATAAAACCCTGACACGAACTAACCCTGTCGTTTGGGACTAGTACCCAGATATTTGGGGTCATTTGGACTTTGTTGATAGAACACTAGCATCCTCTACGACCATTCACACCATCCAATTTCTTTGATGTAAAAAACCACATAGAAATGGATAAACACAATCTCCGTACTTGTTAGAGTATTCCTCAATATGCTAACACTACATGCGTATGTTATGTTTGTTTTTCATCCCCACTCCTTTTTTATGTTTCCCAAAACACCGAGTATTTTTGGGCCAAGGACATGCAAGTGAGCAACTCTAGAGTAAATAAATCCACCATCTACCACCCATGAACTTTAAGCTATAAATTCAAAAAAAATTCTCAACCAATTTGCTGATCAAAACATATGCTGAACCAATTTAAGTTTCAATTTGTACACAACAAAGGGTCACTGGCCGTAAAATAATTTGAACACAGAGAGATAAAATTGAAGGCGTACTATCTCAGTAGCATCTACTCGAGTTCCAATAATCTTTAACCGAACTTCACTTTCCTTTTGAATCTTAACCTGCACATCATGATCAATTTTCCAAGCATAAACAATGAACTCAAAATCAATTTTCCTTGTGACTGCAAATAGAAACCCAATACGTACTGATCCATCTGAAGTTGTGTAATTAGGCATATCGCCAGATTGGAACTCCATATCATCAGGTATCAACTGAAAACAATAGATGAGGACATTAAAGTGTGCATGAACAGATGCAATAAATGCACGGTCACAAAGACACAAATGTAACCATTAGAACTTCAAAAGAAAAAAATCCTGAAGGCAGTTGTAAAGATTCATAAAAGATAATAGAAGACATACTTCTCATGCTTTATCGTGCAACATGTACAATATAGTAAGCAAGGACAAGGTTTAGTCTACATGAAAGTTACCTACTTTAATAGAACAAACTGTAGCCTCCAAATTTCAAACAACAAGCAGAATCAAGCTTTCAAAGCAGAACAACTAAGTGATGTCCTAGAAAGTGTGCAAGCATGTAAAGAATCCAGACACCATAAAACGAAGAAGCCAGGTAACAATAGCGAATACACTCAAGAGATGAGATTACTAAACTGACATCTTCTTGGGTTTGTTCTCATACTCTTGCGACATAGGTGGACAAGACTTACTTCACGAACATAACTAAGCAGATTATGGATCTTTTTCCCTATATAGCAACACTATGAGAACAAGCCCAGACAAGGTTCTATGGACAAGAAACAAATTGGCCCGTCATGTCCTTGCCAGGTCACTACTGATGCTTATAGGCTTGGAATGCTTGTCAGACAGATGGTCACTTTAGAAGGAACAATATGATGTCTTTTGTCACAAGTAATATAATGTTTTCGTAAATTGTGTAGTAATTAAATACCTTACCTGATGGCAGTCAACTAAAAATCGATAAAAAATCAAGTGATCTTTTTATTTTGTCTATCACTCTATTGTCAACATACTCAATTCCCATTTACCCAGAAAAAGGTACCCAATTCACTTTTTTCTAATACTATAAGTGAGAACTGAAATAGGGAAAAAAACATTGAAGTTTGTGATGAAAATTTTCTAACCTACTCTACTATATAATACAAAGAACACTGCCAAGGATGGGAAGTCGCCCAAAATCTGTTCCTAATTACAAGCATGGCAAATCAGGTGTCTTTGCACCCACCTAGCATTCGCTTCTAACATGCAAATGTCAAAATTTGATACCACTGAATTAACATGCAATAGTGAATGAGCAAGAATTGACAACAAAAGCCAATAACGAAAGTACAGAAGACAATGGTAGTACTATTAACGATTATTACCTCAACCCATGAACCATATTTAACACAATAAGTTCTGAAGTTTTCCAACTCTCGATCAAATAATAAATCTACTGTGCAAATCTGCTATGTTCAAATTGAGACGTTATGGGGTCCAATAATATGAAGTACAACTCTGGAAACCCCAATCCAAGCATAAAAATCTCCTCCTAATTTTTTCCAAAAGCCTACTCATAATCTCTTTGAGCTTCTGTCATAAGCTTTTCAATGCATATAAACCAACTGCCCCTTAGGGTGGACATTTGGATATTCATATACCACAATTATGCTCCCTTTAGCCTATCAACCGACTGTTGTTTCCACCTAATGAAGATTCTGAAGTGATAAGGAGATAAATTAACATAGAAGGTTAAACCCTAACTACAACCATGCATTTGGTCAGACACAAAATATAAAACCAATCATAAACTCACATGATTTGAGACAAAAATTTGAACCGGCCCAGCTTCAGCGAAAAATCCCATCTGCATAACCAAAAGGCAAAAACATATTTCACATTATCATACATCGGAATATATGGAAACCAACAATGAAAAGTTGCTACCCATTTCTATTTAACACTCACCCTAATGTGATAAAGCAACAATTTGATCTGGCCACTAGTCTATTACATTACTAGTCTATTACATGACGGTATGTGCATTTTTGATTGGTGGGATTAGATACGAGAATGGACTACAGATATAATTAGACGACATTTGTTTTGCTTGAATGCAATGAGAGCAAGCCAATGGGGCTGTTAAACAACCTTCCATAACCACATTGTCACCACCACCCGCATTTTTAGTGCTCCAATGCATGGCTAGACCAAGGGTAATAATATGGCAATGGTGAAATGCAGGGCTACAGCTGGCATTTGGTTTGGCATCTTCCAAATTTTGGCCATACCTTTCTCTCTTGATGGAACCCAAAAATGCAATTAATACTTAGACTTTTAAGGAGGAAATTAATGACGTAGCATTCTTGACATTGGAGTTGCTCCAATTAGTGGACGGGTTGGACATAAAACAAGAGATTTCGAAAAGTTGAGATGTGCTATTGTGAATCCCTTAATAGGTCCGACGTGATTACTCATCCTCTATCCCCTCATTATTTGTCCAATGAATCAAACGTGCCCATCAGAAAACAGATGTCACAGTTTAATTTGTTAAATAATCAATCCAAAGCAGTGACTGAAGACAAAGGACAGAAGGTCATTTGCTCTGAAGAAGCTTTACCTCTTGATATTTCAGTTAAGACAAATTAAGGCAAAGCTGTTAGTCAGGTAATTAGTTTGCTCTGAAGAAGCTTTACCTCTTCAATGGCCTTGTTCGTGATTGATGAGAAACTTGGTTATTCTCAGCTAAATTTACATAATTAACTTCCAATCTAATAACCACTTGAACAAAGGAGAAAACCACCCAGTGTAACTGCTAGGGAAATTATCAAATAGTGTCTGCCCTATCCTCTTCTATGGCTTTCTACCAGTTCTTCACACTCAACACGTGCGCCAATGACGCTAGTATACGTATCTATATACACGTTTCAGTAGATAGAAAACCAAATCAATCAAGGAATTTAACACGAGGCATACCTTATTGACCATGGTAACAACAGCTTCTAAGATCTCTCCTTTGAATGGTCGGAAAACAACACACTGGTACTTCACAGGGAATGTAACGAACCCAGTGCCATCTCGAATTAACCCTTTCCCGACGTTCTCAATACCAGTAATTGCCACCACGAACCCATGTCGACCACTGCAAGAAAGTCAATGGAATAGGTTATCGCTAAAGAATTCATCCAATTAGTTTTCGAAGCAATGAAAAAGCCCTAATTAAAGAACCCCTGTTCGTTTTTAGAAACCAAAACCTGCAAGTGCCTTCAACGTCTTTCATAAGCTTCGCGATGAGCTTTTCTCGGAGGTCGCGACCGAAGTGGCGGGGGTGGAGCTGCATGTTTCGCTCCAAAACTATGTGGAAGAACATGGTTTCAAATCGCGAATGCGCAGTGATGTCCTGTTGTCTTCGCGGGGAGAGAGAGAGAGACTGAAGTGGTACCGTTTTAGCTTGCCTTTGTTCATTTAGGCTTCTGTTTAGGCCCAAATGAAAACCATACACCACCTTGATGACTAAGCCCAAAGGGTTCCAGCTAATGAATGGAATATCTACGGGAAATTATTTTTCTTAGAAAAAAGGAAAGTTATTCAGTACCCCTGGACTTTGATAGAGATGTAATTGGTCCGGTTTAATCTCAAAATTCTTACACATTCTTTATCTACTTAACGATGATCAATTATAGCAAGTCAGAAATTTCTATTTGAGTTTTTAAGATTGAAATCAAACCGAACTATTTTGATTTGGTTCAATTCGATTTTTCCGATTTCGATTTTGTTCGGTCTGATTTCAATTTCAAAAAATTCCTTGTCTTCAATCTTGTTCAATATCGACAACTTCAAAAAAATTGGTATTTTATATCAGCAACATCAATATAGACGGTATTGTATGAGCAACATCAACATATTTCCTTTATACCTCAATATGAATATGGTAAGCATATTCTATACAATGAACGGCGATTGACGATCGATGGCCAATGGTTGATAACCGAACGGAGACACCATGCGACAAAATCTGGATGAACGGTGACAGAGAAGGCAATGGTCGATGACCGAACAACGATTGACAATGGCAACGGTCGAAGAATGGAGGAGGCAAAGAGCGACCGCATGAGAGGTTTGAGAAACTGGGGAAGTGAAGATACTGAAGTGTGAAGAGATAGTTTAATTTTTAGAGTTTAGATAAGACCAACTGGTTCGATCAGGCTTGTAGGAGTTGAAAATCTCAAACTGAATCGAAAATTTTAAAATCTCAAACCGAGTCGAACCGGATCGATTTGAGTGATAAACCAAACCACACCACTAGTTTAGTTTGGTTTACCCGTCTAGTCAGATTTTCGATTAATGTTCACAGCCCTAATCCTGGATAGCGTCAGACAATAACAATGTGGGCAGGAGCCATTGCACTCTCAAAACTTTGAACGATCTATCTTTTGTATTTTTTAACCTAATAATAAAATTCAGTGTATACTCTGATCCTTATAAAATTAATTTTTTCTCATAATCACTCTAGATTAAAAAACAATTACGTGCAACCCATTTTTATCAAATTTCTGCGTTTGGCGCTCCTTCTAGGGATGACCAAACACTCCCGCGGGAGTATGTTGTCTTTTGTGAATACGTTTAGAGTTTAACATTATGCTCATTTCTTTTCTTTTAATGAGCTAGTATTCAATGTTGGCGGGAGTGAAAGACACACCCGGTGTTGCAAAAAGTGTAGCGTAACAGATTCGTAAACACGTGAATAAATCCAAAAATATTACATCTATTTCATTAAAACGAATCAACAAAAAACAGAATTGATACATCGATATGAACAGAATTGAAAAAACCTAAAAACGTTGCAAAAAAGTGTAGTGCGAGAGATACGTAAACGCAAAAATAAATTCAGAAAACATACATCTATTTCATTAAAACGAATCAACAAAAAACAAAATTGATACATCGATATGAACAAAATTGAAAAAACCAAAAAACGTGACAAAATTACCAAACTGAGTTCTATGTTTAATACAGTTTCCTTAAGACTAAATCTTTGCCTCACCATGGGTGTTTGAGGATTGATTCGGCGTCGTCTCCTAGGGTAAAACAGATCCATGAACAAGGTAGCACCTAACCTCGTTCATCTATCGAGCTTCCTTGTGTCTGTCTTTTTCTCACTCGAAAAATCAGGATAGACTTTGAAAAATTAGACATAATTTCGTGTGATGTTCAAGTAGTCCCCAAACCAAAAACGAGTTTGGTTTATAAAGACCCAACCAAAAACTTTTGGAATGTTGAAATGAAAGACTCTTGGCTTCCTTACCATGAATGAGGATAGTGGACCATTATGGGACATCATGCTGACTCTTGGGATGTGAAACGGTCAAGATTTTCTGATTGCCCCGAAACTCTCCGAAGTTTCTTTCATTCAACCTTTCAAATTTCCAACACCCGACACACTGAATAGTCTTTCCCTATCAATAAGGGTGGCTTCTCTCTAATTTTAAAATGCATTCGACAATCTAGTCTCCCACTATAAACTTGGATACATGACTTACTTTCACTAATTTTAATAGTATTTAAGATCTATTAATGAAGTAAGAACTTATTATCTAAGATGCGGTATAAAATGTACCGTTAATACATTAAATCCAAACAATGTTATTTTATTTGTCTAAATATTGTCCGAGCACGACAACAAACGTGTCGGTCTCATATCTCTTTTTGTTACAACATTGATGACGAGGTGGCAAAAGTGTTATTGCCACTCCTGTGCTACATTTTGGCACATAAACTTGGCAATCCCAATTCTTGAAGAAACTTTTACACCAATAAAAAAAAGTGCTTTGTAAAAATATCGCTACGATCTTGAGAGTATATTTTGTGTTATGCACGAAATGTAAAGATCAAAATAGTATAATTTTTATCCATTGAAACACAAAGTCATTAAGGCCTTATTGGTTAACACTTCCTGTTTTCTGTTTTCTGTTTCCTAATTTTTGTTTTTGTTTTTAAAAAAACGAAAATAAAAAACTTGTTTGTGTTAACCTGTTTTTAGTTTGTTATATATATAAATATATAAGTCTTATAATATAATATATATATTATATTATATATAAGTGTATATTATATAATGTATAATATTTTATATATATATATAAGTATATATATGTATATAATATTATGTATATATAATGTGACGACCCGAAATTTATTTTATGTTATTTTATTTTGGATTCATGCTCGGGACATTTATTAGTGAGTTGTGTCGCTATAGAATACCAAATTTAGGTTCGGGTAAGTTAGGAGCTTGACCTTTAAGGCTTGTTTTGAGCATTTTATGCTAAGAGGGGTATTGAGGTCTTTTTGGTGCCCCTTTTATTTCCCCATCAGATTTTTCATTTGGGTAGTAGCCCATTTTGAGTGAAAAATGGTTCTCTCTCTCTAAACTCTCTTCCTTCTCTCTAAACCCTAGCTTTGGGTTCCATAATCTAACACCCAAATCACCCAAATTGATCTTAGGATCTCCACCATCTCTCCATCCTCGGGGGATATCCGAAGCTAGAGCACGTGAAGTTACCCGGAGATCAACTTTGGAGCTTTCCACCATTGGAGACTTGGAGCTTTTCTTTGGAAGCTTCATTTCACTCATTTCAACCTTGAGGTAGGGGGTTTTCACCTATTATATGTGTATATGACTTGTTTTAGACATATATTTGAGTTTGTTGTTGATTTTGGGCATTTGGGAGCAAAATACGATTTCTGCGTTTTCGCTGTTTTTCGCGACTCACGTCCGGACGGGACCGGGCGGCTGGCCCAAGCTTTTGACCAGAGAGGGGGTGTTTTTGGCGTCCGGACGGGAGACTTGATGTCCGGACGGGAGGTTAGATGTCCGGACGGGAGACCGGACGAGACCGGGCGGCTGTGTGGGATTTTAAGACAGAGAGTCATATTTTTAGATGTCCGGACGGGGGTAAGGGATGTCCGGACGGAAACTCCAAAAACCTTATTTTTGCCTTCCTCATTGGATGCTAACCTCTTTGCTTCACTTATAGATGTGTATACGTGGCTTCTTATTCAACCATACTTTATTATGAATGTCTCTTATAATGTTGAGTCGCAACCGCACATATCATGATCGATGTGATTCTCCAATAAACACCTCTCGTGACCCTTGTATCGGATATTAGAATAATATGATGTTCTACAACAAGCTACGTACGATAGATACTTAAAGTTGATCCAAGTGATCATGTGAATGAGGCAACTACCCGAACTAGATTCCCGTTTGGGTATGCTAGGAAGATAACTAGATTCCCTTTCAGGTATGCTAGGAAATGTACTAGACTCCCTACCGGGAATGCTAGGAAATGAACTAGACACCTTCGGGTATGCTAGGAATGGCATGGTGACACCTTGAGCTAGTGAAACGATAATGAATGAAATTAGTGACTCCTCTTCATGGAGTATAATAAATGTATGTGATGTGGATCCCCAGTGTTCTTCTTTCTTGTGTCATCTCTACATAGTATCTTGTACATAGAAGTCATATTGTGCTATTGAGACGGGGTGTGTACTGTCATGTTGAGCATTCATATAGTGTTGGTGTAGACTTTCCTACTAGGCTTTTGGCTCACCCCGTCTTTCATTTCAGGTACCCTCCCGGAGATATAGTTGGTAGAACATGGCATGCTTGGCGTGTTGCATCTTTTGAAGAAAGTTCAATTAGAGTTATTTAACATCTTTAGTCCAACTTTTTTTGAAAAAGATGTAATGTAACTCACCTAAATATTAAGATACTTAGTATGGTCTTTTGGGTTTGTAATGGCCTATTTTTGGGAAACATGGATGTTCATCAACCTTATTGACGTTTTATGGATAACTATTTTGGGGATAGTGCATGTTTTGTGAGGTTTAATTAATATCTAAATGTATATTTATTTTATAGAAAATTGAGGGCGTGACATATAATATATATAAGTATATGTTATAATATATCTAAGTATACATATATTTATATGAGTATATGTGTATAATATATATAAGTATAAGTATATTAGATATACTTATATAAATATATGTATCATGTATATTACTTATATCTAATATACTTATATATATATGTGTGTGTGTGTGTGTGTGTGTGTGTGTGTGTGTGTGTGTGTAAGTATATATATAAATATACATGTATATAAATAAAGGGGGAGGCTCAAGGGACCAACACTTTTTTAGACCAATATTAGACCAACGCCTAAACTCTTCGTTCCCGATTAAATTTTGATGATCCGAACCGTTCAATGTGTTTAAAACATGTTTTTAAGAGTACCCACGAGAAATCAGCTCAAAATAATATTAGAAAGGGCTTGATCCAAACAGTGGTTCAAAATGTTAACATGAACTGTTTTATAAACCAATTGTAAAGACCCTAAATTTTTAAATGAAAAAAAAAAGTTAAAAAAATAAAATAAAATAAATTTTATTGTATGAAATCATTTATTGATTTAATTAGTTGTGCGCATTTTATTTTAGTCATACTTGGAATTGTGCATGTGTGTGTGTAGACCCAACCCATGGACTAATTTTTTACCCAAGCCCAACTCGGTTTAATCCGGTCCATGACCCAAATCCTTTTGACTTGACCCAAAACCCTTTGGATCAGCCATTACTCATGGAACCTATCACATAGGATCATTTTCCTTTAGTGATGATCACCCCCTTCTTCAAAATTATACGTTTACTTCCATTTTTCCCCAGCCAAACCACCTTGTACCCTGGTTTTGGTCACAAACCACTCCTCCAATGTTTATCATGGCTGAGCAATGCCAATACTTCACTCCAAAAATCTGCAACAAGTTTCCTTCTCCAATGAAAATCCATGCAAGATGCACTCTCACACTCAAGCCCTCTCTATTTCTATATTTCCATCATCACAATTCCACCTACGAATTTCAGTTCTTCAGAAAGTTTAGAGAGTGCCATGGTTGTGGTTTAGAGGAGAGAAATTGGAAAAAAAAAACAGTAGAGGGAGAGAGAAGAGAGAGAACTTGTTTGAACTTCAATCATCCACTTCAAGCCATAATCCTTCGAATTCAAGCCTTGATTCTTCAATACTAAGGTAAATGAATCTATCCTAACCTTTAATTTATGCCATTGATCGATATTGAGCTCCACGGAGCTCAGAGAAAATGAAACCCAGTTCTGAAATTCGTCGAAGATGATGTTGACACCGGTGTCATAGTTTTGTTACACCAATGCCTTTGCTTTCTGTAGTTACATTGTTCTGTGTTTTCATGGTTACACCGGTATCATAGTTTTGTTACACCAGTGTCTCAACTCTCTGTATCTTACTAGTATTTGTTCTGAATGTTCATAGTTACACCGGTGTCATAGTTTTGATACACCGGTGCCTTGGTTCTCTGTATTTTACAGTCCTGTAGTTTCATACTTACAACGGTGCCTCTGAAACTTTACACCGGTGCCTTTACTCTCTGTATCTTAATACACTACAGAATAGACCTTACACCGGTGCCTCTGAAACCTTACACCGGTGCCTCTGTTATGAAATTTTGACACTTAGTTTCTGACTTAGGCTTGTTAAGGCATGATTTGTTCTATGAAAATATACTTATTTTCTATAAATAAATTTAAGTAGATTTCTTTACTTTAATTTTATTTAATGAAAATAAGGAAGTACCCCCCATTTGGAAACAATGGCATTTACAGAAAATTGAAATTCGATTCGAATCAAAATGTCGCCCTCCCTATTTTAGTATAAAATCGAAAAATCACCCGTTTTCTTCCTATTCTTTGGCCTGAAACTCACCCTAAACTTATGCGTTTGACGCGTATGAATATACCATTGTGCTTAGAAAAAATTAAGGAATCATTTCCGGGACTTTTTATTCCTTAAATCGAAACTTGAAAAATTCAACTTTTTCTATACTTAGAAAAAATTTCAGACAGCAACATTTTTTAGAAAATTAGAATTTTGCCTCAATTCTTATATAATGACTAATACACCTAAAATCAAGCTTAGACTATCATTTTGAAACTTTAGGTACCCTATATCATTATGAGATGACATCTCATTCAAAAAATTAGCGTGTTAGAAGCTTCCTTGCGAAATGAAAGCACGCGATTATTGTTTATGTGCCATAGCTTGCTTATTGTATTATCTTGTTCGCTTGATTAATCTTGCATCTCCAACACATCATCATGTCATCATGAGTCTAGTCGTTTAAACGAAACTTAGATGGAGTCAATGAGAAATATTTGAGGTTAGTGGAAATGACACTCGAGATTTTGACACGAGTCATAAAAAGTCACGAGCTTTGTAACGAAAATCGAGAATTTGATAAACTCTTATGTTTTGGTGACTCGAGATTTGACTTACTCCTTGAGGAGATATGTTAGGATATCTTTAGCCGGGATATAAATTTTAGCCGAACTACGTCTGTTACCACCGGGCTGTGTCTTGGAGCCGAGTCGGTCACGTCTCATGTATTTAGCCAAGTTATGTCGTGAGCCGATTATGTTCGTAAGTCGTGTCGTGTCTTTTCAAAAATAAAACATAGTTGAAGGGGAGGAGTTAGATATTTTCTAAGTCAAGGCACGACATATGAGAGACATAATGCTGGGAGCATAACGGTTGGGAGCATAGGATACGGGAGCCGATGTTTGGGTACACTAGCGCCGGATACGAGGTCAGCGTAGGGGTCGGGACCATATTGGTCGGGAACATCATAACACCACTTTGATAAATGAAAGTTTGATGACGGGTAATGCTTGTGTCAACCCGAATTTTATATTTTTAAAGAAATTTTGGACACTTGTGAACAACGACGGACACTTATGGATTTAAGTCGGTTGCGTGTGTCAGAAACTTAGAAACAAGTCATAGGGTTTGACTTAAGAATATATTGTCGACATTTCATTTATTTAATTTACTTACTTGTTTAATACTTCCGCTTATTGTTTAATCTCATTATGTCAACTCTGATTATTTTGTTCTGTTCATACTACTTGATTAAGTGTTCATACTATCTTTATGATCATGCATCATATGATCCATTGCATAGATTTGAGATTTAGGGTAGTTTTATTTACTGAGCGTTAATCGCTCATGTGGTGCAACTTCTCTCCCCCTGGCCTTTCATGCCAGGTGTCGAAGATGACGTTGCTGAGCCCGTTTATCCAGATACCAACGGCGGTACTTTCGAGGAGGATGTCGTAGCCCCGTGGTTCACCTAGTTTTCGTTTGAGCTCTTAATTTTAAATCTTTAATGTAATTTCTTTAAATTCAGATGATTGTAATCAAACTTTATTTTGACTAAGTAATGAAAATATGGTTGACTTTTGATGAATTGTTTTAAATTAACGTCTCCGGAAATTTGGGGCGTTACAGAGTGGTATCAGAGCTCTAGGTTACCTTTTACTTGAGACCTAGGGTAGAATGGGTAGCACACATTTTGAGCGTCGTATACCGGGATAGTTACTATTATGCGATTAATTATCTTGATCGATATCATTTAACATAAGTTTAACGCATATACTTATATTTTTCTTGTAGATGTCTTCTGACTCTGACTTCGACCCTGTGGAGCACTACCTTGTTGACCTTTCCGAGACAGAACTAGACGGAGTTGATGCGATATTACCTGCACCATTGGCTTTACCACCACCTGAGATTATTGCACCCTTACCACCTTTTGAGGGCGACATGCTGCTACAATGGAATGAGGATGATGATGATCCCGAGGAAAATCATGCTGATGACGAGGCAGATTCGGATATGGATGACAACTTTGTTGATTTGATCATGGGGCAGGTTGAAGAAGACCCCGAGGAGCCGGCGTTTGATGAGGTTGACATTGAAGAAGAAGAGCCCCTAGAGGAAGACCTAGAGAGTGACATAGAGCACCCCCCGACCCCAGAGCCGACTGGAGTGCACTTGGATGTGACAGGCTGGAGTACTTGGGATGGCCCAGTTTGGTATGCACCGGGCACAATGATTTACGCGAGAATTGCCCGAACAATCCGTTGCCATTGGAAAGCTAGAGGAGAGCCTTACTACTTAGGACCATTGGCCATCATCGAGCAGCTTCAAGATCAGAGGTACCTACTCAACGTACCAGCCGGATTTCTGAAGAACGTAGGAAACTTTGTGCCGAGACACATGCTGCAGAAACATCCACCATTGGACCGCCAGCGAATCATCAACCCACGAGGCAACCTAAACTTCTTCGACGTTGACAACTACACTGACACCCCATTCAAGATTGAGGATCGACGACAAGTCAACCCATGGGATCCAGACTCATGGTGTTACAAGGTTTACTGGAGGTGCTATGGGATCGTCGAGGCCACCTTGGAGTGGGAGTACTTGCTTCGACGCGATTATCCGAGCCTTTTTCTTTGAGCAGCGTTAGTAGGGTAGTGGTAGGGTGATCATTTTGTGGGACGTCAGATGACATAGGATGCACCCTTAGTTGGATAGGTTTTTTGTTTGCATGTAGGCCATGTGCCATTTTGCTGTATACATGCATATTTCGGATGTACTAGCATGTTTTGACTTATGATGTAATGATGTTATGATGATATGATATTCTTAGTATTAATGGAAAAGAACTTTTGCCATCTATTTTTGTTACTAAACTTAGCATATTTACTTAACTGTAGATGGTTGAGACACGAAACGGGGCTAACACTGGTAACCAAGCCGGATCCAGCAACGCGCATGCTAATCCGCCACCTCCACCCCCACCTCACGTTGCACCTGGTTTGAACGACTTTAACCAGTTCATGCGAGCTTTCTTCAACGCTGCACGAAACCCCCAACAGTTTGGACCGCAACCTCAACATCATGCTCAACCGAACCGGAGTGTACTACTCAACGAATTCTGCAAACGCCGACCGCCAATCTTTTCTGGTGAGACGAACCCTGCTGTAGCGGAGACCTGGCTTAAACAGACGGAGAAACTACTCGAGATCATGGAAGTTCGAGACAATGGCGACCGAGTGGCACTAGCAGCCTATTAGATGCAAGGCGAGGCTGACCACTGGTGGGATGTGGTCAAGACAACGCAAGATGTGCAGACAATGACTTGGAATGCCTTCAAGACTCTCTTTCTGGCCAAGTTCTTCCCAACACCTGTCAAGCAGGCGCTCATTCAAGAATTCATGAATCTCAAGCAGGGAAGATTGACAGTGACCCAGTACGCTGCACGCTTCGATGAGTTGTCTCGTCATGCACCTGAGTTCGTGCCAACCGATGCTTCGAGAGCAAGGAAGTTTGAGTGGGGACTGAGCCCCCATATCCGAAGGAACGTCATGTCATTGAAGGAGGAGACATATGCTGGTGTCGTCAGTGGATCACTGATGATGGAGAGAGAATCTGCTGATTCCAAGAAGATATGGGATCAGAAACGCAACAAGCAGACTCCAGGAGGACCAATCAGGAACAACTCCAACCACCACAACCAGAAGTCGTACAACAACAATCGCCCACAGCAACTACAATGACAGCACCAACCTCAACAGCAGAGGGGTAACCAGTACCCTAATCAGAATCAGAATCAGAATCAGACCAACAGGCAGCAGACAAGGTCAAACCCAGTTGTATGCTATGGATGTGGAAAAGAATGTCACATCCGCAGCCAGTGCCCTCAGAATGCTATAGGAGTGAATCAGCAACCTTTGGGAAAGGCCCCAACCGGGGGACAGATGCAAAAGAACACTTGGAACCAACCCAAGTCTGATCAGAATCAACAGAATGGAAAGTTTAAGGGACCAGTTGGACCAAGCCAGAATAATGGAGGCAGGATCTTTGCACTCCAAGGAGAAGCTGAAGAAGAGGAAGTTTTCGACCCTTCTGTGATCCAAGGTAACCTGATTCTATTCAACTCTTGCATCAAGGCATTATTTGATTCCGGAGCATCGCACTCGTTCATATCTGTTGCATGTGCTGACACTTTGGGATTAGAGACTGAACCACTTGGATCTGTCATGAATGTTACATCACCCTTGGGAGGTATCGTATCTGTGGGATTAGTATGTAGAGGGTGCGAGATTGAGATTTCGGGTTTACGCTTGACATGCGACTTGCGAGTTATAGACATGGCGGATTTTGATGTTATTTTGGGCATGGATTGGCTATCTGCCCACCGAGCAATTATCAACTGCCATCAGAAGACGGTAACCGCCTACTCCTTAGATGTAACGTGTTTCAAATTTAAGGGGGATAGGCAGGAACCTTCATCGTTGCTGAAGGCACGATCTAGATGGCACGACAGTTTGACTGGATGGCTAGCGAGCCTGACGCTGAATGATGAAGATCGTACGGAGTTGGGATTACCACGTGTCGTGTGCGAGTATGCCGACGTTTTTCCCGAAGAGCTTCCAGGACTACCACCATCGAGAGAGCTGGACTTCACCATAGAACTTGCGTCCGAGACTGCACCGATCTCCATGGCCCCTTTCAGAATGGCACCAGCGGAACTTAGAGAACTGAAGACGCAGTTGCAGGAACTTATGGATAAGGGATTTATTCGACCGAGCACGTCACCATGGGGAGCACCAGCCTTGTTCGTGAAGAAGAAAGAGGGAACACTTAGATTGTGTATTGACTATCGTCAGCTCAACCGAGTGACAGTCAAGAACCGCTATCCACTTCCGAGAATTGATGATTTGTTCGACCAACTCAGAGGATCCACCTGGTTCTCTAAGGTTGATTTGAGATCCGGGTATCACCAGTTGCGAGTTAGAGAATCGGATATACCTAATACGGAATTCCGAACTCGCTATGGCCACTACGAGTTTGTAGTGATGCCTTTTGGTTTGACCAACGCGCCGGCAGTCTTCATGTGTTTGATGAACAAGATTTTCGCGCCATATTTGGATCAGTTTGTTGTAGTATTCATTGATGATATTTTGATATATTCAACATCAGAAGAAGCTCCACTTGAGGATCGTACTTCAAACTTTACGAGACAACCAGCTGTATGCAAAGCCAGCAAGTGTGAGTTTTTGCTAAGAGAAGTGAAGTTTTTGGGACATGTGGTGTCAGAGAAAGGAATCTCTGTGGACAACAGTAAGATTGAGGCGATTCGAGATTGAAAGAGGCCTACTACAGTATTTGAGATTCGGAGTTTCTTGGGACTCGCAGAATACTATAGACGATTCATTCTGAATTTCTCGACATTGGCCAAACCAATGACTCGGTTGACTCAGAAAGGAATCAAGTTTGACTGGGATGAAACTTGTGAGAAGTCATTTCAGGAGCTGAAGGATAAGCTCACTAATGCACCGATACTCACCATTCCAGAGCGAGATGTGGGTTATGTCGTGTATTGTGATGCATCCAAGGATGGATTGGGATGTGTGTTGATGCAGAATGATAAGGTCATTGCTTATGGTTCACGACAACTGAAACCACATGAGAAGAACTATCCAACGCACGACTTGGAACTCGCAGCCATGGTTCACGCGTTGAAGTCATGGCGTCATTACTTGTATGGAGAGAAATTTGAGGTATTCACAGATCATAAGAGCCTCAAGTACATATTCACACAGAAGGACTTGAATATGAGGCAGAGACGCTGGATGGAGTATCTCGAAAATTACAACTTTACGCTTTCTTATCATCCGGGTAGAGCTAACGTTGTGGCTGACGCTCTCAGTCGCAAGTCTCAAGGACATGTTGCTAGCCTAGCAGTACGGGAATGGAAGATGCTAGGGCAAATTCAGGAATTTGGTCTCCAGCACAATGAGATAGAAGGAGGAGCATGTTTGTATGCATTGACTGCAACACCAGGATTGCACGCTGAGATTTTGAAGGTTCAGATGCTTGGTCAGGAATCAAAATTCATCAAATGTCGATTAGCCAAAGGAGAAGCAGCAGCAGGTTGGACAGTTGGCACCGATAAGGGTCTAAGATATTTAGGACGGATCTTTGTGCCTGATTTTGGGACACTGCGAGAATCAGTTCTAAAAGAATTTCACCGATCAAGTTTCACAGTCCACCCCGGAGGAAACAAGATGTATAAGGACTTGAAATGATCTTATTGGTGGAGCGGAATGAAGAATGATGTGGCTAAGTATGTTGCTACTTGTCTCACCTATCAGCAAGTCAAAGCCGAGCACCAGAGACCGGGAGGAACTCTTCAACCTTTACCTGTGCCAGGATGGAAATGGGAACACATTGCAATGGACTTTGTGACGGGATTACCAAGATCGCATCAGGGACACGATGCCATTTGGGTAATAGTGGATCGCTTGACCAAGTCGTCACACTTTCTACCGATTCGAGTATCTGACACGATGGATTCTTATAGCCGCCTTTACATCAAGGAGATTATCAGATTACATGGTGTGCCTGTAACTATCATATCTGACCGAGACACGCGTTTCACGTCATCTTTTTGGAAGAGCTTACAGAAGGCCTTAGGAACCGAGCTTTGTTTGAGCACCGCTTTTCATCCACAGACTGACGGACAATCTGAGAGGACGATTCAGACGCTAGAGGATATGCTTCGAGCTTGTGTACTAGATTTTCAAGGAGGATGGGAGAGACATCTGCCACTTGTCGAGTTCGCTTACAACAACATTTACCAAGCTAGCATCAAGATGGCACCATATGAAGCACTTTATGGACGACCGTGTCGATCACCAGTTTATTGGACCGAAGTGGGAGAGACAAGTTTGTTGGGACCCGAGATTGTGCAAGAGACGACAGAGAAAGTCAAGATCATCTGACAACGACTACTGACAGCACAGAGCCAACAGAAGAGCTATGCTGACAAGCGGACCAGACCTCTAACTTTCAATGTTGGCGATCATGTATTTTTGAAGATTTCCCCTCGACGTGGAATTATCCGATTCGGCAAGAGAGGGAAGCTTTCACCAAGATTCGTTGGACCTTTCGAGATCCTACAACGCATTGGGGAGACTGCCTACCGCTTAGCTCTGCCACCTCAACTTGATCGAGTCCACAATGTCTTCCATGTATCTATGCTCCGGAAGTACCTAGCTCACCCAACTCACGTCATTGATTGGAAAGAAGTCACCATCGACGCAGACACAACGTATGAAGAGCAACCAGTATGAATCCTTGATCATGGCGAGAAGATTCTACGAGGGAAGAGTATCCGCCTAGTCAGAATTCTGTGGCGTCATCGGAACGTGGAGAAATCCACTTGGGAGCGAGAAGATACTATGCGCCAACCACCCCTACCTTTTTGAAACTTCTACTATGTAATTTCGAAGACGAAATTTCTTAAGGGGGATAGGTTGTAAAGACCCTAAATTTTTAAATTAAAAAAAAATTAAAAAAAAATAAATTTTATTGTATGAAATCATTTATTGATTTAATTAGTTGTGCGCATTTTATTTTAGTCATACTTGGAATTGTGCATGTGTGTGTGTAGACCCAACCCATGGACTAATTTTTTACCCAAGCCCAACTCGGTTTAATCCGGTCCATGACTCAAATCCTTTTGACTTGACCCAAAACCCTTTGGATCAGCCATTACCCATGGAACCTATCACATAGGATCATTTTCCTTTAGTGATGATCACCCCCTTCTCCAAAATTATACGTTTACTTCCATTTTTCCCTAGCCAAACCACCTTGTACCCTGGTTTTGGTCACAAACCACTCCTCCAATGTTCATCATGGCTGAGCAATGCCAATACTTCACTCCAAAAATCTGCAACAAGTTTCCTTCTCCAATGAAAATCCATGCAAGATGCACTCTCACACTCAAGTCCTCTCTATTTCTATATTTCCATCCTCACAATTCCACCTACGAATTTCAGTTCTTCAGAAAGTTTAGAGAGTGCCATGGTTGTGGTTTAGAGGAGAGAAATTGGAAAAAAAAACAGTGGAGGGAGAGAGAAGAGAGAGAACTTGTTTGAACTTCAATCATCCACTTCAAGCCATAATCCTTCGAATTCAAGCCTTGATTCTTCAATACTAAGGTAAATGAATCTATCCTAACCTTTAATTTATGCCATTGATCGATATTGAGCTCCACGGAACTCGGAGAAAACGAAACCCAGTTCTGAAATTCGTAGAAGATGATGTTGACACCGGTGTCATAGTTTTGTTACACCAGTGCCTTTGCTTTCTGTAGTTACATTGTTCTGTGTTTTCATGGTTACACCGGTGTCATAGTTTTGTTACACCGGTGTCTCAACTCTCTGTATCTTACTAGTATTTATTCTGAATGTTCATAGTTACACCGGTGTCATAGTTTTGATACACCGGTGCCTTGGTTCTCTGTATTTTACAGTCCTGTAGTTTCATACTTACACCGGTGCCTCTGAAACCTTACACCGGTGCCTTTACTCTCTGTATCTTAATACACTACAGAATAGACCTTACACCGGTGCCTCTAAAACCTTACACCGGTGCCTCTGTTATGAAATTTTGACACTTACGCCCTGATTGGATGGAGGGTTAGCCACTGTGTTAAGTAAGAACTGATTTAAATAAAACTGGGCCCACATGCAAGCCACTGATTGGCAAAAATTTTGGCTCAGTGTTAACTAACAAATGTGTTAAATAACACTTCAAACAGCTGCTATCTTGCCTCACCCCCCCCCCCCCCCCAAAGGCTAAATAGAGAGGGGGGCAAAAATTACAAACCTATCCTTTTTTAACCCTTTCAACACCCATATCCTGTCTTCTCCAGAAGTTCTTGGTCGAGCGCCTCTCTCTCTATCTCTCTCACCAGATCTGGAAATCTCAGGTATGAAATCGTTCATCTCAGCTCCTCTTCTTTTTTTTTGGTACTTCGGAAATCTCAGCTCCTCTTCTTCGGAAATCTCAGCTCCTCTTCTGTTCTGAAAATTTGTTAGTAACTGATGAAAAAAGAAGCAAAAAAGAAGAAGATCTGTATATACACACACAGAGCATCTTCCGGACCCATACTCTGCATATACACACACAGAAGAAGAGAGAGAGAGAGAGAGGGGGGAGAGAGAGAGAGAGAGATGTGCGTAAAAGAAAAAAATCATCCAACACCCACCTGATTCCAACACCCACCTGTATATACACACACAGAGCATCATCAGTTTTTTTTAATGAAATAGTTCTCTAGTTGTTAAATTGGTTTTTGGTAAGTCAACCTCAGTTTCTGTTTATTTCCATAACATGTTTCTCCGATTTTTGGATTCCATCAGTTTTTGATTTTTAATTTTGGGATAATATACTTTATCCCATCAGTTTTTGGATTCCATCAGTTTTTAAATTGATTCTCCTGTATTAGTGTGCGTATTTGTATATCAACGACTCAAAATTATGTCTTTCGGTGACATGCACTGATATGTTATTTCCTGGTGGTGTTCTGCTTAATGTATTAACCAGATTGCTGAAGATCTTTTTATAAGAAACCAAAATGTTGCCTGGGTGGATATGTCTTGTGTTCTTTGAGTAATTGATTTGTTTAAATTTTCTCACTGAGTCAGGAGAGAAAATTATCTGACTGTCCATTTTTTACATTTTATGTACTCATTATAGAGAAATGTATTATCAAGTAGGGGGTGGATTATCATTTGAGAAAAAACATGGCTGGGAAATATCTGAAATGGGTATTAGCTCGTTAAGTAGATTACAGGTGCCTTTGAAAAATATTGTACATACTTAGTCTTCTTTAAGTGCTTGAGTGGTCTTTAAGACATGTTTAGTTTTGGCTTTTTAAACCATCCTGAAATGTAGCTTGTGGTTTACATTTCATCTTCCTTACAATTGGGAAAACATAGGTAACCACCACGGGACTCATCCAAAAGCGAAAGCCAAATCATGTCATCTGGATTCACCGCTCCTACTTATAAACACACACACAAACTTCCAATGTGAACCCAGCCAAGTTGGCCGGGGTCTAGCAAAGAGAGGGGAAACTGATTCACAGAGTCGGTATTACTTTGTGAGCTTTAACCACTGTGTTAGGTAAGACAGCATGTAAGTATTTGATAGGATAGTTCAAATGATTATTCACTTCTTTTAATGATGTTTTAATGATGTTTTAATCTTTTTCCAAATTAGATAGTTTCCTTTTAATTGATGTATGTATTGATAGGATGGCCCGATTAACCAATAAACAGTTGAGGACGATAGAAGAGGAAGAAGCGTTCATAGCTCTACAAACTATAATTACTGCCGGGTTGGGTTTGTTTAAGCTGTATTTTTTCTTAACCCTTAACTTCACTGGGCCTCGTCCGGAGCTGTCGCCAAATCCCAATGCTTACCAGAAGCAAATTGATCGTATAAATAGGCTTGTGAGGGGAAATGAAAATGATTGTATGGAACAATTGAGGCTTACTCGTAAAACTTTCTTGAGGTTGTGTTGTTTAGTCCGCGGTGTCGGTTTAGGGGACTCACGCAATGTATATCTTGAGGAAAGGGTAGCAATTTTTCTCTACATCCTTGCTCACCACTCAAAGCAGAGGCGTACAAAGTTTGAGTTCTACCGATCTAGTGAGACAGTGAGCAGGCATTTCAATGCAGTTCTCGTAGCTGTGTTACGCCTCCATCGACTGCTCCTAGTCAAGCCTGTCCCCGTACCAGAGGACGAGACTGATAGTAGGTGGAGTTGGTTTAAGGTATATTCTATATCAAATGTATTATATGTGTTAGTTTCCAATTGGTCTACATTATGCCACCAATTTTACTAACCGATTAAGTTTTATTTAAATTGTCATAGAATTGTCTTGGGGCATTGGACGGGACATATGTGCCTGTGTACCCTCCCGCCGCACACAGACCGCGTTATAGGAACCGAAAAGGTGAGACAGCCACAAATGTGTTAGGTGTGGCCACTCGAGATTTGCAATTCGTATATGTGTTGTCCGGATGGGAAGGATCTGCCACTGACTCTAGGATCCTTCGAAATGCTGTTTCAAGAGCTGATGGTTTGAAAGTCCGACAGGGTATGTTACAAATTGGTACCCAATATTTCCTAGGTGTTTATTACTTGTACACGTCATGCATACGAAGTGAAGTTGCTTACCATTTGGTTTCCAGGATACTACTATCTTGTGGATGCTGGCTACCCAAATGGGCCAGGATTTCTAGCACCATATCGTGGCCAAAGGTATCACATAAATATATGGAGGCAAGGATACATGCCGACGACCAAAGAGGAGTACTTCAACATGAAGCACTCCAGTGCTAGGAATTGTGTAGAGAGAGTCTTCGGTGTATTGAAGATGCGGTGGGCGATATTGAGGTCTCCTTCATACTATCCCATTCAGACTCAATGTCGTATCGTTACCGCATGTTGCCTAGTCCACAATCTTATAAAAAGAGAGATGCCTGATGACCCGGTAGAGTTGGAGTACTCCAGGTGGGAACAAGACAACATCAACAATGTTGACGATAACGATGACCACATTACGGTTGTGGATAATACAACTGAGTGGACTGCGGGAAGAGATGCACTTGCAGCGTCCATGTTTGAGCATTGGTTGGCCAATGGTGGTGGCCATGTGGACCATGCCTAGCTAATTTTGTTTTTAATAACTCTTTGAACAATTAGTACTACTTTTGAAGCTTTGGATGAATGGCATGTATTACGATGACTTTGTTTATAATTCTTCAATTATATATTCGCTTGTGTTGGACATTGTGTAATTGACGATTGATACATTACATCAATGCAGCAATGGATCCCTTACCAAATGATTGTGTTCATAAGACAATTAACAGGAGGTTCGTCTGGAAAACGCATTACGAGGATACCCTAATCCGTGTAATGGTTGATGAGTACGTACAAGGCAATTGGCATGCAGACAATGGGTTTAAATCGGGGTATTTTCGTAAGGTTGAGCAGTTGATGAAAAATGCATTACCGCATGTGAGCATGAAGGCAAAACCTCATATCGAGTCCAAATCCCGCTTATGGAAGCAGACATATGTCAAAGTAAGGGACATTGTCAACCTAAGTGGGTTTGGTTGGAACGATGTCAAGAAATGCATCGACGTGGACGACCCGTCTGTGTAGGAGGAATATGAGAAGGTGAGAAGCATTGGTTGTATTTAAAGTTACTACCAATTTGGCTTCATTACCTTACTTCTTATCATTTATGTGTAGGCCAATCCGTTGTGCAAAGGGCTAAATGGGAAGTACTTTCCATACTTTGATGATTGGGTGGTCCTTTACGGAAAAGACCGTGCCACTGGTGAGTTTGCAGAGGGCCCAATTCAAATGGGGGCAACACCCATGCAAGTGAAGGATGAATCGGAAAATCTTGAAGACGACCCGTACATCCCCGTTTATGATGAAGATGTGTTTGGACGGCACACCTCTCAAGACTCAACACCCACACCCACACCCACACCCACACCCACACCCTCACCCTCACCCTCTACCCATGCCTCCACACATACGACATCCACCCCCGCAATCCCCACTCACAGGACCACCCCACCAGTGGGTAATCCGGGCACAAAGAAGGGGAAGAAAAGAACGAGGTCAGACGATGTGTCCATCCATGAAAGCATGGAGCTGTGGATGAAAGACACAGTTGGAATAATGGGAGAGATGGCTAAGTCCATGGGATATTCTGCAAAACTGTCGGCTCGTCGACAAATGGTTCCGGAAGAGTTATCAAAACTCGACCTAACCATGGACGAGCAATTCCAATTGGCCGCCATCATACTTAAGGCTGAAGAAAGGGTGGATAACTTCTTCGGCATCAAGGATGAGGCCAAGCAAGCTTGGGTTCAAGCGGTACTACGTGGCGTAGTGTTTCAAGATTAACTATGATGTTGCAAGTAGACCCAATTTTTTGTAAATCCTTCCTTTTTGGTTTGGCCGACAATGTATGGCCTAGAATATTCTCGGAAGGACAAGACTTGGATGGGGTAGCAAGTGTCCATATATGGTAACAATAGTAGGATGACTATTTTTTGGATGGGGTAGCAAGTGTCCATATTTGGTAGTAGGATGACTAATTTTTTGAGTCCTTATTGCTGTAGGTATATGTTCGTACATGTTTAGTGGGTATGTTCCGGGCATGTTTTGGTATTTGTAATGGGTATGTTCCAGGCATATTTTGGCATGTGTAATGGGTATGTTTAATGGCCATGTTCTATGCACGTTTGTATTTCTGGACTGATTTGTATTTCTGGACTGTTGCGGTGAGGTGCCCCGATTGTAATGAAAACGGGTTGGTGCTCTGCCCCATTTGTACCTGATCCGGCCACTGGATTGTATTCTTCTTCTTCTGTTGTTCTTGCCTCATGTGATTCTATGTTACTCAAATTCAAGCTCAGTTTGCTTTTTCTTCTTTTAGATTAATGGATTAGTAATTTTACTAGCAGCACAATCATAGCAAGGTCATAAATTCAAAGATGTAGATTGGTATCACGTCAACTTGGGGATTAGATAACATAATACTGCTTTAGATAACATAAATACTACCTGTTGCATTTTCCCACCTGCAGTGAACGTGTAGTTCAGTGTTGCTTGATGGTTTTCCTGTTATGCGATTGAAGTGGTTGGCCTTCTGTCTAACAAGGAACTTGGAAGTGGAAAATTATCTGCTTCTGTGTTGATCATGCTATTGGTCGTTTGTTGCTTACTTTATACTGTGAGAATTGAGGAATCTCTAGGAGGGCTACAGACCTGCTAGATCATGTAATCTTTTCTCTTCATTTTTTTAAAACTGTAAATTTGTCCACTGATATTGTAGATCTTAACATGTTCGTAACCATGTGCAAAGCCACTTGCATCTAGTCTGCTGGATGAAAGTCCCTCCAATAGAAGTTGATTCGTTACTCTATCAACTAGAGCATTGTGAGTATATTATATTGTCAGTGAATTGCTGGAGATGCAAATAATAAGGCTATCATGTGTCAATAAATGAAATTCTGGTTTTTGTATGAAGCTTTTCATGTTTATAAGTGGTAAACGTTTGATGTTTATAAGTGGTAAACGTTTTATAAGTGGTAAACGTCTGAGCCATAATGTTATGGGAATTATGGTAAACGTTTTTTTCATCGGGTTTTTTTTATAGTAACAATGGCAGGAAAAGGCTACTACGTGGTATTCGAAGGGAGGATCCGTGGCATTTATGATACTTGGCCCGCTTGTAGCAAACAAGTGCATGGTTTTCGAGGTGCAGTTTACAAGAAATATACTTCAAGGGTGGAGGCCGAGTCTGCTTTGCAAGCTTATTTTGATGCCCAGGTTGGTGGATACCCACCATTGCTTCTCCCGACCCAAGCGAGCTATGATGAAGATCCAACTCTAATTGCGAGTCCTCAATCAAGGATGTGTAAAAATATCCAGTGGGTGTTGCTCGGTGCAGCTTTGGTCTTACTTGGTGTAACTTTGGCATTTCTTATTCAGCATCTTGTGTAGAATTGTACTTTCGTCTCCTCGTTTTAGGAACTTCGTAGTTGATACGTACTAAACCAAACCAAACCAAACTGAGCCTTATGTCCCAAATCAATTGGGGTCGGCTACATGAATTCTTTTCCTCCAAAGAGTTCTGTCAAGTGCTGCTTGCTCACTTAGCCCTAGTAGACTTAAATCCTTGCGCACTACCGCATCTAATGTCAATTTGGGTCTTCCCCACCCTGAAGCCTTGCTATGCAAAGCTATCCTATCCGCTCTCTTAACTATTGCATCCGTAGGTCTACGATAGACATGCCCAAACCACCTAAGCCTATTTTCCCTCAACTTCTCGTCTATAGGTGCTACACCTACCATCTCGCGGACTGTTTCATTTCTAATCCTATCTCGTCTAGTCTTACCACACATCCACCTCAACATTCTCATTTCCGCTACACTCATCTTGGTCACCTGTTGTTTCTTCATAGGCCAGCATTCTGTCCCGTAAAGCATCGCTGGTCTTATAGCAGTTCTATAGAATTTTCCCTTCAACTTTGTGGGTACCCTCTTGTCGCACAGTACGCCAGTAGCACTTCTCCACTTGAGCCACCCCACTTGGATCCTATGGGTCACATCATTCGTAATCTCTCCATCTTGACTAATAATAGAGCCTAAATATTTAAAACGGTCACTCTTTGGTATCTCCTGGTCTTGAATCATCACTTTTTCTTCGTACGCACTTCTGGTATCACTAAACTTGCAAACCATATACTCAGTTTTACTCCTACTTATCCGAAAGCCCTTAGACTCTAGTGCATCCCGCCAAATTTCTAATTTAGTATTAACACCGCTAGCAGTATCATCGATAAGGACGATATCATCTGCAAACAACATACACCATGGAATATCCTCTTAAATCTGACTAGTCAATTCGTCCATAACTAAAGCGAAAAGGTAAGGGCTCAAGGCTGACCCTTGGTGCAATCCTACTGTGATGGGAAATTCACTCGTCTCCCCTGCTGGTGATCTAATGGCAGTGACAGCACCTTCATACATGTCTCGAACAACATCGATATACCCTTTGGTTACTCCCTTTCTCTCCAGAACCCCCCATATAATGTCTCTGGGCACCCTATCATAAGCCTTTTCTAGGTCTATGAAGACCATATGAAGATCCTTCTTCAATGACCTGTGTTTCTCTACCACTCTTCTTAGAAGGTAAATAGCTTCCATGGTCGATCTCCCAGGCATGAACCCAAATTGTTTCTCCGACACCATAGTCTCCATCCTCAAACGATGCTCCATAACTCTTTCCCACAGCTTCATCGTATGACTCATCAACTTAATACCTCTATAGTTGTTGCAATTTTGAATGTCCCCTTTGTTCTTGTAGATAGGTACTAAGGTACTCCTCCTCCATTCGTCTGGCATCCTCCTAGATACAATAATTTTGTTGAACAGCTTTGTTAACCAAGTCACCCCCAAATCACCTAGGCTTTTCCACACTTCAATAGGAATGCCATCTGGTCCTAAGGCCCTACCCGGTTTCATCTTCTTCAAAGCCTTGGCCACTTCGGACTTTTGTATCCTCCGATAAAACTCGTATTCCATTTTCTCGCTAGGAACATCAACTTCCTCCTCACCAAAACCTCCTTCATGTTTCTCGTTTAACAACTTCTCGAAATACGTCCTCCACCTATCCTTGATATCCTCATCTTTCACCAACACTACTGAATCGCTACCTTTTATACACTTAACTTGAGAGAAGTCTCTAGCTTTCCTTTCTCTCAGCTTGGCGAGTTTATAGATATTCCTCTCCCCATCTTTACTATCAAGTCTAGCGTAAAAATCCTCATAGGCTTTCAACTTAGCCTCTCTAACGGCTTTCTTAGCTTCCTTGTTAGCCTGCTTGTACTGCTGAAAATTTTCCACCTTCCGGTCCTTTTGCCACTTCTGAAAACATTCCTTCTTGGCTTTTACCATGGTTTGAACCTCGTCATTCCACCACCATGTCTCCTTAGAAATTGGACCTTTCCTCTTTGACTCTCCGAGAACTTCTTTCGATATCCTTCTAATACCATCGGCCATTGTCCTCCACATACTATCACTATCGCCTTCCATTCCCCACTCCATTTCTTGAGATGTTCGTTCCTTGAACACCTTCAGTTTCTCCCCTCTTAGGAACCACCATTTAGTCCGTGGGCATCTAGTTTCCTTTCTCGATCTATTATTTCCCTTGAGGCCAATATCTAACACCAAAAGTCTATGTTGTGCCACTAGACACTCTCCGGGAATGACCTTACAATCCTTACATAGCAACCGATCGGCGCCTCTTGCAAGAAAGTAGTCTATTTGGCTTCTATTGACTCCACTCTTAAAGATGATTAAATGTTCCTCACGCTTTCTAAAGAAAGTATTCCCCACTATAAGGTCAAAGGCTACCGCGAAATCCAAAATCCTCCTACCACCTTCATTTTGGTCTCCAAATCCAAATCCACCATGTACCTTCTCATACCCCTGCTTCTGCACTCCCACATGACCATTGAAATCACCTCCTATAAAAAGCTTCTCCCCCAAAGGTATCCCTTGAGCCACGTCATCCATCTGTTCCCAAAATTTCTCTTTAGTAAGATCATCCAAGCCTACTTGGGGCGCGTAGGCACTAATAACATTAATTATACTCTCCCCGATCACAAGCTTAACTAAAATAATCCGATCTCCTTTCCTCGTGACTGTGACTACCGAATCCTTAAGATGCTTATCTACTACGATGCCAACCCCATTTCTATGTCTATCCACACCCGTATAATAGAGCTTATACCCTGTATCCTCTATCTCTCTAGCCTTCTCCCCTACCCACTTAGTCTCCTGCAGGCAAGCTATACTAATCCTCCTCCTAATCATGGTATCAACTAGCTCCCTAGACTTACCCGTTAAGGTCCCTATATTCCAAGTTGCTAAGCGGATCCTATAGTTCTGGGCTAACTTCTTTACCCGCGCTCGTCCAGACACACGCAGGAACCCTTGCTCACTTATCCTATAAATTAAAATGTTTAGTTGATATGTACTAAACATTTTAATTTATATGGTATTGACAATTTAATGTATTTATTAAAGTTTCTTTGTGTTGCTCTGCATTATGCTCAATCACAAACCTCCATTGTCAAGTTCTGTTGGCTCTGTTTTATTCACAAGAGAATGGTAGAAAACTGATGGAAAAATAAATAATTAAAATACACCTTGGGCTATGAGGAAGAAAAATACATTAGCCACTGATCGTGGCATCCCAAACACATCCAATATTTATAATAATGGAAAAATACAGAGCAACACAAAGAAAAATTAAGAGCAACACATCCAATATTTATAACTGAAGAAAATTTTTTAGTAAAACATTAAAAATTAATTTGGCTCTGTTTGAAATTAATTAAGGGTACTAATTATAATTATTTGTCTTAATTTCACATCAATTTATATACTTTATTCCAAATAATAGAAAAATACATTAGTAAGGGCAACAAAGTCTTTTAACAGTTTAACACACCTTTTCCCCACCTAACACATCTAATATAACCCTTCATCCAATCATTGTGCTATTTAAAATACTCATTTTAATACATCATCCAATCACTAGGTTATTTAACACACCCTTCTTAAAAATCACATCAATGTGGGCCATCCCATCTTATTTACCACACCCTTCTTATTTAACACACCAAAAACTAAAACAACATCCAATCGGGCCCTTAGTTTCTGACTTAGGCTTGTTAAGGCATGGTTTGTTCTATGAAAATATACTTATTTTCTATAAATAAATTTAAGTAGATTTCTTTACTTTAATTTTATTTAATGAAAATAAGGAAGTACCCCCCATTTGGAAACAATGGCATTTACAGAAAATTAAAATTCGATTCGAATCAAAATGTCGCCCTCCCTATTTTAGTACAAAATCGAAAAATCACCCGTTTTCTTCCTATTCTTTGGCCTGAAACTCACCCTAAACTTATGCGTTTGACGCGTATGAATATACCATTGTGCTTAGAAAAAATCAAGGAATCATTTCCGGGACTTTTTATTCCTTAAATCGAAACTTGAAAAATTCAACTTTTTCTATACTTAGAAAAAATTTCAAACAGCAACATTTTTCAGAAAATTAGAATTTTGCCTCAATTCTTATATAATGACTAATACACCTATAATCAAGCTTAAACTATCATTTTGAAACTTTAGGTACCCTATATCATTATGAGATGACATCTCATTCAAAAAATTAGCATGTTAGAAGCTTCCTTGCGAAATGAAAGCACGCGATTATTGTTTCTGTGCCATAGCTTGCTTATTGTATTATCTTGTTCGCTTGATTAATCTTGCATCTCCAACACATCATCATGTCATCATGAGTCTAGTCGTTTAAACGAAACTTAGATGGAGTCAATGAGAAATGTTTGAGGTTAGTGGAAATGACACTCGAGATTTTGACACGAGTCATAAAAAGTCACGAGCTTTGTAACGAAAATCGAGAATTTGATAAACTCTTATGTTTTGGTGACTCGAGATTTGACTTACTCCTTGAGGAGATATGTTAGGATGTCTTTAGCCGGGATATGGATTTTAGCCGAACTACGTCTGTTACCACCGGGCTGTGTCTTGGAGCCGAGTCGGTCACGTCTCATGTATTTAGCCAAGTTATGTCGTGAGCCGATTATATTCGTAAGTTGTGTCGTGTCTTTTCAAAAATAAAACAGAGTTGAAGGGGAGGAGTTAGATATTTTCTAAGTCAAGGCACGACATATGGGAGACATAATGCTGGGAGCATAACGGTTGGGAGCATGGGATACGGGAGCCGATGTTTGGGTACACTAGCGCCGGATACGAGGTTAGCGTAGGGGTCGGGACCATATTGGTCGGGAACATCATAACACCACTTTGATAAATGAAAGTTGATGACGGACAATGCTTGTGTCAACCCGAATTTTATATTTTTAAAGAAATTTTGGACACTTGTGAACAACGACGGACACTTATGGATTTAAGTCGGTTGCGTGTGTCAGAAACTTAGAAACAAGTCATAGGGTTTGACTTAAGGATATATTGTCGACATTTCATTTATTTAATTTACTTACTTGTTTAATACTTCCGCTTATTGTTTAATCTCATTATGTCAACTCTGATTATTTTGTTCTGTTCATACCAAAGTAATTAATCCCGTACCGTACCGGCCGGTACCTTCCGTACCGGACCAAAACCGGTACGGCCGGACGTCCATTCCGTTCCGGCCAGAATACCGGCGGTACCGGCCAAATACCGGATCTCGGCCGGTACCGGTTTTATTTTTTTTTAATTTTTTTTTACTTTTTATGTATTTTTAATTACATTTACATACCTTTTTTTTTTTTTCATTTTCCTTGTAAATACTTCTAATTAAGGTAGGAAAATTTATAATACAAAAAGAAAAGTTAACATTATTTTTTATGAAAATTAAAAGAAAAAATTAGCATTTTTTAAATTTGAAGCTAACATTCCTTTTTATGAATGTTAACATTCTTTTTTTTAAACTTAACATTACTTTTTAATTTAAAATAAAAAATAAATATTAACCTTTATTCATAATTTCATACATACATGAAAATAAATATTTTTTTTTTCACCTTAATGTTAAAATGAATATTAATTTTTCTTTCTAATCAAGCATATGCTAACTAATTTTATAAATTTTGTGAATTAAATGATATTGAAATATCATAGGTTTATTATTGTCCTTTGAAAATGTTATGTTTTGTGAGTTATTTTTAAGTTGTGGGGTTTACTTTATATGTCAAATGTAATTTTTTGTAAAGAATATTAGTTTAAAAAAATTATATTATTTTTTAGCGATAAATCCGAAACGGTACCCCGGTACCTACCGGTATCGGTACGTACCGTACCAGTAACAAAACCGGTACCCTTACCGGTACGAGATTGATAACTTTGGTTCATACTACTTGATTAAGTGCTCATACTATCTTTATGATCATGCATCATATGATCCATTGCATAGATTTGAGATTTAGGGTAGTTTTATTTACTGAGCGTTAATCGCTCATGTGGTGCAACTTCTCTGCCCCTGGCCTTTCATGCCAGGTGTCGAAGATGACGTTGCTGAGCCCGTTTATCCAGATACCAACGGCGATACTTTCGAGGAGGATGTCGTAGCCCCGTGGTTCACCTAGTTTTCGTTTGAACTCTTAATTTCAAATCTTTAATGTAATTTTTTTAAATTCGGATGATTGTAATCAAACTTTATTTTGACTAAGTAATGAAAATATGGTTGACTTTTGATGAATTGTTTTAAATTAACGTCTCCGGAAATTTGGGGCGTTACACCAATGTTTGGATCAACCCTTTCTAATATTATTTTGAACTGATTTCTCACGGGTACCCTTAAAAACATGTTTTAAACACATTGAACGATTCGGATTATCAAAATTTAATCGGAAACGAAGAGTTTAGGCGTTGGCCTAATATTGGTCTAAAAAAGTGTTGGTTCATATAGCTTTTCCCATAAATATATATCAAGACTTATATACTTATATATAAGTATATAGATACATGTACATATCTATGTATGTATAAGTATATATATACATTTATATGTATATACGTATTATATATAAGTATATATTATAATATATCTAAGATTATATATATCATGTATATATAAGTATATATTATCATATATCTAAGTGTGTGTGTGTGTATATATATATGAATATACATGTATATATGTATAATATATAATACATAAGTATAAGTATATGTATATAAATGTATATACATGTATATATGTATAATTATATACGTATATGTATATAATTATATACGTATATGTATATAATTATACATGTACATTATACATATACATACATATAAAATGTATATACATACATAATAATACATGTACATTATACATATACATACATATAAATGTATATACATGTATATATGTGTATAGTTATATACACATATATACATGTATATATACATTATACATATACATATATGTAATTGTATATGTATAATGTATATATATATAATTACATGTATAATTATATACGTATATGTAATTGTATATGTATAATGTGTGTGTGTGTGTGTATACATATATGTATATATGTATATATATGTATCATGTACATGTATAATTATACATGTACTACATATTTAATTATATGTACTACATATTTATATGTATATATATGTACTACATATTTATATGTATATATATGTGTCATGTACATGTATAATTATACATGTACTACATATTTAATTATATGTACTACATATTTAATTACATATATGTATACATATACATATACGCATAGTTCATTTTTGAAAATAATGAAAACTGTTTTTGAAATAAATGAAAGCTCACTTTTAATACTTTCACTTTTTTTGAAAATAATGAAAACTGTTTTCGATTTTTTGGAAGTAAAATATCAACACAAACATGTTTTTTTCTCCAAAAACAGAAAATTTAGAAAATAAAAACAAAAAACAGAAAACAGAATGGTTACCAACCATGGCCTAATTATAATCACACATTCTAAGTGTTTGGAATGCCAAAAAATAAGTAGCCATAATATTATAATTACAATTTGTAAGCTCATCTACATTTGTTTTTACTTTCTTGATCACATAAAATAATATACAAAAAAGTTAATCTTATATAATAGAGAAGATACAATATGATAAAGTTTAAAATTATCCATTGAACCTGCAAAAAAATAATTACTAAATTATGAGAATATAAAGATATGAATCTTAATCACAATAAAGATAAAAGAAGTCTCGCGTTCATTTTCTCTTGGTTAGCTAAAGACTGAGTATTTGTAGGTGATATGTCATAACTTTAGAAATCTTGTGTAATGGCTAAATCATGATAATAGATATGAATCTTGCGACGAAGACAAAAGAAGTCTCGAGTTCATTTTCTAAATCATTTCTAAATGTATGAAGATGTTAATGGCGTGTATAGGATTGTACCTGCTTTTATATTATTATTTTTGAAATATTTTGAATAATATCAAACATGAATTGTCCGAGTCCTTAAATGTGTACGCCGTCTAAATTATTACTTTCATAATATTTTTGGATGTTTGGTCATAGCATAACAGTGTGAAATGCATTATAAAACATGAAAAGTTTTCTCACTGTGATGAGATAAATAACTTAGTGCTCATATGATATATTATTATGTTTTAAAGAAGAATAATTATTTTGTGCCTCATGTTTTACCATATGTTGATGTGACACTATTTTCTCCCATACTCTCTCTCCCCTCTCTCTCTCTTCTTATGCAAGCGACCATCTCCGAGTTGTCACCTCAATATATGGTAAAACATGAGATATAAAATGAAGTGTCCGTAACATTATTGTTTGGGGAATCCTAAAGAACGGCCAAATCGAGTCTTAAATGTAGAGCTGAGCGAATAATAAACTGTTTTGTGCTATTTTGAAAAGAAAAAAAAGGTATGCAGGCTTTTATTGAGTAAAGAATATAAAGATTTTTGTGGTTAATTTTTTTCTTAAAATAGGGAATAAAAAGAATTAATTGTTGAAATGTTCTTTCGTCTATCATGAGCTTTCGCTAGATTTTTAAATGCTAACTCTGCTACAGCTTATTGATCTTTTGTCACCTCTCGTTTGTTTTTATTTGGATCATATAATAAAAAAAATTGATCGAAAGTTACATATATACCATGAAATTAACAAAAAAAAAAAGAATTTTTTCGTGCGAGAAACACTAGATTGAAAAAGATTTAATAAGATTCGCTAAATCATCTAAATCCACCAATTCTGCCGCTCTAGTTACGGTATTAAAAATAAAGAAATCATGTATATTAAACAGGAAGTAAAATAGAACACATCATGATTTTATTTAATAATTTGAATTGTTCAATACTATTCAATCCTTCATCATGAATTTATTTGGTAATTAAATTATTTACTTCACGATGTGTTTGTCGTCCATCTATAAAATTTGGTGGATTGGACCTTAATATGCTCGAGAGTTTCTCTTAACACATATGATTTGATCAAGCTTTTGATTTGCCTTTTGAGGCACAAATGCAATTTCAATCTTAAAAAATTATTCCAACCTTTTCCTTCTTAGAACTTGACGTATCACATTTTTTAGTTTAGAATTTTCAAATATCGACAACATGCTTAATACGATGCTCATTTAATGAGCGCAACAAACAAAATCCTACGGGATCCAAAAAAATTGGACATGAATTAAATGTTCAAATAATTGTATGAAATAGTCTTTTCCACTTTATGATAACAATAGCAAATGGGATGAAATGAGCTAGCTGTATAAATTGTATTTCGATTCATAATAAATTAAAATTCTTTCTTGGTAGTGTCGCAAGCACGGGTAATACACGGGTAATTCCAAAATTACAGCCAAGATACTCATGACCCTTCATGCCTTCTCCCTTCAAAACCAGAAAAAATTGTCCTTTTCCATGATTGCGACATATATTCCAAAGATCTACATTGGAGTTCACATTCTTCAATTATTATTAATTTTTTGCTAACTGTTTGTACTGGAAATGACCGTTTCTCATTCTTCATTTGAGCCATGATGTGTCTCCTTAAATACCCTATCAAAAACCCTCGGACTCCTCTGTGCAGATAACTTTGTCCTCGGTTCCAACTTCCATCCGATTCCCAGGTACAACTTCGATCATTTCAATTGGTATTTACAAAACGATCTGGGTATTTTTAGATTGCTTTGGTATCTGATTCTACAAGATTATTAGGTCTGATTCTGAAAATTGGTTTCTGTTCTTGCATTGTTTCCCCCGTCATGGTTAGATGACAATTGTGCACATGGGGTTGATATCAGTTTGATTATTTTATGTCCTCCATTAGTTTGCACTCCACCTAGATTGGGCTGATGAATTGTTATCAGTTTACTCAGCCCCAATCCTGAAGTGACCCAAAAGCTTCCGAATTTGTTGGAATAATCTGTATTTGAATCTCTTGATCTAGTACCTAAATTAATTATGCCTTGTACGTTCTATTCTAAAATAGGATGAATGAGATTGATGTGCATTGGCCGTGAAATTTGAAAGGTTTTGATGGTATGAAGTGCTTTAGGGTGTTTGTGACTCAATTTGGTGAAGCCTGTGTCCTTCAATTTGTTGAAAATCTTTATTGCATGGAATTGCTAGCAGCCAGAGTAAAATTATCATTCAACTTTTACAAACATGAACCGTCAGAGTTTCCTGTGGGTTTTGTTTATTACCAGGATGGCAGGAACATATCAAACTTGAAGCGTAATATATAGCTGAAATAAGCTGCATCCTTTATGCTTAATCAGAGTCCTAATAAAGGTGTCAAAATTTATGAGACAAAGGTCAAGCTTGGAACAGATGGCTGAGGCGTGGGGGTGGACTGCCAGGCTCTGGGGGAGGGGGTGTGTGGTTGTGGACCGTCTCCCCCCAACTGGCTGATTATCCTTTGGTAGGCCATGAAATCAATGGAATGCATTTGGCAGGAGATATAGGACCGCCCCATTATTATTATGATTGTTTTTTGTCTTCCCCCATCGGGGGTTTTTTTTTTTTTTTTTTTTTTGGGGGGGGGGGGGGGGGGGTGTTTGTCTGTTTGTTGCAGTCTTCCGCCACCCCATCAGTGAGAAGATGAAAAAAGTAGATTGGTTTGCCAAACAAGGCCAACTAGATAAAAGAAGGTAATCTACGAGGTTAGATTAAACCTCATGGATCAAACCAAAGTGAGCAAATGTCGCAGGAAAGTCTTCCATTCCACGTCATTTGAGAGAGGTTCTTGCATAATCAACCTGAATTGTTTACAATAAATGACTGTGGAATTGCAGTGAGTGGGGAGTCCAAGAATTTGGAGCAAAGATAAGCAATCAATGAATATTTTAGGCAGGATAATATGAACCATAATAAACTAAACAACTTGGTTTCAATAGTTTTTAATTTATTCTGGAAACTTAGAAGGTAGAGTTTGGAATCGTAGTTTGTTCATTCTTGTAATGTTGTATTCTCAACTTTGATGATGCTTCTCTAACGGACCCATCCCATAAAAACTGTGCATATATGTACTGGCGGTAGAGGTCCCAGAGAAGTTTAGCTGCTATTAGTGATAGCAATTTGTGACTTCTGGGTTCAAATTCCATTGCTTCGAAATTGTTGCATCTGACCTGTCATATGTGTCTTAAGTTCAATACCTGCCACCAACTGGTTTATGTTCCACCTTTTTGTTTAAGCTGTTGATCTGGGCAACTTGAACTGGTTGACTATGTTTTTGGGTAAGTGGGGAATACATGGTTCTTTCTGGTAACATTCACATCATTGTTCATCGTTCGTGGCACTAAAATGTGACCATCGTGCTCTGTTAAAAGCTAGCTTTTCTTGATTAGTTCAAGTTCTAACTTTTAATTTCTAATTAATAGCACATGGACCAACAAGATGTTTCCAGTTTAAGGACAGAGCACCGAGTAGAAGTTGAGATAATGGTAGCCTCTGAAAAAAAAAGTAGTCTTCCTTTGCCCCTGCAACCATCTTGCAATCACCTCTGTTCATTTGCCACGAAAGAGTACAAGGATTCAGCATCAGACCAACAATCAAAGTCGGCAGTGAAACTCAGTGGGCTTATAGTTTTTAGTGTAATTTTTATGGTAATAGAGGTAGTTGGAGGCCTGAAAGCCAACAGCCTAGCAGTTCTCACAGATGCAGCACACTTGCTTGGTGATGTTGCCGGGTTCGCGATATCCCTTTTCACGGTATGGGCTTCTAGTTGGGCTGCCACCTCACACCAGTCATTTGGATTCAACCGCCTTGAAGTTCTGGGGGCACTTGCATCCGTACAACTAATTTGGCTCGTCTGTGGGTTACTAATTTACGAAGCAGTTGATAGAATTCTTCATAACAATGCTAGGGTTAATGGGAAGCTCATGTTTGCAATTGCTGCACTTGGGTTTATGATTAACTTAATTATGGTCATATGGCTTGATCACGGTCATGCTCACGGTCATACTCACCATCACGGTCACAATCATGGTCATCATGCATGCAAAGATAAGGATCACCATCATGAGAAAGAGGAGTTATGGAAAAGAAACGAAAATGAGAATACTAATCTGGTCTCTATTCCAAAAGAGAAGAGGACGGAAGGATTGAACATAAATCTTCAAGGGGCCTACTTGCACATCATGACTGATCTAATTCAATCTGTTGGGGTGATGATTGCTGGAGCCATCATATGGGTGAAACCAGATTGGTTGGTTATTGACCTGGTTTGTACTCTCGTCTTTTCTGTTTTTGCACTTGCTACAACTCTACCGATGATTAGAGATACTATTTGTATATTGATGGAGAGGACACCAAATGATATAGACATAGCTGGTCTTGAAAATGGTCTCAGATGTATCAAAGGAGTTCTTGACGTCCATGATTTGCATGTTTGGGCCATCACAGTTGGGAAAACCGTATTGGCGTGCCATGTAGTAGCCGAGCCTGGAGTGAAATCAAATGAAATCCTCCCCAAGATTAAAGAGTACTGTGAAAGTACTTACGGCATTCATCATCTAACTATACAGATTGAATAGGTAGTGTGGGGGGTTGTTATTTCTGGTGATTTTTCATCTTGTGTATGAAGAAAGCAAGGTAGACACAATGTATGAGAAACGAAAGCCATGTACTGCACAAATTGGTCTCATAAAGTGGAATATATTGGTTTACTAGCTTTGTTTTAATGGATTCTTTTAAGTTGCAACTGGACTCAAAAAAGGTTCATTTTTAGCATCAACCCATCAACAAATTAACAAAGGTTAAGTCTCACCAACCACAATTGAACCAATCACTTTATGTTTCAGTGAGAATGTTGCTACAGTTCAAGCACTTGAAAACTTGAGGGGATGAGTGAGTCAATGACAATGGTGTCAGCCCACTGGTGTTATGCATGTCATTTTAGGGATAGTCCCTCTTCAGTAAAGAAGGAATCACTATCTTCCTGCAATATCCATAAAATGAAGATGATGGTTCTCTACATATCCTGCACATATTACAATTGATTTACAATCCTAGTGGCAGATCCTTCGTGTCAACGGCTATATATCACCTAAATAACGCATTATGTACAAATTGATTAGCGATTTATATGCACTTTCGGTGATCCCATTTACTTCAATGTCTCAAGGATCAAACCCAGTCACCTTGATTATGTCTGCTCGAGCCAATATCGCTTCACAGAATAGTAAAATGTTTATGCGGAAGTGCAGTTGTCATCTATGAAGAATAGAACAGATACAACATAAAGCCTCCAAAAGCAGAGATTCCAGAAGTCTGGAGAAGATATATGTGAGGGCCAACAATGACAAAAAGATGGCATGGTTTTTATTACAGAAGTAACCAATAAACAGAAGCCGGAAAAGAAACACTAAAAATGCCTCCTCTTTAGCACAACTCTCTTGACCAAGTGAGATTAACGCATCCAATACCAGTCATTTCAACTCAACGTCTATAACTACGAATGTATAACACGAAATAGCAAACCCTCTTGAGCCAGTAGCCATATTTTTAGTTCAACTTTCACAATCTTTCCTTTCCATCAAACCTTGGGGAACGTAAGTATTCTACAAGGGGACAACGAGAAAAATAATAATATAAAGAAAAAAAAACTGTGGTTGCTACTGAATCTTTGCTTCCTCCTTCAAATGTCAACTAACTGGAACAACAACCTGCCTTCGTATTGCCTGCCGCATCACTGACGTTGATAGTAGTCCCCTGACCAGGAAGTGCAGTGGTGGCAGCTGCTTCCTGTGCTGCCAATGCTTTCTTGCTTATGATGTGGTATATCTGCGTCAAAATGGTTTGAAATGCCTTTTCAATGTTGAGTGCTTCCAATGCCGACGTCTCAAGAAATGAAAGTCCTTCCTTCTCCGCCAAGGCATGGCCATCTTGCTCCGAAACAGCTCTGAGGTGGTTTAGGTCAGACTTGTTTCCAGCCATCATGATGACAATGTTAGAATCTGCATGGTCTCTTAGTTCACGGAGCCACCTCTGGACATTGTCAAAGGTTTGCCTCTTAGTTATGTCATAGACAAGAAGCGCACCTACTGCTCCCCTGTAGTAAGCACTAGTAATGGCTCGGTATCTCTCCTGGCCTGCAGTATCCCATATCTGTGCCTTAACTGTCTTTCCCTCTACCTGCATCACAAAATGTGGTAGAATATCAATTCTGAATATGCTTCAGAAGAAAAGAGAAAAACGCTAATCAGTTTTAATTTCGGAATACACATGTGCCACGCGTCTTGTCTTATATTCACATGCAGAAACGCTTCCACCGTCCAAACACAAGCATGAAAAGTAAAATGGGACTCGGCACTATAATACATTAGATACAACTAATAAGTCGAGAAGTAACCAAGCCAGCAAAGCCTTAGTACACTCACTGTAACAGGAATGGACTAGAAAACCCTGATGCTATTGCATAGACAGGCAATAAGGTTGGTGGGAGATGTGGTACAACTGAAAACAGCACAGTATAAATAGATTTCTTCCTGACCAGTATCACTTTCGTCACATAGGCGAAGTGCCTTAATCAAAGTTGCATGGCGCTTACAATCTTTACTACAAACCAGTGTTGACTAACAAACCAAAGAAGAAGAAGAAAGCTCGTCTTTGTCAACTTTTGAGCCCTGTTCTGAAGATACGATTCAATCAATTATCAGATCATACCGTCCTTAAACTTTGTGGCCATGGGTCATCCCATCCAAATTTTACTTAATGACACAACATAAGTCCCGTTGGCCATCGCATGAAATATGCTGCATAAGATTTTCCATTGGAGGCTATCATAGTTAATCTTCGGAACTACTCATCCACCATTAACCTGGACTTAATTCTTACCATCCAACTATTCTTCTCGACACTCAGTCATACAATTTTCACATGTGATTTTTCGTTCGGCGTGGCACAATTTTTTGTTGTTATCTCCGATCCCTAATGGATGTCATGCATACCATATTACCACTGTGTTACAAGCTTACAACCAACACGATGTCAGCAATCAAAGTTTCACGCTTTGAGCATGGTAGGTTCACTATTGCCAAACCGAACCTACAAGTTCAGCCATTTGATGTCAGATACGTATCCTAAATTTAAGCAGGCACAGTGTTAAGTTATGCACTAAAAAATCTAATTATGCTCTATTTTCATAACAAAATAAATATTCAGTCTCAATTTGAATTATACTTTTGTCTTTATTTCAAAAATACTAAAAATGCATTTTTTAGTTTTGCGTCAACTTTGTCGATTATAGGTTCTTCTCGACGAGAAGTTTCCAAAAAAAGTAAACAAATATGAGCCTAATGTTAAAAAGTTCAGAAAATAATAATAATAATCTAGAATTGACAAAAGTAATCTAAAAATGTCAGAATGTTTTGGATTATTTTCATGAACTTTTTGAGATTTTTACATAAGTTTTTACCTTTAAGTTCTTGTTAATCAAGAAGAACAGATAACTCACAAAAATTTGACGTAAAAATAACAAACTTAGAAAAAATTTGAAGGAGGACAAAAATAATACAATAATTAACAAGATCAGCCAAAAAAACAGAGAAAAAATAAACCAACATTGGAGATAAACAGATTAAAGACTACTTACCAAAATAAAACTTAAGACTTGAAATCAAAAAAGTGAAAAAAAAAAAAATGTGAGTACGAGACATAGTCGAGAAAGTTCACCTGAAGAGTTCTGGTGGCGAACTCAACTCCGATGGTGGATTTGGACTCCAAGCAGAACTCATTCCGGGTAAACCTCGAAAGAATATTGGATTTCCCAACCCCAGAGTCGCCGATCAGCACGATCTTGAACAAATAGTCATACTCGTGATCTACCTTATGCGTCATCGTTTTAACTCCCTCTCTCTCCCTCTACTCCTTCCGACCTGCCATAGCACGACAACTTCAGATCCAAACCACACAGATCTCACCCAAATCGAAACAAACCCTCAAAATCACACACACCCAGAAGCAGATATAGACATATAAACACACACACACACACACACACAAACAAAATATAAATGTATGAACATGTAAGTTACCGTAATATAGAGAGAGGGATGACCAGAGGCTAAAGTGGTGACTGTAAATCTTGTGATGAATCGGTGGGAAATGCAGGAATTGGGAAGGACTTGGGTGTTTTTCTTTTCAATGTTTGTTGATCCAATTTGTTTGTCAAATTGGAGAGAGAAGAAATGAGGAAAAAGGTTCTTCTGAAACGGCTTATGTTGTGTCCATATGGAAATGTCTTGGGCAAATAAGTAATCACCAGATTCTGTATTAAAAAATTGTGGTTGTTCAAAAAAGAGAGAAAAAAAAAAGAAGATTTGATTATTAATTGATTGTGGAAGAACAGAGGAGAATCCGGCGTCGTTTAGGGAAGTTGACAAATATACATTGGAATATCTGGGTTGGCAATGGACAAAGGCAGACTGGCAAATTTGGGGGGTAAGGTTTTGCCAGTGGGGAGGGAATGTGTAGTGGAGAGTCCATACATTATGACAAGTCATGGATTTTCATCATGTGATTTTATGATGAAGTGGTGCACACATCATGTCTTGCATAATTCATGTTGAGAAAATTATCAAGAGACATGAAATTGACTAACATTATTTCCCTAAATATTGGTTCTAAGTATCAAAATGCTAGAAATATATTGTGTACTAAAGTAATTGTAAAAACATGGAGATTGTGGAAGTTGCAGACCATTTTGTCCTTAAATTAAAACAACGTCGTTCATCCATTTAACAAGTGGAAGTCAATGTATTTTATAGAACACGTCATTCTGAGAGAAAGTGTAAGTTATTGTAACTAAATGAGCAATTCAGTTCTACACATATATAGTCCAAGCATGCATGACCACTCATTGGTTCCAATCAAACATGACATGACCACTCACTGGTCCCTATTAGACATGAAATGATCACTCACTGGTACGACATCGCTTCACTAAGTCAGTTCAAGAGAAAGCACAAGTGATTGTTCAAATGAGCAATTGTATCTTGGGCACATAGTGTCATGTAGACACATGGCTTTAGTTCAGTCCAAAAGTGTATTCTATGGAGCACGTCATTATGAGAGAAGATTCAAGTGAATGTAATTAAAAAAGCAATTCAACTATGAACACATGGTGTCAGGCATGAAATAACAACTAACTAGTGGCACATTGCTTCACTTTAGTGCAAGCCAATGCATTATAAAGAGCACGTCATTATTAGAGAAGGTGAAGACGAATGGAAGCAAAGGAGTAGTTCAACCCTAGGCACATATTGTTAGGTGTGAAATGACCACTCATTAATGTCACGTGACTTTATTCCGATGCAAATTAACATATCCTAAGAAGAACTTCATTGTGAGAGAAAGTGCAAATGATTTTAACCGAAGGAGTAATACAGTTCTGGGCACATGGTGAGGGAAGATAACTAAAGGGCAAAACCATAATCTTCTTAATTCATGTTTTAAGCTATTTCAATACTTGGGACCATGCATTTGGAATTACTTTTAGTCAGTAATTTTCCAATTCAGTCAGTAATTTCATTGGGCCCATTTGGACTGTGGTTTTTATGTGTTCATTTATTGAAATTTTTTTCGTCCTTATTTGAAATTTTTTTGTAATTTTTTGTTTTTCATCAATTTTTTTTGATTTATTGGTTCATCTCGACAAGAGCTTTCAGAAAAGTTATCAATCATCGGCTACATTTGAAAAAAGTTCAGAAAAGACAAAAATAAATAAAAAACAGAGTTTTTTGTACTTATTCGTCATCTTTAGTGACTTTTTTTTAACTTTTGGACATAATTTTATACTCATTAGATTCCTTTCATCAAGACGGACCAATAAACTACAAAACATTGAGATTTAAACAACAAATGCAAAAAAAAATGAATAAAGACAAAAATTTGAAATAAATAAATTAGTAAGGCCAAATAGGGCCATTCTTTTGTGGGCTTAGGGCCCCCTTCGGTGCCTTTAACTGACTGAATGGTATAGTAATTATGAGGCTTTGTTTTTAATTTATTTTGATAATCGAGATCGTTCATTGTTTAAGATTCATCAAGTAAAATAATTATGTCAAAAATCATGTTGATCAGATATAATTTGATATTCTATTGAAATATATTTATCTTAAGAAAAATAAATTAGAATCCATTATTGCAATATTTTGTCAAGAGAAATATATTTCGAAAACATACCGTGCAATATTTACTTAAATAGTTTTGTACGTAATTAATATTATTGATGAGTTCTAAAAATTGAGCAATCTTATCAAATTGGCTTGGAAGTGCCCACGAATGAACAGACTGAATCATTCAATTTCGCAAAGGGATTCGAGACTTCACAAGAGATATATTTCTAAATCTCAAATCTTGACCACTAAGCCAACTTCTCGAAATTATTTTGAAAGTTTTCCTTTATAAATTCATTAGCAATACTACTAACTTCATATGATTGAAAATAGTACAATCATTTTTCTTTGATTTCTTTTCATGTCTTTCTATTTTTTGGAGGTGAAATCATTTGCCAAAACTTTTGTCTCCCTCCAAACAAGCTGAGTGTTATTTGATCGATTTCAAATTTCAAGTTTCCTTGATATTGAAGCATTTCTCTCGGCAGTGGGAACTTAATTCCATTTGCTTTAACTCGATTATTTTTAAGCATATTTTGTTTCTATTAAAAAAATCACATTTATTATTTTTGTAGATTATTTAATTCGTTTCGATGAAAAGAATCTAAAAAGTATAAAATTATGTCTAAAAGTAAAAAAAATTACTAAAAACAACGAGTAAACAAAAATATATATATTTTTGGGATTATTTTTGTTTTTCTGAATTTTTTTCAAATTTGGTTCATTATTTATATTCTAAAAGCTCTCGTCGAAACGAATTAATAATCTACAAAAAAATTCATATAAAAATATAAAAATAATCAAATAATCAAGTCAGGCCAAACCATCCATAAAATCTCCTGAGCGAACTCAGGAGACGATGATGGCTGCTAATTATCTGCACATTTGAGAGTATTACCCCAAGGAGTTGGCGTAGTGGTTAAAACTTGAAATTTAGAGTATGCTTCTTCCTAGATCTCAAGTGCTATCAATTCTTGAAGAACTAGTCCATACCCGGCAAAAGTTCTAGCTTTAAATGGGTCACCCGTAAGTGGACAATGAAATTGGTAAACTGTGGCTAGATGATGGAGATTAACTTATAAGCCGACTTCTTTTTGTTCGAAATCTTCTAGTATTTTTTGAGTGAACTTTTTAGCTTTTGTTCAGAAGTGTGAAAAATATAAGATTTTTAATGGCATTATTAAAATTGGTCCATATTTAATTACCAATGACTTGCTGGTTGTTGTAACAACTAACAAGATCATGGATTTCATGGGATTTTCTCAGCAATCGAGACTTGAGAGTGACATTTTCTAAAAATCGCTCGTATTTTATTAACGGAAAAGACTACATGAACCAATATGTTTTTAAACCAACACTCTTCATTTTTTATTAAATTTTAATAATTCGAACCGTTCAATGTGTTTAAAATATGTTTTTAAGGCTACTCGCGAGAAATCAGTTCGAAATATTACCGGAAAGAGCTTGATCTAAGCAGTGATTCATAAAAAAATTCCTGTCAGCATTTTAAACCACTACTTGGATCAAGCTTTTTTTAGTAATATTTTGAGCTGATTTCTTGCGGGTACCCTTAAAAACATGTTTTAAACACATTGAACGGTTCGGATCACTAAAATTTGATAAAAAATGAAGAATTTAAATATTAATTTAAAAAAATATTGGTCTATGGAACCATCCCCTTTATTAACTTACGCTTTAGAATGCATGTTCCAAAATTCTCAATTCTTAGTTACGTTTACACATTTGCGTAGGGATCTAAATTTATCCCACCCTACTGTTATATGTTGGTCTGAATATAACGCAAGAGGTGAACGTGCCGGAGTGGTTATCGGGCATGACTAGAAATCATGTGGGCTCTGCCCGCGCAGGTTCGAATCCTGCCGTCCACGCCTCTATTCCAATTTCTGTCATTTTGCAATCCTTCAGATTTTGGACCCAGTTGACTTGAGCCTAGTTTGCGTAATGTTGAAGAACCAATTTTTGAATTTTTATTTTTTCCTTTTGAAATGTCCTTTTCAAAATTTGTTTTTAACTATAATACTGTCAACTTCTATTCTCGGTTCAATCCTCTTCCTGAAATATGTAGTCCTTAGCCTCGGTATAAGCGGATCTTCCCTTATCTAAATGAGGTCTTAAGACTCCTAAGGCATGGACTCAAAGGAATATACGCCAACTAGGATCGTACCACCTTGTGTGTGAATAGGGAGGTGTTGGATCCATATCCAAAGAGTTTAAGGATCCCGATACTTCTAAACGGTCCGAGAATACTAGTTTATCGCAATCTCTAGGAAGCAGTCTCTTGGTGAGACTAAAAGAGCCAAGAAGGTATAAAATAAAATGGGTACGACTTATTATTAGTGTGAACATTTTCTATTTTATTTTTCATTGAGATCACTCGATTTCTAATTTAGACATCAAATGAGTAATTGCTATGAGGAAGGACGATCAGAGGCCTTATTAACAAAATTTGAGAAATTATCTATTTTAGAGTTTGAGAATTTGGTAACGAGAAAAAACAATTATAAGCACACAAAGTTTAAAATTGATATGTCCTCGTTGTTGCTATTAACATATTAAAAAAATTTAATTCTTGATTATATTTGCACATTTACACAGAAAATATGAATTTATCGTGCGCTGCCCACCTCCCCCTTAACTAGGGGTGAAACTAGTCCGCTTTCGCCGGAAATTTCGGTTTGAAAACCGAAATTGAATCGAACTATTTCGGTTTGGTTGTTTTGATTTTTTCAATTTCAGTTTGGTTTTAGTTTGATTGGGCTTGAACCCAAAATTTTAAAGACTACTAAAAAATTAAGAGGCTCGTGTCAAATGAATCAAGACTGATTAATTATTATTTTAAAACCAACTTTTGATTTGATTAGGCTTGAATCCAAGTTAAAAAAATTCTAAAAAATTAAAGCCCAATAAAATACATATATATAAAATTTTAAATTATAGAAAAGTTAAAGACTCGTAAAAAAATAAAATCAAAAGATAACTTGTTTGAGACTTAAAAAACATAAATGAACCTATATTTTTTATTTTTTAGGAATTAGTATAGGTTCACCAGTTTGTCCGATTTGGTTTGGTTTGGTTTCTAAGTGACTAAAATCGAAAACCAAACAATTTTTTTAACTATTAAACCAAACCGAAATAGACTGAAAAATCAGACCAAACTATCAGGTTTAGTTTTCCGGTTTAAATTTCATCCCTAGCCTTAACTGTTGCGGTTATTGAATACTTTTTTGGGATTTTGGGTTTGGGTCTGAAAACGAAATAGTCAATGATTTATAAAATGGGACTATTTACCGAACCAGTATTTTGGTATAAATAACGGTCAGAGTAAATATCAGCATATCAAGTGGACGTGCCGGAGTGGTTATCGGGCATGACTAGAAATCATGTGGGCTCTGCCCGCGCAGGTTCGAATCCTGCCGTCCACGCCTCTTTTTTATTTGTCAATTTTTCTGCTATTTGTCAATTTGGGCTAGTTTATCGATTTTGCCTTGGACGGAGTAAACCGAACTCAAATACAAAGATGTTATCAAGTCCTAAGACATCTCGGGTTATAAGCGAGTAAAATTGACCCGAGATTAGTTAAGAAGCCAATTAATAAAAATAAATAAAAATTAAGAGCTTTATCTATTTTGTTTGAATTATGTAGCTAAATTATTTTTTATCTTTGTCCAAAAAAATTGTATTTGTTATTTTGTTATCAATTTTTTGTTGATTATTGGTCCATCTCGACGAAAAGAATTTAAAAAGTATAAAATGTTATCAAAAAGCTAAAAAGAATCACTAAAAATGAAAATAAGTCAACAGATACGTTGTTTTGGGTTTATTTTTTTATCTTTTCTGAATTTTTTGAATTTTGAACATAATTTTATATTTTTCTAAAATTTCTTGTCTAGACGAACAACAACCATAAAAAAAATTGACACAAAATAAAAAATTATAAAAAGAATCAAATAAGAACCAAAAAAATAATCAGATAATAATTCAATAGTTACCACAGTCAAATAGACTAGCTCATCTTTATTGACTTTTTTTTTTAATGAGGTGCTTCTAGGTCTATCGAGTCAAATTAAAAAAAAAAAAGTTTTACTTATTAACAAGGGTAAAAACGTAATTGAGAAAAATATGTTTAACCCCCCGAGTAAGTTCGGAGTTCGGCCAAGATTGGATGATATGTCCAGAGGCACATGCCGATCACATGAGAGAATGGCCAACACGAGGAGTGTCGACTATACATAAATCAGGACAGCAGAACCAAGTATTGAGCAAAGCCGACCCGAGAAAGGTGGAATATCCATGTCTTGCCGACCATATAAAGTCGGTCCGAACTACAGTTGTCCCGAGAAAGGCGATGAGCAACCGTTTCTCCAAGATAAGACAGAATTCCGAATAAGTCGGGATTCGGTTCAAACAGATATGGATGAGAACTCTACGGCCAATTTAATTAATACGAGAAGTATTAATTGAATGAAACTCTAATGATAGAAGATAACTACTTGACAGAAAGTTATCTCATTAGTGGCCAATCAGAAGGCACTTCACTCTAATTAGAGTCCTAAGAAAATTAGGATTAAAGAGAAAGTCTATAAATAAAGCTCCAGATCAACAAAAAAGGTACGTTCTAACAAGTACATAGTTTCGCTTGCTAATAGAGAATATTGGCTTGAGTTATTATTCCTGTGAGCTTTGGCTTGACTTAATCATCGAAGTGTCTTTCTGCCACAGCGGCAGAGGGCTCTTTGACAGATTATTGTTTTGCAGATCACAGGTCCACCCAAATTGAGAGCATTGTTTCGGCTGAATAGTGAGCTCCTAGTTTTCCACCTTGATTGGAAAAATCTACCCATCTACACTTATTGATATAATTTATTTTATTTGATCAAAGCAAAGAGAATATAAAAAGAATTTCATTTGCAAAGATACGTTACCTATTATATTATCTGTCAAATACATTTTACTTGCGGTTTGAACTATCTTAAAGTCAAGATTTTTTATTCGGTTAGTTTTTATTCTTTTGAGTAATGTTTTTTTTTTTTTTTTTTAGAGATACTCCCCAACCCTCCAAAAAAGATCAATTTTAAAATCATGCTCGCCGGCTACCTGCATACACAACAATTCTTCAACGATCGAGAGAGTGTTGGTATACAGGTACGTAGAAGATGAATTGTGAACCTACCTTGGCCCATACGGTAAATGGTGAAAGATTTTAAGGAGCTTAGATGGCTTTCTAACACTCTCTTTATTTTATTATTTATTTTTAGAATTTGTAGCGCTCTTGGGCGTCATTAGCAAAATCTTATCGAACGGATCACATAATTGATTTCTTTTGGCCAAACAGCTTAATTCTCAAAAGGTTAAGCGACCGGTGACAATATAATTTTGAGTACCTAAACTCAAGAAGCTATTGCTGAGCGTTAGACGAATAAATACTAAGAGGCTGAAGTCGAATCACTTGAGTACCAATTAACAAAGCGCTTAAAAACTGAATGCTGAATTATGCATCGAGAGATCGAGTGACGAATCAATCCGGACTCATCAATAGAAATTTAAATAAGCAGTAAAACAAATTACTCATAAACAAGAGTACTGCTTAAATCTTTTGATCTAAATTAAGGACCGGTGGATAATAATACTTCTGAAAATTAATTAAAATATGCACAAATTAATTTAAATCATTAATTTATAATTAAAAAACCATACGTACAAAGGGTAAAAGAGTTGAACCAATGTTCTAATACCGGATCGATTTGGGTATCGATTTTTCTACTGGTACGGTACATACCGATACTGGTCATGTACCGGGTACCGTATCGAATTTATCGCAACTATCAATATACATATAAATTATAGAGAGAAAGTCCAAAAAAATTAATTTTTTCGCAACTCTTAAAAAAAAAAAAAAAAAGGTACCGGCCGATATAGCCGGTATGACCAGTATTGAAAGCGGTACGGTATTAAGAGTATTTGATACCATTTTATGTCAAAACGGTACGTACCGATCGTTACGGTACGGTAATAATATCATTGAGTTGAACGGCACACGAAATTGATCCCTGCAATTGGAAAAAAAAAAAAAAGACACACTCATATAAATGTGGAAAATATATATAATTAGCCGATTTGAATCAGAATTGTCAAGTCATCTATAACTCTTTAGTAAAAATAAACAAGAATTCATTTTGATTGAACCAGTTAGTTTTATTTGTTTATCCTCAGACATGTCTCATTTTAAGATTCATCGACTAAATAATTTCGATAAAAAATCAAGAAAGAGAGCATCACGAACTTTCTGAGAGTAAAACAGAATTAAGAGAATTAAGAGTTTTTTTTTGTTTTGATTGAAAAGATTTCTTTAATAATAAATAATAAAAATAGAATAGAAAAAACAGGTGTGACCTAGGGATGACAATTATGTCCGATCCGCTTCGCTCCGATCCATTCTCCGATCCGTTCGGATTAAAATTCTGGAGATTATTTTGGAGAACGGATTAGATTTGGAGGTAAATGTAAGAAAAAAAAAATTGGGAAACAGGTCGGAGGTGGGGCTCCGTTCCCCGCCCCGTTTCTCACCCCGTTCCCTGTCCTGTTTCTCACATCGTTTAAATAATTATTATTTTACTTTCTAACTATTTTATTTATAACTATTTATAATATTTTTTTAAACTCCTTTAATATTTTTTTCTAATCCATATAAAATTGTTCATGTATATTAGTTCATTGTTCATGTATAGATATATATCAATTCATGTATAAATGTATATACGCATATAAAATTGAGATTATATATGTTTATAGATATATGTACATCTCAAATAGTTAAAATTCAATTTGTCTTGAAATGGTTAGTGTAGAATATAGCCTTAAAAATTTTAATTTGTCTTGATGAATTAAAATTTTTTAATTTAAAAAAATGAAGTGGGGCAGGACGGAGATTCCCGATCTCCGTTCGGGACAAGGATAGAGGCTGTAATTCATTCCCCGAACAGAAAACGAGACGGGAAAAGAGGTATAATTTAAATTCGGTAATCGGAAAAAAAGATGGACAAATTCGATTACAATGCATCTTGTTGTCATCCCTAGTGTGAGCTCACACATCACTTTATCCTCCAGCTATCTAGAAGTAAAATAGGACTTAGGGTAGATACCAAAAGTGGAAAGGAAATCTAATAAAGGCATATGCCTTTTCTTTCCCTTTTTCCCTTCAGCAACATCTTTGCGGCGTGGCAGAGGTCTGTACAAAATAACAACAAATTATATATAAATTAATAAATTAATTTTATTTAACTATAAAAATAATTTATCTAAACCCTTGGAAACAGTTTCTGGACTTGTAATTTGCGAACCCTGAATCGGTTTTAAGTTTCAATTTCTTCTTTGACGTCCACGCGCTGTTTCTGCTCTGTTTCGATCTCTGCAAATCTGAAATCTGCGTTCCTCCATTGGGTATTTTTCGATTTTGACACAGTTTCAGTTGTTGGGTATACCAAGAAAAGTGAAAATAAACCCAAACGTAATGGATAACAAGAAGCAATTGGGCTCTTCTTCATCGTTCGGTGCTGATCTTTCCAGTCCCAAGAAATTCTCGCCGCCGGCTTCATCCACCGGAATTTTCGCTTCAATTTTTCCTCCGCCGTCGTCGGTATGCTTTTATATTGCATTCCTGGAATTTTGTGAAGTTGTTCCCATTTTGGGTTAGTTTCTTGTTCCGTTCACTTGGGTTTTCTGTGTAGAAGTTATTTTTTTCCTTTTTTTCAGTAGAAAATAAAGGGTCAATGATATGGGACTTGATTTAGATTAGGATCTAGAAACTGAAGAAACCAAGGAGTTTCATTGCTCTAAAGGGTTTTTCTCAAGTAAGTGTCTGATTATAGCCACGAAGAGTTGGCTTTAGCCTAAGTACTGTCCAAATCAAGAAACCAAATTTGAATGAATCATTCATTTGATCATAAACTCGAGGAGATGATAATGACTAATGGTATATCGTCTGTCACCGATCAATATGAAGATTGAAAAAGAAATCAAAGATGATAAGGCGGTAGACCAGATTGAAAAACTTCCTTTTCTGGATCTTAATTGGCGAATTTGGCGTAGAACTTTTAGAACTAGGATCCTAGTTGAACCAGAGAGACCGGAATTCCAATGGATCTCATAGAATTACTTAGCTTAGGTGATATTTGATTAGGTAATTCATAAGCATAACCGGCAAGACCCTTGTATGGTCGGTACTAGCGTAGTTTATAATAGCGGGGCTCTGATCCATAGCTATTCTGGATTATGATTTTACCTAGCTATCTGTATCCATTTTCAAGCAATTAACTTGGATTTCATACTACAGATCCTTTGCATTATATTATATTACACTTGTGTTGTATTATATTTCTTATTTTCACAATGTATATAATCCGTCCCCAGCAACCACTCGGGCATCAACCCAGGAAGAATCCAGTTTAGGATTATTGGTAATTCATGATAAATTTCCTTTCCTAGTACCCTATTCCAAGGGAGAGTTGAATCCCCGCTGACTCATTTACTAAACGGTTGCTTTTATATTTTGCCTTGGCCTTGAGCCTAGGGGATTGGGGATCGTGCCTCTTCCATGTGAATCAAAATAAATATACTTCTTTTTATTTGGGCTATTTAATTGAAAAAATCTAGTTTTTGTATTCATTTTGAATTTATATACCCTTGAAAGAGAAAATTATGTAGGAGGTACATGGTGGATCTAATCCATTCGACACGTGCAGTGTCCTTTCCACCGACGATGAGATCCTATGACAAATGTAATCGATTCTTTCGTTTTTTGGGACTATTGGCCATCCATTGGGAGTTTTGGATTTAATACCCCAATATTTTAGCAACAAATCCAATAAATCTAAGTGTAGTACTTGGTGGATTGATCTTTTTTGGAATGGGTTTTATTCTAAGCATTAGCTTTAGGGTTTTCTTGAAGGTTGGAGAAAAGATAAAATAAAACCCGATTATTAATCCAAATTCAAGTTTGAAACTCATGTAATTAACTTGAGCCACTTCAAATAGGTTCATCGCTCTAGCCCAAAATACAATTAATCCAGAATGTCAAACAACAACACCCCCCCTCCCCCCCCGCAGCCGAAGTTAAGTGGAAAGGGTATCCTAAATTTGAATCTTTCCTAAACTTATCAACAGAAACAAATCCATTTAGATAGCCCAGAATAAATGATGATCCAAAGGTTCGTACTCATTGAATTCTTGGGCATTAGGTGATGGTCAAACCCTAATCTGCCAACTATTGGGGAGGAGAAAGAAAAGGTAGGAAAAAGGAAGGAGTATATTGCAGAATCCTAATGCAGTATCCGGATAACGTTGATACTCAAAATATGTACCAATCAAGAACAATCACAATATTTATGCGGTCCAAGGTTGTTAGGGCAGTTTCATTACGATGAAGAGTATTGCAGGAATTATCGTGGAGATGCCCACTGTAATATATAACTAGGTTACAAGTATGTGAAAAGCACCTTTGGGAAATTAGATGCAGAGAACAAATGGCTGAATGTAGTGTACATCACTGGCTCCACACTACGTAATATAAATACCCCACAATGCAGCCTGAACTGCGGAGCTATTCCCTGGTGATTGAATTGAGGGGAGCGTGTGTTTCTTCTGAAAGGTTTTTTAATATGTTGCTGGGTGTATCTTATTCAACTGAAGAACATTTGAAGCACTTCATCATGAATTTTGGTATAATAGGTTGTGGGTAGGAACTACTCAAGCTCAGAGCTCGGGCAATGTTTGCAAGAGCAGTCCACAAGGGATGGGGTCTCGAGCAAAAAACAAGTTACTGCAGGTGTGTACTTAGTTCTCTTTTTAGACTATTTGTCCTGAAATATTAAGCTACAATATGTCTTTTATTTTTTTTTTAACGTCTGTTGTACAAAGAAAGCTTAGCTGTGGAATGCCTTATTTGGAAAATCATTCCTACCTCTGCATTCTTTGCAGATACTATAGTCAATGACAAAGAAGGGGCAAACAATAGCACAACAAAGAAGGAAAGGATCATTTTCCTAGAAAGAGTAGAAACATGTCCTCTAAGTTCGTCTCTGTATTACGGTGGACTAGAAGACATGTATATCTGTTCTTCGAGCAGTAAAAGCTCAACCTCCTACCCTCTTGTGAGTTTTTTGACCGAAGACTGTTAACATGATAGATTGCTTTATCGTGGAACTAATAATGTCATATTTTGAAAACTGCATTAGCTTGCGAACAATGGAGTGGAAGATGATCCATATGGATACAGTTCAGAGAGTGCTTCTAGAGGAGACTGGTGGCAAGGTACCTTTGTCATAGTCAGAGTCATAAGATAGAGAATTTTTTGTCAAACTATAGATGTAGAAAAATGTAACATCTCTAAGCTTGACTTCTATGTTGCAGGATCGCTTTATTATTAAGACTTTACCCTGCCCAGGATGTGAATTCTGAATCTATTTGCCAAAGGTAGAGTAATGGTAACTCTTTCATGGATCTATCTTATTGTGTGGAAATTGGATCCTTGTACTTTTAGTTTGTGACCAAAAGTTTCAAAACAAAAGGTCTGCTCAGTATAGACATTCTTTCATTCTTTTTTCTCTTTGGTTTGCTTCATACAGATTAATGGCAGTATGACTCTAGTTGTTCTCTTCCCCCTGCCCTCGCAAAAAAGAAGGGTTCTATATTAAGGGGAAGCAGTTAAATTCCGTAATTTGCTCCTTTTTATATATACTTCTTTTCAAAGATGATCTTCTAGAGAAGTTGAAGTCTTTGATTTCTTCGCTATTTGAGATCATTTTCGGTGGTGATGGTGTTGGTGGTGACTCGTGAGCGTGTGGTCGGGGCAGCAGGGGTAACTATGTAGGACATTTTCTGGTTAAGTTGTGGGCTTAAACCTTAATCATATAAGGTTTGATGCCATGATAAACATGCCTTTGTATGTGCAAAATCCTATAAAAGTCCTTCCTATGTTGTTTCCAAAACATCCGTACTTGTTAAGAAAGTTCTGAGATGAATTATCAGTATCTCACCTTGTGCTCTTCGTGTTATGGATACTTTTGGATTATTTGTGCATGCTTCTTTCCTTCTGTTGAACATGGTAGTATTAACATTGATATTGGTATTATTAACATTGATATCATTTTCTTTTCATATGATGTGCACGGCTCGTTCTTTCTGTTAATACATTCCTGTATACAAATTTTTTGTTTTTAGTTTGATGTTTCTGTCTTGTATCAAATTGCAAGTGATGTTGATCTAGTTGTTTAAAATTTGATGTTCCTTTCTCGTATAAAATTTTGCAGGAATTCACAAGGCCTAAGCAGCAGTTTGATTTGGATTTCAGTATGGGAAGATATGCAGTATCTTACATACCTTTTATTGGACAGAACCTACTAGCTTTTGTTTTTTCTTATCATCGAACTCTCCCAATTTACAGAGGGGAATCCTTGTCAATTTTTCCCAGACGAGGTTTCTGTAGGATATTTTCCTTATCACCACGGACTGCATTACACTCGGTGTCTCTTTCTATAAAGGATACGATGGGTGATCAACCAATATTAATAAGTTTTCACCTAGGGATATTGCAATGAGGATAGTATTGATGATTCCTAATCATTCAATGAGCATGGTATCCATATGTTTGCATATGAGATTTTGACAATACAGCAAATTACCTTTTGTTGGCTAGACTAATGGAATTACCATCCCAGATGTTGTGGAAGCAAAAATGGGCATCTATCTGGTCATTTTGCACCGGGATACGCCCATTTCACTATTCTATTTGAGGCAATGCAAGAACCGTGAACAAGACACGTGAAAGAGTGTGTGTGTGGTTGGGGGGGGGGGGGGGGGGGGGGTTGGTTTGTTTTGAACAGGATTCTAGAGATCTGTAAAATTAATCGAAATTTCACCTCCAGACTGGTACGTTTAATCTGTGTTTGGATCGTGAATTTGTGGAGGTGTTTCCAAATTTGGAAAGAAAACCCGGTATCAGCCCTTTAAAGATTTGTAACCTCGGCCATGTATCACCAGAAAATATGATGTACCATCTTGTTTTGAATCCTTTCTGTTCTGCCACTGGATGCATGGACTGCCTTTAATCCCTGTTCTTATAAAAGGTCAAATTTGCAGATAAAAAGTTCATGGCACCAATACTCTGAGAATCTGTCTATTTTAACTAAATGGAGGCTGATATATACAATAGTCATTCCCACTTTTCCCACTATCTGAAATGCAAAGGAACAACCTTTCGTAGGCATCTGCCATTTTAGTGGCAGTGAACAACTTCAACCCTCTTTCCCTACCCACCTGACCTTTCTTCTCCAGAATGCCTCTCCCGTCTTTCCAAACCCGATAAAGCGCCTCTTTCAGTGAATCTACTGTAGGCGAAAATGTATAACCCATTTCGTGGCTTACAATTACGGACCCTGTAATGCTGGCAAGTCGCGTTGCAATCACCGGCGTGCCACAGAGTATTGCTTCTAACAGTGTATGATCCAACCCTTGAGCCCTTAGAGTTGGGTTCACAAAAATGTCTATGGCATTGTAGAAACTTGCCAGTTGAGCTTGATCCAATGGCCCCAGCACCAGTAGATTGGGACCTAAATCTTTGTACCTAGCACCCCATGGACCATCCCCAGCAACTAGGACAATAACACTTTCTTGAAATCTTGCATTTTCTGCAAACATCTGCTTCAGAGCTTCAAACATTAGTGGGTGTCCTTTGTCTTTAACTAACCTTCCAGCCATTCCCAAAACCAATGATTTAGATTCAGGAATCCCAAATTTTGACTTGAAATCCTTACCCTTGGGATAATCCTGCCTGAAAACCTCCTCATCAACACCATTGAGAATTATATGAACGCGCTCTTCTGGGATCATGTAAATCCTTTTTAGAACGTCCCCAACGTGATCACTTGTAGCAACATGATGGGCATAGTTCGAGAAAAACCTTACCTCTTCAACAACCTTTACAACTCTTTCAGTCAATTCGAATGCACGATGCTCATCAGGTGCTCGAACGAATTCCTGAATGATGTCTGTGTGTATCGCTTCATAGGCGATTCCATGCCAGCTGGCAGCCAAGTTAGTGAGATTCCGCGCTCTGGTATACAAGAGTCCTACACTCTCTGTGTGGACCATATCGAACGGCTTCCCAGTCGAGTTATGGGCTTGGAATTGTTTCCAAACTAGGGCTTGGTCCAAATAACCGGCTGCTGTTGGTTTCGAGAGGTGAAAATATAAGTTGCTCAATGGGTACGTGGGAAAGGACTTGTTTTGGGCAGAAGTGGTGAAGATATGGAGTTCATGCCCGCGTTTGGCTAGCGCAAGGTGGAGAGTTAAGGCGTGGCGCTCCAGCCCACCTGCGTGAGATTTGTGAGGCCATTTCTTGACAAAAAGAGCAATCTTGAGGGTTTTGGTAGGCGGGTTTGAGGAGAAGGAAAGATGATTCCATGCTGAAGGAAAGGAAAGAAGGTTAATGGGTTGATTATGGTTTTGATTCTGATGTACTGCTTGGACATGGGAGAAGCAGAGGGCAGAACAGTGAGACCAGTAGAGGAATGAAATGGATGAGAAGGCGGATAGAACAACAAGGATGTAGCATGCCCATCTGAAACTGAAGACAGTGGATTGATCCTTTGCCATGAAACTCCAGAAATCAAGAGAATTGAAATAACAGGGTAGATTATCTCAATATCAGCAACCAAACAGGGACTAAAGAACTGGATAGGGATTTGACCAAGAAGCAACTTTTTCAAGTTTCATCAGAGAAAGGGCATGAATCTGCAGAGTCCAATTGTTTTCTTTCTTTGTTTTGGATCTGAAAACAGCCTTGCACATGGGTTTCAACTATTTTACTTAATTAGTTCCTACAACTTGACTAACTGCTTATAAAAAAATAGTATTATCTTTTTCTTGAACAAGGACAAGCCCTTTTGACTTTTGGGATTAGTATAACCTGATTAGAGTCCAACCTCATCTTATTATAAAGAAAGAAGACGTAAGTTTCAGACTATTGTCTCTGCCGATTCCATAATAATTTTGAACAAAACCCAACTTTATTCCCATAACAATCAGATAAGTAGTACATAGCACTGCACAATGTCACACTTCAATTTCTCGCCCTAATCACTATGTGCGTATGCTTCGTTGAGTTAGATCGATGGTTGGGCTACTATCGATTGTGTTCGCGAATAGAGATGAGCCAAATTTGACGCAAATAAACAATCCTAGTAATACAAGGTCCCTTCCCATACTCTGCACCCTCAATGTGCTGAAGGAGACAATGATTTCCCCTGAAGTTTAGCTTTCGTAACAGATCATGACTTCATTTTATCTCAGTCTCAATTCAGAACGTATAAAAGTTTTCGGACTAACATACTCGTGTTTCGATTAATTTTTAAGGGACTTCTGTTATAATCGCCCACATATGTATGATTCCTCTCTTCTTTTAAAGATCAGGTAATCAAATCACCAATGCAGTCAAGAAATTCATGGTCTCATCTCGAATCTGCATTTCCAAATCTGCATCCCCATTCACATTGACAACCCTAAATCTACGTAAAGTTTAGCACTTCTGTTGTATAAGTTGAAAGCAAAAATTTATAAAAACTGTAATCGCTACTGCTTCCTAGTTCGTTCTTGTTATATGAGTCATGAGATGGAGGTTTGTCTTAACTAGTGAAGGGATTCAACCTTCGATATATGGACTGATAAGGTTTGATCTATTCGGAAGAAAAATTAAAAAAACGCCGTTGCCGGGGATCGAACCCGGGTCACCCGCGTGACAGGCGGGAATACTTACCACTATACTACAACGACTTGTTTTGGCAAAAGGTCCAATAAACACTAATTAAGCGACTTTACATTTCTCAAACACCTGATGGTAAAAAAATACCACAAACTATACAAAATAATAAGGACACTATTATGTGTATCGAATAATTTCAGATATATTTGTGTTCATATCTGTGCACAAAAAATTATGTGTATCACCCTCTATTTGAAATGCATATTACATTCCTTTCACAACTAGCCGCTCTTCTAGTTTATGTAGAAATACTTCTATGAAAAAATTCGATAGATATGCCAGAACACGATTTTCACACGTCTATAAGACCCTCTAATCCATGATGAAATTCTTTGAAGAAAAATGCTAATCACTGCTTATTAGGCGGTGGATAATATATAGATTGTGTATCAATATTCGTAAATTATGTATTGATATCCGTGAATTGTGTATTGTTAAGTTTTGTACTTTTCTCCTTTTACAAAAAATTAGAAAAAGTTCATCTCACTTTATTTCGTATAACTGTACAATTAAAATATTAGTTTATTGAATTATGAAGTCCGCCGTAGAACTTAATTTAGTTTAGTCCGTTTGAATTATATTACTTCATGAGAGTTTTGATCGCAATAACCATCTGTCTCCCTTTGACCGGAAAGAAAAGAAAAAATGATTATACCATTAAACGTGAGGATGTAATGTACACGCATATGTACAATCTTATAAGGCAATAATATAACTTTGCACACTCCAATAATTACTACCCACCTAACTATGGGCTGAACTATTAAAAAGAATAATTTAGTCCAAATAGATTGAATTATCAACCCAATTTTTGCAAGTAATACCATTGAAATCACAGCCCTTAGGGGCAACATAATACTCCTCGATACATGTCCTTTTAAATTTCTAATTAACTTCGTATATGGAAAATGATATTTATATTACTATAAACAAATGAAAAGTATAAAAAAAGAGTTTTTTTAATTAATTTTTAATTGTCTGATATAGCTATTGACGAATAACTTCTGTTTTTTTTTGGTTCTAATATATAGTAGTGTAGCCATCACCCATATTTCATGCACATTCGTACAGTGGAAAACTATGACTTTTGCTTCCTGGAAAATAGATGTGTAAGGCTATGATTCTTCTTTTCTAATTGTTGATTACTTGTGTGTTTGAAACATTCACTAGTAGGGACAAAACTACGATTCGACGTTTGGAGGCGACAAATTTTTTTTTTTCCTGGGAGAAATGGAGGGGGTTGAAATTTAGGAGTGGCAATGGAGCGGATATTAGGATATCCGTATCTGATATCCGAACGTTAGTCGATAACTATATCCGCTCCGATATCCGTTGGAGATTAAAATTGGTGCACCGTAACCATATCCAATGGATATCGGTTAATCTCCGAACCTAATGGATATCCGTAATTTTTTTCGAATCCGCTCAGATTTCATCCCAACCCAATCCGAATGCGATTTAAAAATAAATAAATTCCTATTCATATTTTACCAACAAATAGAACTCATAAAATAAGGGTTACCACTTACCCTGTTAAGGCTTCAGAGTTAAAAACTTAGGGCATAAAATAATGGAAATGGTACTCGGGTAGTGGCCAGTGGGCTACTGGGCTTAGCTGCTTATGCCTTATACTACTGGGCTAACAAAATATGGTTTGTTAAGATTTTATATTATGTATATATTATATTATATATTAAGAGTTTTAGTTTTTTTATAAATTATATATATATATATATATATATATAATGTTCGGTTTGGTTCGGTTCGGATATCCGATCCGTTCGGTTATTTTCGGATATTTAACAATAACCGTATCCAAACCGTATCCGATCGGATATTGACTTGCTTCCTCCATAACCGCATCCATGGAGAAAATTTTGATTACGGTTCGGGGAAAAAAATCGGTTACGGTTCGGATATCCGTCGGATGGTAGCAAAATGCCATCCCTAGGTTGAATGTAATTTGGGGAGCTGAAATATAAGTTTTTTTAAAATTATTAAAATTTATACCTCTAATTTTATTTTTTGAAATGTTTGGAGGACACAATCCCTTAGTCCCTTACTAGTTTCGCCTTTGTGCACTAGAATAATTTATGAATTGTATCTTTCTTGCAGGTGTTGTTGATTCTTGTTGATCAATATTTTATAAACTTTTAAAACGAACTTCGTCAAAAATTTTAGCAAAATGATCTCGTGAACGTTGAGATTGAACTCGTAGTTGTAAGATTCAACTCGCATCCATGTAATACAACTCGCATGTTCTAAATTAAAACACAACATTTACTAAATGGGTACAAGTTAAATAGTTTATTTATGGTTATTTATGATGTATAATTGATTATTTATTACGCTACAATAAACACCACAAGGAAATGAAGACTTTAAAAGTCTATCAAGTCTAATTCTTACTTCTTTTGGGACCCCTATGAAAGCCCTATGAAAGGGAAAGGATAAGCCTGCTCATGGGCGGAAACAAATTCTGCATTTGCGGTCGAGATTTTTTTTTCTTAAAAAACAGAAGAGGTCAATTGTAACTTGGAGGTGTTGAAATGTAATTTTTTTTTTTTAATTTTTAAAATTTATATCTAGGTCCTAATTTTTTTTTTAATTTTGGGAGGGCCAAGGCCTCCCTGGTCTCCATGTAATTCTGCCCCTACGTCTACTACTGTGCAGCAAAACGATATCATTTTGGCGCAAAAAATATACTACATGAATCCTACTCCAACTGCTCGAACAGTGTTTTGTGAGTCAAAATGATATCGTTTTATTAAACAATACGCTCTGCACATACCCAAGTCCATGTGAAAGGATTGTTTCATTCAATTCCTATGGAAATTTTCTACAAAAAGGACCTTAATTCATAGGGGTAGACCATAGTCACGTCTAAACCTTCAATGCACTTTGTGGATGAAACTAAGGGAAATGTTATTCTTGCTTGCTCATTTGTTGTAACAAACTATTCATGTTTGTAACAAACTATTCATGTTCTTATATACATTGCATCTCGTGTCGTGCGATTTTGGACCCGGGGGCTTTGATGTGCATAGTGCACAACAGAGTATGGTGCGCGTCAAAACGGCGTCGTTTTAGTGCGAAAAATACTGCCTAAACAGTAAAAAACTGACCGAATAATTTTCAACCAGTGTTTTGCGTACGAAAATGATACCGTTTTGACGCGCAACAAATTGAACGGGGTAATATTTTTACCGTTATTGAATCTTCTTTTTTTTTTTTAAATGAAGGACCAATTCAATGGGGTAATATTTTTTAAATTAAAACTAAACAAATTGTCGGAGATGGGTCCATTGAGCTGACAAGCCATAAATGTTTCATATCTACAAAAGTTTAACACTCAAATTTTTCTAAAATTTCTTATCGAGACGAATTAGTTTAAAAATTATAAAAAAATCAAACAATAAATTTAATCCAAACTCAGACTATAAATGCAAATCCACGTATTTTTAGTATGTGATGTGTGATTTTAAGTAGTAAGAAAAAAGATTTAAAAATAATAATGTAAAAATCACTATCATATTTCGTTACTCTGTTTTCACGATAAACAATTGTGAGATTTTCCACCGTGTAACGCCATTAAACAGTTCTACTCGAAAATCTTCCAATCATCTGGCGTAAGTCCTACTAATCAACGGCTGATGTAAACCACTCTTATCCAGTTGCACCAAATACTTAATTAAGAAAACACACCCAAACATTTTTGTTCGTACTACAAAAACATTACTTTATCGTACGACCTCCCCGTAGCCTATACGTTCGTTTAAATTACCATAACAACCTTGTCTCTGGTATCCATTAATAACAGATATCAAGATTGAAAGGTCTCGCTTTTGCCACCGCTTCACTTCCAACACCCACATTTCCGAAGACCTGCACGAACAAGTCTTCTAGAGAGAGAGATCCATGGAGGGAATGAACGGCGGCGAACACATACACGGCATGCCTCCGTCTGTGGGGGCGGCGAACGGCACCAACATGCTCCACCGTCACAAGATGATGATGCATATGACTTTCTTCTGGGGAAAAAACGCCGAAATCCTCTTCTCGGGTTGGCCCGGAACCAGTTCGGGCATGTACGCTTTGGCTCTTATATTCGTCTTCGTCCTCTCTGTCCTCGTCGAGTGGCTGTCTCACTGCAATCTCGTTAAAGACGGATCGAACCGGGTCGTTGCCGGGTTGGTTCAGACGTTTATCCACGCGGTTCGGGTCGGGCTGGCGTATATGGTGATGCTCGCCGTGATGTCGTACAACGGCGGCGTTTTCATCGCGGCTGTGGGTGGGCACGCGTTGGGGTTCTTCTTGTTTGGGAGTAGGGCTTTGAAGAAGGCGGCGCCACCGAATGGAAAGACGTCGGATGTTCCTCCGATGAGCTGCTGAATTACTGTGATATGAATCTGATTTTATGATAATAATTTTGCTCGATTATAAAATTAGGGTTTGGAATTTGGATATTGCAAAACAAGGGAAGCTAAGAAAAATAAGAAGCAAGTGTCGATTCAGGAATATATTTTGATTAGTGTTCGTGTTTATACGAATTTAGTCAGATTCTATATAGTTAAAATATAATTCAGAATCCTTTAGATTTTAAATTATTCTATTGACATTCTAGGAACTTAATTACAAAATAGAAAATGTGCATTAATATCTATTTTGCTTCTCTTTACGTCTTTATTATCTATTGTTCATTAGACGGTGATTAGCAGTGTAACGCCCTAACTTTTGGCACGTTAAATTTCCACGTAAATTTTTTTTTCTTTTTATTTAAACCAATTTTTGTATCAACATAAATTATCGAAAGAAACTAACTTTTATTTATGATAAATTTTATTCCAGCGTTAAAACATTTAAGTAAAACAAGTTGCAAACTGAATTGACCAAAATACCCTTTCAAGTTTACAAATTTATTTAAGATAAACTAAAATCTTAAACTAATCTACGGGTAAGGCAACCAGGTGAATGTCTCCCCTCCAGTAGTCTCCAGCTCTTCCGACACGAACGGTTCCTCTATATGCACTTCTACATCTGGCATGAAATGCCAGGGGCAAAAGAAGTTGCATCGATGAGTAATGAAACTCAGTAGGACAGATTACTCGAAAAACCAAACCCAAGGACATACAACATTCAACAGTTCATATAGATAGACAATAATTAACAACACATGCTGATACCGAATAAAGATAAAAAATAAATACGTCGGGTTAATTATGCTCTTTTTCGCTTTCATTATCTTGTTTAAGTGGGACGACGTCCTGTCACAGACTCACATGGCACGACGGCCGGAGTATGCACGTGGGACTGTATACCCCTTAGCACACCTCGGGGCTTGAACCCGGTAAGCAAGCTGCATGTGAAACTGGTTACCCCTTAGCATACCTCGGAATGACATCCGGTAATCCACCATACACGTGGGACTGGTTACCCCTTAGTATCTTCGAACGACGTCCGGCATCAACCATACATGTGAGACTGGTTACCCCTTAGTATCTTCGAAACGACGTCCGGCATCAACCATACATGTGGGACTGGTTACCCCTTAGTATCTTCGGAACGACGTCCGGCATCGGGCAGTACGACGGCCATACCCGGCATAACCACAAGTTTCAATCTTCAAGTTTCATTAAAGTTGTTCTCTACAACTAACAACGCACTGAAATTTAACATTTACAATCTACACATGTTAGGCATCAATGCATATTAACGACGTTTTCAACTCCCACGAGATCCCATAAGGATTCGAAGACATAATCAAAGCATAGTGGATACATGTGAGAGTGTTCATGTTATCTGGTGAACAAATTACAGAATATAATCATAGCCGATGTACTCGAATGTTACTTTAAACATGCTGGAATTCTGCTCTGTAAATCAACAGGTCGCTCGAGCGGCTAAAACAAGCCTACTGTCCGAATTTGAAATTTAAAAATTTCTGTAGCTCGCTCGAGCGACCTCAAGCTCGCTCGAGCGGCCTATTAAAAAAAATAATTTTTTTTTCGAAAATTCAAAAATTTTCACATCAACCTCGCTCGAGCGGCCCAAGCTCGCTCGAGCGAGCCATCGTCTTCCTCAGATTCTGGAATTTCCAGAACTGAACAATTTCATACGGATAAAACCCTAAAATTTCAATAGAACTACCAACAGATCATAAAATCATGCAATAACAATAAAATTGAACATCCTAAGGTTAGTAGGTAAGCAATCCTACCTCAATTTGATGAAAACGTTAACGATTAGAACGAATTTTGGTGAAGAAACTTCGACCCAACTTTCTCTCTCTTCAAGAACACCTTCAAATTTTTCTGGATTTCTCTCCCAACACTTCACAATACTCTCTCCAACCTTCTGAATTTCGATGGTACGTCTAAAACCCAGCTATTAGCCGTCCTATTTATAGGTTCGAGGGGAAAATCCCTCATAATGTTCAAATTAAAATCCAATTGATTACCATGAAACCCCCAAATTGAATTCCCATAAAATTCCTACTAATTCGTCATCAAATTCGATTTAAATCCGTTTATTTTCCATTAAAACGAAAGGAATCCGAAATTTATTCGTTAATTAATCAGAAAATCTCATTCAATAACCATGAATTCGAAAAAATCCCAAAAGATGCCATTTTCGAAGTTGCTGAAAATGATAGCTCGCTCGAGCACCTATAGCTCGCTCAAGCGGCCTATTAAAATAATATTTTTTATTTTTTATTTTTTTATTTTTTAAAATATTTTATTTTTATTTTTATTTTTAAAACTCCTAACTTAAATAGTAAAATACTCTAAATAAATATCAAATTTTAAATTTTAAATTATTTTAAAATTACGGATTATTACAAGCAATATTCTTACAAAATTATACAAGGAACATGTGTTCGGAGCCAAGAGTGGAGCCAAAAATTTAAGTTAATGACATTAAAGTTTTAATTAAAATTGCATAATAAACCTTTTTTTCTAATAAGCGAATAAAAGTAAATTATTATTTGTATATTTATTTAAAACAATTCTCAATGACTTTTTATTTATGAAAAAATATATGAATGAGTTATTTATTTAATTGAAAGATTAAGATGTTCTTTTTATTATAGATGTGTTAAATATATTAATTAATCAATTTTGACTCAAATACGAAATAGTTTTTCACAATTTGCATATTAGTTTTTCTTGGGTCGTATTCAAATAAAATGCTTGGAATAATTTTAATAGATCAAATTTATTAATTAATCTTACAAAACTCTAATAATAATAAAATTCTTAAAAAATTAAGCGAGATTAAGCGACTCCTCTCAACCCCTGTTAGGGGTGGCAATGGGATAAATCAGGACGAATATTGAGATATTCATATCCTGTATTCAAATTATATCTGATACCCAGTCAGATCCGCTTCCATATTCGTTGGGGATAAGAGTACTTACACCATAACCGCATTAATTCAACGGATAATGGTTGGTAAACGAACCAAATAAATATTCGTTATTTTATTTTTCACAAATTCACCTCGTCTTGATTTGATTCAATCCGTATGTGATTAAAAAATAAAACTCTTATTCATATTTTGGCAAATCAAGCACACAAATACTACATCACACACTATATAACCATGAAAATAAATTCAGCAATTATAAATTTGTAATTGGATTTTTTTAAAGACAAACATTACTAAGTATACCACTAACAAGCCCACAACCAACTTTAAGCACACATCAAGACTTTAAATGTATCGGATGAAGTCGATTACTTTTATAATTCTAAATGGTTTGATTGAAATAGCAGTTTGATTTAGATATTGGTTCGGTTATTTTTGGTTTGATTATTTTCAATTATTGATTTAAACCATATCCTAGCGGATCGGTCAGAGCAAAATGCCATCCCTAACTCCTACTAGGTCTGCCCTTGTGAATCACGGCTCACCTTCGGATTCTAAACTTCTACAGCTCATTAGTTAGTGGTTAAAATTATGAAAAGAATAAGGGAATATAATAAGAGGGGGACATAGTAAGAAGAAGAATTTATTATAAAGGGGTGTATAATTATAAAGGGTTTGTTTGAATATTTTTTAAGAAGAGAGGATATGATAGATATGAGTATGTGAATAATATTCTCGTAATTAATAATGACATTCTTGTGATTAATAATAAAATTTTCATAAACAAAAAGAGGATATAGAAGGTGGATAAGATATGGATAGAGAGAGAGGTGTTCAAATTTTATTCGACTCCAGACGGATTAAATTTGGACCTCCTAACAAATTTTGGATATAACAATTCGAAGTGTCATATCCGAGGTCCAAATCTTATATCCTTCTTTTAGCCTTTGCCAAACGCCACCAACTCTACACAAGTGGTGAACCCAAAGTGCTCCCAAAAGATCATTCGTTGAGGATGAATTTGGCCAAATCTTTTAAAGTCTTGGATCCTAATTTTTTATATTTTAGGTTTTTTTCCTTAAAAAAACTAACAATTCAAAAAAATTTAACAAAAAATAAATCAATATGGTTCACAAAATGCCCCACCCCCGAAAAAAGAAAAGAAAAGGAAAAAAAAAGAAACAAATCATATATCCAAGTCCACAAATGGTTCAAGTAAATCGAAAAAGACCAAATCAAATCGAGCTATTTGAAAAATCAGATCAAATTATGTTTTGATTTGATTCAATTTTTCGGATTTTGCTCACTCCATACTAATAGTAAATTTGAAACTGAATGAAATGATATTTGCGTATCATGTGATTTGTTAGTTAACGAAATGATTCACATAGATTTATTCTAATCTGCTCTTTCGCCTAAAGTTTTTGGTCTTTGTGTATGCTCGTTCTAAATTCTTATTATTTTGACGGTAATTTTATTTTCCAATTTATCTTAAGAATAAGAATTTTAAAAATAGAGAAAAAGTTATAAACATTTAGTAAAAACAAAAAAAAACTTAAAAAAGAAATATTGTCGAAAATAATTGGTCCATTTTGCATAATTCAATTAACCATCGTAATGTTATATTTTAATACATTTTATTACTATATATTCATTCGAACTGATATAGTTAATTTTGAATTTTAAATCTTTCGTGAATTTCATTTAGAAGAATTCTATGATTTCAGAACAATATTCTCAAAAATATCTCCAATTTAAAATTAAAGGCTAAGATTTACTTAAATTTAAAAGTTCACGCACTCAAATAAATCTACACTATTTATTTTGAATTATGAATTTTTTTTTATAAACTAAAGACTTTTGCTTTCATTTAGTGTGTGGCGGCGAGGGTACTAAAAACACTATACGTAAAGTCAGCCGGTGGCCCTGAAAATACCCAGTAATTGCCTTTTTTGTCAGTTTGATAGCAAGATTCTTTAAAGTTTCTTGGTACGTGTGGTCGTGGAAATCTATGTAGTGTGTGGTCATGAAGATTTTGGCAGAGGTTTTCACTTGTCTTTTTCTCCCTTCAGGGACCCATTGGATAGGATTATTTTAGGAAATAAGTTATTGAGAGTGACAAATTATTGAAAAGAATAAGATAAGAAAATGTATATTTTTAAAACGTTGATCTATATTGATATGATGTTTATAAAATTGGTAATAAAAAGTAAATGGTTTGAATGAATTATTTAAAAAAATTACTTGATTTGAATGAAAGATAAATAAGGAATAAAATTATTTTGTAGTTGTAATAAGAAAGAGAGATATTATTCTTGGATAATACCTAGAGATAATTGTTGGGCACCCTCCCCTTGGCCCAAAAATTATTCCCCTCTATCCCTCTTAGGGAGATTATTTTTGAAAGAGTGAAAAATTATCCCCTATATTTTTATACTCCCAAACTATGCTAAACATGTCACGTTATTCGTTTTACCACCTCCAAAAATTATACTTTTTTTTTATTCCCCATCCAAACGTGCCCTTATAGTATTATTATTAGTAGCAACCGAATTTTGTTATGGGTACAAATACGGTATAAATGTGAGAGAGAAGGCCCCGCTCCCCCTCTTCTTCTTCCCTCTCACATTTGTACACTATTTGTACATCACATTTGTACCCATAACAAAATCCCAACCGACCTATGGTTATAAAGAGATAAATAATTATAAATAATTCATTTATTTTTTTAATAAGAAAAACATGATATACAAAGATAACTTAATGATATTTTTATAATTGATAATGATATTTTTGTAATCAATAATGACTTTTATGTAAATAAAATACGGTATAAAATGGAATAAGATATAAACAATGAAAGAGATGAGATAATTTTATTTTCTTTCAGAGGGAGAAAATAATCTCTCGAATACCATATTCGGAGTCTAAAGAAGTAAACTAACCTCGATATGACAAATCTTAGAGTCATGATCTTTAAAAAAAATTTAGATTCTTAGCGTACTGTCATATTTTATTCATCAATATTTTAGAGCCGTAATCTTCAATGATAATTAAAGTTCTGGCTTAGGGTTTTAATCTTCAAGTTTCTCAAATTTCAAAATCAAATATTTAAGGATTTTGATCATGCAACCCTCGAAGTGTCTTCAACTCTCCCATGCAATTCTTAGAATTAAATTTTCAAAGATTTTCAGCATTTCTATAGGCTCTAATGCTCCAGAAAATCTTTATATTTTAGTTGCACTCATGGACTCGTATGCTCTAGAGAAGTATTTTACATGTTTGGCTTGGACCTATAGTTTTCAAGTCCCTCCTTTTTTCGTATGGACTCGTCTGCTACAGAGAATTTTTATTTTTCGGCTTGGAGTTGTAATCTTTAAGTCACATTCTCAAAATTTCTCTTGGAGTCGTAATTTCCGATGATGTTTATAATTTCTAATTGAAATCCTAGTTTTCAAAGCAACATTCTCAAAATTTTCCTTGGAGTCGCAATCTCCAACTATGTCTCAAATCACGGATTGGAATTGTAGTGTTCAAGTCGCATTTTTTAATTTTTTCTTCAACTCATAAGCTCCTAGATATTTCAAATTTCAACTTGGAATCGTGTTTTCAAGTCCTGTTTTTAAAATTTTAAAATCCCCATTGAATCAAAATCTTCATGGAATTTTATAATTTTAGTTTAAAACCATAATTTTCAAGTTTTCTTTCAAATTTTAGAGCCGTAGTTTTTAAAAATTCTCTTGAAATCATAATTTTTAAGTATTTATAAGTCTCATTCAAATTTTAAAATCAAATTTTAAAATCAAAAGTTTAAAATTTTAATGTTTCATCCAACGTATTGGAATCGAATTTCGAGACCATTCATTCTCATAATCAGAATTTTCATTGTCCATATTGAAGTCGTAATTCAAGGAATTTTCAAAATTGAAACCGAATTTTCAAATCACTGAGGTGTAGAAATTGAATTTTTAAAGGCCTTGTTCTCTAAAACCTTGGAATTGAACTTTGGAGAATTTTTCTAAAATGTTCAGAAGTAATTGATTGACCTATTAGCAGGAGTTTTATGAAAACTTCTTCAAATAATTTCGAAAAAGAATAGTCTTTCATTTCAAAGTTGAGCATATCATGATCAAGCCGTAATTTTCAAGCCTTGTTTTCCTTTTTAAAATCAAAATTTTCAAGATTCACAAGTCCAGAGTTAAAACCTTTTAATCAAATTTTTAAAAATTTTCTTGTCAAAGTTCTTAGATTTTCAAGTTATTTTCGAAATCGAATTATTAGAAGCAGTTTTCCTTCAGCAAGTTTTCTCAAGGGTAATTTTCTGAAATTTCTACAAAAGCCAAGCCTCCCAAATGGACAAATGTTACATAATACATACTAATATTCTCAACTGATATGTGAAAATCTACGAATGGATGATGCAAAAGGACGAAGGGAAGCATAATTTGGCGTCTCAAGAAATTCAGAACAAGGCATGAAAAAAATAAAAAAATCAAGCATCAAGCTTCAAAACAAGGAGGATGTGATACCGAAAGTTCAGAACAATTGTCAAGGCAGTTTCACAATGGAGCGCAACAAGATATGATTTCTAGTCGCGGTGAGACAAAACGACATATCTTTTTATCCTTTGCCTGTCTTTTGATATACCGAGAAATCGGAAGGTTACATTTAACTTTGACAAAAGTTATGATAATCTTGTTACCTTGAAAATTAATTCAATTAAGTAAATTAGAGATATCATGATCGATTTGATATAATTTTCAATGGTAAAAAAACACCCACATATGCTATACGCGAGATAAAATAAATTAGCTCAAAATCGAGGCCAACACTTTTACATTAGCCTAGGAGTAAGACCAGCAAGGCTATCGTAGCATAAATCTCAAAACACAGTACACAAATACAACTGATTCATAATATTTCAACCAGTCAAATCACAGTTTACAAAAAGGAGTACACATTTAACAAATATAAGCAAAACATTTCAGTGTCAATCTACATAATTTATGTGCTCGTTTTTCAAAAATAACTAGATTAACCGAGACCCAACCTAACTCTTAGGTGGATTCGAAGTAAGCATAGAACTCTCTAGAACCGATCACGAGTCATCCAACAATGCAAGTGAGCAATTAAGTTTTATTACACGTTCTATGCATGATAGAGATTAAATTTGGTGCACAAATTTTTCTTTTAATCACAAACCACAAGTGCATGTTATATGATAAAAAAAATTATTGCTCCCCGTTTACATAAGAATTATAGCATTGCTAAAATGGAAACTCTTAATCCCTAATCTCATCTTAAGGGAAAATTAAACTCATGTTTTATAAATTCAAATATTTAATCTCATGATCTAATATACTCAAGTTGTAACACATAAAAAAAAGGGTTAAAAGTGTTCAATCCATGAAAAAGTAGCAATTTCCATACTTTCCAAAAATGACCATTAAAAGGGACTAGCTTAAATACCACAAAATTATTAACTTTTTGGTGAATAGAAAAAAATGTATTGTCTTTTTTTACTCCTTCCTCTTTCATAATAGTTATTTTAATTTTTAAATATTTTTTACTTAAAACTCAAATTATGTCAATCTCGCATTTAAGCACGCGGTAATCATACTTTTTTTTAATCTTTTTCACTCACAACGAAAATGCATGATAAGGCATGACATATATGCTTCGAGTCTCACAACTTGATCCAAGTCTAGAGCATTCAAGCTTGGCACGTTTAAAAGCTACTCACTCGTTAGTGTTTAGGGAGCTCCAGCTCTCTAAGGAATTTTTTACATAACAGTGTTCACGAGCTTTAGCTAATCCGAGCTTGTCTCATTTAAGAAACAAGCCTAAATTTATGGATTGAGCTTTGGTGGTTTCTTAAAAAGCTAAGCTCGAACGAGCCTTTACTAAGCCGAGCTTCCAGCTACTTGCGAACGATTCGGTCCGCTTGCCGTTCTAATTTTCAAATAGCTTGGTCCAAAAACATAGGGCTCATGCTATTCGAGGCTTGGATTGGGCTGAACCCATATGTCAAAAAGCCCAGCTCAGCCCAGTTCCATGGGCCGAACTGGTCTCTAACAAAACAGAATGCATGAGGCCCAAGAAATGAACTAGAGATTTCTCAAACGTACCAGAAGGTTCGTCGGACAAAAACGATCATGAGTGCGTGATAAAGTCCCGAAAGTGCTAGAAATCTCATCTCCTTCCTATAAATACCCAACAGCTCATTCCCCAAATTCAATCGAGAAACATTCAAGGAAAAATTTCTGAGCAACCAAGCAAAATTCAAATCCTGCAACCTGAAATCAACATCACTGCAATAGAAAAATGGCGCTGATCCCAAGCTTCTTCGGCAACAGACGAGGCAACAACATCTTCTCCGATCCCTTCTCTCTGGACGTCTGGGACCCCTTCAAAGACAGTCCATTCGCCGAACTTTCTCGGGAGAATTCAGCGTTCGTGAACACTCGTGTGGACTGGAAGGAAACTCCAGAGGCGCACGTCTTCAAGGCCGATCTACCAGGGCTAAAGAAGGAGGAAGTGAAGGTCGAGGTCGAAGACGATAGGGTTTTGCAGATCAGCGGGAAGAGGAACGTCGAGAAGGAGGATAAGAACGATACCTGGCACCGCGTGGAGAGGAGCAGCGGGCAGTTCATGCGGCGGTTTAGATTGCCGGAAAATGCGAAGATGGATCAGGTAAAGGCGGCGATGGAGAACGGAGTTCTGACTGTGACTGTTCCGAAGGTGGAGGTGAAGAAGCCTGATGTCAAAGCAATTGAAATTTCTGGTTGAAATCGGAATCTGCGATTTCTGTTTTGTATGCTGTTATTACTGTCTGGTTTTTGTGTGTGTGTGTGTGTGTGCAGTTTTGAGATGTCTGTGTGTGATGTGAGAATGAAAGAAAATGCAAGTATGTAAATGTGTGGCGTCTACTTATAATTAATGGTAATGTGAGTTTGGTTATGATCCTGTGAATTGTCCGATTGCGAAAGTGTTATAAGGACGGTGATCTGGACGGCTATGAACGGCTAGAAATTAAAAATACCGGTGTGCGTTAGTCAATACTTTTTTTATGTTTAACTAAGTAATTGAGTTTAATTTAAAAAGAATAACAAGAAATTAATATATTAAGATGTTAATTTGAGATTTTATTTTGGTTTGATATGTTCACTATGAGAGAATAAAATTAAAGTAGTATCGATGGGGGTTGCATTATTTTTAATAAATTTCTTCGCTTCTAATAATTCAAGATATTAATTAGAGTAAGATTATAAAATTTATTTGCAAGCTTTAGGTTCTAAACATATATTTAAACCATTGACATCAAATTAATCTTTATGTTAAGATTGGATTTCGAGATCAATACGAAAAGGATGCACAAATAAACGGATACAAACAGATTTAGTTTGTTGACCTGTTGAATTCAAATATTTAAATTAAAATGTCACACTTTAAGGATCCATTTCGCGTAACTAGATTATGGGATTATGGGATTATTGGATTGTTGGACTAAATTATTTGTGGATATGTTGGTTATGTTGTGTTTGGAGCTAGATTAATCCAGATTTTGTCCGTATATAATTTAGCCCAAATGGGGCTAGATTATTTGCTCAATAATCTATACAATCTGAAAAATATAATTACGCTAAATAGGGCCTAAATACATGACTTTACAACACCCTTCCGCACTTCAATTTTATTTGTTGAGATCGGAGAATATCAGACACAATGAATTAAACTTTCATTCATATTAACACAAAGAATAGATTTACAAAAAATTTGGACAGGTTTTTTTATTTTTCTTTAGTCAATCTACCCACTTAAATACCAAGAGCAGAAAAAATTATAAAATTTTATCATTACAAGGGTAAAGACAACTCTACAATTTTAAAATATTGTAAAATTCAATCATTTTTCTTTAGTCAACAGATGCATTATAAAGTATGACATACATGTTTTGGGTCTCACAATTTGATTTGAGTTCTAGAGTATTCAAGTTCAGCATGTTTAAAATTAGGTCTAAGTAGAGTTTGGAGCGAGCCCTAATCGAGTTTAAATTATTGAGCTTGAGCTCATTAGCGTTTAAGGAGCTCTAGCTCTCTAAGATTATAAGATTAAATTTTGGAAAATATTTCTACGTTTATGGGCTTACTCGACCCAAGTTTTGGCTAATCTGAGCTCGGCTCGTTTAAAGAATGAGTAAAAAATTATGGCTTGAGCTCTGGTGGTTTTTTAACAAGTCGAGCTCAAGAGAACCTTTCAGCTACTCACGTACAAATTGATTCATTTGTCGTCCTAATTTTGAAATAGCTTGGTCCAAAAACATAGTGCTCATGCTATTCGAGGCTTGAATTGGGATGAACCATATGTTAAGAACCCTGGCTCAGCCCAGTTCCATGGGCATTCAAGCTATTCGCCTTGGATCCAGCATACAAACTCGTGATGGTATAAATTTTGGGCCTTCACAAAAAGGCCTCTAGTCATATTGGGAGACAAACCAAATACATGGTTTGAGTTCCGACGGGGAACTCTGTCTTCTCGTGATTTCATTATGAACATTCTCTTTTAAATTTTAATTTCTCTTTTCACTCCCTCCCTTTCATTTTAGTCAGAAACACAACGAAAATTCATTTGGTTCTAAGAGAAAAGCACGTACAAACACAAAAACACGACACATAGACTTTTACGTGTTATCACAGATGAAATTGCATACATTTATGGCTCTCACCATTTTTGTTACGTATTAAACGAAGAACAATACAGATATATAGCAACTGCACATATCACCTATATATAACCTAAAATTTAGGTCATCGATTACTGTAATACTCTTGTCTATGTCGAACTTCGTCATCGAAATAACAACCAAAATTGAATTAGATATCATAATTCCAACAGTTCTAATAGATAAAGGTCGAGATGAGAATATCTCCAATTCATTAGCTATATGCATCTCATTAGCAATAATAACAAACATTTTTTTTTTACTCTTCAATCAACTCTTTATAAGGGTAGTCATTTTGCTTCAAGGCTGTTTCACTAGTTACATGTAGCTAGTTTATTCTCACTAGGCAAATTTCAAATACAATTTTTGTTGTCTTTTTATTTTCACATTTCATCTTCAACACTTATTTTTCACTAATTTTGTCTTTTATTAACAAAATATTTCTTTGTAGTTGTAAGTTTATTTTTTTAGAAATATTAATTATTCTCCATGAAAGAGATTTTTTAATCTCTCTATTTTTTAAACTATTTCAGTAATATTTTTATATAATAATGCGAAAATGGAATATTAATTATAATAAATTTATCAAAATAATTTTTGAAATTTTTCTTTTCGAAATTGGTTAAGTTAATTGAATAGATAACAAAATAAAGAGTTTAGTTGAAAATTTGAAATACATAAATAAAAAAATAAATAAGTAAAGTAAAGATTTTTTTTTTTTTTTTAAACGTCAAAGTAAGTAAAAAGTAGGATTAAAGATGCTAGAAGGCTGAAGAAATGATCCAGAGATTTCTCAAACATACCAGAAGGTTCGTCGGACAAAAACGATCATGAGTGCGTGATAAAGTCCCCCGAAAGTACTAGAATTCTCATCTCCTTCCTATAAATATCCAACAGCCCAATTCTCAAATTCAATCGAGAAACATTGAAGGATAACTTTCTGAGCAACCAACCAGAGTTCAAATCTTGCCCCCTGAAATCAACATCAGTGCTATAGGAAATGTCGCTGATCCCAAGCTTCTTCGGCAATAGACGAGGCAACAGCATCTTCTCCGATCCTTTCTCTCTGGATGTCTGGGACCCCTTCAAAGACGTTCCATTCCCCGAACTTTCTCGGGAGAATTCGGCGTTCGTGAACACTCGTGTGGACTGGAAGGAAACTCCGGAGGCGCACGTGTTCAAGGCCGATCTACCCGGGCTAAAAGAGGATATTGAGTGCTTAGCATGGCTCGACAAACAGGGTCCAAATTCAATTATCTATGTAAGCATTGGGAGTTTGGCTTCAATAAATGAAGGTGAACTAGTTGAGACAGCTTGGGGACTGGCCAACAGCGAACAACCTTTCTTATGGGTGGTTCGACCTGGTTCAATTCCTCAATCAGACTGGATGGATCTGTTGCCGGAAAGCTTCAAGAAAGCAACCGAAGAAAGAGGTTGCATTGTGGAATGGGCACCCCAGAAGGAAGTGTTGGGGCATGATGCAGTGGGAGGATTCTGGAGCCATTGTGGTTGGAACTCAACGTTGGAGAGCATTTGCGCAGGGGTTCCAATGATATGCCAGCCGTGTTTTGGCGACCAGAGGCTGAACGCTAGGTTTCTGAGCCATATATGGAGAGTAGGCATAGAACTGGACAATGACTTGGAAAGAGGAAAAATAGAAAGGTCTGTAAGAAAACTAATGTTGAGTAAAGAGGGGGAGGAGATGAGACAGAGGGCAACTGAATTGAAGATAAAGGTTGAGCTTTCCATACAAGCTGGTGGTTCTTCCTATGATTCCATCAATAATCTTGTAGAATATCTTTCGTCCTTGTGATTGCAAAGACCATGAGGCTGTCAGAGTTCGTTCAAATTTCCATTAGTTGGAAGCTGTATATGCATCATTCCTATGCATAGCTAAACTATTTGTATGAAGGAAAATCATACATCCTATGTAAGACTAAATTTTATTTAGTTAATAAACTGGCTCACATATATTATGTATGACACATATGCAATAAGAAATTTAATAGTATTTTATATCTTTAGACTCTTACTTTTATTTGATTGGCCAACAAATGATTTTCAAGACTTCTATCTTGAAGAAAAGAGTACTTAGTCTTCGTAAAATCTAATGGGTGCTTTAACTAGTTCACTGAGTCGTTTGAGTTCTGTACGTATAGATCTGGATATATCGCTTATGTTCATAGATTCGGCTACATCACTGTTGATTATTTTAATATTTGCTTATGATAGATTATAATATCATGATAATTCTATATATTGACATTAATGTTGGTTGTTAATTATAATACCATTCAAAAATTTACATGCTAGTCATGAATTCATTACGTTCAATGATGGCTGAAGATATTGGTTGCTAGTCATGAATTTATTATAATCAATGTTGGCCGAAGATACTGATTGCCTGAAGATTTGGTGGAGATAGGAAAGTTACATGGGAACTCATCAACCTATATGTAATTTCAAGTTGGAGGGTATTGTTTATTAAAGTCTGTGTGGACTCTATCCCTCTCCCTTTCATTTTATAAGTGAAAACCCACCCCGAAGATTTATTTGATTTCGAGAGAGAAGCACGTACAAGCACAACACACAGCATGAAGATTTTTAATTGTTTTTAAAGATAAAATTGGATATATTCATAGCTCATATCAGTTTCATTACTTATTAAATGAAGAAGAATACAAGATATATATCGGTTGTGCATAGCACATCATATATATAACTTAGAGTTTATATTAACAATTACCGTAATACTTTAATCTAGTTTGAACTTTATCATTGTCAAAATGGAATCAAGCTCATAACTCCAACAATACTAAAACTCTGTTTGGAACTTAGGGAAAAGAAGAGAAAGGAAAGGAAAATTAAAAATTTTCCTACTTGTTTGGTTTTTAGCGCATAAGGAAAAGAAAAAATACAAGAGGAAAATAAATAGAATCTTCTTGAAATGAAAAAAGAAAAAGAGAGAGAAAATTTTGAAAAAATTCGAAATACATTTAATTAATTTAATTTTTTTTTCTCCATTTTCTTTTTAAAACCAAACAAAGGAATTTTTTTTTTTATATTTCCTCTCATTTTATTTTCTTTTTCTCCCCTAAGGTTTCTAACAAATGCAGGGACTTTTTCTGAGGTTTTGAAAAATACAAGGACCTCTTCTGGGGTTTTGAAAGATACAATGACCTCCTCTATTTCTAAAATATTTGATTGTTTCCCCCTCCAGTTAATTTTTGGTATATTCTGTTTGTTTTGCTCTTGAATTTGACCATTGTACCCTTTGGTGCATTCAATTCTTCACATTCACTCCCTTAACATTTTTTTCAATAATTTTTTGTATCTCGTAGAAATAACAAAATTCTACGAAAATATTTCCAACGTTGAAAGGCTAAATGTTTCAAAAATATTGAATACTAGTTTGATATGGGTAGAATACTAAAAAAAAAACTAGGATAAAGAAGACAACATAAACATGCATGGTAAAAACATAAAAATCTTGGGAGAAAATACAAAGGATACGGTAGTAATGTTTTGAAAATAATGTGCAATGACGATGGATACATGATAATAAAAGAATATGTCCAACATTGTATGTTAATCTTTCGTTACTATCTGTCACATTTTTATATTCTGCAAACAACTAAATGAAAAAAATTTTGGTCATGGTATGGACTGGGGAGTTTTTTTTTTTTTAAATATTACACATCAACATATATAAAGTAAGTTCCGATCTATGCGTTAAAAGTTATCGTTCTGACAAGTAAGATTCTTACAAACAATGATGCAATAACAATGGTAGCTAACACAAAATAAAATTGTGTTTATTCAAGATACTTGAAAAAAAATGTAAAGAACAATAACCTTTAATGTTCCTAAAATTGTACTCTGACATATTTATTTTGAAGAAAAATAAAATCAATTTACTCCTAAAATAATTTTTTTTCTAATTTTTTTTTAGTATTCTACCCTTATCGAACACGTATATAATATTTTTGGAGTTTTTAGCCGTTCAACATTAGAAATTTTTACACACAGTTTTGTTATTTGTACGAGGTTACTTGCATTTTTCAAAACCTTATAGAAGGTCTTTGCATTTATTAGAAACCTCAGGAGAGGTCAGTGCATTTTACCCATTAATTTATTATTATTTTCAACCCAAGCCTACTTGCTAAAAAAATGGAGAGAACATAGCGGAAAGTTAATTTTTTAGGTAGCTGTATCGATCTTTCATATATAAATCTGAAAAAAAAACAAAACAAAAAAAAAAAACACAAACCCACGTTAAACAGACTTCAATTCAATGCATCAGTTGGCCGTCCAATTCAGCCTTGTCACAAGATAATTGCTAATAACCATTATCATGGACATTACAATGACCCACTAGTCACCCAAAGCATTTAATAATCAAGCCAACCTAATACACCTCCAATAATTATGTTAAAAAATACAGCGTAGTTCGAATATTAGTCATCTAGACAGAAGATCTCAAGGTGACTTGTGGCATACTAATATATGAAAGACTAAATGCAGTGCCATTACTTCCAACAAAAATCAAAGCAAACATCTCTATTATAAGTTTCTGGGCATTGAGAAGGGCATTTTCACAAATCAAGTGTGTGTGTGTGTGTGAGAGAGAGAGAGGGAGGGAGAGAGAGAAATGGAGAATCAAGGTAAGAAACATCAGCGATTAGTGCTAGTCCCATGTCCATTCCAAGGCCACATAAATCCATGCTTCAGCTAGGTTCCATCCTTCACTCCAGGGGCTTCTCCATAACCATAGCTCACACACAGTATTTGAACTCTCCCAATCCATCCAACCACCCTCACTTCGTCTTCCTGTCCATACCGTATGGCATATCTGAGACTGAAGCCACCACTTTGGATTTTCTTGCTCTCATGACTGCACTTAACAACAATTCAGAGGCACCTCTCCGGGAACATTTAACTCAAATGATTGAACAGGAGGAACAGATGGGTAAAGTTACATGCATCATCTATGATGCAATCATGTACAAGGCAGAAGCCGTGGCGAATCAACTGAAGCTTCCAAGCATCATATTGAAGACAAGCAGTGTTGCTACTTCTCTAGCTTTTGATGCATTTCCCCAACTTCACGCAGAAGGTTATATTCCCCTACAAGGTTTGTCTTCTCACCCACTAGTCTTAAATTTCCCAAACTCCAGGACCCGTGTCTCAATAGACGACCTTTTCGGTGTGTTGGGTCACGATCGTGTGACTGCAAGTGCATTGAAACATGGGTCAGGGTGTTTTGGGGCTAGGAGTCTCATGTTTTGCCACTTTGAGCTCTTTTACTAAATGCCCTAAAAAATCATTGCCACAGACTCAAAGGAGCGAGACTTGGTGCCAGTACTTCATCCTTTCAGGTTTAAGGATCTACCCATGTTCGATTATCTTGATTTAAAAGCCTTGCTACGATTTATAGCTTCCATATCGCGAATCAGAACGTCATTTGGAATAATTTGGAATACGGTGGATTGTCTTGAACACTCACCACTAAAAGAACTCCATCAGAAATTTCAAGTTCAATTTTTCTCAATGGGTCCACTTCACAAAATTGCCCCACCCTCCTCTAGTAGCTTGCTAAAAGATGATATTGAGTGCTTAGCATGGCTCGACAAACAGCGTCCAAATTCAGTTATCTACGTAAGCATTGGGAGTTTGGCTTCAATAAATGAAGGTCAACTAGTTGAGACAGCTTGGGAACTAGCCAACAGCGAACAACCATTCTTATGGGTGGTTCGACCTGGTTCAATTCCCCGATCAGATTGGATGGACCTGTTGCCGGAAAGCTTCAAGAAAGCAGCCAAAGAAAGAGGTTACATTGTGGAATGGGCACCCCAGAAGGAAGTGTTGGGGCATGACGCAGTGGGAGGATTTTGGAGCCATTGTGGTTGGAACTCGACACTGGAGAGCATTTGCGCAGGGGTTCCAATGATATGCCAACCGTGTTATGGGGACCAACGGCTGAACGCTAGGTTTCTGAGCCATATATGGAGAGTAGGGATAGAACTAGATAATGGGTTGGAGAGAGGACAAATAGAAAGGACTGTAAGAAAACTAATGTTGAGTAAAGAGGGGGAGGAGATGAGGCAGAGGGCAATTGAATTGAAGATGAAGGTCGAGCTTTCCATACAAGCTGGTGGTTCTTCCTATAATTCCATCAATAATCTTGTAGAATATCTTTCATCCTTGTGAGGCTGTTGGAATAAGAAATTTAATAGTACTTATATCTTTAGGCTCTTACTTTTATTTGATTGATCAATAGATGATTTTCAAGACTTCTATTTTGATGAGAAGTACTAGAAATTACACCATGATGAAACGGATTTAAGATCGTCCCCGGCTAACCTGCAAAAGGAACTTGACACCGGTGTGGTATCTTGCCAACACCCCTCTGATGCCTAAGTTAGCTTAAGGATGGAGGAATAAAGCAGAAAGACCGTATGGGTAAAATTGGGCAGAATGTACGTACCTTGTACCATAGAGCTGCCTCCATTATATAGAGATATCGTTGGAGACAAATTAGGAAAGGACGTGGTCCACTCCTGATTTGGTGGAGTAAATCAAGGCTAGTGGCCTTTGATTTGGTAACCGAATCCCCAACAATCACCCTTGCCTTAAATAACGGGAGCGGGTGAAGATGGTGCGTAAGATGTGGAGAGATCTTTGGGATCTTCCTTTCCTAGTGGAATGATACGTTTTAGGCGGATAGATCCCAGGAATTCCGGAGAGTTATTCAGCGGAATAGGTCCGACAATGGCTGGGCTGAGCAGATCAAACAGTGGCTGAGCTGAGGATACCCAGACATTAACTGAGCTGAGGAGACCGAGACACTGGCTGAGCTGAGGAGACCGATCTGAGCGGACCAGAAAATACTTACCGACCGACCAGAATACTAACCGGCTCAGTCTGTACGTCATGACCTATCAGCTACTCCCCTATTTCCGAACGGTTGGCCCGCTTTAAGAGAGGAAATATCAACGGTCTGGTGCATTGAATTATGACGGCTCATACCTTGCCTGGGTTCATACGCCGCATTTAATGCTGTGTCAGAAACGCTTGAGTGCTTGGAGGCGGCGTTTAATCTGGGAGTGCCATGTGTGTTTAATCAACGGCTCACATTTGAAGGTTCATTATGGAGGCTCTATAAAAGGGATCTGTTAAGACTTATCAGGGTTTCTCTCTCGTCGTTCCAACAGCATACCAGGTTTTTACGAACTCCTGCCAGAAACTGCCTTCTGCCCTTCGCTTCAGACTATCGCCGTTCCTGTAATCTAGGTACGCTTGGGCCGTTTTCTTTCTCGATTCTGGCTGGTAACAACTTTGTTCCAGACCCTAGGGGTTTAGGACATTCCTGGGCATTCTTTTTCCTCAGGCTCTGTCGTTACCTGCACCACTATTCCGACTGCCCTTTATTAGGAGAATTCGCCCACTCCCCAGCCGTTTCATGATATTACCGGGATATTTTTGACATCATTAAGCCGGCCGTCCCTGATTTCCATAGAATGGGCTCTAGACGAGTACAGGTTAGGATGTCTGTACCAACCCCTTCGCGAAGGGACGCCACTCAGGCTGACCGTCCAGAACCAATAAATCCCGTAGATTGCCCAGAGCCTCGAGGTGTGGCCTTACACCTCAGGCCTATAGAGGCTGACCGAATAGCCTCGACGGTGACCGAGGCCGATCTCGCCGTCCTGAGGGTGAAGTACCAAATTCCCGCTTCAGTTCATCTGAGAGTCCCTGGTCCGAACGAGAGGGCGAACGCCCCCAGGTTCGATGAGCTGAGCCTCTACGTAGCAGATTTCGAGGCCGGGCTGAGGCTTCCCTTCCATCCCTGCATAAGGGAGGTCCTCTGGTTCTTGGGGCTATCCCCAGGACAACTCTTGCCCAACGCCTGGCGAATCCTGGTCAGCTGCAGCGTGCTCTGGGCAGCTGCCACAGAGGACAAGGCCAGGCTGACCCCAGAAGCCTTCCTTCACTGCCACCAAGTGAGCATGGCTGCTCAGGGGTGGTGGTACTTCTCCCGGAGGGACAGCACAGCTCCTGCAATCGAAGGCCTCCCCTCAGCCAACAAGAGGTGGAAGGACAAGTTTTTCTTCCTCTCAGGGGAAGGATGGGAGTTCCCTGCTTGGGAAGAGCGAACGAGCGCTTCCAAGATCCGCGTGTTCTGGGGAGAAGTTCACCCATCCCGTGAGCACTGACCTTCCGCGCCTGTTTGGTTTTTCCTTTGCTTTTCATTTATTATGCTTTTCATGGCTGACTTTTCATTACTGTATTCTGAACAGGAAAACAAAGGCCGGGGATCACTGCTGAAGTCAGAGCGCACCACGATCGACAATTTCCTCACTGGCGACGATGAAGCTCCTCCTCCCCTGGCCATGGTCGACCCAGCCGTGGTCCTAGCTGAGGAGATTTTGCTCAACGCAGCTGACAAGCTGCTAGAGGAGATTGCTGAGGACGTTCTTAGGAATTCACCTCCTAGCACCGATCAGGCGGTCGACCCTCCTGCCCAAGGCCAGCTTCCTTCCGCTGATCAGCCTCTTGCTCCCGGGCCTGCTGAAGAAAATAATTAGTCTTTTCTTTTACTTCTTTTCTTTTGTATCTTACATTCGCTTTCACAGTGCTTGTAAAAACGTTTCAATGAATAGAAATGAGAACTTTCATTTGTCATGCTTCAGCCGAGTGAATAGCTCTCTTCTTTTCTGTACCATCTCTGTTTTTATGTGCGATATCTTGACAAACAACTTAAGAAATACAACTTAAAGTTGAAGAATTTCCTTCTCGCGACACTTTGTTTGCCTTTGAGGCTTGTTTGTTGGGCAGATGAAGCTGCTCGGATACCTGGTCCCGGAGGACATGGCTGAGCAGTCGAGGCTGCTCGGATGCATGGTCCCGGAGGACATGGCTGAGCAGTCGAGGCTGCTTGGACGCATGGTCCCGGAGGACATGGCTGAGCAGTCGAGGCTGCTTGGATGCATGGTCCCGGAGGACATGTTCTGAACAGACGAGGCTGTTCAACCAATACGTTTAGTTATCTTCAGACATAATTCAGACAACTTCATAGAGATAATAATCCGTCCATCTTGACTGGACTTGTAATAAATTTGATAATTCCTGTTTACATACAAAGACGGGACAAGGAAATAATAACGAAATAAGACAATAAGGATGAACACTTGGCCAATATTATTGAAAATACTTCTTTAAATGCTCAGCATTCCAGGGTTGGGGGAGCTTTTTCCCTGACAATGTAGCTAAACGATAGGCCCCAGCCTTCACGTGCTCAGTTACTTGGTAAGGACCTTCCCAATTTGGCCCCAGATGCCCAATCCTCTTCCCCGTGGGATCTACTTTCTTCAGCACCAACTCCCCAGTTCTGAAACTTCTTTCCCTGACCTGACTGTTGTAGAATCTGGCCAATTGCTGTTGATAAGTGGCCATTTTAATGGCTGCTCTTTCTCTCTTTTCTTCTAGGAAGTCTAATCCCTCCAAGAGTCCCTGTCGGTTCTCTTCCTCTTGGAAATCCCGAGTTCTGTGGCTGAGCAGCCCAATTTCTACAGGAATTACTGCCTCCACCCCATAAGCCAAAGAATAAGGGGTTTCTCCAGTCGCTGTGCGCGCGGTCGTTCGATAAGCCCACAGGACACTGGGCAACTCCTCTGGCCAGTCTCCCTTTGCAGCTTCCAATTTCTTCTTCAGGTTTTTCTTGATTGTGCGGTTTGTGACTTCAACCTGCCCATTGGCCTTAGGATACGCTTTGGAAGCATAGTGGACCTGTATTTCCCTCTGCTCACAAAATTCCTGAAATTGGTCATTATGGAACTGCTTGCCACGATCAGTGATGATCACCCTGGGTAATCCAAACCTGCTGATAATATTCTTCCAGATGAAGTTGATGGCCTTCTTCGTAGTAATGGTGGCAAGGGGCTCAGCTTCCACCCACTTGGTGAAGTAGTCTACAGCCACAATAGCAAATTTATTCTATCCCTTGCCTATAGGAAGAGGCCCAATTAGATCCAATCCCCACTGGGCGAACGGCCAAGGAGAGGGGATTGGAGTTAACAAAGTGGGAGGATGGTGAAGAATGTTGCCAAACTTCTGGCATTTCTCACACTTCTGGACCATCTGCATTGCGTCGCTTTGCATGGTAGGCCAGTAATACCCTGTTCGGACCAATTTCTGTGCCAATGCTCTGCCCCCAGAATGATTTCCGCAGGATCCTTCATGGATCTCTCTCATAGCATATTCAGCTTCCTCTGCAGTCAGGCACCTTAGCAATGGGAATGAATAACTTCTGCGATACAAAACTCCATCTAGGCACAGGTATTTAGCTGTTCTTAACCTCAGTCGCCTGGCTGAATCTTTGTCAGTGGGCAGTACACCCCTTTCCAGGTAATCAATAATGGGGCTTGCCCAAGAATCTTTGTAGTCAACAGCAGCCACCTCCTGAACAGGTAATTCCACACTTGGTCTTTCCATCCTCTGGATTGGGATAAGGTGACTGAGGGCTTCTTCTCGAGCTGTGGCTAGTCGTGCGAGCTGATCTGCTTCCGCATTTTCCTCACGGGGAATCCTCAACAGCCTCAAAGTGTCAAAGGCTTTCTGGAGATGTTGGACCCTATCTAGGTACAATTTCATTCTGTCTTCCTTGGCTTCATAATCTCCCAGAACCTGTCCTACCACCAACTGGGAGTCACTACCCACAGTAAGGTCTTTGATTCCCAAGGATTTTGCCAGTTTGAGCCCAATCAGAAGTGCCTCATACTCAGCTTCGTTGTTGGTAGCTTTAAAACTAAATCTGATGGCATAGAGAAGCTGGAGTTTGTCCGGAGAAATTAGGATGATCCCTGCTCCACTGGCCTCTGTATTCACAGAGCCATCAACATAGAGGAACCAGCCCATTGGCTCCTCAGCCCCTGGGCCCACTGGTTCAGCTGGCAGGGCATTTGAAGCATCTGGTGGTGAGAATTCTGCCATAAAATCGGCAAGGGCTTGTGCCTTAATGGCTGTTCTAGGACAGAATTCCAAGTCAAATTCTCCCAGCTCCACAGACCACTGGATTAGCCTCCCAGATGTCTCAGGACTGTGCAACGTCTTTTTAAGCGGCTGGTCGGTCATAACTTTGATGGGATGTGCTTGGAAATAAGGCCTCAATCTCCTTGCTGCTGTTACCAAGGCAAAGGCCATCTTCTCGACCTGAGGGTACCTGGTTTCAGCGCCCCTTAATGCTCTGCTAGTATAGTAGACTGGATGTTGTATGCTGGCTTCCACTCTTATCAGTACTGAACTCACTGCGTGAGGTGAGACAGCTAAGTAAATGTATAGATCCTCCCCCCTTATGGTACGGTTGAGGAGGGGAGGAGTCATCAGATATCCTTTCAGTTCTTGAAAGGCCATCTCACACTCCGGCGTCCAATGGAAAGCTTTCCTTAGGACTTGGAAAAACGGACGGCATTTATCGGTAGCTCTGGAAACAAAACGATTGAGGGCTGCAATGCACCCCGTGAGCTTTTGCACCCCCTTAATTCCCCTGGGAGACTCCATATTAAGGATGGCGCTGATCTTTTCAGGATTGGCCTCTATACCCCTCTGGGACACCATGAATCCCAAGAACTTTCCCGAACTGACCCCAAAGGCACACTTGCTCGGATTGAGTTTCATCTGGTACTTTCGCAGCGCCTCAAAGGCTTCTCTGAGGTCTTCCACATGACTTGACCTCCTCAGGCTCTTAACCAGCATGTCATCAACATAAACCTCCATATTATGACCTATCTGCTCCTTGAACATTCGGTTGACTAGCCTCTGATAGGTTGCTCCAGCATTCTTAAGCCCAAAGGGCATCACCTTGTAGCAGTAGAGTCCTCTAGCCGTGATGAAGGAGGTTTTCTCCTCATCTTCAGGATGCATCTGGATTTGATTGTAGCCAGAAAAAGCGTCCATGAAACTAAGCAACTCGTGACCAGCTGTAGAATCCACTAGGAGATCAATCCTAGGTAAGGGGAAGCTGTCTTTAGGGCAGGCTTTGTTAAGGTCCTTGAAATCTACACACATCCTCCATTTTCCCTTCGGCTTAGGGACAAGCACCACATTGGATACCCACACTGGGTATTTCGCTTCTCTGATAAACTGGGCCTCCTCCAATTTATCCACCTCTGCGGCAATGGCTGCATTGCGCTCTGGAGCAAACGTGCGCGTCTTCTGCTTCACTGGACGATGAGCCTTGTCCACACTTAATCGATGAGTGATGATACTGGGATCTATGCCTGGCAGATCTCTGTGTGACCAGGCAAAGACATCTGCATAATCTCTTAGGAATTTCACCAGAGCAGCCTTCTCCTCCGGTCTCAGACCTGAATCCAAACGGAACGTCTTCTCAGTCTGTCCTTCTACCACAGGCACCTCGACCAGTTCCTCAACTGGCTCTCCTTGCTGGAGCTTCTCCTCATCCCTTGCGTCAAGCCCACTGACTGAAAGGGCTTCTCTTGTCTTTATCGAAGTGATATAACACTCCCTTGCCCTCTTCTGATCTCCTCTGACCTCTCCAACACCACCAGCTGAAGGGAATTTGAGTTTCAAATGAAATGTGGAAACCACTGCTTTGAACTTATTGAGGGTCTGCCTATCCAATATCACGTTATAAGCTGAAGGGCAATCCATCACCAGGAAATCCACCAAGGCAGTGGCATTCCTTTGCTCATCTCCAATCACGATAGGCAAGGAAACCACGCCCAAGGGATGGGCTGTCTCTCCAGAAAAACCGACCAGAGGAGAATGCACAGGCCTAATACTATCTCTCCCCAGCTGCAGCTTCTCAAAAGCAGGTAAGAAGAGGATATCTGCTGAGCTCCCTGTATCCACGAGAATCCTCCTCATTGTCCAGTTGGCGAGGAGAGCTGTGATCACCAATGGGTCATCATGAGGATAGAGTACTCCTTCCTCGTCCGCTGCCGTGAACTGGATGGCTGAATCCGTCACCCGCGTGCGCTTGGCTGGTCTCTCTGCATTGAACACTTCCCTGGCATAGGTTCTCCGAGCAGCCCTGGTATCTCCACTAACTCCTGGTCCCCCAGAAATCGTGTTTATTTCCCCTACGGGGCGATGAGGAGGAGGGGGAGGAAGAGTCCTCTCATGCCTTTGATCAGCTGGCCCAGCAGCTTGTCCTGCCCCTTGATTAAACTCCCCTTCCCTACGAACAAATCGTTGGAGACGTCCTCGTTTGATCAACCCCTCAATCTGTTGCTTCAGCTCAATGCAGTCATCCGTATCGTGCCCATGATCACGATGGAAACGACAGTACTTCTGGCGAGAACGTCGCTCAGCCGGTGTTTTCATCTTTCCTGGCCACTTGAGCTCAGGATACTCACTTATCTCCTGCAGCACCTGATTGACTGTTGCGACCAGGGGAGTATAGTCTTGGAATCTCCTATCTGGCCTCCCCCGCTGGGGAGAATCTCGTCTGTCAGTTCTCCCCCTCTGGGGAGAATCTCTTCTGTCCATTCTCTTCCCTCTCGGGTAGTCCTCAATCCTAGACTGCCCAGTCTCTTTCCTTCGTTTACTCGGCTGAGGGGGCCCTGTCTGGGGGGCAGAAGCTTCCCTTTCGCGATTGCGATGGGCAGCAAGGGTGTCCTCTGCGTTCATCTGTCGCTGAGCCCGCATCATGAGCTCAGCCATGTTGGTCGGTGGCTCTGCAGATAAGGAAAACAAAAACTGACCTGGTCTGAGCCCTGACATGTATGCCGCGATGGCTACCTGATCATCAGCATTATCCACCTGCATGGATTCCTTGTTGAACCTGGTTGTGAATTCCCTAAGTGTTTCCCCCTTAGCTTGCTTAATATTGAGCAAGTAAGTGGCTGGCCTCCTGTATCGTTGACCAGCAATAAAATAACTTACAAAGAGGCGACTGAGCTCTTTGAAAGTACTGACTGTGTTGGGAGCAAGTTTGTTGAACCACATCCGAGCGGCTCCTCGGAGAGTGATGGGAAAGGCCCTGCACATAATGGCGTCAGGTACCGCCTGAAGGTGCATAAGGGACTTGTAAGTTTCCAGGTGATCAAGAGGGTCTTTTGTCCCGTCAAAGATATCGATCTGAGGGACTCTGAATTTTGGTGGGAGGGGCACCGCCATCACATCATCAGTGAAGGGAAGTTCAGTGGTCTGCACCAACTCATCCACAGAGGCTGGAGCTTTGGCCTTCATCTGTTTCGTCAGGTTATCCAACTGTGTCTTCATCTGGCGCATCTGATCGTCATAAGACCTTCAGGAAATGTGGAACCGGAAAAAGTTCCATAATGCGGTGCTGCAGCATGGCTGCTGGTCTCCCCATGCCCCCCAGTAACGTCAAAGTCTACGCCAGCCATTCCTGGGGCAGGGGGATCAGCCATCGGGGCCAATGGCGGTGGTGGGTTTCTAGTAGGAGGTTCAGGTTGTAGGCGCTGCAGTAAGGCCTGATTCTGCTCCAGAATGCGCTGCATCCCTTGCGTCAACGTCACCACGTCCTGACGGAGGGCTTGATAATCAGCAGCGGTTGCAACAGGTGGAGCAGAATGAGCATTGTTATCGTTGGAAGCCATTGAGCGGGTCAAGACCATAAATCCGATCAATCAATAAATTTCTAATCGTTCCCACAGACGGCGCCAACTGATGAAACGGATTTAAGATCGTCCCCGGCTAACCTGCAAAAGGAACTTGACACCGGTGTGGTATCTTGCCAACACCCCTCCGATGCCTAAGTTAGCTTAAGGATGGAGGAATAAAGCAGAAAGACCGTATGGGTAAAATTGGGCAGAATGTACGTACCTTGTACCATAGAGCTGCCTCCATTATATAGAGATATCGTTGGAGACAAATTAGGAAAGGACGTGGTCCACTCCTGATTTGGTGGAGTAAATCAAGGCTAGTGGCCTTTGATTTGGTAACCGAATCCCCAACAATCACCCTTGCCTTAAATAACGGGAGCGGGTGAAGATGGTGCGTAAGATGTGGAGAGATCTTTGGGATCTTCCTTTCCTAGTGGAATGAAACGTTTTAGGCGGATAGATCCCAGGAATTCCGGAGAGTTATTCAGCGGAATAGGTCCGACAATGGCTGGGCTGAGCAGATCAAACAGTGGCTGAGCTGAGGATACCCAGACATTAACTGAGCTGAGGAGACCGAGACACTGGCTGAGCTGAGGAGACCGATCTGAGCGAACCAGAAAATACTTACCGACCGACCAGAATACTAACCGGCTCAGTCTGCACGTCATGACCTATCACACCATGATTAGAAAATTAGTCATCTCTCTACTTATAAAAGAGTACCTAGTCTTTCATCTCTTCTATAGTAATTACTAAATAGATGTGAGAGAGAGAGAGAGAGAGAGAGAGAGACGCCTTTCACCTGAATCGTTTGAGTTTTGTAATAATAGATTTGGATATGTCGCTCATGTTCATAAATTCGGCTACGTCGTTCTTGGTTATTTTAATTTCTAATTATGATAGATTATGAGATCATCAATTGACATTAATGTTACTTGTTAATTGTTTAATACCATTCAAAGATTTATCATGAATTTATTACATTCAGTGATGGCCGAAAATATTGATTGCTAGTCATGAATTTATTATATTCAATGTTGGCCGAAGATATTGATTGCCTAACAAAAAATGCGGTGTCCAATAATTCCAAGGGTCGTTAGCTTCTCTGCAGGCTGTTTTTCTCTATTTAAAGCTTGTATTTTGTGGAATTTAATTAGGTGCAGAGGCATTCGCATGGTTTGGCTTTTCTAATTGTCTGGTGGTGATGATTGGGTTGCTCAATTTACAGTAGAAAATAGCTGAAAGGTACTGTATCAAGCTACATGTTTTCAACTCAAGAAACACAAACAATACAAGGATGAGTTTAAAACATCAGAAACCAATGAGTATAACTGAATATATTATAGTATATGTTCAAACTCTTAATTCAGAAATATGTACTGAGGACAAGAATTGGAGGAGATGAGGCGGTGGGCACAGGGCAGTTGATTTGAAGGTGAATTGTTGGGCTTTTCTATAAAGAAAAAGCAATTCTTCATACAACTCTTTTTGAAGGATTTGGCAGGGTATATAAATTCATGTTACCGGAATCGGAAAATGTATTCTATTCTTACAGTAGGTTTGAATTCCACACTTATTATTACTATGTCGCGTTTGAGTATTAGTGTCACTGTCTTTTTATCAATTGTTATCAAGTTCGATTGGTACGTACTGTACCAAAGAAATGGTACCATCAACCGCATGTACCATGCCAAAAAACTTATCGGGCAATCAGAGTTGATCTTGAGCACAAGTCGACGAAGCCACCACTTTGGCTCCCAAAAAAGTCCTTAAAATATGGCCCCAAAACATTTGGATCTATTTAATATATAAATTAGTTTTAAGTTTGTTTTTATATAAAATAGACCCAATTTCTTAAGGATCCAGATAAGTCTTGTGCCAATATTGCAATAAATAAGAAGTCGAGGCTTATTTAAAAGCAAAATCCTATACTTCTCTTGTTTCCCTTCTAGAACCTTTTGTTTTGATGCATAGCCAGAGTTTCAAGAAAAGAAAAACAAAAGAATATCGATAATGGTGTAACAAAGATTATAGTCTAAGAAAACTATTATTCATAAAAATCTATTTAAGTATATAATTTTTTAGGTGTTTTCGGTTTATTTACAAAATCTACAAACCTTTTAATTTTTTAGGGCCTAGTTGACCTAATGAAAGCATGTTGGGCCGAGCTGGGCTATTACATAAGAAAATGTATTAGGCCTATGCAATGACTAGAGCTTTCTCAAACGTGCCAGAAAGTTCGTCGACCAAAATCATCTGCGTGTGTGATAAGCCGCGAAAGTACTGGAATCCTCCTCTGCTTCCTACAAATACCCAACACGTCCCCAATTTCCGCAACGTACACGAATAACTTTCCTGGGCCCTGGCAACAAAACAGAGCTTCATCAAATACTATACCCTATAACCAAATAATGTCGCTGATCCCAAGCTTCTTCCGCAACCGACGAGGCAGCAGCACCTTCTCCGATCCCTTCTCTCTGGACGTCTGGGACCCCTTCCGGGAATTTCCGTTCCCGGAGCTTTCTCGGGAAAATTCTGCATTCGTCACCACACGAGTGGACTGGAAGGAAACTCCTGAGGCGCACGTGTTCAAGGCCGATTTACCAGGGCTGAAGAAGGAGGAAGTGAAGGTCGAGATCGAGGACGACAGAGTTTTGCAGATCAGCGGAAAGAGAAGCGTCGAGAAGGAGGAGAAGAACGATACCTGGCACCGCGTGGAGCGCAGCAGCGGCCAGTTCATGAGGCGGTTCAGGCTGCCGGAAAACGCGAAGATGGATCAGGTGAAGGCTGCGATGGAGAACGGAGTTTTGACCGTCACTGTTCCTAAGGTGGAGGTGAAGAAGCCTGACGTTAAGGCCATTGAAATCTCTGGTTAATTAGGCTATGCAATGATCTAATGTATTGTGAAGAGAGTTTGTGTATGTAAGAAACTGATAATAGCTAATGTGTATTTTGTGAGTGGTAATAAATTGGGTTATGCTTTGGAAGGTAATGATTGCTACTTGTTATTGAGATGTTAAATTAAAAATTTTTAAAATATCCGTAAACTATCAATTTCATTTACTTAGTCCCTTTTCAATTCGGACTTTATTTAGTCTAATTACTAATATCTATTTAAGATCCGTTAAGAGGGAGATTTATTCCGTTAGAAGGGTACTTCCGGTGCAAATTATTTAGTATCCAAACTAAACCCCTTGTCTTTGCAACTATTTTTGCTGAAGAGGCTTTTATTGTTGGTTGTGCTGAATGGTTGTGCTGAATGGATTTGCTGAAAAAATGTGGTGTTTAGTTTGGATACTAAATAAATTATACTGAAGCTTCTTCTAACAAATTAAAGTAGCAAATAAATCCTCCTCCTAACGGATTATAAACAGATGTTAATAATTGGACTAAATAAAGTCTAAATTGATAATTTAGGGACTAACTAAATGAAATTGATAGTTCAGGGACATTTTAAAAATTTTGAGCATAACTTAGGGATAACGTAAATATTTTACTGTTCAATTTTTTTAAGGAAATAATAGTATTGCATCTTACGTCTTTTTAGGCAATAAGAAATGATATTGAAATATGAAATTGTGGTTATAGGTTCCATATTGAGTCCTTTGGGACTAGAGACTTTAGGCTCTCTTTTGTTAAATCTCTTAGCATTTGGAGGTGAAGAAGCCTGATGTTAAGGCCATTGATATTTCTGGTTAAATGAGGCTATGCAATGATCTAATCATCTAATGTATTGTGAAGAGACTGTGTGTGTGTGTGTAAGAAACTGAGAATGGCTAATGTGTATATTGTAAGTGGTAATAAATCAGAGAGGATTGAGATTGGGTTTTTAATGGCGGTGGCGGTACTTCACATTTTTAAACATAAAAAATAATTATAATTTAAATATTTGGGACTTTTGTTAATCTTTTTTAGATTTCCTTCATCAAGACAAGTAATTAACAAAAAAATTGATATAAATTCATACAGATTCAAAAAGAAAATGGCATTAATATCAAAAAATTTGGTTAAAGGAGACTTGAAATGACACTACAAAAGCTATCTATGTGATTTTAATAATCAGTAATATTTTTTTCAAAAGGCAAAGAATACAATTTTTTTTTTAGAATAATCAAAAAGTTGTCTTTTATCATTCAAACACCATCTTCAAATCTCCATTACTTTCACTACGCATAATCGAAACTTGGTGGTTTCTGATTCAATTATTTGTACTACGCATATATTTTGTTTGACTGCGTTTGTGCAAACGTAGTCTGAAAGAATACAAGTTCGACTTGGTTGTATGTTGAAGGTACATTTATTGTAACTCAGTGCACATCTCGGTGGAGACTTATATTATAGTTAGAAAAGCGACACCGTAACGCGCCACGAAGTATCATAATTTTTCGTACTATTATAACAGATTTCATCGCCGATAACCAACCTAAAAATAGTTTCTTGCCAACACATCTTCTCTACCCTTCTTATTAACCAAAAAAATTGGTTAATTTTTTCTACAAATAAGCCAAAAGCATAAAAATACCGAGACTCCAAATGCACCCGAACAGTTGGACTAAATTGGTTGTGAAATTAATATTCAGTATCAAAGAAAAGGATTTAGAGCGACATAAATTAGGTTAGAACATGTGATATAAATAAATGAAAAGGACAAACATTGTAGTTTGATGTTTTTAATATCTTAAAAATATTTTTTATTTCTCTTTATTTATTTTTATAATTATTATTTAATTTTTACGAATTATTAATTAGTCTTGATGAAAAATAAAAATAAAAAATTATTTAGAAAATTTAAAAAAAATTCATTAGACAGAGATAACCTAAAGGCCGTTCTACTATTTTTTTTTTTGTTTTTCTATAATTTTAATGTATAACTTTTACTGTTAAAACCTAAGCATCACTAATTCAGGGAAAGTTAAAAGGAAAATAAAAAACTACAAACAAATAATAAAAGGGTAAAATGTACTGATCTTCCCTAAGATTTTTAACAATTGCAGAGATATCTCCTTAGGTTTCAAAAAATACAATCACATCCTTTACTTTTGAAACTATTAGATCATTATTCTTAAGCTGTTAGTTTTGTCCTTAAATTTAATCATTTTTCCCTCCTTCATACTCACTTCCTTAATATTTTTTCAATAATTATTTTTGAGATTTAATATTTTTGACCAAAAGCAAATATCTCGTAAAAATAATGAATATGCCATAGAAAAATTTATAACGTTAAAAGACTAAATGTTTCAAAATATTTTATGCTTGCTCGATAATGGTGTAATAGTAAAAAATTACGAGAATTTTTATTTTAGAAATAATTAAATTTAATTTTTCACCAATTTAAAGAAGTAAACAAGATTTTTAAATTAGTGTCAAGATTTTTAAATGCTATGTGCGATTTTTTTATTTTTTAAAAATGTTGACACCAAAATTATTTCTTTCTTACTCCTTTAAATTGAAGAAAATAAATTTATAAAAATATGGACGAAAATTCTTTAATCCTAAAAAAATAATATAAATTTTTCTCAAAAACATTATTTAAAAAAAATTAAGAAAGTGAGTGCGGGAAACCCTTTAATTTGAAGGAAAGAAAAAATGGTCAAATTTAATGATAAAATTAACGAAAATTAATGAAAATTAATGGCAGAAGAATAATGATCTAATGATTTTACAAACATGGAAAGTAATTATATTTTCTGAAGTTTCAGGGGAGATTTTTGCAATTGTCAGAAGTCTAAGGGGAGGTCAGTGTATTTTACCCATAATAAAAACAAAAAAAATAGCCTGAATTGAAGGCAGTACGTGAAGTTTGGTTACCAAACACGTCATAAAGATAGCAAAATCTTACACACTCTTTTTTTCGATTCGATTGTCTCTTGATGATTTGACAAAAAGCAGATATAAAATGGAAATGATAGATCATGAGTCATAATGAATGTCATATACTATCATGGCCTGTTTTTGGCACTAGTACTACTTAGGACTATAGGAGATAGACTATTCGGGGTACTAGAGCATTCATGTTAATTTCTTTATTTTTTGAATTAAATTAAGAGAAAAATTTATTTTCAAGAACTATATATTTTTTTTAATATTTTCTACATCAGACTTTCTATTTTTCAAGATCAGGAGATACCAAAGAGTGACCGTTTTAAGTATTTAGGCTCTATTATTAGTCAAGATGGAGAGATTACGGATGATGTGACCCATAGGATCCAAGTGGGGTGGCTCAAGTGGAGAAGTGCTACTGGTGTACTGTGCGACAAGAGGGTACCCACAAAGTTGAAGGGAAAATTCTATAGAACTGCTATAAGACCAGCGATGCTTTACGGGACAGAATGCTGGCCTATGAAGAAACAACAGGTGACCAAGATGAATGTAGCGGAAATGAGAATGTTGAGGTGGATGTGTGGTAAGACTAGACGAGATAGGATTAGAAACGAAACAGTCCGCGAGATGGTAGGCGTAGCACCTATAGATGAGAAGTTGAGGGAAAATAGGCTTAGGTGGTTTGGACATGTCTATCGTAGACCTACGGAGGCAATAGTTAAGAGAGCGGATAGGATAGCTTTGCATAGCAATGCTCCGGGGAGGGGAAGACCCAAATTGACATTAGATGCGGTAGTGCGCAAGGATTTAAGTCTACTAGGGCTAAGTGAGGAAACAGCACTTGACAGAACTCTTTGGAGGAAAAGGATTCATGTAGCCGACCCCAATTGATTTGGGACACAAGGCTCAGTTTGGTTTGGTTTGGTTTGGTTTGGTTTACATCAGACTTTCTATTTAATTCATATTTTATTAAACTACAAAATCTATTATCTTACAAAAAAAAAAGAAAAAAGAAGAGGTTGTTGATGATGCTCCTACTTCTATTGAGAGTTCCCGTTATGGGTCACCGCAAAAACTAAACTGAAGTTACCCTCAATGCACAATTTAACAGAGCCACTGTAACCATCTACACCCCTTCCTGAATACTTTGCAATGGTCCCTCGTGGCTTAATTCCTCTTCTCAATCATTCTTTCTTTTTTCCCTTTCATATTCAATTGAAAAAGACATGAGAAAAAAATAGAAAAAAAATAAAAAAACAAATCTTAGGGAAATTACATTGATTCCTCAAATATAAGGAGTCAGTATAAGGGCATTCAAATCAAATTCCTCAAATACTCTCCTTCTCTAATTTGAGGAGCAAATTTTTTAACAACTTTCACATCAGCCTCTCTATTCATTCTCCCTATTTTTCAAAATGAATATTAACGCCCTAATTTTAGGAAAGAACTATTCACTTCTAACATTTTATTTTTATTATTTTTCTTCTCCCTTATAACATTTGATTTACACCAACCTTTTGGATTTCCAACAGTATTAATATCCGTAAATATATATATTAATATTCAAAAAATGCATCTTTATATTTGTATTTGTTTAACAATATACACATATTATCCACTACCTATTAGTTAGTGGTTAACAATACCCTTATGACCCTTTTGTTAGCAGGCCACGAGGACTATGATGCGCTATGTAAAGAGTATTTCATTCACAATGAGTATTTTTAATGGTACATGCACAAAACACATAACATTTATCATAAAATATTGAACGAAAAAATTAACGAAATGACTATTATTCAACATTTTCTTAGTTGAAAGGGTAACTTGTAACCCAAAAATAATTAAGGAGATGAAGTGAAAGAGAGTAAGGGTCCGGTTTCTGGTTTATTTTTTGTCTTTATTCAAATTTTTTTGTATTTATTATTTTTATATTATTTTTTCGTAGCTTATTGGTTCGTATAGATGAAAGAAATCTAAAAAGTATAAAATTATGTCCAAAAGTTTTAAAAAAGTCACTAAAGACAAAAATAAGTCAACACAGACGCTGTTTTTAGCTTATTTTTTGTCTTTTCTAAAAATTTTTAATTTTTTAATATAATTTTATACTTTTCTGAAATTTCTTGTCGAGACGAATCAACAACCATCAAAAAATTGATGAAAAACAAAAAATTAAAAAAAAATTCAAATAAGGACAAAAAACTAAACAGTGAATAATCCAATAATTACCACGTGCCAAATGGATAGTAATAATTGGAGAGAACTAACTTTAAATAACTCTTTATTTTATTCGTCCACTAGCTGGCATTTACCAACCTTAAATGGTTTAAACTTTAACGATCTAATATTCTTGAAGAATGATGAAATAATATGATTAAACACACGTGGCGCAATGGTATTGCAGGATAATCCCATCATATCTTAATCGAATAATTTTGTAAAAGTGTAACTATCATTGCGTTGATCATCTGGTGGGTCAAATGATGGGGTTAAAAGGAGATTAATAGTGTCGGTTACTTCAATAATTTTTAATAATTCTTTTATTCTACTTGTATTTTTTATTTAGTATCAAACCATATAAACCCACTAACTTTAGATTTTTTAATTGAAGAAAATTAAATATATTATTGAGTCTTGGGATACAAAGCATCAATATTCTTACTAAGTACATGGTCCTTTATATGAATCAAGATTTAGTTAACATTCATTCTGCCTTTAGGGCTTGTTTTTGCACGATGCGTCTTTTTATGTAATCTATACGCACTTTGAGGGGTAATAATGTTACTAGCTATGTTTGCCCCGGTAAGTTTTTAATAAGGGATTTTTCATTTTGTTAAAATAAGAATCTTTTATTTTTTGATCAAATATTGATGATTCAAGTCGTTCAATGTATTTAAAATATGTTTTTAAAGGTAGAATCTAGGATTAAAAATGTAACGTCACATGTTTTCATGGTACGTTATAATAAAAGATATTTAAGAAAGTAGTGAAATAAAATTTTTCATTTAAAGACAAAGGGCTCAATTCACAAATATTTATTAATTGCCGGTAAAACAACTGACCCAAAATTTAACTCATTAAATATAATATTTAATATATAAAAAAGTAAATCAGATAACTCTCCCTAAAAATTCAACGAACCTAGACGGAGTGAAAATAAAGAGATATATACAAGTAAAAATTTAAGATAATCAATTAGAAAAATAATATTTATTAATCTAAAATAAAATATATCAAATATATATATATATATATAATAAATTCCAAAAAATCCGGGTCGTTACAAATTATCCCTCTTAAAAAAATTTCATCCTCGAAATTCGAAAAGTAAACTTCACTCGGCGAACAAAATATAAAAACCTCTACCCAATTAAAAAAAAAATATATATATATATGTTTTCAAGAAACTTAATTTATTTAGGTGGCAACGCACTCGAACACATAGTTAATTATCTAAGTCATGCGTTAAACAACTAAGCTACCCAAACCCACAATCTCCAGGTTCTCAACCTGGGACTCTAATACCATTTGTAACGCCTCATATTTTCATGGTACGTTTAATAAAAAATATTTAATAAAGCAGCAGAATAAAATTTTCTATTTAAAGACAAAAGGTCCAATTCACAAATATTTATTAATTATCGACAAAACAATCGACCCAAAATTTAACTCATTAAATATAATATTTAATATATAAAAAAGTAAATCAGATAACTCTCCCTAAAGATTCAACGAACCTGAACGGAGCGAAAATAAAGAGATATACACAAGTAAAAGTTTAAGATAATTAATTAGAAAAATAATATTTATTAATCTAAAATTATATATATATATAAAATAAATCCCGAAAAATCTGGGTTGTTACAAAAAAATGCCTCTATTTTTTTAATTTGTTATTTATCTATGAGATGAAATTACAAAGATTAAAGAAGGGTCTTCATAAACAAGACCCATCTACACATCTATGTTGGTAAGACACCGACTGTAGAATTAGAGAGTAGCGAAAATAGAAATAAAAATAAAGTCCCCTAAACAAATTTGAGGAAACCCATTATCGATACCCATCGGCTTAAGAATGCCCACATGCTTTCAATCCAACAACCCGTCTTTTATGAAGATAACTGTTGGTTTATACTTGACGTGTATACCCAACCCAAGGATTTGTTGTTCTTCCATCCTGAACTTCGCCCAAACTACTGAAATTCGGGTGATTTGTGACACGCACGTTTGGGATTGGACACCCTCTTTGTATATCGCTTTACAGAGCCTGCAAATTCTGCGATTGAGATTGGTACTTCTACTCCCTCCTCCTCCAGTTTCGCCTTTTTCATTTACGTTGTCCATAGAACAATTAAGCAATGTTTGAAAAGTAATGTATGCATAGAACAATTAAGAATCTTGTCGTATGCGAGGAGATAAATAATAATCATCGTTCTCTAATTTTAGCTGACGTGAAAAGTAATGATATTTTTTAAATAGAATTTAATTAAAAAAAAAAACAATTTTAGGTGTCTCAAACGCATAAAGGACGAAAATTTAAGTGGAGATCCAGCATAATAATTGAAGAGGAGCCGAACCTGCTTTACTAGTAAATTATGGTGATGGGGAAATCAGGGGTTCAATTGCAATTTCCTTCCCAAACTACAAAAAAATCGTGTATTTGGTCCCACTTGTTATGATTGTTATCAAGACCAATGCTTATTTGACTTTATCATTATTTTAATGGTGAAAACTTTGTTCTCGCTTTGTTTTTTATGCTCATTGTAAAAAAACAGGTACAAGTGGGCCATCTGTAACAAAGTTTTGAATTTCATATTGATTTGAGTATCGAATTTTTTATTAGTATAGTACGTACCGGTATAGGTCATGTACCGAGTACTGTATCAGATTTATCGCAACTATCAATATATATATATATATATATATGGAAAAAGCTATATAGACTAATAATTTTTTAGATTAATATTATATCAATATTTAAACTCTTCATTCCTGATTAAATTTTAATAATCCGAACCGTTCAATGTGTTTAAAAATATTTTTAAGGGTACCTGTAAAAAATCAGCTCAAGATATTACTGAAAAGGGTTTGATCCAAATAGTGATTCATAAAGCAGTTCCTGTCAGTATTTTTAACCACTGCTTGGATCAAGCTCTTTTCAATAATATTTTGAGTTGATTTCTTGTGAGTACCATTAAAAATATGTTTTAAACATATTGAACGATTCGGATCATTAAAATTTAATCAAGAATGAAGAGCTTAGATATTGATCTAATATTGGTCTAAAAAAATGTTGGTCCCTTAAGCCTCTCCCACATATATATATATATAAACTGTAGAGAGAAACCCAAAAAAAAAAAAATTCACAACTCTAAACAAAAATCCGGTACCGGCCGGTATTTAGAACGGTACGGTACTAGAAGTACTTGGTATCATTTTATGCCAAAATAATATGTACCGGCCGATACGGTACGATATTCAACAACCTTGATCTGTAGGGATTTTTTTGAGCTAACTAAGCATTGGATCAATGTTTTGACCAACACAGGCAACCATAAAATAGGAGTTCGTTGTACGTAGTTCTCCACTGAACTATCTATCCAATGTTTTCTTGTGTGATAGTTGTAGGTCGGCCTTGTAAAAGTGCATCACTCTTGTAATGAATTCTCTTTTTTAATATAATATAAAATTGCATTCTTTTTATTAAAATGTTTGTACATTTGACCCTGGCAGAAGGTTTACAGCAACTGCAAGTCAATGTTATGAAAAACAAAATGATGCATAAAAATGATTCCATGTGAAATTAAGAGAGATATACAATATACCTCAAAACCTCACAAAGGGAAGAAAGGAATTAAGAGCCTGTTTGGGCGCCTCATTTTGGTGGTTTTCCGTTCTCGTTTTTGGTTTTGTGCTGTTTGGGCACCACATTATCAGAAATCATTATATACAAAACTCTTTTTCATTTTGGACATTGGGAGCAAAAACGCAAAAACAGCTCTGAGCTTTCTTTTTGCATTCTCGTTCTCTATTATCGCCAAAGTGCAAACATCTCTTCCATATCTAACCTTGGGCGATTGCTTTTGTTCCATACAACACATGAACTAGAGAAGAGAGACGCCTGTGGTTGCTCCTGTCCATAAAAAATCGATCGTCGTTGCTCCTGTTCATAAGAAATCATTCAGATCTATCACGTTTAGTCGATTGTTGAGGTAATCTTCTTCCCCCCACCCCTAAAATCGTTCAGTGTTGTTGTATTTTATGACGAAAATTTCATCTCCTTCCATGTGTTGAAAATACAATAAAGGAGAATGTCGTTTTTTAGTTTGAACTTGAAAATAGCATGAACGACTTTTTTTTATTTGGATGTTTTGTTGTTCATGTTTCAATTTGGATGCTTTGCTCGTTATTTTCAGTATTGTGTAATATTTTTAATATGTATAATATGGTTATGTATGTGTTTTTAAATTGTGTAATATTTATAATTGTATTTTTTGGACTATCTTTTTCATTTTTTCCCCCAATCACTTCTATTTTCTATAATTCTTATTAAGTACGGAAGAATGTCAATTCGTTTAAAAAAACATAAGAGGATCAAATAAATTTTTTTTAAAAAAAGGTTTTTTTAAAAAATGGATGGGTCCTTTTTATAAAATATTTCTCAATTAGATTTTTAAATAAATTTCAAATCTTTATTTTGACCAAGGACAAATTGATAAAAAATAATTTATAACTCATTTTCATCATTCTTCTTCCAAATACTACTTCTGTAAAATGCATTCTGCATATTTCTCCCAAATATTCCTTTCAAGTTCAAAACTCATTCTGGTCATAATTCAAAAAATAAAAAGATTAAAAATTAAAAATTAAAAAGTAGGCTCTCAAACACCCCTAAAAAGATGCATAGTTTTGGATGCTCTTTCTTTCATTTTATATTAACACCTTTTTCTTTTGGAGAATTAAAGCAAGTTTTTTGGATCCAGGATTAAAGGATCCCCAATCCCAATACTGCTCATGTATATTCTTTTAGTCTGAAGAACAAATATTAGAAAAATATTTTTCATGGACAGCGTTGACTCTGAACATTTGGGGGCTCAAAGTAACTTTATAACATTTATACATACATATATATATATATATATATATATATGTACTTTTCGAGCCACTTTCATACTAACAACATAAGTCTTGTCCGGATTCTCCAGACCCTAAGTTTTAATAGCCAGAGTTTCATTTTACTACAAATTTTTAGTTATAAGTTGAATTCGTCTATAATTCCTCTCTTAATCTAATTTGAACTGTTTTCGATATAAACAGAAATAACACTTATCTTCAAACCATTTCCTTAACTGCTTTTCTAAAATTGACTAACCTATTTCCTATTTCGGCAACGTACATGTGTGCAAGAATACTTTTTACCGAACTATCAACTCAATTTATTTAGTCAAAAAAATCATTTCAATTTAATTAAATTTTACCTCCTCCAAAATTATAGTTATATCATATAACATCTACGCTCGTGTAACTAGTGAAATCCCCATTTGAAAACAACAACAATAGTGACAGGTGAAGTAATAAATACATCAACTCATGCAAAAGAGAAAGATTGTGCACACAATATTCGTGCACAGATCCGGATACAATTATGTTCGAAATCGTCAGATGCATAGCTTACAAAATAATAATGGTCTCGCGTGCATTCAACAATTTTGAATACAATTAGGGATGACAAATTCATAAGATCCGATCCGATCCGCCCCATTTCCTGACACGTTCAGATTGGAGTTTCAAAGATTTATTTGGGGATCGGGTTGAATTTGAAGGTAAAGATGAAAAAAAAAGGAGATGGGTCTTAATACATTCGCCCCGTTCTCCGATCTATTTTAAAATGATTATTAAATAAATATTATTTTACTTTTTAATTCCTTTATATATAAGTGTTTACAATTTTACTTTTTAATCCCTTTATTATTCTTGTTGTGAAACAAAGAGAAAGAAGAATTGTATTATTGAGTGATAATGTTACAAGGGGCCAATACATCAATATATAGAGAAAACCTAGAAACCCTAGGTAATCCTAATTACATGAAAGGACAATAATACCCTTGCAACTAAACATTAATAACAATTTAACCATTACTATTCTAACACTCCTTTATTTATAGATGAGATTAGGGTTAACCTAATGGGCTCTAACCACCTAGGCCCATTAGGGTTAACATAACCTAATCTATCCCACATAACAACTAACACTCCCCCTCAAACACATGATGCGAGCATGGAGAGCATTATGGGTTTGCCAACATGAAAAAAAGATGCTCCAAATGATGTCTTTGACAACTTCGATTCTCCAACGAAAAAGAGATGCTCCAACTGATGTCTTTGACAACTTCGATTCTCCAACGACTTCAATTCTTCAACAATTTTAATTCTTTGACAACATTAATTTTGGTACCCAGTAGAATATAACTAACAAAGGAATATGGGACAAGTTCTCCCCCTCACGTGCGAACCCCGAATCGCACGGGAAGAGAGAAACAAAGAATCCAACTAGGATCACAACAAGGTGCCACACGGCACAACTTGGGGCCACTTGGCACACCAAACGGGGATTTAACAACCAACCAACAAAAGAAAGACTTGTCCATAAATTCACCAAAAGTCTAAACTGCAGGGACCAAAATTAAATATTGCAAAATTTGAGAATCAAACTATAATCAAAACAAACTTGAGGGGCAATCGACAACAATGAGGGAGCAAGGGGGGTGCGGCCCACAACAGCAGATCAGGCCCACAACACAACCAAGGGGCTGGAGCAACCAACGCCTAAAACGAAACAGGTTAGGGTAGAAGACTGACGAGGGTACCACAAGATTCAAACAATAGACCCAGGCGGAAGCAGGCGGCTGACCAGGCGGCTGACCAGGTGGAATGGCTAGCACCAGGCGGCTGACCAGGTGGCTGAAGTCAGCAAACAACAGACAGCAACAGCAACAGACCAGAGGTAGACGGCAGATCAGAAACAGACCGGAAGTGAACCAGAGGCAGGCGAGCCAACGAAAGGCGGCTAGCAAAAGGCTTAACAGAACCAGAGACAACGAACTCAAACAGAGGCAACGGAACCACAGGCAAAAGCAAACAACAGAGGACCTTGATGCAACCGGCGGACGGCGGCAAGGCATAAGCCGCCCGCCGGAAAGCGAGTATTCCACAGGCCTAGATCTTATGCTCTGATACCATGTTGTGAAACTAGAGAAAGGAGAATTGTATTATTGAGTGATAATGTTACAAGGGGCCAATACATCAATATATAGAGAAAACCTAGAAACCCTAGGTAATCCTAATTACATGAAAGGACAATAATACCCTTGCAACTAAACATTAATAACAATTTAACCATTACTATTCTAACACTCCTTTATTTATAGATGAGATTAGGGTTAACCTAATGGGCTCTAACCGATGTCTTTGACAACTTCGATTCTCCAACGACTTCAATTCTTCAACAACTTTAATTCTTTGACAACATTAATTTTGGTATCCAGTAGAATATAACTAACAAAGGAATATAATTTTGATACCATGTTGTGAAACTAGAGAAAAGAGAATTGTATTATTGAGTCATTTAGTTATAAGGGGCCAGTACATCAATATATAGAGAAAACCTAGAAACCCTAGGTAACCCTAATTACATAATTACTCAATAATACCCTTGCAACTAAACATTAATAACAACTTAACCATTACTATTCTAACACTCTTTTATTTATAGATAAGATTAGGGTTAACCTAATGGGCTCTAACCACCTAGGCCCATTAGGGTTAACATAACCTAATCTATCCCACATAACAACTAACAATTCTTTTTAAAATAAATAGAGATTAGATTTTTTATATATGAAAAGATAGATGAATTTAAATTTTATTTTATGTTATTTTACTGTTTTTGTTTTATGTAAAGATGGATTTGAAGTTTAATTTTACTGTTATGTTTTCATTAATGATCAATGTAGATTTTAAGTTTTGTGGCGTTGAATATAATTTAGACTCTATGTTATGTTATACTATGTTATGTATTAGTATTGCAATCATAGATTTGTGATTGAAGTTTTGGAGATTTATTTGGGGATCAGGTTGGATCTAAAGGTAAAATTGAAAAAAAAAAAAAAAGGAGATAGGTCGAGACAGATCTTAATACATTCACCTCGTTCCTCGATCCGTTTTAAAATAAATATTATTTTATTTTTTAACTCCTTTACAAATAAATATGTACAATTTTACTTTTTAATCCCTTTATTATTCTATTTTAAAAAAAAAATAGAGATTAGAGTTTTTTATATGAAAAGATAGATGAATTTAAATTTTATTTTATGTTATTTTACTTTTTTAATTTTTATGTAAAGAAGGATTTGGAGTTTAATTTTACTATTATGTTTTAATTAGATGATCAATTCACATTTTAAGTTTTGTGGCGTTGAATAGAATCTAAGACTTTTATATTATGTATTAGTATTACAATCATAGATTTGTGATTACTTTTACATAAGATGAATTAATTTGTTTATGAAAAAAATGGGGCAAGGAAGGGATGGAAGGTGAGGTTCATTTCTCGTTTGGAGAAAGGGACGGGGATGAAGGCAAGTTTTGAATTCGGAGATCGGAGACGGGAATGGTTTGTGATTTATTTACATAGTCGAACAAATACAAAAAGGCTCCCTGCACATTCTGCAATTTGTTCATGGCCGCTATCAGCTCGTGCTTTAAGGTGTTCGGTTAAATCCCGCAATGAACCCAACCTTCGTGTTTAGATCCCATTGTATAAATTTGTTCCCGATCTATCCCGTTACCATCCTTAAATATAGTTGTGCATGAATTTATACCGAAAGGTTGCGTGTGTAGCATTACTCCATGCAAAAGGCCCACTATAATAGAACATAAATATTAAATTGACAGAATATACTCTACTAATAAAAGATTACAATTATTAGTATTTGTTTTTGACAACAATGCCCCCAATCATTTTCTAAGTGCTTGTGTACAAATCAAGCGACTAACTAAATTAGTTCAACTTGGTTGTTTCTATGAGAGGGCATGCACATGTTTATCATACCTTGGCCATATGCTAACAAGACTACATTTGACAGTACTTAAAGTGCAAAATAAGAATAAAAAATATTTTTAATATTTTAAAATTTAAAATATTAAAAAAGCAGACTAAACTTCAAGTAGCCGGCTGCGTAAGTAGGGTCAATTAAAATTTTATGTATTATAGCACTACTTTATAAACAATGATTGTCTGGATCAATCATTTCTTACATATTTTAATACGAATACACTTTCAAATAATCTCATCTTTCAACTCGTTTTTTACACCTTAATTACTACCCAGTTATCAATTGTGATTACGATAAATTTGTGCCCATTTGAAATCATGGGTGTAATTTTACCTACCACGTTGATGTCCTAGACTAAGAAAGGACTTGGGAGATCATAACATGTAATTCGGACGGTGAAACATGCATAAGATTGAAAAGTATTTGGCACTTAGATACCTTCGAACATGTTCCACATATTCGGTTTCCATGATTGACCAAAAATAACCTAATTTGGCTGAATGTCGAGCAGTCCGCCCGTACAGCCTTTGATCAGTAGATTATTTAAAACTTCGGTAGATGGTCAAGGATTCTTAAACCAAGCCACTGTCCAATAGCCGCTTCAGCGGCTGCAATTGCTATAACAAAAATGGAGAAAATAGCTCCTTTTAATTGACGATTATCAAACAAATCAGAAAATGTTACAAAATTGATATTAACTCCATGTGTCTAACCAAAAAATTCTTTCTTCTTCCAATTTTTCGATCTTCCCATTCATTCCCTGTGGGCCCTTCTTCCCAATATCTTCTTTGCCGGCATCATTCAATTCGTATGAGGACTGTAGACCCCATCGTAGACTTCTTCCATGATTTTTCTTCCTTCTTCGGCTTCTACACACAACTTGTGGAGATCACAGTACGACCTTTTGTATAATATCCCTTCGCAAATCAGATATTGTGATACTAGTTTATAGTTAGCTATCATATCTTTCTTGCTTGCGTTCTTGGGATACTTGTCCCGTTCCACAAAGTTTTATATATCATAATACCACGACAGTTCGTCAATTACTTCATTTATGGTTCCCACATAAGCATAGACCTCCTTGTCTCTCTGCTCAATTATTAGGGGTCTTATCTTCACTCCCCTCAGGATGGTGATCATTGATAATAAGGTTGTCGATGTGCCGCGAATAGGTTCTTCAAACGAGACACGTGGTAAAAGTCACCATATCAAACCTCAAGATGAAATCCTCCAAATCTTGATGATTCAGTTTCAGGGTTTCTTCTTTGACCCTACAATGTCCGTTCGCTTGGAAAACCACCAGGTTGGAGTCACCGATCACTTATAGCTTATTGAAACCGATTTCTAGGGCAGCTTCCATCCCCACAATACAAGATTTGTATGCTGCTTGATTATTTGTTACCTCAAAGTTCAACTTGAAAGATAACGGAACGTGTGCCTCGTCAAGAGATATTAGCAGGATTTCGATGACATACCCTTTTTAATTGGTTGGTCCATTAATTGACCGACAAAAATATGTTACTGATGTACCAAATCAATTAATATTTATTTAGAGGGGGAAAATCATTGTAATTTATAACCTTTTTACCATAAACACTTAGTGGTATCAATTTTCAATGTGGTTAAAGTTATATTCATCAACATACATATGAGCGTTGAACAAAATATTAAAATCATAATCATCACATCTACCAGTTACCAGGGAATAATCGAATAGTGTGCAACAAACGGCAAAAAACATTAAACAAAGACGAACGAAACAATTAAAAAACAGTGATACAAATGATAATTAAATAGACACCACAAAAGACAATTTCCAATTCATAACCTTTAAAGTAATGCTATAGACGGAGGGGCATAGAATCAAACCCAACTATGTCCTAAATTTTTTAATATACACAATTCAAATACAATGCAAATATATAAGAAATACACGAATTAAATAATATCGGACACATGTACATATAGATCTGTATTTGTAATTAATGAGTTTGGTTTGACTTTAGATCAATCAGCTGCTAGTGCGTACTTCAAGCCGACCAAAACTGTAAGAGTAATGGATGATTGATAGATTGATCAGCAGACTAAGTGTGAGCAGATTGAGCGGCCAACTCTCGGTCAGACGATATTCGCTCGGTCATACGATATTTGACCTGAGAAAACCCTGCGAGGCACCCTCGATTGCTCGACAATCTCGGACATGGTGCCCAGAATCGACAAGTTGGCCCTCTCAAATAGAATGGAGGTGTCATCGCCATCAATTGGCCCGCCTTAGATTGATCCCCACCTTAGAGTACTAATTAAAGAAAAGTTTCGACTATTAGATCAGATACGTTTTCATACCCACAGTCTATACCATCTTGCTTACTCCTATTCTACAATTATTAACTTGATGGTCAGAGGGTTCTTGATCAGACAATCACTCTCTCGCCACCAAACTTATGTGCAGAAGCCCGAATAAAAATTTGGGACTATCTCACCAGTTACAGGCGTCATCAGTTTGACACCATCCATTAGAACAACGTTCTCGCTCATATAAATTCAACTAATTAACTGAAAACAATAGTGACCACAAGATCAACACAATGAGGATGAAGACGGAAAGGCAACACTTCCTGAAATAGAAATCCATTTGAGGCGCAGGTGCAGAATCTCACCCAACTGGTGACAATGGTGATGGAACAAAATGAGACCTTGGTGCAACAATTGCGCGCTAGGGTCCCCCCACCACCACCAGTGGATTCATCGACGGAAGACCCCTAGGAGGAGCCTAAGGGCCAAGAGATTGGTGGGCAAGTAGAGGAATAAGTAAACAGTCACCTTGGGAGGCAAGGAGATTAGGCTCGTCGGGGGCTTGTAGGGGTGGCCCCAACGAACGGTGCAAGGAGCGAAAATAAGAGAACCTAGGGAGAAGCTCGAGGGCATCATGAAGCAAATAATAGAGAGGACCAGGAGGTGGTGAAGAGCAGATGCCCAAGGCTAGTTTACCATTCACGGAGGCGGTTGTGCTAGATCGCTTCTCTCGAAATTTCAGAATGCCCCAGATGGATATTTTTGATGGTTCGGGAATCCATTAGATCACTTGGAGACCTACGTGGCCTTCATGACCTTGCACGTAATCTTAAACGACATAATGTGGCGTTCTCCACCACCCTAAGAGACCCTGCTTGGGCCTGATTTGCAAAGCTCAAGTCTGGGATGATCGACAATTTTGAGCAGTTAAGCCAACAGTTCATTAACCACTTCTTTAGTGCCCGACTTCCCCGACATCTGAACGCCTACCTTCTAAATGTCAAGTAGCGCGGGCAAGGAGGAGTCGTTGCGTGATTATCTCAAGCACTTCAATGACGATGCCCTACACGTGGATAAGGTGGACGACAAAAGATAACATTTACAATTTACAGGGGGCCTCCAACTAATTGAGTTCTTTTATCAATTGTCCAAGTGACCACCATCAACATGATCGAGCTAAAAGTTAGGGCACATTAGCATATGAAAGTACAAGATGTCATGGCAGAGCGACGTGACCGAAGGGAGGAGGCTAGTAGGAGAAAGGTAGAGCATAAGCCCACTAGACAACAGGATAGAACGGAACCACGAGAAGGGGACATGATGAGAAAAAGAGAATCCGCAAAAGGTTTGAGAGGTTCATCACATTGACCATTCTAGTAGAGAAAGTTTTAATGCAGATAGTGGACAACCTAGAGGTGCGCTGGTCTAAGAGGCTTCAATCAAATCCGAAGAGGATAGAGGAGAGGAAGTATTGTGTTCTCATTGCAACCATAGTCACGACACACTGATTGTCTCTTGAAGAAGCAGATTGAATAATTTGTCTGGAGGGGAAAGTTGAAAAAAATTTTAGACAGTCGAAAAAATCGAGGGGATCCCTAGAGACATGGGGAACAAAAGGAGGAACACTCTAGGGACAGGGAGTTGGAGCCCATCCAGCCGATAGGAGAAATAAGAATGATCTTCGAAATTTTTTTTGGGGAGGCGAGACTAGCTCCTCCCGAAAAGTACACTCAAGTAAGCCGAAAATGAAATGAGATACAAAGGTGATGACAATAGGTAGACCGCACAAAAATAGGAGACTACAAGAATAACCCATCGACTTCACTAAAGAAGCATAGCAATAGTCGACAATGGAAGACCGGTCGACATTATATTTGCACATTTAGTATGAATCCTCCACGAAATCTCACATAATATCGAAGCTAGTTTCTTACAAACCTCACTTCGCGTTATCGGGTCTTAGTCCAAGTTAACTCTCTCATCTTTTCAATTCATAGTCCAAGCGGACCCACTTAAAATCTTTACTGAACTATGACCGGCCATCATATTAGCAAATAAACGTATTCCTGAGCTTAATTTTATGCTCTACCGAGCTGCATGCGCATAAAGAAAAATGTTACTCTATTCGTCCCATTTTGTTTGTCACATTTTTAACTTTTCAATGTCCCAAATTATTTGTCAATTTTGAGAAATTCAAGAATAAATTCCTATAAAAATATCCTTTTAACTTTCTTTTTGATTTGAAGTGGCAAGTGCAATTTTAAATAAAGAACATTATTGAGAAGTTTAAGTTTTTATAATGTAATGATTATGTTCTCTTAATAAGTTGAATTTCTTATATTTGGACAGAGAAAGTAAGATTTTACATTACAAATTTTGTCAATTAATTTTAAATCAAAATAATCTAAGAATTATAATGTGGATCTGAAAATTAACCATTTCCGATGTAGAAAAAGGACGAGGAGCGCGTTTACCCATTTGTCGGCCACCGCTCGTCAAAGCCATGGTTTTCCCATCCCACCCGGAAAAAGGAATTTGCAGAAATATAAAATAATAACCATAAAAAGTTACACTGTGCGGTAATATGAGGTCACGATATCAATTAGTGGATCCCAACGCGCCTTTCTGATGTGACCTCCCGCTTATACCTCCTCTCCTCTCATCCGTCCGATGATACCCACGGCCCCCTCATCTCCCTTTCCCTCTCTTTCATTGCTGACACTGCTGCAGACGACAAGTGAGCTCGATTCCATTTTCCAACAGACCTTCTCTCTCTCTCTCTCTCTCTCTCTCTCTCTTTCGGCTTGAAGTTTCGGGGAAGAAGATAACCGGCTTCATTTCTTGTTCTCTTAATTCTGGGTATCCGGGGAGTTCTCTTTCTCAACTTCCCTTCTTCTATTGCTACTTTTGTACCGGCGGTGAAATCTATGGGCCACCGACACTTCGTGCTTCCTCAGATAAATGAATGGGTTCTTTTATTTCTGCAATTTTCACGATTGTTTCCGTAAGTGCTCTGTTCTTTATCTCTGAGACACGATGTAGATTTGGTTGGTTCGGTTCGGTTCGGTTCCATTGTTTTTCTGCTGGGATATTGTTGTCACAATTTCTGTGTTCTTCTTTGATTTTTTCGTTGTTATGGTTTAAGATGTTTTGGGTTCTTGTTTTGGTAGTGAATCTTGATTATGCTAGCAAACATCTTGGGAATATCTGATTTCAAAAGGTAAAAGGTTTCCAATGTTTCTGGTTCTTGTTTTGATAGTGAATCTTGATTCTGCAAGCAAACATCTTGGGAATATCTACTTTCAAAAGGTAAAAGGTTCTTTGGAAAAGCTTTCAAAGGCTAAAGAGGCGTTTGGGTTCACGTGGCTTTGGGCTTTAAACAGCTGCACTCTGCTTGGCCATTTGGGTTCTCAATAAAAAATGCAAGAAAAAGAGAAGTGACGAAAAGTAACCTGCTTTTTAAGACAAAGGAAGAAAGAAAGGGCTTTGAAGCCCTTTGTTTTCCTTTATTTTCCTACTGTTTTTTTTCCCCGTAACCAAACGGTGGGTAAAGTTTTAAAATTTTGAATCATGAGTTGCACTCCTTTTCTACCAGCTGGGACCTTATCTTTTCGATCACTTGCAGCTTTGATTAAGGAGTGGCCTTTTACCCTTATCTCCCTTTCTGAATTTGAATTTTTTTCTAAGGACCACTCGATTTTCGTTTGTTTGTTTGTTTATTGTTGTTTTCTTCTTCCTTGTACACATTGCTGATTATCTTCTTGCAGCCATCATTAATCTGATGAATTTTCAACCATTTGGCACCACTTAAAACCATAGCAAATCTTTGGATACTTCAGCAATTTGTCCCAATTGCAAGAAGAAAGAACTGAAATTCAGAAAAGAACAAAACAGCGAAACACAAGATGTGACCCCTATAGTTGCTTGGTGGTCATTGTTTCTGGCTGTTAGTGGGGTCCTTGTGAGTTTGTGGTCTTTTTCATCATTTGTAGGTAGAGGAAAACTGTGGACTTTTTGAATCTTTGAGAACATCTTTTTGCTTTGAGGGTGTGGGTGAGATTATTTCTGAAAGCTTCTCATTTATTTTCTGTGGGAGATGATGGGGATGATAGGGCTTGAAATGAAATTGGGGAAAGATTTGGAAAGTTGATTGTATTAATCATGCAGAGGAAGGGGGCAGATGTCAGAAAAATGTAATCATATATCATGCGATGAGATTATCCAAATCATGATGGTAAAGAAAATTAGCTTGTAATTATTCAGTAGACCTAATAATAGTTTTTCTTTTCTAAAGTTGTTGCTTGGGACAATTTGTTTTGTCATCTTCTTATTCTTGGTCCTTAGACCCTAAAGTAGTCCATTTTTTTCGCAGATCACTTCATTTTCTTTGTTTTCCGGTGAATGGTTACTTCTGATTCTCAAGAGTGAAAGAAGTCAGTGGTTTTGTAAAATCTACATTAGTCCATTTTTACGCATATCACTTCATTTTCTTTGCTTTTTGGTGAATGGTTACTTCTGATTCTCAGGAGTGAAAGAATTCAGTGGTTTTGGAAAATCTACATTAGTCCATTTTTTGCGCAGATCACTTCATTTTCTTTGTTTTTTGGAGGATGGTGACTTTCGATTCTCAAGAGTGGTAGAAGTTGGTGGTTTTGGAAAAAGATTTATCAAACCCTGAACATGCTAAAGCTATTTTTGGCGTAAATTTGCTTGCCCGTAATATTAATAATCTGGCATAAATCTGCAGAAAAGCTGAAAAAGGTCAGTGCATTCTCTGAACTGTTTCGAGAGCTAATCATGCTGCGATGCCCATTGAATGAGTTCTTTGAACTCCGTAATTGGTAGTTGGAAATATTAATGTTTTCCGTAGAGAACTTCTCAAATTTGTTGTCTTTGGGCATCTTTCTTTCATGAAATCTTGTTGCGATTTATCTAACCTAGAGAACATCCTTTCTGAACTTTTGTTTGGTGCCGAATTTGACTCCTTTGTCAATGACAATTTCACTCTGGCTTATACCATTTCCTCTTACTTATTCCCCGTTGTTCTCTCTTAAATCTTTGTTTGGTATGAAAGAGGGGTTGGGGGTGGCTTTGTGAAATTCATTGATGACATTGAACTTACTGTACACGGCTTCGCAGCCAACACTGCACTTTCCTTGTTTTTTTTATCCTTTTTATGTTCCAATCTATTGCAAAATCCTGAAATTCAGATTCACGTACTGAACTCCAGAGGTTATCCAGGGTACACAACTGTAACTCAAAACTTCTGGGTTGTGCCACCGACGCTTCTGAGAGTGTGGCACAGCCGTCTCTGTGATCCAATTCAGAAATCTGACCGACTATGTTGCTCTTGAATCCAGATCAACAATATGCTTTTACCTTGCATTTCCTTGGCATTGTTATTGACTTGCATGTGACACTTCTACTTTTCTTGTACGGTAGACATGATTTGTCCTACTGTTTTACACTTCTCTTTTGCTTTGTACTTCAGAGGACTATCAGCATGAACAGATCTGGCTGTCGGCTTAGCTTTCACAGGACTGAGAAGCTGATAAACCGCAACGTATCTAAGTAAGATATAGCGCCATCTAAAATACGACTGGAAGCATTGTCACCTTTCCATTCCGGTCGCCTGTAGTTTATAGTTTGGAAAACATTCCAAGTACAGAAAGTAATAAGAAAAATGGAAACCTCGATCCCAGCTAGCCAAAATACAAAGCTGCAAGACAGGTTGAAGTTAGAAAGGCCTAACATGTCTTATGTAGAGAATATCCCACCAGCATCGTCAGTGTATCGCCCAAAGCAGAAAGAGGAGCTTATTAAATACATGTCAAATGTGCCAAGCTATTTGGAGAAAGGAGAAAACCGTAAGGAGAAAGCTTTAAATGTTGGAGTCCTTGACTTCCGCCGTTTAGAAAAATGGCAGTCAAATCATAAGCCAATGTCACAGCAGAGTAGCAGGTGTTCGCCATCCACCAGCAATTCTTCCTCAGTTTTTACGACAGATGAATCATCAACCCGTTCTAGTAGAGCCCGCAGCAGCTCTCCTGCTAGGCCAAGAATGCGCCGGCAGTCACTAGAATCCCATCTCAATGCATCGCCAGTAGAAGCTTATTCTCAAGATGTCAAAACTGCCATTACAGAACATGTTGGAAAGTATGAATATCACAAAGCATCTCTGAGTAATCCCTTGAAGGGACAACCGAATATGTTTGGAATGTACCAGTCTTTTAGCAGAAACCAATCAGGTATAAAGCTGAAAGAGTGCAAGGAGAAAGATACAGAGCCTGAAACCATTCCTAATTTCGAAACATCCCAGGATTTAAGAAGTGATGGGTTAGCTTCATGGTCAAAGGGAAAGGAAAAGATTCAAGATGGTGAACCTACTAGTGGACTGGAGGAGTGTCAAGAACTGTGTTCGGATGGTCATCATATTTACTATGGAAGACGCAAATCAATGGTTGTGCCAAGGAATGATGCTGAAAGTAGTCATTCAGCAGAAACAAGGCGAAGGAGCATTTCAGAGGGATCTTTTTCTAAGCAGTCATACAACGCATATCGCTATTCTGACTTCCCACACTCATGCCCACTGCCTTGTGAAAATGACAACATCAGTGACTTGTGGAGAGAAAAAATGAGCTCCATAGATGCAAAGAGCATCAATTTGTCAAACATACCATCGCAAACTGATCCCTGTTCCGCGAAAATATCAAGCAGGCCGTCCAGAGGAAAGAAAATGAGAGAGAAGTCAAATCCAATGCCTCAAAATTCAACTGACATCAAACCTCCTGGGGGATCAGATCTTAAAAAGGGCACAGTGGAGGCCCCTAAGTCGAGAAACCCTTCTCCTACTCGCCGGTTAATCAATGGCCTGGGTTGGATTGCCCGAATGTCCAGCTCCAAAGAAAGTTCAGAGAATGTTACAGCCATATATGGGTCAGATAAACCTGTGGCTTCTTCTTGCTTGGAAGATTCAGGTAAGAATACGTCAAATGGTAAAGGTAGATCCCAGTCCAGCCCTTTGAGAAGGTTACTGGACCCATTGTTGAAGCCAAAGGCATCAAACTCTCAACAGTTTGCAGAGCCATCAGAGAAAGATCCATCATCTGTGGAGAGGGCCTGCAAATTGTCTACTGTACATCCGGTGAAAGTAAAGTTAGGTTTTTCTAGTTGTAAGACTGTTGTTGTTGATGATTCACTTGGCAACAAGAAACTAGGATCATCAACTGTGCAAGCTCTTCTGCAAATCGTCATCAAGAATGGCCTTCCGCTGTTTACGTTTGCTGTTGACAACAGCAGGGACATTCTAGCAGCCACAATGAGAAAGGATGAGAAATGTTGGATTTATAAGTTCTTCACCGTTCATGAACTCAAGAAAAAGAATGGGCGGATAAATCAATCAGGCAAGGTTAAGAGTCGTGGTTACATCCCAAATGCCGTTGCCGAAATGATAGTTTCAGATTCCCAGTTTTCCAACTTGGCCAGACACAATTCTGGGCATGAACTTAACATAAGGGAGTTTGTTTTGTTTGGTGTCGACCTAAAACAGGCCGATCAGCACACATCAAACCTCCAGACAAATGATGAGCTTGCAGCAATTGTCATCGAGTTTCAAAAAGATGCCTCTGGATGTTTAGTTAAAGATGGAAAGCGGAGCGACAATGATGCTAATGCTTTGGAAAATGTTGAAAATGTGTCTGCTGTTCAAAGTCAAGACCTTCTTTGCGCGACAGTCATATTACCCAGTGGTGTCCATGGATTGTCGAGTAAAGGACAGCCGTCATCGTTGATTAAAAGGTGGAAATCGGGTGGGTTATGTGATTGTGGAGGTTGGGATATGGGTTGCAGATTAAGGGTACTTGCAAACCAGACTAAACTTGGTGGCAAATCAAGTTCAGCCAATACTTGTGTTGCTGCAGATGGGTTCGAGCTTTTTTCTCAGGTATTGATCATGCCCTTGCACCAGTGTTCCATTTGTTTCTCATTTAGGCTATGTTTGGATCATGGAATTGTGGAAGGAATTACCAGGGAAAAGGAAGATGATAGGGGAACCAAAGAGATGGATTTAACTTCTTCATTTCAGTATCTTATCATCCTTTCCTTCACCTTTGCCTTCCTATTTTCAATCATAGTGTAGCCATCTTTTTCCGGATTAACTTATATACTTTTTCCGCAGGGAGAAGCATTAGACGGTACGCCTGTCTTAAGCTTGTCCTCTTTCAAGGATGGCATCTTTTCGGTTGAATTCAATTCGTCGCTCACATTCCTACAAGCATTCTCTATTTGTATAGCAGTTCTGAGCTGTAGGAAACCATATGAGTTCTCGGAATTGAGCAAGGTGTTTGAAGATAAATCTTCTGAACAAACTGCAGTACTGGTCAATGATGGAATAAAATCCCCCAACCAGGTCCCAGAGGAGGCTCTGGAAAGTTATGCCTCGTTTCGACCTCTTTCGCCTATCGGGAGGGTCTAGTTTGCATATGAAAGTATTTAGTGACCGGGCTCTGAAGTTTGTACAGTTCTATATTTTCACTTTGGCTAAGTTACCACGGGAACCCTGCAATAAAGACTTGTGATCAAAGCACTTATCTTGTGCTGTCCAATGTTGCAGCCAAATGGAGCATGGCCTTTAATCTCGGAAGACATGCTATAGGAGCAACATGATGTCCGAAATGCAGAATTTTTGTGTTGGTTTTATTACAGTGTCAATTGTACTATAACATGGAAGAAACTATATATGCAAGTGTATTTTTGTAGTTTCGTATTGATGCACGAGGCTTCTCACAAATATAACATGATATTTATTCAATGAGTGTTTTTCGCAGTTTATTAGTTCTGGATTCATCATGTCACAAACTGGTGGGTCTAAACTGATTTTTTGACTGTCATGGTTCTGCTTTTTCTGGTTTGTTTGGGAACAAGTTTAACTTGGGTTTGTCATTCCATGGTCAAATTAGGTTGAAACTTGAAAGGAATATGGCTGGCTTCTGGCAATCTCCTTGCTGGCCATTACCATTGATTCCCCAGCAAGACATATGCATGCACATGCATATTGTTACTGGAAATGAGGTACTCTCATGGGGACATAAAATATCATCTATCACCGCCTTATTTAACGATTTAAAAATTAAGTTGATATATCTATCTGAACGAGATATATTTGTCACAAGAAAAATGAATAATTAAAACAGTTAAGACTTTGATCATTTACTTTTCTTCTTAACATATCACGACTTACAAAACAAACAGATCACCAAATGAGGCAGTAATATTTTGTGTTGAACTGTTGATTCAACTCAAAATTAGGAGGCAGAAACAGGATTTTGAATTAGGATGCAGAAACAGGATAAGTAGAGGACATTTGAAAGATAGCCCTAATGTGTTCCACATCTGAATGTCTGGACAACAAAGCAAAAGGCATTCAAAACTGTAAATAATAACATATCAAACAGAATAAACGAAAAAATGCAGAGTTTCTGAGATGCTCTAAAAATGATTAAACAATTTCTAAAACCTGCCGGAAGGAGCATAACCAAGTCGAAAACAGTCCAAATTTCGCACTATAGATAGGACAACAATTACACAACTCTTCATCAACAACAATGGCCCAGAGAGGCTTTCTACACTCAACACACCATAAGAATGAAGGTCATGTACTAATACTCTAGACTACTGTGGCCGGCACATACTTCTATATAATTATGACAACATAAGATACAGACACGCACCCCCCCCCCCCCCCCCCCCCCCCCCCCCCCAAACCGAGGAAAAATGCGGGGCATTTCTGTTTTGGGTTTCAGGAAAGTATATTGAAGTGGAAGAGCCAAGAGATAATAAAGGCAAGGACCATGCAAGCGAGCAGTGTATTCATGACGCGACGACCATGCCAGAAATTCCTGGTCTCAGGAATGACTGTAGGAGCTGCCGGTGCTGTGCTGGCACTTGCAATTGCACTGTTCTCCTCGTTTGTCTGCTCTCCAACAACATTATGTGCCGTGGCTCCACAGATCTCACAAGTACTGTGAATAATGTATGTGTTAAGCAATGAGAATTATTCATAAATAAATGAAGAAACGAAGAATCAACATGTAGCATCAACACAGATGTGATGTGGGAAGCTAAATTTTAAACAAAGAACCATACATTCATGCCTGAAAACTCAGCAACTGAGAAAAGAGAACAAGATACATGAGAGAGAGAGAGGGGAACACTAGTTGCAACCATAAATACATGCCACATCCAAGATCAATCTCAATACATTAACCAGCCACATTAACCTCAAGACGTGTTGTCTCAATCTTAGTTTCCAACCAGTTGCCCATACTTAAACAGGTTTTAAGGATGACACACTAGTTTAGATTACTTAATCACAAGCTCACGGAGGGATTGGTAGATCCGTCTTCTTATCTTATCTCTTACATAACTTCCACAATGTTGTGGTCACAGCCACCTAACAGCCAAACCTCTTGAAGCTTTGTTTAATGCTTGAAGCAACCTAACATAAGGCCCCAAAGAGCTCAATTTGGGACTCGTAATGTGTTGACAGCCAGCTAACAGCATTGCTTTGTCAGCCAAATCCTGCCCTATCTACCAGGCACCAAATCTTATTTCACACGTTCCCTTTACCCTTTGGCCTTCAAGTTAGTTACTTGTGTCATATTAGAAGCAGTTCAGGACTACCAATGACTTAATTAATGAAATTCCAGGCTCCAGCACCTACTCAGTCGAACTTGATGCAGATTCCATCCCCGTCATCAACAAAACCCCACAATCTTCAGCCTTTTGAAACCTAAAACCTCGAAAGTTTCATCTACTGGGATCCACCAAAATCAATTGTAGCAACTGGGCAACATTAAAACGGTGCAAGACGAGTAACCCATATGCAAAAGAACGCTAAGACATGTATTCGATCAGAAAATAAAGACTATCTGCAAAGGTCAGATTGACAAGATTCAATGAAGACGCAACTTGATGGCCCTTCAATCAAAAGTCTCTTATGTATTCTCTACTCCGCTCCTCCAATTATATGTTCAACCACAAACAGCATAGAAAATCCTTAAATAGACGAAATCACCTTAGTGAGACAGAAATCTTGCAGGATAAAATAACATTCCCTCATAAAAGGAATCTACGGATTCCCAAAGAAGTCCACACCTTCAACGAAAGCCCAATGAAATGCCATGACTAATGAGTTCAGTTTTATTATTTTTACTGATGAATATAATCAAAGCACCAGTAGCATGAGCTTTTACCTTAGCAAAGGCAATATGTTGTATAATGTGAAATTGACAGAAATTTCTGCCATTTCGATAGAACTGAGAAAAATAATTGATAGTGACAAAAAAGGATTGGAGACAGGTACCTTACATATCTTGATAATGGAAATCTATGTGCAGCTGTAAACTAAAGTCTACTCATTTCTTGTCTCTATAGTAAATGTTCCTTAGTGCAGTCAAGTCAATAGCCAGCATTGGAGCCCACACTCTCAACGAATGAAACGGATGTCAGGGTGCACTTACAAAAATTTATAAGGTAAAATTTATAAGGTACATTTTCTTCAATCAAATATAAGGAAACATGAGGTGACCACACATTTTGTTCTTATCCACTTGACTCTGTTTCCTATTTGGTGCCATATGAAAATAAAATGGCAAAGGAATAAGGACAATAACAAAAAAGGAGATGAAAGGAACCGGATCTGGGAAGGTATAATGCAGCTAACAAAGTGAACCCAAGCACAACACAGATTGCATCAAACACCTTAGTGAGGAAACTACAGCGATTCCTGTAAAAAGTACAAAACTGACTACTCAAACTCAAACCAAAGTCACAATTGACATTATGCATGAGAAAATTAGAAGTTCATGAACACCGACCTGTCAAACAAAAGCCTCATAAACCGAATTTGATGCCCTACAGCAGAAAGAAACTAACAGCGCGCTTCCACTGAACAAGCAAATGCCCCTTCGCCAAAAGAGACCATTCAACGTCAGCATTTCTATAGAAAAACAAAAAGGTAACTCTGATCCTAATAATCTGTCTGACATTTTCTACCACCACCCAAGTTCTAGTCAGTTTCGAAGTCCAATTCATCTACTTCAATGTGGTATCTGGACCTTGACGGTACCTTATTGACTCAACAAAAAGAAATAGAGTATAGGCATTGATAAGTTCCTCTAATTTAGTCTCCAATATGAAAATAAGATGAAGTGTAGCTTCATAATATCCCAGGAACACAAAACCCATCCGAAAAATGTAAATGATGTAAGGGTGCGTAACTACGAAGAACCAAAGTGAAAGGTATGAAACATTGCTCTACTGAAACCGTGAAACAGGTAAACATAGATTAGAAGAGTACGTGCTTCATAGAAGAATTACAAAGAAACAATGTCACAGTTATCTCATTCTAACCAACCATAGGCAAAAGAGACTAAAAACTTTACTCTCCTACATTCAGCATGAGATTTGGTGCCTTGGAAATTAAGAAACTTCAAGACCCTAAATTCGACTAGAATCCCAACTTATTACGACATAATTCACACAACAAGAATCCCAATCTTACAGAGACCAAGTATTATATACAGTAGAACAGAAAACATTATCTAGACACGTAGCAAAGAAGAGTATCATATACAATAGAACACAAAACACTATCTACACAAGTTGCACAAAGGTAAATTCTGGTTTTCTTCTTTTTCTATTGCACAAATATTAGACCCAGTACAAAAGGTGCGTATTTTCCTTCTTCCTCTATTGCATAAAACAGAAACCAGAACAAAGAAGCAGCAAGTTCCCAAGAAAATTCTGAAAAGAGGCACAGAATACATTCTGCGCAAGCACCAAGACCAAAAAGTAGCCAATAACAATCTAATGGGTATGCGGCGGAAATTTCTGATTAACAGCAGGTTTACATGAAAACAAGACGATTAAACGACACAAGCAGCATAAATCATGATTCGGACTGAATTCAACATATTAAATACTATAGGTAGTGATCAAGGAAATGCTAAGAAACAACTATTATGCACACCCAGAATTCCTCACAAGTATCCCAATGCACCATAAAAATTGCACATTTAGGACAAAAAACATTTTCTTTAACCTATTACTTATGAAATGCAAGTGAAGAGGGAGGGGGAAAGAGAAAGTTCAAAATGGGTGTTCATGCTTTTCTCAAAGTGCACAACATCTACCCAGAAAATGCCACAAGTCATACGAAAGCAAACAGATCAAATTTCTTGATGAAACTCACTTGTTACCCCTGATCTTGAACCAAGTATCGGCACATTTCTTATGGGCAGCCGCCAAATCGCCCTTACAAGAACAACCCAGTTCAATCCCTTCCCCACCAGATTCCTGATCCGCACCACTCCGACCACCCACCAATTTCATGTGACAAATTCTACAATCCCTCTGCGGCTCTTTAACAGCAGAATGCACTTTCACCTCCAATTCTCCACTCTCCAAATCAACCACATCTGACTCCGACCCGCCCTCGATTTCCGAAAACCTGGATTCGTCGAGTGAGCCGCCGGCTGTCGAACCCAACGGCGAGTGCCACGACTGGTCCCGGACTGAGTCGTCGGAGAAGCAGAGACTCCCGTCCGTCGTCGTGGTCTCGCTGCTCCCGGGTACGGACGGCCTCCTCCTCCGCCGCCGCCGCCGTTGACGCCTGCTGCGGCCGGACTCTAAATCCGTGATAGGATTCTCCACTGTCGACATTCTACAGATTAAGTGATGTTCATGAAAAAAAGTGGGGAAAATGTGAAGAAGGTGTTGTCTCAGTAGGTGGGGTTCTCTTTTCTTGAATTAAATCAACTGTATCTCCTCCAATATGTACCTGTAGATATACACATACAGATATGTATATATTTATGCATAGACCAGTCCGTACGTAGAAATCTGTGGGGAAAGTGTCAGTTTCGAGCAGTAGTATTTGTTGAAAATATAACGCAAAAGATCAGACTACAGTTTCATTTTTCTTTTTTTGCAGAGAAATAATGGAAGGCAGGACTTATGAGTGTATGAAAATACAGTTCCTCTACTCTTTACTCTCTCTTTGTATGGCTGCTATTGATATGTGGGGAGGACCCCCACCACGCACCACCCATCCCCCTCTCTCTCCCCCTCCCTCTCCCCTCTTCAAATTTTCGTCTTAGACTTTTTTAACTATTTGTTTACTTCTTTGGTAGGTGTGTTCGTTTTGAGTGTTTCTAAAACAATTTTTAGAAACAAAACTCTGAGACGTTGTTTGGTTATAAGTGTCTCAGAAACTTGTCTGGGAGAAAAATGTTTCAGAGACACTTTTTATAGAGAGAAAAAGTTGTCTGAGAAAATATTTGAGAAAATGTTTAAGAAACTTGTTCCAGAAACTTGTTTGGGAGAAAATCTCCCAAACACCTAACCAAACATAGTAATTTATCTACCTAAAGGGGATAAAAATTTGTCACCACTTTCTCTAATTATATTTTATCTCTTTTTATATTTATTTTTTATTTACACAAATATCATTATTAATTACGAAAATGTCATCCACGTACTCATATGCTTCTTCTTCAAAAAATACTCAAACAACCCTTTATAATTATTCATCCATTTACAATAAATTTTCTCTTTTACTATATCTACCCCTTACTATTACTACCATATCTAATATATTTTTCATAATTTTGACCGTTAACAATCGAGTCCTTATAAGTATTCAATTTAGACATATTCAGTACCAAATTTACAAAAAGAAATATTTCATCTAATGCAAGTTTGTATGAAAAAATTTCAAACTAATATAAATAAACGGTTTTTTAACAAAATAGAGTGTGAGTTATTTTATTATACGTGTAAAAAGGCTTTTGATGAGTTTGATTTTCCTCCAATTCGAATATAAATTGTAGAGCAAGTTCTAAACACGAGATTATGTCACATTGTTTTTGAAAATCACAAATTTATTATATGGGTATATTTGACTTGTGGTAATTATTAATAAAGTTTTTTTATTTGAAGGTCATTTAAGTTAAATTAATTTTTTTAAAAAAAAAGCCTCAAAAAGATAAATATATCTGATGAAACGGATTTGGTCATCTTCCCGTCTGACCTGCAATAAGAGCTTGACACCGGTGTGGTATCTCACCAACACCCCTCCGATGCCTAAATTAGCTTTAGGGAGGAGGAATTGTATGGAAAGTAATGAGAATTATCTCAACAAAATGTTCGTACCTTGTACTGTAGAGACTCCTTTGTTATATAGAGATTTCCTTGGCGAATTTGTAGGAAGGGATCAAGATCTTTTCCTGAATTAGTAGAGCGTATAACTGGTGCTTATCTCCGTTTTGGTAAGTATATCTCCATCATTATCTTTATCCTAAATTGGGAGATCTGATGATGATTCCCGGTATACAGTGGAGAGATTTTAGGAAGCGCAGTAGGAGCCTTCTCTTCTTGAGAGGAGACGAACTGTTTAGAGTAGGAGGTCCCAACTGGGTAGAATGCCTAGTTGTGCTTGAATATACTTGAGCCGAACAGGCCATATGTAGGCTGGGCCAAGCAGGCCGTATGTAAGCTGAGTCGAGCATGTCGTATGTAAGCTGAACTGAGCAGGTCGTATGTAAGCTGAATTGAGCAGGTTGTATGTAAGCTGAGCCGAGCAGGCCGTATGTAAGCTAAGCCAAGCAGGTCATACCTGACCGAGCAGAGCACTAGTCGGCTCGGCCAACTTATCACGACTCATCGATATCCCTAATAAAATGCTCTGATGAGTTAAGATTTAGGGATATTTTCATTAACTTTTCCCAAGTCCAAAACTAAATCTTACCTTAAATGCGGTCAACACTTACTTATATAATCCAGTTCAAAATATTTGACTAAATTATGCTTTATAAAAGATAACATAATGTAATAATAATATTAGGTCAAACAAATACCATGCTATAGTTGTAAAGTCGCTACTTATTAACCCTGAAAAGTTTGTCGGTTGAATTGTTTTGACACAGATAGTTCAAAAACAGGAAAAGTAAGAGTAATTATTTGATTTTGACATCTACTTAGTTAATTGTTTTTTGTGCTTTATGGTGTTTCTAAGTTGACGATGGGCAATGAATAATATATAAAAAATATTTGATATTTATAAATTGTGTATTAATATTCATAAATATATATTGATATTCACAAAATATATATTAATGTTTGTGTTTATTTGGCAATGTATGTATATTATTCATCACTTATTAAGCGGTGAATAGCAAGACCCTACTCTTGTACCAGAAACCCTAGAAATCTTTTTTCTGAAAATATTCTCAAATTTAAAATCAAGGGTTAAGATTCATTGAGATTTGGAAACTTATAAACACAAGTAAATTTAGTTCATTCATTTTAAATTCTAGAAAAGTTTTCTGATAGCAAAAATTTTTCCATTGGATTATTGATGTTCAAATTTAAAGTTTTTAATATATCATATTATTATTTTTACGATTGAAGATATTCTAATTAATTTATGTATGCATTTCTCGACTAATTTTTAAAATATCAATTATGTCGCAATCTCAAGGGGTTGTTGTCCAAGTGGTAGAGCAGATGAGCTGTAAACCCAAACATCCTGCGATCGAAACTTGATAACTTAATATTTGGAGCCATTGGAAATTTGTCCAGTCATTTCCACCTAGGACCCCGAGAACTACTTAGTAATTTAGGCAGAAACTCCGCCAAGCTTTATTCTAGTTTAGTTTCAAGCCGACCGAATATCTCAATTATCAAAAAAAGAAAAAAAAATCTATCGTTCACTAGTGAGAACCTCGAATATTACAGTCCGAACAACACTCATTATGAACTAAAATACACGAATTTACAATCCTTCATATCATACCCAACCTGGTTGCTTGTTTAACTTGCAATTCTCATGAAAAATCAAATCCAACGTTCTACAGAAATACAATTTGTAAAGAATACTCCACCGAACCACCCACCGATTCAGGTAACAAGGTGGGGCCCTAGTTCGGTGGCTCATTCTTTACAAATATCATTTCTGAACGTTTTATGCATGCCCTCCGATGGACAAAGAATGACGAACTCTCAATTGAGTATATCAATTCCAAAAAATGAAGAGGCAATGGGGATTTAATTTGTCATGCTTCCACATATATATGGTATGAGCTTTCTTGCAAAAGCCACTTTGCCTTTGGATGTTAACCTCAAAGAAGCCAAACAATGCAGCTGTCCTCAGGTCTCTCAAAAACATCTTCTTCCTGCTTCAGAGAATAGAATCAAACCCCTTGGGCAATCTGAATATATGATTCCAAAAATAAAAGGCTGCATCCAATTCAGATCTTAATAAGTGGTTGAGTTTTTCTTTTAGTTTTGGCAATATCTTTAGCCACGCGTAATAATCGGATTTGGAGAAGCTATAGTGCACTTACCTGTAATGCGTGTATAGTGCGAACAAAACGACATAGTTTTACCCATTTTGTCCTCGAAAACTTATTGCGCGAATTGTTATCAAAATACATGGAATCAAAACGATATAGTTTTGAGGACAAAACGGACAAAACTACGTTTTTTTGTCCGCACTGCACGCGCACTACATGAAAATACACTACACCGTCCTCGAATCCCAAAGAATCTATTAGTCTTTTCACGCTAGGGACTAACGAAGAGTCACACCTTTTGTTGCATAAGATCCCTCCGTCCTAATTTTTTTTGTAAATCATGATTAATATTGTCTGACACAATCGATGTTCGAATACAAAAAACAAAAACATAGACGGTTTGAAAGACAAGTATGACACTTTAATGGTTATCTTATTAAGATCAAAATTGTGTGATAATAAATAATTTACACTCTCGTAAAGTTTACTCTTGCGTATAAAGTTAAAATATATCGATCGATCCAATAATTTGAGTGGAGAGGTTACATGGAATAGAAGCAATAGTTTGCACTTATTGCTAGGTTTTACCTATCTTATATTGATGATAAAAACAATATATAGATTTGGAAATGGGAGACCTAGTTCTGCAATATGTACAACAGAACGTGTTATGCGTCAAAACGATATTATTTTGGAGCACAAAAAGCTATCTGAACACTGTCCGATTGTTTGGAAAAAATTTTATGCGTCAAAATGATGTTATTTTGGCACATAACATGTCCTGTTGTGCGCATTGCATAATATGGTCTCCCATTCCGAATCTATATATATTGTATTTATCATCAATATAAGTTAGGCAGAATCTACTAAATGCAACTACCATCAATATATGCACAACAGGACCCCACGTTCATATAGATTCTACGGTCTTGTTTATTTTGTTAGGTCTTATGGTTTTATACATTTAATTATTTATCCGACCCATATGCTCTTTGAAAAAGAAGGAATAATACAAAGAATTAAACAAAATTTAATGGCACTTTTCTTGAGCAAGAGTTTGTCAATTATCAGATAATTACCAGACCTTTTTGCCTCTTTGGGATGTTGATGCACTAGGTTTATAGGTTTGAGAGAGACATGTCACACACGTATAGGAAAATGTCGTGTTCATGCACTAGAGAGACGTATCAAAGGAGTATATACGTATAGGAATTGACTGGGTTACCCCTTTTTTTTTTTTTTAATTTGATTCTTAGTCATTTAAAGCCAACTAATTAGGCAGATAAGTTTTGAATGTTGTGTCTTCTGTTTTCAACGTTTCAAATGTGACTCTTTAAGGTTTTGGCCACTAACCCTAATGGGATGACTTAGTGTTCAAGATTTGAGCTTAGGAATTTGTTTTTTTTAAAGTTTCAGGTTCGATTTTTTCGGGTGCTATCAATTCTTACGGAACTAATTCATACAGGGTAAAATTTTAATTTTAATTGAGACCCTTGTAAGTGAATGGTGGCATTAGTCCTCTAGAAATTAGTCGAGGTGCGCATAAGTTTGCCCAGACACTAAGGGCGGAGCTAGAAATTTTGGCCAATGGAGTCAAAATTTTAACCAAAATTACGTAACAAAATTCTTCTAATAAGAGATATATATTAAATCTTACCTACATATTAATTTAAAACAGTACTCAATAATTTTTCCTATTTAAGAAAAAAACATAAGAACAGATCATAATTCCTTAAGTAAAAATTTAAGATATTTTCTAATTATATACGTGTAAAGTATTATTCATCAATTAATTTTTTTCAATGCGAAATAATTTTTGCACAATTTGTGTAGTAAAACTAGTTATTTATTATTTGGATGAAATAGTTAGTATAATTTTATACAATACGTGAAATATTTGGGGGTAATTTTTATGTTTTAAGTCAAATACATTGGGCAATATTTTAGTTTTAATGGGGTCAAAATTACTAATTAGTTTTCAAATCTCTAAAAAAATACAATTTTTGAAAAACTGAGAAGGTCAAGTGACCTCATTTGACCCCAAGTGGATCCGCTCTTGTCGGACACTATGAGTTACAAAAAAAGGTGTTTGGCCACTTTATTATTCAATCATAAATTTTTTATTTTTACATTTAAGGTGTTTGTTTTGTCAAAATACATTACCATAATTGAACAACAGAATACAAAATTCAAAAATTACATGTAATTCAGAATCTAAAATCTAAAAATAATTAACTTTGAAATACCCTAGACTTTTCTTGTCTTATATAGTACGAGCTTTGAGACAATTTGGCAGGCATTCAAAGCAGCCATTTATTTGGTAGTATAATTCAAAGTTTGGTTGAATGTGGCGTTAGGTGTTTGAGCATATGTTCAATTGGTCATGCCGAACTGTACGTTTAAATTTTAAAAAAAAAAGGTGCAGTCTGGGTCCAGAAATAAATGGGTCCATTAATTATCCATAAAAAATAAATAGGTCCATCCACCTAGACTCATTCAAACTTTGCTTAATTTGAACGTACAAAAACCCATTTTGACAAATGGTCCATCCACCTAGGCCTTGTTGAAAGGAAAGAATTAACAATAGGCCAAGGAATATTGCGTAGTACTGTGCTATCCTTTGATCCTCGTATTCTTTTTGTTTTATCAAATTCTCTTTAATTTGTCAATCTGATTCTTTGGCCGATACCCGGTGACACCTATGGGGTTCGATTCAATCAGAAACCGGCAAGGTAGAAACGCCTTTGTCTTCATGCCTTCGTCTGGGATTCAATCTGCAAGGTGACACCACCAAATTAAGATCTTGGGTTCACCACTAAACACAGGAATATTTCACCATTGGGGTTATTTCACAGAACTCCATCTCTATTATAGTTTTATTCATGTTTTTTCTTGTTTTGCAAATTTGATTGCTGACATCAAATTTGCATTAGTTTTATTCATAAGACTTGGTACAAATAAAGGTAAAGGTGAGGCCGACATTACAGTCTATCTGCTACTACTTTGTTTTAGACATATTTATGATATTATTATCTGGTGCAATGGGTACCACCTCTTGATATTGTACTTTAGTATTTCCTCAACACGTGATAACATGGGTCTAGAAAGTGTAGGTTGTAGCGTAGCAACCTTCATTCAAAGCTCTACAAAGCTATCTTCACAGGTTGATCTGACAATGCCAAAAAAGTTGACAAATAATTGAACCTATTCAATAGTACTTACATATCACCAATTGACAAAACCCAGATTTCTTTTTCCCCACAGTAACACTCGCAGCTTCTAAAAATTGGTCAATCCTAGGCCTTATTATTGTTACAACATGCCAGTCTAGGTTTCTGTTGGTTTCATTTCAGATAAGGGCGGCACTGGTATGATATTCAGAAGAGTTTTTTTTTTTCTTTGGATTTGGGTTTTTTGTAGTTCGCGTGTGGATTATAAGACGCAGATCAATTTCGGTCGTTCATTCGAAATTAATGTTTCAAATTTCTTTCAAGAATATTTTTGGAAAGAAAAATATCTGCCCAAGAAAATACTTTCAACAAATCTAGATTCTTTATGTGGTAGGCCGGATATGCAGTACAATGGACCTTCGGCCCATGATCATGCCCGGTCCATCTGTGTTGGGCCAAGCTTTAGGATGGGTCTATCATCATTCGATCGAGAGATTCAACAAGGCCAAGTGACATTCCTTGGTCAATGCCAAGCACACGACACGTCAGGTCTGACCGAACCTTCACTCAGTCGGCATTCTCCAGAATCTCCACCAGGTTCAAGATCTCTCAAGTCGCAACTTCCGGTCGTACTGCCTAGGGCTATACCTTTGGCATGGTCACGTGAAGGCGTACTCCCCACGTTGCAGGTGGTTGCCTGGGAAGACGTGGAGGAGAGACGGTTACAGGACATGCGGACATGTCCACTGATCACAAACATAGGGCACGTGACAGAACCCACAGCAATTTGCGGCCCATGGCATGCCGTTCTCGGCCGAAGTTCCACGCAATCTATTAAGAACTCTCTCTATAAACTCAAGTATGTGTATACACTTTGAACAAGCTTTTAAGCTGGTTTCTCTCCTTTCAAAAGCTAACTTAAGCATTAGAGTGCCCATAAAAAACCGAACTCCGGTCAGCACTAACCTAGTATCTAAGTTATTTTGCAACACAATGGATGGCAATCATAAAATTTCAAGCGAGAAGTTCACGAGTGAATTTTGGACTCTGCACCTTAAAAATGCTTTTGAATGGTGGCAAAGAAGACTACTCTCTGCCGTCTGCACATGAATTGCAAAAAAAAACCGGTTACGTTTTCATTTGTCAGTTAGAAATGCTTTCTATGAGGAGGGTTCACACTCGGAAAAAAGAATTTTACAAGTATATTGACAATGATCTCATCTAGTAAGTAGTAATAGAAGTATAGAACATAATCTTTGTTTTCATTCAATCATACGGAAATGATACTTTCTGTATCTATACATATCTACACACACATACACAGACTCTGCAATAGCCTCTTCTTCTGCAGGGTTAAGCTTGTATACGTCAAATTCTTCTTCAGACCCTATAACGAAAATCTATTGCACTCGACAAACTTTCTTTTTAAAATATACATTCGTAAGAGTTGACAGGGAGTGCAAGGCAAAATGAAAACTTGACATGACCAAATAACAGGTTTTTATTGAAAAAAGCCAACAACAGGAAGGGCAATAAAAGATTCAACGGGAAAAATTGAAACCTTAGTTCCATGTGGCTGGCTCCGCAACTGCATTATGCACAAAGTAGAGAGAATTTGATGAAAAGCGTCACCTTCTGCCAAAGCTAAATTGTGGTAGAGATTGACAATGTTGGGGCATTTCTGGAAACAGGCAGCTTATCGGTGAACCGAGGCTTGAGAAGGGACTCGGATGAGATCCCAACTGAGTATCGATCGAAGCCACTTGCACTCCTACACTCATCACTCTCAACCCATTCAGGCATGTCCTTCGCTGCCACCTCGAATGTCTTGCATTGGCATGCCACAATTCCTTCATTCGAAGTGCTAGTTCCAACAGGCACTGATTCCTGGTAGAAGCTACTAAGGAAGAACACAATCCAACAGGCAACTCCTAACATACAATATCACCTGCAAAGAAAAACAATTGATTTTTTGGTTGAAAAGGATCAGTGATACTAATTTTGATTTAGTTTTGGAAGATAAAAAAGGGATACATGATTTTAGTCAAGAAAATGGCTTCTCATTTTTAATTATCACGAAACCAACTTAGGTAGGTTCTATTTTCTCTTGTTTCTTCCTATTACTGTATGTTTTCAATAAACGGCATCAACTAGGCACTTGGCAAAGCTCCCTTTTCTTCCTATCATTCTGCTTCAATATGAACTCTTGTTTGTTTCCTATTGGAATTTGCTAGGGACAGGTTTGGAAGTTCAGGTGCTAATTTGCTAATCCATGTACTCCAGGTTCAAGTGTCTCTCCCACTTCCCTTGGCTTCTGGTAACATTGATGCGGGGTCGATGCCAAAAGATCTCAATTGTGCTTCTAAAAGCTCAAAATGGTCTCTCGTTATTCTGTCAGAACTCCAACTGAATATGTCATGCAATTGCGGTAGACCAGTACCATCTTCACATTGGTTTTGTGTGTTCTAATGCATTGGTCTCCCTTTTTTTTAAAAAAAAATATAGATCTTAGCTGGGTTCAAGTTGAGCATTTCATTTTACCTAAAATAACAATGGCTTTAATTACCACAGCAGTAAGGTCGTTCCACTGTAGGGAGCCACAGATAATGTTGTGTACTGCTGAGTTTCTGTAGACTAAGTAATGGCAGGAACCACATTCATTCGGTTGCCCTATTCCATCTTCATATACTTTAAGGCACTTACATGTGTTTTCTCGTCTGCATAAACAAAAGAGAAGTCCATTGTGTGAGTGAAATTCAAGTTTGCGTATCACATTGCTCCAAGTAATTTATTTCAATTTGATTTCTTTGTTGCCACATGATCATTTCGAATACTGAAAGACAAGTCTACTATAAATAGGATCAGAATCAGCCAGAACTAAAAACTGAAGCTGGGGTGCTATCCAACTCCCAAGTCCCAACAAGTAAAACTCAATAGCATCAGCCTTCAAGCAATATCGAGGGCATCAGAGTATGCCAGACCAGTCAACCAGTACCTGAAGACTTACCGCATTCAAGCTGCTTTAAGTTTTAGTTCATGAGTGGTTTCTTTGATTTCCTTTGTGCTTGGAATATATCTCCAACGCCCTTTATGAACTCTGCTTATTTTTTTGGGAGCATCTGAGCTCCCAAACCTGCATAATTCACGTAGAGAGGGCATTAAATCAATAAGAACTTCAATATGCCTTGCAGAACCTCAACAAGTCGATAAAATATGCAACAAAAAAAAATTCCTGTATTTAGCTACTACCTATCTATAAAAAAAGAGACTTGCAAGAAACTACAGAACTCTCATCTTAAGGACTGAATATAAATGAAACAACTGAGGTGTACTGTTGGAACTTCAAACCAGTTATTCCGAGGTAGCGTCCGTCGTGTAATACAACAGTTTTACATTTGCCTTCATTCTTGAAGAAATTCTTCAATAATTTGAAAGAATGTGTAGCATCCAGAGAATTACAACTGAAACAGTCATATCAACTACTCTGATGTTGAACTATCAGACCTTTTGAATTGTGAGAAAGGGAGAGAAAAAGAAAGGGTGGTTGTTTCTCACCAAAAGTGATGAAATTTGGTGAGAACAAAATGGACCACTAAAAACTTATATTTCATCCTTTTCCCTTTATTTCTTGTCTCTTTTAATTGTCCAAACAAGTGAAAGGATTTTCTTTTCTTTTCCCACCATTTCTCAGCGCCGAAAGGGGATAATTGCTTCAAAAATCCTGATTAACCATTTCAATTACCGGAATAATTTTTTTGGACTTTAGTGTTGGAAATTCCAAGGGTTATGGATATTTTTGGGTGAATGAATTTGGAATACCAGATGGTCTCACGGCAACTAGAAAATCTCATTAATGCATGTCATTAATGTTCACCACCCAAGGCTCTTCATGTCTCTATTCATGATATGCAACTCAAATGTCTTGAAAATTTTGCATCCCAAAGGTCACTTTAGCTCTATAAATTGAAGTCTTGTTTCAAGGTTACAATTCAATCAAAATTTCGTCTACAAATGCTTCTTTGAGGGAGAGAGGGGGCAAGCGCAATGAAATTCGATAGATAGACAAAGACTGGTATTAAGAATATCCAGTTGAACCTTTTTACCTGGGAGACAGGTGCCGGTTGTAATCCTCCAAGATGAGGCGACGAATTAGTCTTAAGAAAACTATGAATACACATGACTCGGTTCGGCATCATTTTACATACTGGTTTTACAGTTTATGTTGTTAATTTTATTTTGATTTGATATGTGATTTCGTTATGTTATGTAATTTGTCTCGATGAGGAAAGATGTATATTTTCTGAAACTCCTGAATATGCTTCGAATTTGTTTTTCACTACACTTAGGCGATTGGATGCACCCCTGTGGGAACAAATTCTGACATTTCACGAAAGTAAATCATGTGAAGTAGTAAAAATGACACTCACCATCCTTGCAAGCGATTCCAATAATAGCAAATCGTAATTGAAGCAAATTCGCATACGTACATAACGTATGTAATATGGATAAATTTTTATATAAACAGAAAGAGAGACCTTGTAGAGATTGATTTTGGTAATCTCATAAGGGACGTTGATCCGATGAATCTTGGCTACGTGGAACCCTAATCCCCAAATGGACAGAAACTGAGCCACCTCGTCAAAGTTCTTCATTTTCCTGCTTTTTGGCTTCTTCTTCGCCGTCACCAAATCTGCCGTAAGGTTTGCAGTCAGCGGCATTCGGAAGGGAAGAAGTTAGAAGTGCTCGACTGTCCTGTTAAGCTAGACTATACTAGTGCCTCCAAAAGCTAGCGGTTCTGTTCGATGAAACGGCTCTGTTTGCATCCCCACCCAACTCATTATCTTGTCTGACCAAAAGTACAAAAATAGAAACTCTTTTATTTTGTTTATTTGTGTGTTTTTTATCTATATATTTTAACTCTACTCTCTATTTTTATTTTTTTTACTAACGAATCCCCTATCTATGTACAAAAAATTTAGTAAAAAAATTGAATATAAATTGTATACAATTAATATCTCATCGCCTATGAATATATAAATTGCTATTGACAAAGTGAAAAAAATAGGAAAAAACCTTTTCACCGATAATAAGAAAAAATAATAAAAGACAAAATCAATAAAAAAAAAGAGGGGTTGAGATGAAATATGAAAATAAAAAGACAACAAAATTTTTTTTGAAGTTTGCCTAGTAAAATGGACTAACTACATGTAACTGATGAAATTACCTTGAGGTAGATTAATTAGCCTCATAAAAAGTAGGTTGAAGATTGAAAATAATATTTAAATTAACTATTATTGCTAATGGAACATATAGCTAGTGGCTTGGATATACATATAATTAAGGCCATGTTTACTATCTAATTTAAGCTATATTTTAAGCTTAATTAGTTATTTTCTTTAAAAACATTAAGAACACTATTAGTAGAATTTTGTGTATTCTCTATATTTATATACATATTCTTTCATTTTTATACTTGCAAAAAATAGAGTTTTTTTAGGAGGGAGAAATCATTAAAAAAAACGAAAGAAATCTTACGGAGGAGTAACTAGGCATATATGATTAGGTCCTATAACAAAAGCTATTTTACTTAACATTATTATACACTGCTGGAGAGTCTAATTTTTACATTTGAGTAGTAAAATAACTCAAATATTTTTTAGCTAATTGGCTGTGCATATTTTAAAACACACCATTTTAGGTGCTCTCCTCTCTCGGTGTCTCTTTTTCCTTACTGATATTTATTCAATTTCACAAATTGCCCAAGTTAGTTTCTTAGTTCAGCTGATTTTTTAATAATTCAGAATATTCATATCAATTTACGTGCACCTCAATTAATTTAAAGGAACTAATCTTACTACCCACTTACACATATCTTAATTAAAATTAGAACAAAATACTCTATAAACTGACCCATAAAACGTAATTTGATAAATTAATCCTCTATATTTCGTGAATCTTCTGAATCAACGACAGGTGAAATCGGTTTGAAAACATGAGAAGATGAAGTAATTCTTGAGTGCTCCCATTTTAAGATGAAGTAATTATTGAATGCTCTCATTGTACCATATGGGACTTAAAAATAGTACTCCAATAACGCATTGATTAGAAATAACACGCAAGGACTCCAAAAAATACTCAATAGTCATATACAATATGAAAACCTAGACATCGTTTACCTTGACAAGGTTGACTAAAAATTCCGCAAAAAAAGGTTATGGGTTCTTAGGGGGTAATTGAAACGAACGAGGTTTAATATTTTGTTTGCACAATGTAAGACTTGAGAACATGAAGCATTATTCAAAAGAAAGAGAAAGCTTCCAACTAAAATAGCATAATACATCAAGTAATGTTCACCACATGTCTGCCAATAAACACTACAGAAAATATGATGAAAAAGAGCAGCTCTAACATTTTACATAACCGTCTCAACAATCAACTACTTGCCTCCAATAGTGAATTTTTCATGACAAAACATATCAGAAACATTATCTTAGTTAGCACACAGAATGATTTAAAGAAAATCACACCAAAATTTGGAAAGCTAAAGATTAAGGCTTTGCTTCATCATCATCCTCTTCTATCTTAGGAGCCAAGTAGAACCTGACATAACCCATTTCGGCAATCTTGTACTCAACCACAACGGGTAGCTCAGAAGATAAGCTTATTGTGACTGTGCTTGACAATGGTGTCGCCTTTGTGAAGGAGTTCATGTACCTCAGAGCAAATGTTAGTGATACTGGCTCATTCATCTCTATAATTGTAGCTTCCTCAGGCTGTAAATTATAATGCATAATAACCCATGTCAACCATTTAGTGTATCGCACACTAGACAAAACTTGTCAAAAACATATCCACAAAGGAAACACAAATGCTGTTCAGTTAATCGGGAAGATAATGTATGTTTCCCATAATATCCCATGGCAAGCTCTTGTGTATGCCCATATCCATTGGTAAAATACCATTACACAATTCATCATGAAATTTAGGGCCTAATGAATGTTCCACATAATATCTCGTGTCAACCATTTTGGTGCATCATGTGTAAACCATTACTATGCAATTCATCATGAAATTAATGGGACAATGAGAGCTCAATATCCCAATTCTGTTTGCAGTGATACCTTAAATATACTAGAAACATACCTTGTCTACTGTGGTATTTTGCCGACAAACAACATTTGCAGTTCCAATATCACCTCTTGTAGAAAACCTGACACCTTCTTTTGTAACAGATATCACAACTGCACGCGTAAATCAAATGCTGAGTTTCATACAGCCTTCTGTGAAACTCATGTACCAAATTTTATAAAACCATATGCATAAGAGCAGACAAATTAAAAAGCTACCAGTGTCACCAATACTACTAAGATCTTTACAAATCCTAGCAAATTCCGTCGAGGGCATCCGGACAATAGCATGGTACTCTGCTTCTGGAATTCCAAGATGCTCACTATCGATGTCCATCAATTTCATCTCAAAATCAGCAATCTTATCTTGAGCTGTAATACATTGCCCGCACAACAAAAGACACAAGCACATGAACCAAAATTAAAGTCCAAATGTGGAAAAGAAACACAACACAATCAAAAATAGGAGATAACATAGGCATGGCCATATATGAATAACCATGTGAAATGGAAAAAACATGTAACCTCAACCTCTCTGTTGGGCATGATTGGCAATTAGAACGTAATATATGATTATCATTTTTTTAGGCCACATAAAACAAAATATCAGAAGATTCCCAAGCTTAATTTGCCTTGGTACTCTTGTATATCTCACCTACTAAAATAAACAGTTCATGTCGTAATAACCCTCACAAGAGAACCGGCAACGATATATCTACAAAAAAAGAAGAAAAAATCCCAAAATCCACGACCAAAACAGCAGATAACAGAATATAGCAGCAAATCAATGACCCAAATTCAAAAAAAAAAAAAAACGAAGGGAGTGAAACTTCAATCTCAAATTTGAGGAACCACGGGAATAGAATTTAATTGATATCTTTAATTTGTTAGAGCACACTAAACGAAACAACGGAAGAATCCCAGATTTAGTTTCGCTTAAAATATTCGTTTCTCACACACTACATAGACACTTCATTTCCTTCAACATTTCACAAAGAACAAAATGCTCACCGCCTAACTAAGTAATTCATTTCCTTCAAAACATCACAAAAAGCACCCATCAATACTGTAACTATTGACAAATGCAAGGAAATTACCTACTAAAAAGCAAGTGCAAAACCCTAATTTGGGGAGAAAAACTAAAAGTTAAATTAAAACGCCAAAAGCAACTAAAAGTAAGCTCACTTGGACTTTCAAACATGAAGGTGACAGTATCGCTTCCATCGTCGGCCTTGAGGGTGATGATATCATCATTACCAGCGCACTTAAGCATCTTGGCCATGTTATTGAGGTTCATTCCCATAGATATGTTCCGATCGCACCTGTAGTGCTCGAATCCTTCAGATCTAAGAAGAAGCGCCACCAAAGCAACATGACTCGAGTCCATGGCCTGGAGTGAAAAACCGGTGGCGGAGCAGTCAAAGTTAGCGTCGTTGACAAGGTCCTTGATTGACTCAAGAACCTTCTTCAACAGACTCCCCTGAACAAGCCTGAGTTCCAACATATTTTCCCTCCGAAGTTTTGGCTTTCCGAGAAAGTTTGGTTCTCGGGGGTGAAATAGAGTTAGGGTTTGAAAGAGAAAGTGAGGGAAGAAATGAGAGAGAGAGGGGGAAAACGGCGGTTTCGGGTTTTATATCGCGGGTGGGGTCCGAAAGAGTTCGGAAATTTGGGCGCCATTAGGAAATTACTCCATTCCCGCCATAAGTTTCGAGATTTTGGGCCAGGCCGGGCTTGGCCCATAATACAAATGGATCCAGCTTTTTAGTGTTGATTGATCAGACGCTACAATGTAAGGCTTTGCGCCCATCCAGTTCGTGGGCTTGTTATCATTTTGTGATATATTAAAATTGAAATAATAAATGCAGAATATAAATATAAAAAAATATAATATCAAACCAAATTTTGCAGAATTACAGTCCCTTTAAAAGAGATTTTTCGGCCCACCATGGGAATTGGAGACCTCAACGACTTTCGCCTCCTAGGATAAATCGAATACTTAGTAAAACAAATACCAGCTGTTAACTATCTGTCGAATTAAATTGTGTCTGTCTCATTCAAAAACACAAAGTAGGAAAAACTTCAAATTTTGGTGTCACAAATCTTGGACGGATTAATGAATATTAATATAAACAGAGGAACTTTTGACTTTCCGAACCAATGAGATCTTTTAATTGCAAATCATGAATTATTTTCGTGAATAAAGGACCTTCTGGTCGCCTCGGAAAACCTTCTCAAATTTAATTTACCAAACCTTTGTATTTTCCAACATTATTAATTATAAATTTTCACAAAATTGAATATTTTTTCAATGACATAAATCTTATAACAGTTATTATTACAAAAAATTCTAAGCGTGAGACCAAAAATTAAAATAATCTAGTAACGGGTTTTATTGATAATTTTAAATTATCGAGGAAACTTAATAAATATACTATCGGCACTATCGATTATCTAGGATATAATTGAAATGAACATATGTTACTCGATATGACTTTCAGTGACTAAAAGTAATTTTAGTGGGGTCATTTATGTTATTTTTCAAGGGAAAATTGAAATTATTATCAAGCTTTATATAAATCAAAATGCAGTTATTGAACATTTAAGCCCTGGATATTTTACACAAATTAATGGGTTCTACAGGGAATTTTACAAGTGCAAATCAACAAATAAATTTTAAAGAGAGTCACATTGGCACGTAAGCCTGTAAACGAGCCGAGCAAAATCGAGTATTAATATATTCAAGCTTATTTTATTAATTTTTCAGTGACTTCTAGCTCGAATATTGTTTGATAAAATTTTGATAAGCTAAGTTAGCCTAAGCCTAAATCAAGTATGAGCTCGTTCAAGAACCTTAGCAAGCCTAAAATATTATACATTCATGCTCACGGGTCTAGGGTTGCAAATAAAATTTTAATTATGTGGATATATGAGTTTTCTCTTACACAAGTTACAGAAAAAAATCTCGATTCTAGAGAAATAAAAACAAAACAACTATTTTAAAAAAAATCTTACATTGAAACATTAGTTACCACAACTTGAGTGCTTAATGATCTCTTACTAAAACTTCATCGAGCTTGCATTAAGTCATTATTGAGCTAAATCTTTATTGAGTTTTTAGCGAGCCGAGCCTTTGACCTACTCGAGCTCCACTCCTTCACTAAAAAATAATCTTAGAATTTTAGTTTAAATTCTTTTGTTAAGTAAACAAGTCGAGTCGAGCTCATGAACAACTCAGTTCATTTCTTAGCAACATGCGCGATTGCATGGGTAATTAAACATTCACGCAAAAATTTTAAAATAATAAAACTCAGCTGTGATTTGTTGTAGAAATGTACACTAGAAAAACTATACAATAAGTACATTATGTAGCTTTGCTCTTAAGGCTTTGTAACAAATAAACAAATTAGAGGTCCACTAAACATGTGCCTGTGGTGCCACCATTGCATGCTTATATCACGCGATCCGCCCAAGGAAAGAATTACATGGAGATCGCAGAGGGTTCGAGTCCTTTCAAAATTAAAAAAAAAAAATTTAAGATCTAAGTATAAATTTTGAAATTTAAAAAAAAAATTATATATATTTCGGTCCCTCCAAATTATAATCAGTCATCTCTTTTTTCTCCCAAAAAAAATCTAAATTTATTCTCTTCCATAATGTCGGTGGCCCCTTTTTCCTTTCACAATGGAAAAAAATAATAATATTCCTAGGACACGAGGCACTTGACGTGTCATGTTGGTTTCCATATTCTATTTGTTATTATTAAAAAAAGAATAAAATATTGGGAGGAGTACTATACGATGCTTCTATTTTATAGATAAAAAAAACATTTTAATTTTTTTTTTCTTGACTGTGTATCTACTGATTACACACTAACATCTACTGTGAATTTTGACAGTGCAAACGGCAAAAGCCGTATATTTTTTTTGTTGTAAAACTTGAATAATAAATATTATTTCAATTTACGGGATTTATTTTTTTTATATGTATTTTTAGGGTGTTTATTTTGTTTGTACACATATGAGAGGACACATACGCATACATATATTTTATAGTAAAAAATAAAATTAAATCAAAAGAAAATTAAGTCAAACACAATTTAGTCTATCTGAATTGACAAAAAGAAAAATTACAAAAGAAATCTTACTCATAGAGTAAAGATCTTTTTGTTTTTACCATTTGATTTTTTATGTGACTTAAATAAAATCATCACAATTGAGTTTAATAAAATAAAATAATTTATTTTATAAATATACTTGTGCAAATTTTCGTGCGAAAATATATTAATGAATAGTTGATTAAAACATATGTACATTATGAGTCAATTACTCTTAAATACGTCAATCATTTTAAATTTTTGTATAAGTGAAGTATATATTATATAATAAAATAAAAATTTCGAATAATCAATTAAAATAGATCTAGGATAAGTTCTTTTTTACGTTAACAAACACATGGTATAATTAAAAAACGAATTTAAATAGATTTTTCTTATAAAAAAAATTGTCCGGTCATTAACGTTTTGTTGCAAAATTACACATATACCCAACTATTAACCTTCCAAAATCACGAAGGTTAAAGTCAAACTTCACCTGCTACAACTCACTGCTACTCCGATCGTTTTCATCCAGCAATGGCGGATCCCAGGCAAAATACGGAGATCTCATTCGCCGGAACTTTCGCCAGCAGCGCTTTCGCCGCTTGTTTTGCCGAGGTATCTCATTCACACAGCCGCTTCAATTCCAGTGTCTCGTTATAAATTCAGTACATCTTGGGCCAAGATTCTTGGCTAAATAATTCTGCATTTTAGTTCATTGTGAATTCAATCGGTGAACGATTTTGAATTGTTCATGCGAGCTCCATACTTACGTGTAGTTCGAATTTCCGTCATTGCGATGATTCGGTATCGAATTTCCCAAGTAACATTTCGTTCTGCTTTGCACTTTGCTTTGGAGCTGATGCTGATTCTTACGGTACAATTGGATATGCGCATCGACATGAATGTGTTTGCACCTTGGGGTTTGGGGAATTTGATTCCATGTATAACAGTCACAGAAGTATGCAAACGTGAAAGGTGTTTTTTTCTATAACTAAATTTCAGCCGTGATATGGGACACAGCGAGAACTACTATTCCAAAACATGAGCTAGCTGGATTCATAGAGTGTTTGATTGGATCTTAAATTTGTTGAGGGATTTGAGAAGGGAAAGGGAATAGAAGAGGTAAGGACTTCCCTCCAGAAATTCTAGCCGTGTTTCCCTTATCTTCTCTTTACCTTCCACAAATCTCTTCGCAAAATCTCGATGGATCAAGATGTTGAGGTAAAAGGAAGGGAAACACCTTGGATTTGTGGAGAAAATCCCTTCATTTTCTCTTCCCTCCACAAATCCTTGATCCAAACATGACCTTCATGTCCTCACTCGATGGTTTCCCCCCACGCCCACCAATATTCAGCTCTTGATTTTTAAGTCATCAAATGTTCAAGTTGAGGCAAGATTTTAGTAAACTGACACAGTTTCATCATTGATGTGCCTCCAATCCTCAATGACAATGCCAAAAGCCTTAAATCTTCTGATTTTCCATCCTTACATTACTCTCTTTAGCATTCTTGAGCAATCATTGCCATTTCCACATCAGCGTGCAATTTCAATTTTCAGTGTTGTTACAAATCTGTATAGTGGTTCCAAACATTTTTGAAGCCCCAACGAGAATAAAGCTCGAACTAACAAACCAGCTACGCCCAAGTCAAATGTAAAAGACAAACCATTTTGGTATTTTGTTTGATTTCTTTTCAAGGTGCTGAGATTTATGGCTTAATCAAGTAGGTGCAATACATTTCTTTTGTTTCTCGTATCACTAGTGAATGTGACTGTTTATAGCTATTGGCATGTTGCGGGTTGGTTCACGTTGATGAATCCTTTTAACTCGTGTCTTTGAACTTTGTGCAGTTGTGTACGATTCCTCTCGACACTGCTAAAGTTAGGCTTCAGCTCCAAAAGAAAACAAATGTAGATGAGGGCGAAGGTGTTCCTAAATACAGAGGTATGTTGGGTACTGTTGCTACTATTGCTAAGGAGGAAGGTCTAATAGCACTTTGGAAAGGCGTCGTACCTGGGTTGCATCGTCAGTTTTTGTATGGAGGCTTAAGGATTGGACTATATGAACCTGTATGTTATCAATATTTTCCGTTTGATTAAGTCGGCTAATTTCTATGCTTTCAAGGTGATAGATTATGTCTATATGTGGTTTCATGTTTTATAGGTCAAGGCCATTTTTGTTGGCAGTGAATACTTGGGGGATGTTTCCTTATTCCAGATGATACTTGCTGCTATGATTACCGGTGAGTGCTTTGGGTAACTGCTGCTTCTTTTCTCTTTTTGATGGGGGTTTTTATTGTTTACATGCACAATATAGCTTACCACTTGCATCAAACCCTTCTTATCCTATATTCAACTAGTAACTATTTCCTTGACTTCTGATTTTAAGTGGGTACTTCTACATCAAACAGGTGCTCTTGCAATTGCAGTCGCTAATCCAACTGATCTTGTAAAAGTTCGACTTCAAGCTGAAGGCAATCTGCTACCTGGAGTTCCTAGGCGTTATTCCGGAGCCTTGAATGCTTATTACACCATAATGAAACAGGTATGCAGTTTAGGAAAAGTTGGTTCCATCAGAACCCGTCAATCTTTTCCTTTCTTTTTGTCTAACAAAATAAAAAGTAGGAAGGACTGGCAGCTTTGTGGACAGGGCTCGGGCCTAACATTGCACGAAATGCTATTATAAATGCTGCAGAACTAGCAAGTTATGACCAAGTGAAACAGGTAACATTTATGATGCAGAACCCATACTTTTGCCTGCGTCATGTTGTTATTTGCAATATTTGATCCCTCATTCCATTCTATTCTGTTTCTACCTGTGCAGACACTTTTGCAAATTCCAGGTTTCACAGACAGTTTTTTAACACATCTATTGGCCGGTTTAGGGGCTGGGTTCTTTGCAGTTTGTATCGGTTCTCCTGTTGATGTGGTAAGCATTTCCTTTTGTTTCCTTCTTCCTAGAACTTTCCAATTGATTCAGCTCACTATAGCCTTGTAGGTACTTGTGCATCAGCAGCTGACTTTGTAATTGTTATCATGTCTGGACTTTGATTGCTAGCTTTAAAAATTTGGTGAAGGTTTTAGTAGGAGGTGGACATGTAATGTAAAGCTGAAATGAGACTAGACTTGGCCACGAAGAATATACATTGATGCAGGCTTTAATCCAAAATCTTTGAGGGTTCTGTTTCATGTGACTTTTTTAGTTGGTCTGTTGAACCAATATTTTTTGGGTTAAACTAGGCAATCTGTCTTGTTTAACAACCTAAACCAACAATGTTAACTCCTTTTGACCTTTCAGCTTCCTGAGCTTTGGATCTACCCACTCCTTAACAATGGTACATGTATTGCAGTATTGGTCTATGTTGCAGTTGGCTAAACTGTTCGGGTAGTCGGCCACTTGTTTATATCCTTGTGTAAAATTGAGAAAATGCATGTTGGAAACAAAGGAAATAATCATATAAAAAGTAATGCTTCTAATTTTCCTTTTCCATTCATGAACTTTTCCAATCTATGCTTGATGAAAAATAAAAAACAAATATTGCTATGTCTTTAATTGCTTTATAGAGTAGGGGCCTCTGATGTTAAAAGGGGGTCAAACAGTTAATTTCACATTTCGTTTTTCTTTAGAAGTACATTTTATGTGAAATTAGCTTCATTATATTGACAGTGTTTCACAAGAAAGACTTTGGGTTTATTATTGGAAAGCCAAGCAGGCAAGAGGCTTGTCATAAAAGGTGGCGCAAAGATGTCGTATTTTAAGTGAACTTCATAAAAAATACTCCGTAGACATTCATGTACTTGGCCAAATTTATTAAGCTGTGACTAGTTACTGGATCTACTCTGGTCTGGTTATTGCATCACAATCTATGCATGAACAGTTGTATCTAAGTATCTTTATCAATTGGTTGGGGTTAAGGCTATTCACTCAATGTGAGCTTGGATCTGCTTGTAATGTTTTAGGTTAAATCCAGAATGATGGGAGATTCTATCTACAAAAGTACCTTAGACTGTTTCGTCAGAACTTTGAAGACCGAGGTACAGTAGTTTTCCAGCTTTTAATCTGACAGTATTTTGTATAATTTACTTTGCTAAGAACCCTCTAGCATCTTAAAGTTGGAAGGACAACCAACTTTCGAAATTTCCCACAACATTAAGAGTCTACATGATCCAGTTGTTAGAAATTACTGCTAGCAGAGTTGAAATCATTCTTTTTGCACCTTAATCACTCCAAATATGAACCTTTTAGTCAAAGCAGTTTTCAGTTCTCTTACCACGGGTATTGCATGTCTTCTTCCTATATGCACAATGAAAGAAACTGACTGATATTGCGTAAATTAACTTCTCATATGCCTTGGTCATGCCTGGTCAAACCAAATGACTGAACACTTTTTAACATGAGCTTGTTCATACTTGTATCCAATGGTGTCTTCATTGGTTAATAAGTTACAATGGTTTGTCATATGTACCACTTGATTGCATAGCGTCATTTTTTGGTGCAACACTTGGGCTGTCAAGTGTGAGAATATAGATTTGAAGACGACGAGAGTTGCTCTGCAGTTAGAGTCAGAACCATTCCAGAATCCCATATGCCCTTCCTAAAAGGCAAAAGCACCCTTCTATTTTCTTCGCTGTTTTGTCCCTCATGACTGAATTTTGACAACCATGATTCTACACGTTTCCAGTTCTATAATGCTCTTTCTGCTTCTTGTTTTCTTTTTTTGATCACCGAGGTATCCGACCGGCTTTGGGATTACCCCCAACCTAATGTCGACTAGTCGTCGGGGCCTTGAAGGTAACGATCGGGTATAACCCCCAATGCCCCCAAAAAAGTGGTTCTGGTGGGATTTTAGTTACCCTCTCTCCTTCCACTGAACCAACACCTTGGGATTTCTTTCTGTTTCTTGTTACCTATACAAGTTCACTTGTGCTATCACCTCACAACATACTGGTAAGAGAAAAAAATGGGCAAATAACTCCATTATCATGACTGCTGTTCTTTTGTTTCATTAGTGCTTTTTTTGTTGTATTCTCGTGTAGAATTGATGAATGTTTTAGTGTTGAATAAAAAATTGGCGTTCATTGAGGAGATATTGGTATGAATGCTATCAACCTCGATCAAGAGTAGTGACTCATTCTAGTTAAATTATTGCAGGGACCCTTAGCCTTCTACAAAGGATTCATCCCAAATTTTAGCCGGCTTGGAATTTGGAACGTTATCATGTTTCTGACTCTGGAGCAAGTAAGATATCTAGATTCTGTGATTTTGGGATATGTTCTCTAGCATGTAAATTTAGGCAATTCTTCAGGCTAAATGTAGACAATTACTGCATGCTAAATTCATGCTATGCAAGAGGGTACTTTTGTTTGTTCTCATACTCGAACTTGATCATCTTTCTTCTTTTTTCTGTAACAGGCCAAGAAATTCTTTGTAACAGCAGTTTAGATCAAATCACCTAAATTTGTTCAGATTTGGCAAGCCAGGAGCAGCTTTTTGTTGTAACACGTCTTCTCAACTGTCAAAGCTTTTCCTAGGAGCGGCACAAGTTCCCTTTGTCCGTTAGTCTTTCCATTCCAAATCCGATTGTCAAAAGATTCAGGTCTTTGAAACTACTAAACCTAGAGCTTGATTTATTCAAAGGCAGTAGCGGAGCACACCCCTTAGTGTAGTACAAGCTGCTTTCATTTTCAGTTATATCAAAAAAATCTACCATTATTTGCGGAATTGCTATTCCCATTTGAAAGTGGGTGAGTTAGAAAGTTATTTGTGAGTATACAACGTTGTAGCGCTGGTCACAAAAACTCGGTTATAGTGGTTTACTGCATCGATTTACATTGGTGGATTCGTTATACATTCATTTGTAATGGTATGTTATAATGTTTTATGGACAATGATGTAATATCTCAATTGGAAATTCTAGTTGATCTCAAATCCAGGATTTGGAATTATGCTGTTGAGAACACTTTCTTGAATCTCAATTGAACTTGAATTCATAGGGTATAACTTAGTGTGCCTGACTCCATTGTATCAATATCATGCCATTTAACCAGTACTTTAGGTAGGAAAAAATTAATTCGAAACATGCTCGGAAATTTCAGAAAATATACATCCATAATTAATGATACAAAAATATAATTTCAGATCGAATCAAAATGAATTACATAAATTGTAAGAACAAAATGTTAATCAATACGGTATCGAACCTAGTTGTGTATTCACGTGTCCTTTAAGACTGATTCACCGCATCACTGTGCATGTTAGAGAATCATAATTGGAATTTGTCTCGCAGAATAAAACGACCCAATCGAATGTAAGTATATTGATTTTTGTCCGCCTGTCAAACTTCCTGCCCCTGCCTCTCTCCTATAAAGAACTCAAATATCAGACAAAGATTGTAGACAGGTTCTTAAGTGTCTTTTTTTGTGCTTGAAACCATAAAATGAAACTTCAAGAGCATAGGATGGACCTTTGGGTACAAAACCTCCAAGGCCTTTGAGTTGCATACATGAATAGAAAAACCTTTGGGTGGTAAAACATCAATCGCATGCATGAATGAGACTTTCCGATTGCCTCAAGAGAAACTTCGGTATCCCAAATTCCATCACCCAATTAAGTCCAAAACCCTTTAAAATTTCCAACACTTCAAACAAAATATCAAGACTCAGGACTGTCAATGCAAGCTCTTTTTCTTACTGCAGGCTCACTTCCTGCAACTTTTCGAAGCACCTTTTGAAGTCAACTTCGAAATGCATTATCCTCTATAACCCTTTTTCTTCTGAGAAAAAAATCACAGCAGTTCTCTGTTAGCTAAAATCTCCTCTAAAGGAGCAAATGCAACAATATTGCAGAGAACCCCTGTCGAGAACCCCTAGCCTTGGTACCTGAAGTTTGTTACTATCAGCATCCAAAAGTGTCAGCATCAAATTCCAGGATTGCTTTCTTTGCAATGAGATAGTATTCTCTTGAATAGTCACCAAAACCCTTGGCAATTACAACTGCCATCCACGAACCTGTGGTATCTGTTAACATCTCTCACAATGATCTCCCTCTCCACCACTCTACTAATGTACTTGAAGGCCTCATGACAATCCCTACATATCCTCAAGTTCTTCACTATCCTCAAAGCCTTCCCACGCGGCACCCCTCCATTCACCAACCCAAAAGCCAATGCCAACTTCTCACTGTGGTGCATCAGGGTTTCACGTTTCTCTCTCTCTCCCACGTCGTGCAACACCTCCTCCCAACATGGAACATAACCCAACTTCCCAATCTCCTCAATCAACTCTGCCAACTTTGCATATATCGCTTCTGTCCTCTTGTGTCTCCGATCTCCGGCCAAAAACACATGAACCTGTCCTTGTGCTTCAATCCAACTCCTCCCCCCTTCTTTCCTCACCCTTCCATCTTTCATCATCTTCCTTACTTCCTTAACCTCATCCCACCTTCCTGCACCTGCGAATGCATTAGCAACAATCACATAAGCCGAGTCATCATATGGGTCTAATCTCAGTAATCCCTTAGCCATTGTCCAAGCCATTTCCACATTCCCATGTTGCGCACAACTGGACAACAATGCACGCCACACTGGTGCATCCGGCTCAAATGGCATTGTCATAGCAATCCTCTCACCATCCTCCAACCGCCCTGCTCGACCCATTGCACCGACTAAACACGTATAATGCTCTAGAGAAGGCTCTAAGCCATAATCGAATCTCATTTTACTCAACCAATGTTCAGCCTCGCCAGCCAAACCCGCATTGTGAAATGAGGAAAGAATTGCTAGAAAGCTATATTCATCCGGCAAGAGTCCTATAGTCTCCATTTCACCAAACAGCTCCATCACTGAATTCCAATCCCCTTGTTGTGCAAACGCTGCCATCATTGCATTCCATCCTATAGTACTCATCTTTGGCCTCAGCTCATCAAACAACCCACGAGCTTCTGGTGCCAAGCCGCACTTTCCATAGCCATCAATCAAAGCAGTCCCAGCAAAGACATTTAAATTAAGCCCGGTCACTACCGCGTGCCCATGAATTATCCTGCATTGCTCCAATGCAGCTAGCCCTGCCGCTGCACGAAGGGCTCCTGATACAGAATACATGGTGGACACAACACCACAGCTTCTCATGTTGGAGAAGTAAGATAAAGCCTCGATTGATCTCGAGTTTTGTGCAAGCCCAACGATTATCGAGGCGTAACAGACTTCGTCTGTCTGGGGAATTTCGTCGAACACTTTCCGAGCTTGGTCTGGGAGATGGGCCTTGGAGTAAAAATTGACGAGGGCGGAGCCGGTGAAAGGATGAGTGGAGAGGGAGAGTTTAAGAGAGAGAGTGTGTAGCTGGAAGCCAAAGGAGAGAGAAGGGAGGGAAGCGCAGGACTTCAAGAGGGTGGACAGAGTGCCGTGGTTTGGGAGGGTGGGGTGGCGGAGCATGGAGACGAAGTGGTGGAGGGAGAGGGTGGAGGTGGAGAAGGCGGAGATGAGAGCGGTCCAGGAGACGACGTTTGGAGAGGGGATGTGATGGTGGAAGAGGCGAAGGGCATCGGAGAGGAGGTTCGATTTGGAGTAGAGAGTGATGAGGTTATTGAAAACGGAGCGGTCGGTGGTCGCAGTCTTGATCGCATGTGCGTGGGTCCGCCGAGGGTCTGTGGTCCCGGGCGGCGGCGGCGATGGAGATGTTTCAGCCGTGGAAAGGACGGTCGACGACGAGAGCCACCTTTCGTCATCAGCATCATTAGCCTGACGGCTTGGTTGTTCGACCGTTGCGACGGCCATCGAGGACTGGGGGAATAGCCGTTGAAAGATCACAGTAGAACTCTCGTGTAATTCGTCTGTTTTGGAGGGAAATCCTAGTTAACCGGGGTCCGGGAGCACGGGCAGCTGACGTTTGTAGGTCGGGATTTTTTTCCTTTTTTTTATAAATAAAGAGGACGGAATGTAATTTGGAGGGATTTAAATGTAATTTTTTTATTTTTAAAATTTATACTTAGATTTTTAATTTTTTTTAAGAATCCAATTCCCGATCTCTTTGTAGTTCTACCCATAAAATTTCGTCTCCGAGCACGGGCCTCCTTGCTGTAACTTTAAAATTGGCCTCATTTTGAGTTTAAAAATTTATTCAGACATTTTTTACCACTCGGTAACTCAAATACATTGTTTTGAAAAAATAAATAGTAAAATAATTTTACAATTGTATTTTGAAATAAGTTAGTATTTGATAATGCATTAAGGGTGCGTTTATGAGCTTATTTTTTAGCTTTTTATTTTTGGCTTTTTATCATTTTAGCCAGAATGAGTTGAATTTAGGAGGAGTACTTGAAAAAAAAGTGGAGAATGCATTTTGTAAAAATAGTACAATGCAAAAAGAAACTCTAGACTTTTTTTGAATTTTTGCTCATAAATTTTAAAATGGAAAACTCATTCTGAAAATATATAGCTTCCCAAACAATCAAAATCTAAAATTGAGAATGAAAAAATACAAAAAAACAAAAACTCCCAAACACACCCTCAATTTTCCTGGGAAAAGCTATCCCGGTGTCCTTGAACTGCAAACAGCCTTGATGTGAATTGATTGTGATTGCACCAAATATGATTTTAAAATTGAAACAACCTTTTTTTTTATTCACTTTTATAATATTTTTCGCTCTATTTTATTTCTGCTCTAAAATAACAAAAATTCATTGAAAGACTACTACTACCTTGCACACTGTTTTGCATCAGACCCAGATAGAAACAAATTTAAAACTTGATTTGGGTGGGGTGTGCCAGGCCAAGGCAATAGTGCAACGCCAAGGCGACACTCGAAAGACCCCAATAGCAAGCTATTGTAATGGGCCTCTCCCCCTTAAAAAATTAATTTAATATCATGTGAGCCGATGGCCCACGTATCAGATATTAAACTGATAAGAACAGATACTACACTTGATCTTAGCCAAAAGGCCGAGAAAGGTATGCCTTAACTATTGTTGTGCTGCTGCTTTTATATTCATCTTCTCTCTCCTCCTTTTAGTGTTTTGTCAATGTGGGATCTGTAAGCACTCGTAAGGGAGTCATCACATACTGAGTTTTTTACATTTTTCAAAATTTTCTCTCCTCTTCCTCAATGATTTTTCTGCCATAACGAACTCTCTTTCTTTAGCATATGTTGAGTAATATAAATAAGCTTTCTCCGTTGTATCGAATGTCATTCTCTCTTTTCGTTTTTCAACACTATTTTCACAATTTTTTGTTGGCTCGTTCTCGTCGTGGAATGTAGTATCTATCTCATCACACTCTTTGTTTGAAAAACCATTCCATACCTCTTCTTTGTCTTGACAATCTCCACTCCATATCTCTTTTTCTCCACACTCTATGTTTTGAGGTATTGCCGACGGAACAGATTTCAGTGACGTCATCTGTTGATTTAGAAACAAAGGAAACAAATTGAGTACAAAATTATGCAAATACTTCACAATCAAAATGACCACATCTACTTTTTTGTATTGTATAAATTCTTCATTGATGCATTTTATCCAAACAGTTGTTGATAAAACTAGAAAAGGAAGGAAGACAGTTAGTAACTGTTAATGGATTATGTCATTGAAAAATTAGCAAACGCAATGAAAACAGTCTCGATGGAAAATTATGTCCTTGATTTGCTTGATTACCAAGCTCTGAACAGAGTTGGGTTTTTGGAGTTCAGTTTGCCGGAGACGAAGAGGGGGAGAGAGAAAACGTTGATGGGGAGGAAAAGAGAGAGGGTTAATGTATAAAGAATGAGAGAAACGAGAGATGATGTTTTAATGTCAACCGTTGATTTTAATGGTTGAGATGTAGTATTTTTTAATGTGTTTTTTATGTGTCTACGAATCCGGCCCCCTATAAATATTGTCCATATGAACCATATATCTCATAGCATAACCACAGTGAAACATAAAACACTTTCCACTTCCATATTTAGCGCATATATAGATACTAAATATCCGACTTCAATGAAGAAGACACATTACTACACATACTTTGCTTGGTTTCGGATTAAGTCAATGAGGTATTTTCGACGAGACAACTTGTTGGACTCAGATACAACTATATTCAACAAACTGGTTGTCCTAGCAATTACAATTTTTTCCCAACAGCAGGAATTACTGCATTAACGCTGAGAGAGCGATAGAAAAAGAGACCTTGGTGGAGGGGTCAAAGCCAGCGGTATCGGCATCGCGGTGGAGGGTCTTCAAAGCACGTCGCACATGGACGTGGTGGTAGTGGTGGTCGAGTTGGTTGAGTGTTCGTCGGTCTGATTTGGGGAGAAATCCTAGTTAACCGGGGTCCGGGAGCACGGGCAGCTGACGTTTGTAGGTCGGGAATTTTTTTTTTTTTTTTTTATAAATAAGGACGGAATGTAATTTGGAGGGATTTAAATATAGTTTTCTTTAAAATTTATACTTAGATTTTTAATTTTTTTTAAGAATTCAATCCCCGATCTCTTTGTAGTTCTGCCCATAAAATTTCATCCCCGAGCACGGCCTCCTTGCTGGTCTCATTTCGAGTTTAAAAATTTATTCAGACATTTTTTTACCACTCAGTAACTCAAAAATACGTTGTTTTGAAAAAAATAAATAGTAAATATAATTTTACAATTGTATTTTGAAATAAGTTAGTACTATTTGATAATGCATTAAGGGTGTGTTTGAGAGCTTATTTTTTAACTTTTTATTTTTGATTTTTTGCCTATTTTAGCCAAAATGAGTTTTGAATTTAGGAGGAATGTTTGAAAAAAATGTACAGAATACATTTTGCAAAAACAGTACAATGCAAAAAAGAACTCTAGACCTTCTTTTGAGTTTTTGCTCATAAATTTCAAAATGGAGAACTCTGAAAATATAGCTCCTAAACAACCAAAATCTAAAAATGAGAATGAAAAAATACAAAAAAAAAAAAAAAAAAACTCCCAAACACACCCTAAATTTTCCTGGGAAAAGCTATCCCGGTGTCCTTGAACTGCAAACAACCTTGATGTGAATTTTTTTTTTTTTTGCTAAGAAAGATGGATGATATATATTGAAAAAATAAAATACAATTGAGAGCATTGAATTCTATTTATGGGCGTTGGTGAGACACCAACCCCTTCCTCTAAAACGCCCTTAACCCCTTAATCTAAAATGCCCTTATGAGTGAGTTCATCCCTTTAACACCCACCCGTTTGAACCAAACGAAACCTTGGTGGCTGAGGCACCTCCGGCCGAACCACCGCTTACCCGAAGCCTACAGTACAAGCACCTTGCGGGCATCTGATTATTTCTTGGATGGAGTATCCGCAGTCACTCGAACTGTTCTTCGCCCAAGTGGATGCTCGGAGTTGGATGAGAGAGACAGCAGTCTCGATAGTCATCTTTTCGCTGCGGAAGGTGAGATTGTTGCGAGCCAGCCAAATCGTCCAGAGGGTTGCATAGAGGGAGGTGTTCCACAAAGATTTCCCAAATTTGTTCAGCTTTAAACCAGGGTGACTGACTACCAGTAGATCTAAGGAGGGAGGAGAGACCCATGACAATGACCACCATTTGAAGATATGGTTCCAGACTTCCCAGGCGAAGTTGCAGTGCAGAAGCAGATGCGTGGTGGATTCGGCCTCCGAATTACACACCCTGCAGGTAATTGCACCCTCAGTATCTTGTATGATTCCTCTTCGCATTAGTTCTGCATTGACCCCTATGGCATTTTGGATTGCACGCCACACGAATAACTCTACCTTAGGAGGGTTAATGCCTTTCCACAATTTGAGTGGGAAGGTATGAGTAGTGAATTCCATTGCCTCCCATTTTGCATACGCTGAGGCTACTGAGAAACAAGATCCCTTATTCCAGGACCAGGACATTAAGTCTTGATTTGCACTAGAGGGTAGGACATTAGAAATTCTTTGAGTCAGCTCTTTTAAGAGTTCCTTTTCCCACTCGAATAGCCCTCTTCTGAATTGCAGTTTCCAGTCACCATTGATAACCATATTAGCAATTGTCTCAGATTGTTGAAGTGAGATTGAGTATAGCCTTGGGTATTGATCTTGTAGTTTTGTGTCTCCCAGCCATAGATGTTCCCAGAATTTTGTGCGGTTGCCGGCCTTGACTGAGATTCTGAAACCCTGTTGGATTAGAGAGGCGAATTTGTTCTGTTGACCCCCATCTCCTATAGAACAGATGTTCCTCCAGATTTGAGAAGTTTTATTACTTCTATTTGACAGTGGAAGAGTTGGAAGCCAGGAAGTAGGGTCTAAATTGTATCTCTTTCTGACTAATCTCACCCATAAAGCCTGAGGATCCTGGCTGAACCTCCACCACCATTTGGATAACAAGGCTAAGTTTTGAATGCTCAATCTCCTTATTCCCAGACCTCCATATCTTTTATGTTTAGAGAGAGTATCCCATTTGACATAGTGGACCTTCCTTTTCTCATCACTATCTCCCCAGAAGAAGCATCTTTGGAATTTCTCGAGCTGTTTGATCACTGAGGCTGGCATTCTGTAGACGGACATTAGGTATAGTGGGAGTTGGGATAGGGTAGACTTGATAAGGGTTAGCCTTCCAGCTTGAGAAAGAACCACCTTTTTCCATAGTGCCAATTTGCTTTTGAATTTCTCTAGGACTTTAGACCAAGCAGATTTCTTCTTTAAGTTGGAACCCAATGGCATTCCCAGATATTCAATGGGCAAGTTAGCCCATTTGCAGCCTAGAGTTGCAGCCAAATAGCTTCCCTGGGTCTCATAGATTCCTACAGCAGATAGGGTAGATTTATGGAAGTTGATTTTCAGCCCCGAAATGAGATTGAAACATCTTAGAATTCTTTTGATGTTCTTTAGTTCCTCCTCATCCTCGTTTGCAAAAATAATTGTATCATCTGTGAACTGCATATGAGTCAGCAGTTCACCATTCCTTCCCACCAATACTCCTCTAATTAATCCCACTTGCTTAGCCCTCATAAACAGTATGTTCAGGGCTTCCACCACTATATTAAATAAGAATGGAGAAAGAGGATCTCCCTGCCTTAGACCGCGAGAGGGTTTGAAAAAGCTGGAAGGGGAACCGTTTATCAGGACTGAAATTGTAGAAGATGAAATGCATCCTGAAATCCAGGAGATCCACTTAGTGTTGAAGCCCAGATTGCCTAACATAGATAGCAAGAACTCCCAATTAACACAATCAAAAGCCTTTTCAAAATCTAGCTTAAGAATGAGCCCCGATCTATGAGACGATTTCCACCAATGGATAACCTCATTAGCCATAAGAATAGCATCCACTATTTGCCTCCCACCCATAAAAGCTGATTGGGATTCTCCAATAATCTTAGGCAGAACGGATTTTAGCCTATTTGCAAGAACTTTTGCTAGGAGCTTGTATATGCACCCTATTAGACTAATAGTTCTGAAATCTTGGAATTTGCAGGCCCCCGTGGTCTTAGGTATTAATGCAATGAAGGTGGAATTAAGAGAGTTTAATACCTTCCCTTTCTGGTGGAATTTAGTAAAGAAGATTCTGACCTCATCCTTCATGAATTTCCAGGCCTCTTTGATAAATTTGAAGTTGAACCCATCTGGGCCTGGGGCTTTGGAGCTGTGGCAGGAGTGGAGGGCTGCTTCTATCTCTTCTGAGGAGAATTCCTTCACTAGGTTAGTTGCCTCTAATGTTGATAACCTGTTGGTGAAAGGACCTAAGAGCTTAGGCCTGTTTAGGAGTGGTTCTTGGAACTTAGAGGAGAAATAGTGCACGGCTGCTTCTTTGATGAGGGCTGGGGAGTCAAGACTGATCCCTCCATAATTGATTAAAGCCATGAAATTCTTTCTGTATCGATGATTAGCAGATAGGTGGAAGAACTTAGTATTCTTATCCCCTTCTTTGAGCCATAGAATCCTGGACTTTTGCCTCCAATAGGTTTCAGCCAAGCCTGAAATATGCATAAGGTTGGCTCGTGCTTTGTGAAGCTGCTGCATTACTTGCTCATCTAGACCTCCTGATTCCCCTGATAGATCCAGATTGTGGACCTCTTCCTCAGCCATTCTAAGCCTTGTTAAGATGTTTCCAACCTCTGACTTGCTCCATTCTTTGAGACATTGTTTCATGGCCTTAAGTTTGCTCGCCAGAATGTATCCAGCCCATCCCTGAACCACACACTCCTTCCAAGCCCGTTCTGATATCTTCATACACTCAGGGTTAGATAGCCAGAAATCAAAGCTTCTGAAGGGCTTAGGACCCCAATTGGTTACTTCATCAGAAATGAGGATGGGACAATGATCCGAGGTAACCCTTGGAAGACCCCATTGCGTTATTGGGAAGAAATCTAGGAAAGGCTGGGTAGCGATGAATCTGTCCAGCCTTGAGAGAGTGGGATGGAGTTGAAAGTTTGTCCAAGTAAACTTCCTCCCATGCATAGGAAGGTCGATGCAGCCCATACGGTTGACAAAACTTTGAAAGGTAGGCATACCTCTAGAGGGTTCTCTGGAACTTCCTATCCTTTCCTCCTGGTACATTATTTCATTAAAATCCCCCCCTAAACACCATGGTAAAGAACAAAGATTCTTCAAGGAGAGCAACTCTGACCAGAGCTGGGCTCTGAGTGACAAATCGTTAGGGGCATAAACATTAACCAGACAACAATCCACCTTATCACATAAACGCCCTGTGGTGAGGATGAAGTTTTGGTTAAGATAGTGATTATATAGTTTGAAGGATGCTGGATTCCAAAGGGTAATAAGGCCCCCCACTGCTCCTGAGGAAGGCATGAGCATGAATTCCATCTTTGACGATCCCCGAATGGTGTTAAAGTGCCACTGATCTAGTGAAGATAGTTTTGATTCCTGTATTAATAGGATGTCTGGATGATTGGACTTAATCAACTTGGCCAGAGCTCTTTTTTTCCGTACACTGCCCAAACCTCTTATATTCCAGGAGATGATCTTCATGGGTAAATCATTATAATCAAATCCGCCAAGCCTGGTTATTGGCCAGCCGCAGCTCCTCTGCCTTCCATAGTCTCATCCTGGACTTCCGCTTCTATCAGTCGCCTCCAAACACCCAAGTCTGTGTCTTTGTAAGTTAATCCCAACATTTTGGTTGTTCTTATTGTGTTGCTCACTTCGTCTTCAGTGTTTGATAGGGAATCATTAGTGCTATTGACATTCATGCATTCTTCTAGCTCTACTCCAGCCCCCTTTTGTTCTGTATTTGTTGCCTCTCCACCAATTTGTTTTCCATCCTTAGAATTGTGTAGTCCGGAGCTAGAGGTCTGGCTAAGCTGGTAGGAGATCTCCCTCCTCTTTTTCCTGTGAAAGGCCTTGTTTAGATCAAACGTGGGGTCTAACTCTTGTAAATGTATTGATTCATGGAGTGGGTCAACTGGAGTAGGTGGATCAACTGGAGTAGGTGGGTCAAGCCGAGAGTGAGACGAGCCCACAGGCCCACAAGCCTTTATTGGTGGATTAGAAGGCCCAACTGGGTCTATCCATGCTATGTCACCATCACTTTTGGCCAGATTGTCACGGGTTTCAGAGTCATTGTGTGGTCCCATCAGTCTTGTAGTCTTAAAAACCAAATCCTGTTGAGATCTGATTTGTTGGGATTGGGGATTAGCCGCTGGTTTTGGAAAATTCAAATTTGCCAGCTCATAATCTTTGGCTGCCACCTCAGCTCTGTTCTCTGCATCTTCATTAGTACGTGTCTCCAACAGGGCTTCCAACTCGTCCTTATTTGGCCCTTGATTGGGGTCCAGGTTGGAGGAATTCTCCACGTAGGATGCCAAGCAATCTCCTTGTCCATCTTCCTCCATTCTTTGAGCTAACTCACATCTGTTGTCTTCATCAATGGCCTCCTGGGCGTGTGTAGAGAGAGGCACCTCATCTACTTCAATGGTGAACCATTTGTCTTCAATGAAACCCGTAATGGATTCCCTTATTACCCCTGCATGGGAGGTTGCAACTAAGACTCTCCCGATTTGAAATGATTTTTCCCGAATGGTATCCTCATCTAAAAGCAGGGGTTTGCCCCAGAGAGAACCAATCTTAAGAAAGTTGTTTCCACACCACGCGTGTAGAGGCATGCCCCTACATTCAATCCAACAGAGTCGTTCTTTACTGGCGGCCTGTCCATCCCATTTGCTAATGGCTGAGAACCATTTCTGATTACCTTCATGTTGGCTAAATGCATCTCTCTTGGCTACTGATGGGAAGATTAGGATGACTTGTCTCACCCCTGTGGTTTTAACTAACACGTCAGCCAAACCTTCTGCTGAAAAGTCTTTTATGATTTTCGATAAAGGAGTTCGAATATTTCTGGTGGCTATCAAACTTCTAAATAACCAATTATTCCCTGTGGGCTCCATATGAACCACTTTCCGAGCCTGAGAGGGCTTCTCAACTTCTTTCTCTGGATAAGCTAAGGCTTGAGCATAGCTTAGGCCCTTAGTAATCTGGCGATGGTGGTTTAGTGGGAGACTGTCTTTCCTCCGTATTTCATCAGTGCTTAAGTATTTCTTATCCATGAGACGCACGTTTGAGGCGTGCTCTAACTGTTTCCCTTTGTCCAAAGGCGCCTGCTTTACTTTCCCCACAATAAATGGCGTATTCACTCTGTTTCTGTCAAAATCTGCGAGTTTGACAATCAGTCTTTTGTCATCTACCCACATTCCATTTGTTCTGTTAATCGCGACATCAGCAGCAACGGGGTTCGAATAGCGCACGAAACCAAACTTTCTTCCACTTTGTTTGCTCCTTTTCAAAGGCATGTAAGTACTTACAATCACACCAAAACGCATAAACATTTTTTCCATCCATTTTGTGTCTGCATCCTCAGGGATATTGTCCACAAACAAGGTAATGGGCGGGTGTTGATAGTTCATATTGGAGATCCTCTTGCTAGGACCTTTTTTATGTTGCACTGGAATCCACCCCCCGTCCCTTATCTCCTCTATCTCCTTCCTTATCTCAGCTTGATTGGTGGTTGGTTTTCTGTTAATGGCAGGTTGGCGTTGTTTGTATTTGAATTGGGTTTGGAAAGCTGTGGGTGAGGGCGGAAATTTCTCTCTTTCTACCTCCATTTTTTTCTAGTTCATCTTCACAGTAACTAACTTAGTCACAAAACCTTGATGTGAATTGATTGCACCAAATATGATTTTAAAATTGAAACAACCTTTTTTTAATTCACTTTTGTAATACTTTTTGCTCTATTTTATTTCTGCTCTAAAATAACAAATATTCATTGAAAGACTACTACTACCTTGCACACTGATTTTCATCAGACCCAGATAGAAAGAAATTTAAAACTTGATTTGGGTGGGGTGCGCCAGGCCAAGGCAATAGTGCAACGCCAAGGCGACACTCGAAAGACCCCAATAGCAAGCTATTGTAATGGGCATCTCCCCCTTAAAAAATTAATTTAATATCATGTGAGCCGATGGCCCACGTATCAAATATTAAACTGATAAGAACAGATACTACACTTGATCTTAGCCAAAAGGCCGAGAAAGGTATGCCTTAACTATTGTTGTGCTGCTGCTTTTATATTCATCTCCTCTCTCCTCCTTTTAGTGTTTTGCCAATGTGGGATCTGTAAGCACTCGTAATGTAACGCCCCGAATTTCGGACACGTTAATAAAAAGAGTAAAGTAACTAAAATACCATCATTATATTGAAATATGAGTTTGATACATGAGATCGTCAAAATACATTTCAGAAGAGACTGTTTATATTCAAAAAGACTTTAAAAGTAAAGTCAGAGCAGTCTAAACTAGTCTAAGTGATCCACGGCTCGATCACGTCTTCTGCGGGGTAAGCGCCATCATAAGGTGTAAAGTCGGGTCCGGCTCCATCATCGTCAGTACCTGGTTATGAAATACCAGGGGCAGGAGGAAGTTGCACCATGAGTTTTGACACTCAGTAAGTTTCCTACCCTTAAGTTTCCCTTTTAATGTTTTAGAGCATTTTAAAAGAATATGCAATGTGTAAATGTGTATAAATAATCAAGGTTTGGTAGTATCATACAATAAGTGTGAACAGTGATAAATATAAGATTTAACCGAAAGAATAGAATTGCAGTTTATAACTAACACAGAGTATATCAATTCCAAATCTTTCACAGTACTTGACTTTAATCAATATTCCAAAGCATGACCACGTCATATAATTCAAAAAGGCTTTTCTAACATGACATCGTCATATATTTCGAATAGGCTTCTCTCAATCAATAAAGTCCAAATGGTGCTCCCGAACGATAACGATCCCGACCGCCCAACTAACCGATGCTTCCCAACCGCCCTGCGCCCCAACCGCACCGCTCCCGATCGTCGTGTTCCCAATCAAGATGCTTTCCCTAACATTATATCCTTTCCTATCGTGCCGGACAATATAAGTTTAAAGTTTACACTAGAAGATCGTTAGACTAGAAGAGGCACGATAGGGCTAGATATAATTTCGGCTCAAGCGAAATTTGGCTAAACGCACGACACGGCTAAATTACAGCGCTTGGGTGTTACAAAAGCTTGGGTCTATCACACCCTCTGGTTAAAGTCAAAGCTCGGCTCATGTCGCATCACGGCTACAAGACACGCATAATATTCCCACGGGGAATAATCCACAACAACTAAACGTATATTATTATCAGTGTGTTTACGTTCGGGTATCCACGGGACACCCTGAGTCAAGTAACCATAGCAATAATCAGGATAATCTCATGCTCGACTAATATTCAACTATTAAAGAGAAATTGCATAAGAATAAGATAGTTGTGCAAATAATATCATAGTGATAAAATAAATAAGTTTACTTATAAAATAAATTAGAGTAAATTTGTAATTTAAGTATAAAACTGTGATTTAATAAAATAGGGACAAATCTGAAATTTTATAATAGGATCAATGTGTAATATTATAATTAATGATACTGTATATTTTAAACTTGGGGTGCAATTAGTAGTTTATACAAATTAACGTATCCTCATAATTAAACTAATAACTACGGAAAAATGTAATTTTGTTTTAACAAAATAAAACAGAGGCTTCATCTGAAATTATCCGGCCGGACTGCCTTCGCACGTTCGGCACCATTTTCTTTCTACAGGACCTCGTAATACTCTCGAACATTAAAACGGACACTCCAGAGTAAGAATCTTACAGTGGTTCGAAGCTTTGGTCGCGTATTCGGTTCGGGGAGTGGCTGCTCTTCTTTTCCTTCCTTCCTTCCTTTCTTTCCTCCTCTTCCTTGCTGCTATTTCGGGGTGAAGAAAAACAGAGAGGGGGGTTTCCTATTTATAGAGAAAGGGAGGGGACAGATCAACGGCTGGGAGGAAAACCGGGAAAACCAACGGCGGGGGCAAAACAATGATGGTTTAGGGGTGGCTGTGGCAGGGGTAGCTGGTGATGGAGGTGACGGAAAACGGCGATCTGACGGGGAGGAGGTGGGGTGGTCAGAGAGGAAGCGTGGGGAAGAAGCTCTGTCTTCTCCGTTCCCCAGCGCGCGCGCACACACAGATATACGCACATATAAATATATATATATATATGTATATATAAAATATATTAGTCTAAAAAAAAAAATATATAAAATCAGAACCGGACGGAAAAACCCCAAAACCGGCCAAAAAACCGCCGAACCGGACCAAAAACCGGCCAAAGAACCGGGCAGAAAAACCGGGCAGCCGGCCGGGCACGGCCCAGGCCCAATCCGAACCGGCCCAAACCCGGCCCAGACCCGGCCCAAACAGCCCAAACCCGGGAGAGAGAGAGAAAAGAGAGAGAGAGAAGAGAGAGAAAAATTCGTACGCGAATGAGAAAAAAAATAATACGCGGAGTATAAATATATAAGAAAATATTTTCGAACTATTTATTTATTAAAAATAAATACGGGTTATTACACGTAAGGGAGTCATCACATACTGAGTTTTTTACATTTTTCAAAATTTTCTCTCTTCTCTTCCTCAATGATTTTTCTGCCATAACGAACTCTCTTTCTTTAGCATATGTTGAGTAATATAAATAAGCTTTCTCCATTGTATCGAATGTCATTCTCTCTTTTTGTTTTTCAACACTATCTTCACAATTTTTTGTTGGCTCGTTCTCGTCGTGGAATGTAGTATCTATTTCATCACACTCTTTGTTTGAAAAACTATTCCATACCTCTTCTTTGTCTTGACAATCTCCACTCCATATCTCTTTTTCTCCACACTCTATGTGTCGAGGTATTGCCGACGGAACAGATTTCAGTGACGTCATCTGTTGATTTAGAAACAAAGGAAACAAATTGAATACAAAATTATGCAAATACTTCACAATCAAAATGACCACATCTACTTTTTTGTATTGTATAAATTCTTCATTGATGCATTTTATCCAAACAGTTGTTGATAAAACTAGAAAAGGAAGGAAGACAGTTAGTAACTATTAATAGATTATGTCATTGAAAAATTAGCAAACGCAATGAAAACAGTCTCGATGGAAAATTATGACCTTGATTTGCTTGATTACCAAGCTCTGGACAAAGTTGGGTTTTTGGAGTTCGGTTTGCCGGAGACGGAGAGGGGGAGAGAAAACGTTGATGGGGAGGAAAAGAGAGAGGGTTAATGTGTAAAGAATGAGAGGAAAGAGAGATGATGTTTTAATGTTAACCGTTGATTTTAATGGTTGAGATGTAGTATTTTTTAATGTGTTTTTTTATGTGTCTACGAATCCGGCCCCCTATAAATATGGTCCATATGAACCATATATCTCATAGCATAACCACAGTGAAACATAAAACACTTTCCACTTCCATATTTAGCGCATAGATAGATACTAAATATCCGACTTCAATGTAGAAGACACATTACTGCACATACTTTGCTTGGTTTCGGATTAAGTCAATGAGGTATTTTCGACGAGACAACTTGTTGGACTCAGATACAACTATATTCAACAAACTGGTTGTCCTAGCAATTACAATTTTTTCCCAACAGCAGGAATTACTGCATTAACGCTGAGAGAGCGATAGAAAAAGAGACCTTGGTGGAGGGGTCAAAGCCGGCGGTATCGCGGTGGAGGGTCTTCAAAGCACGTCGCACATGGACGTGGTGGTAGTGGTGGTCGAGTTGGTGGAGGGTTCGTCGGTCTGATTTGGGGGGAAGGGAATACGATTGTTTTTAAGGAAGAAAACTGATTTGTGATTATTTTTTTATACGACTGTTTTTTGGGAGAAAGACTGATTTACCCTTTTTTTTCCCTCAGCTCAAAATGACACCATTTTAAGGGGACGTGTTTGTAGTAATGTTGTAAGTTTTCCTGGGCAAAGCTATCAAGGATTCCTTGAACTGTAGACGGCCTTGATGTGAATTGATTGCACCAAATATGATTTTAAAATCGCAACAATGATTTTTTAAATTGGTCTCCCGATGACTAATCGACATTAAATTGGGTTGGGACCAAAGTTGTAAATCTCGTACCGTACCGGCCGGTACCGGCCGGTACGTCCCGTACCGCCCTCGTAACGGTACCGGACCACCGGAGTACCGTTCCGGCAAGTGTTCCGGCTGTTCCGGCCTGTTCCGGGCAATACCGGCCGGTACCGTACCGTACCGGTTTGTATTTAAAAAAATTTAAAAAATCCATTAATATATTTTTTTGGATAATTTGACATAATTTGAGACTAAAATCATCATTTTTTATGTTTTGTTATTTATTTTTAAATTGTAATGCTTTATTTTTATGTTTAGTATGATTTTTTGTTAAAAGATATTATTTAAAATATATATATTAATTTTAGCGATAAATCCGAAACGGTACACCGGTACACACCGGTACCGGTACGTACCATACTAGTAACAAAACCGGTACGTCCGCCGGTACGAGATTGACAACTTTGGTTGGGACTAATCCCAAAACTGATCGAGTACCTCAATTGTAAACAAAAAAAAAAAACAATGATATTTTAAATTCACGTTCGTCATATTTTTTTTCTTCATGTAGTTGAAGGAACACTAAGTTCGACTTCGCTCTATTTTGTAGACCATCTTGAGTATCTTCTCATAGCAGTAAACAGATATTCGTTAAATAGATGGCCTAGAATTAAATTTGTTCCTCTTATAAAAGACAACAATTCCTTTGCACAGTTATTTTCAATCAGACCCAGTTAGAAAGAAATTTATACTTGATTTGGGTGGGGTGCGCCAGGCCAAGGCAATAGTGCAACGCCAAGGCGACGCTCGAAAGACCCCAGCAGCAAGCTACTGTGGTGGGCCTCTCCCCCTTAAAAAATTAATTTAATATCGTGTGAGCCAATGGCCCACGTATCAGATATTAAACTGATAAGAACAGATACTACACTTGATCTTAGCCAAAAGGCCGAGAAAGGTATGCTTTCACTATTGTTGGGCTGCTGATTTTATATTCATCTCCTCTCTCCTCCTTTTAGTGCTTTGTCAATGTGGGATCTGTAAGCACTCGTAAGGGAGCCATCACAAACTGGGTTTTTTGCGCCACAAATTTTGCTTGATTTGTGCTGTCAGTTTTGACTCAATTTTTGGAGCCATTGGGCACCTCGTGAATCCCTATTAATGTTCTCTTCGTTAAGCTATACAATGTTCAACAATTCGCATCAAATTTTTAGGCTCGGGATGAACCCATTTCGGAGCCGAGCAAGCCTCCAAGTCCTTCGGTTTCAAAAGTTTTTATCCAACTTCACAAAATATACACAACAGAAAATAAGAACGACAAATCCACCCTATGTAACCACTCATACATTAACAAGAACATAAATGTTGAATGAAGCCGACCGTTTCTGTTATAATTTATGTTCGCATCTAAATTTGAAAACATCAAGAAGTTGATCTGGAAAATAATTTCATCACAAGCCCACTCAAAATATATCATAAGATCCCAAACCAATGTACAAGTATGGGACAAAACGAGGTTGACACAGATAATTGGGGAGCCAAAAATAAGACACTAGAATTTCCTTTAGTTTACGAAGAGCTTTATTTTTCTTTTAAAAAAAATAAACTACAACAATGTTGGAGACTAGAACACAATAGATTTTCAAAATTGCAGTACAAAAATGGATGTACAAAGTTCTAGCACCACAACAATTTATGAACAGGCTACACAAATCCTTCATTCATGCAGACCGGAATCCATGGCTCTCATCATCTTCGATTCCAAACACATTCCGGTGGTCCATCCTCACATCAATATTTTCAGAATAATGAGAAGTGGAAGCAGGATGGAAATGGTTTTTCTCCCTAAAATCTTTCCGAATTCGCCATAATACCTCACCGCATTGCTTCATAGATGGTCTTGATTGTCTTTCAGGTGCAAGGCAGTGTCGAGCGAGTCTTAGAACCTTCTCCAAGGCCCTCACTGATTCCGGGTTTCTTCTCATCCTCATGTCCATTGCCACTACTGCAACTCCATCTTTTAAGCTTTGCATTGCCTGCAGACACAGATGACCCTTATCTATTTTCGATCAGTCATCACTTGATTGATAGTGATCTATTTGAAGTTTCTCATTAGCAGAACCACCAAAAGAAAGGAAACAAGTACTTATGAATGGAAGAAGTTGCATCCAAAAAAACTCATATTTTCTGGTATATAGTTTATCCTCATATTTATGTGACCAAAAGCAGATATTTTAGAAACAAAAGGTCAAGCTTATGGAGAAACTAAACAGTCTAGCGAAGAAATCCAGCTCAAAACACATTAGGTATTTAGGTGTTTAAAGTCACTAAATGGATGCTAAACAGTGTTTACTGGTGTGTTCCGGCATGTACTGTTTCGGACTTATCGCTAAAAATTAATATATATTTCTCAAATAATATTTCGTAATAAAAAATCATATTAGACATATAAAATAAAACCTCACAACTGAAAAACATACCACCAAACATAAAAATGGATGGTTTTACTCCATAGGATAACTAAGTTTGAGGTTTAATTATGTTTTTCAATTTATGTATAATGACCAAAAAAACATCAATTGAAAATTTTAAAAAAAATTCATAACGGCCGGTGCCAATAAGGGCCCGGTATTGGCCGGACCACCCGGTAAGTTTTTCTGGTACGGTATGTGGGGTTGACGGTGCCGGTTTTCTTCCGGTATGGTATGGTATTGATAGCACTAGTTCACGTAGCTTTGCTTGAAATGCTTACCCATCTTGTCGTGACTCTTTCTTTGAGCACTCTCTTGGGTTGCAGGGGTTGCCTTCCTGTCATGAGTTCTACAAGCACCACACCAAAGGAGTAAACATCGCTCTTTTCTGTAAGTTGGTACGTTTTGAGGTATTCAGGATCCAAGTACCCAACTGTTCCCTTGACTTGCGTCGAAATGTGGGTTGCCGCTGGATCCTCAGCAGCTAATCGTGCAAATCCAAAATCAGCTACTTTGGCACGGAGTTTCTCAGTAATAAGGATGTTTGATGATTTTATGTCTCTGTGGATTATTGGACGATCTGTAACATAAGTGATCAAAACTCAGCATTTTCAAGGTTTTTCACAGTCCATAACTTAATGGGATTCCTAAAGAGTGAAATACAATGATCAACTAGCTTGATCACAAAATTGTGTTCTAAGTTCTAACATGTCCTCCTTTTACAATCTTTCAGGCTTCCAAAATTTGAAGGCCAATATTTGGCATTTAATAGACTGTAAAAACCTTTCCTTTCTATCGGTCATCTTAAAAGAGAGTCGGTGATAAAATTCTTTGGTTTAAATTAGTAGTAGTTAATACAAAAGGCTCATACGATACCTGTGTACATGTGCAGATATGTAACAGCATGAGCTACATCAATTGCAATGTCGAGACGTTCTGCCATTTCAAGCTCGCTTCCACGTGTACCTGCATCAAATGTAATTGCCCTTATCTCAAATGTCCCAAATGAACCTATTGTCAAACACTTTGAGCATTGTGATACATACCCTAGTCTTGAAAGTGTAGACACTTAATTTTCTTTTTAAATTGGAACAAGTTTGACTTGAAGCCATGGACCTTTCAGAAATAGGTTCAGCTCAACTCATTGATTTTCAGAATAGTTAGTTGAAAGGAGTAAAACGACAGCACCCACTACTTTCTCCAACGTCTAAGCATTTTTTCAGGGTTTTGCTAAATGTTTTCACGGAGAAAGAATGCTTAGCTGTAAATGTTCTTGATGTTTTTCTGAGTGTTGGTGAATAGGTTGCTTGACTTACCACCCAAATGCTCCAAGAGTGTCCCATTGCCAACGTATTCAACAACAATAATTTTCTCATCACCATGCTCTAGATATCCAAATAGCCTCACCAAATTTAGATGTTCAATCTTCGATAAGGTAAGGATTTCATTCTTAAACTCCGCAAACGAGTGATTGTTGTACACATCCTGCAGTAAAAGTTCAGTGTCAGTCAAGCATGCAAACTTGTAGTAATTTCCCCTATGATTAAGGTACTAGTTCTACTAATAACTAGAATTATCGAACTAAAAGCGCCTATGCTGTTCTGAACTTTACCTTTGTGGTAAAATCCAACTGATATGAAGTTTGGGCAATGCTACTAATTTGTACTGCTAATCTTCGTGTCCAGAATTTATGTAAAGGCTTACTCATCTTCAAGACTCTTTACCTTTTTAGCGCGCTTTACAGCAACAAAAGATCCATCCTTCAATTTCCCCCTGTAAACTGTCCCAAAGCCTCCCTCTCCAAGTGTATTTTCCGGAGAGAAATTATGCGTTGCTTTGAGAATTTCTTCAATGGAATAAGCAACAGCGGCCACCTGTGTACTTGTGGACTTTCCACTTGAATTTAATTTCAGCAAACTGTTACTTCTGCTTTCTGTTGAATTATCTATGGAATCTGAAAATCAAAGACAAGAATTCATTGACCCATCATTACTACACTGTTCGCCATCACAAGAAAACAAATGAAACTATGCATAATGATTCCAACTTCGGATGACCATGGTATGATAAGGAGTTCATTTCATCCCTCAGGCCTTCAGCGCGTCAGCATTGATAGAATTTAACCTGAGTTTTTCATGAGTTGACTATAATCCTAGTGCTATGTTTGGTTTTTTGGATTCGTCAACAAAAAGGATAAACCAAACCAAAACCAAACTAAGCCTTATGAACCAATCAATTGAGATCGGCTACATAAATTTGCTTTCTCCAATGAGCTTTGTCAAAAAACCTATTCGTTCCGAACTACCGTCTCTAAATTCAATTTTGGTCTACCCCTGCTCTCAATGCTAAAATCTACCATAACCATAGCACTCCTCGTAACTAGGGAGACCGGTCTACAATAAACCTGTCAAACCACCTTGATCTATTTTCTCTCATCTATTTTGCTACCCCTACCAAATTGCGAAGATTTTCGTTCCGAATTCTATACTAACAGAAAGGATGTGAAACAGAAATCAAATTACCAGTGCATTGGATAAAGTAAGGTATGCTATCCCATACCATGTTAGGCTGGGACCGAATTGAATTGTTACTATTGAGCACTTACATGTTTTTATCCACAATACATCCTATCCTCCCATCCTAAACCATAATCAAATTGGGAAACCATTGTCACCGATAACTGATCCAACCCCACATCTTTCATCCCGCAAACCAACATTCGAGTAACTAAACAATAATATATACCCACTTTCGTCTTACATATTTGCCCAAACTTGGAAGACAATTTAACTTCTTTCTGGTCATGTTCTTTTTCCTTTCCTATTAATTTCCCTTTGCAAAACTAAGATCCAAACATAGCATAAACAAGAATCACAGGCTTCCGATTACGCTTATTTGATTTTATTGGCGAATCAGTTTAATCAAAATTGAGATCCCTGACTTACCCGGAGGAATCCCAATCGCTTGACCAGGTCTTCTGCTATCCTCAGGTTTGGAGCTGAACTTACTTTGACAAGTAAAAAGTCTAGCTAGTTTCTGGATTGCAGTCTTGAGAGTATAACTGAAGGCAGATTGAGGTTTGCTCCGACAGCTATTATCCGCAAGAACGTTGTTTCCATTCGTATCGCTGGAGCGGATGATCCTCCGCGGACTGGGCGTATTCCTCATTTACAGAGCCGGTCGCCGGAGGCAAATTCAATCACATCGATTTGATTAAAAAAGTCAGATGAACATGGAGTCGGGTGAAGTGGTGCTTGCAAATATTCATGAATAAATTATAATGATTTTGACAGGTTCCAACAGTCGTATTTAAATGGAATAAGAGGAGTTGTTTTTGATTGCACCGTGTTGAATTGTTGATGGAAGTACTTGTCAAACTCATCTTGGACACTAGAACAAGTCACAAAATTTTCTCTGTGTTTGAGAAGATTCTTTTTAGAGTTTAGAGTTTTGTCTTACATTGTTTATATGAAAAAAGATGAATGATTTATACATGAGAGCACACTAAATAATTTTATTTTAATAACTTAACTCTAAAGTGGTTTAGTTCATATGTGTTTTGCACAGTAAACCACACACATTCTTGCGCACGCATGTATAGGTTGTGTGGTTGCAATGTGAAGCTTTGTTGGTTCACCGTGAGATCTAATCTACTGGTGAGACGCAAACATGTATAATCATACGCGATTGGATGCATCTGGATCTATAAATATAGCTCAGATCACGGTCATTTGACACAGTAAATTCATCAGAAACACTTTCACTCTAAAAGTCTTTTTTTTGTACTGTTAATTCGTTACTCTGCAAAAATAAATTTAACAGTCCCTTGATTCATTTGAGCAAGGTTGACCCTGAGATTTTTGGGGCCCAAGCGAAATTTAAAAATGGGGTCCAAATATTTTTGTAAAAAATTAATTTTGAAATAAAATAACAATAGGCATTATACAACCTAAGTATGTTGATGTCATTTAATATATATTTGATTTGGAATAAAAGTTTAAATTTTATGTAAATAAATTAAAATATTTGAGTGTTGTGAAATATGAATATGATTTAGTATACTATTTAGGCCTATTTTAACATAAAATTAATAAATACTTTTTGGAAAAAAATAACTTTTTTGTAACGGTGGAATTGAAAAAATAAAAAACATTCATTATATCAGTAGAAAAATTCATTAAAATTTACTTTACTTATTTTTTCTCAAATATGTAGTATTTTTTAACTATTATGATAATACCTTCAAAAGTAAAGAGCAATAAAACAATTAAAAAAATATAATTGTTTTAAACAGAAAAGATGAAATTTTTTCTTAAAATAGAAAATAGTAACATATAACATGCCTATAAAATATATAATAGTACTTATTTCATTAAATTAATTTGGTGAAGAAAAATAAAATAAGATATTAGGGTGGTTGGAAAAAATTATTTGATATTTATATATAACAGTTATTGTGTATTGTATGTATGGTTGGTAGTCAAGGTCTTGGTTCAAAACCTGAAACTAAAAACTTGTGTTTAGAAGCAAAGGCCACCAAGAATCGAACTTCTGACCTAAACATCTTCTATACTAATAGAAAGGGGTTACCCCTTTTGGTATGAACAAAAAATTAAAGCCATGTTACAAAAGTAATTTTCATTATTATTTTTAAAAAAGTTTCGAAACAAATCACTGTTACTTTAACTACCATAGACAAACACGTAAATAGGTATTTTAATAACTACTTACACTTTTCACTACACTCCATGATTTGGTAACTACCTATTTTTTGCTTTAATAATTAACTTGCACACGCATCACGTGTGTTCCGCCGTTAGTTAATGGAAAAACACATTACCGCTGAAGCAACAAGTTTAGGCATTTCAAAACCTGACAACCTGACATATATAGTATGTATTACGTTTCAAACATTGGGGTCCTTAAAATAAGACCTAAAATTGGGAGCCTAAGGTGGTGGCCTGGTGGGCTTATGTCTTGGGCCGGCCCTACATTTGAGTTTATTTTTTCGGCTCGATATTCTGTCTGTCATACGTTTGTGCAAACACAAGTAGAAGATTATTCAATTGAGTTTTGTTTGTATCTTCAAACCAGATTCGTTACAATCCGGTGCATACCAATTAGTGGGAGCGATTTTCAGAAAGCGACATTTGTAAGGTGTCTCAAAACAAGTACATCGCTCTGTTCATATTTTGGAGATTCCAAATTCTACGTCAACAGCATATAGACACCATGTATTCAAATGTACACAAATAATTTTTGGTCTTAGAGTTTTTCTCAACCATATCCTCATTTTCCTAGCCAAACTTAAGAGTTACAGACTTCTAACCACAACAGATAAATTAACGAATCTTGGAAAATGGAATGGGTCAGAGGACCTGTACTTCCTTTTATTCTCTTTCTCCACCCTTTCTATTGATTAATGTTCAATACTTTAATGGTAGCTCAATAAATAAATCAAACACAATAAACAATAACTCAAGAAATAATCCCATCATGGTGACGAAATTAGTAATCAAAGAAAGGCTCAAGAAGAAATTGAGGACATATGTTAATTTCAATTTTGCAGCTTCAAATGTGTTATAGGCAGATGGTGAGATGGTTAGCCTGCTCTAAGAAACTCTAAACTTAGATTAAAATTCCAAGCTCAATGACCAAAACTGCTTGTGTCCCTATCATCTTCACTGTGATGAACATGCAAAATCAACATACAAAAATCATGCAGATTGACAAAGGGTGTTGCAGATTTCAGGACCTTCAAGAAAAGTTCTTCGCATTGCGGTGGAGGAAGGGTCTATCATGGGCGGGAGCTATGTGCAAATAAATAGGTTCAATTCATCCGCATGTGCATGCTAAGAAGCCAAGACAAGTAGACAAGGAGAAGAAAGTAACAAAGCCAAGGGTCCGAAGGAGTTGAAACTTCCAACCGGCTACACAACAGGAGTCTATACTGCCTCTTCTCCCCCTTCTGTTCGAGTTTTACCCGTCTATCCTTTGGTGTGTATGCAGCACTAGCAAGAGCAAAAGAGTATAGGAACGCAATAGAAGAATAACTCCATTCAGATACCATTGACAAGCAATCGAGATCTCCCAAACGGCTCTTCTACGTCTGACCCATTACTTTGTCCCTGCTAATGTAGCTTTCTTTGCTTGTTCCTAAATCAGTATCATTTTTCGGAATGGAAACTAAGTATTGAGAGGAGAAGAAAACATGTTTCCTTGTTAACACATCACAATTTGGGACAAGACACAAGAAGTATAACCAGTATCCAGCATGCTAAGCAAAACACACCCTCACCAATATCCAGCACTAATCACCGTGCGTAAGCAGTATCCAGTATGCTAAGCAAGCCACTCCCTGATGTCAAAATAGACACATCTCTACACAACTAATCATACCATACCATATACAGTACAAGAGGAGACTATTAAGCAAATCACAACCTCCGTATGCTGAGTATACTACCATGAATGGTTTGTGCTTCTTGGACAGACTGTTGCTCAAGTTTCTTGTGCAAATGGTTATTCTCTGTGATTTATAAGATCTATGGACGCTTCAAACTCATTCAATTCGATTCATTTTAACGAGAAGAGTTCGTCACTTTTCAACTACTTGCCAACAAAGATAGAACCCAAATATGTAAAATAATCAATTGAACATAAGCACTTAAAGTAACCCTACACACCATGGATCAGCCAAAAAGACTACTATTATTAAAAGTTTAAAGCAAGACTAGAAAACATGCCACAACATTCATACAAGGTGTTTCAACTTGTGACAACTTCTTCTTGCAATCATTATTACTCAATAAACCCTTTCTCTTGGAGCTCCGAAATGACTTCATTCCTCATCCTCAACCACATCTTTTGAGCCTCTTGCTCGAATTTCTTGTCCTGCAACTCCTTCTGGAAATTGGTACTGTCTTGGTCGAACTCAATGATCCCTTTTGGACCTATTGACGTGCCTATCATGCCGCCCTTCTCAATAAACTCCCTCATAGCCTCCTCATCTCCCGGGTACGGAAACTGTCGCCTCTCGTACAAATGGGCCATTTCTCTCTCCTCCTTGGGCTTTGGCTTCAGATTCCACCAACCCAACGGCGAGGTTTCATCGTACAGCCACAGAGCGCCAAACAGCGCGTATGTGCATAGCAGAGATTTGCCCACTTGCTTCCAGAAGTAGCGGTCTTCCTCTCCAAAACCTATCTTCTTCAAGTATTTCTCGGCATTGAAAGATTTAGCTATAAAAACCCCTGCAAAAGAGTAACCTTTAAGTATCTATCATCGTTTCTAAGTGATTGGTTTTCGTTGAGGTTTTTCATCGAACAGTTTACAGGCAGTGTCGGCAAGTCACGATGAGAACCCATGGGCGACCGGCAAGTAATAGGACCCAAATCAGTCATCACATATGAGCGATACAATAAGCACGATTCAATATCAATTTTGGATATCAGACATAGAAATCATTCATATGATGGGTAAAGACCGATAATTTTCCATTTATTGATCGATTGACTGTTTTAACCATAAACCCTGAATCTAGAAATGCTACGACTATGATAGAGGAGATGAAGATATTATGATCTCACCCGTTCTGGGATCTCGAAATCGATGGCGAACCATTGCTAGCGCGAAGGTGAGATATCAGGGGATGATGTTCGATGAAGGCTGTGGTGCGAGTCGCGAATTAGTGGTCAATACTACCGTAATCAGCCAGTGCCCAAAGAAAAAAACACGCGCTATAGTAATTTTGCATCTATTTTTTTTAGTATTATTAATTTATCTTGACAAAAGATAATTAAAAAATTCAAAATTAAAGTTTGATTTTTATTTCTCTGATTTCTCACATTGAAACAAACTAATAATATAAAAATTTAATGGAAAAATAATAAAAAAATATATTTTGGATAAAAACGAAAAACTAATTCAAAAAGTAAGTTAGGCCAATCATAACCGAAGTTTGTCTTTTTTTTTTTTTTGGAAATAATTTATGTTTGTCGTTGCGGCAGTCGATTGGGTAATGTTCCATCGGCTGAGTGAGCCGTTTTACCCTGGGAGACAGGCGCCGGAGCGATCCTCCAACACCCACGGGAGGCGGCGAATCTGTTTTAAGGGGACTGTGATACACAGGACTCGGCTCGGTATTGTATTCTATTTCCCAAATTTATATTGTAATTCTGTTCTGTAATTCGGTTATCGTTTCAATAATTATTTTCTGGAAAGAAAGCCGATCAACTTGTCCGCACAAATTTTTTCTTACAATCTTAAAATAGATTCGTTTTTGGTTGATCGGAATTCTGTTTTTTCAGAAAATAAATTCTGTTCGGAACTAACTATTTCGTGCAGATAAATTTTTCTTGGCTGTTTATTGTATGAGATCAGTTACTTCTACAAAAGCAACAACCCTTTGGTACGTATGCGTGTGTATATATAACTGGGTGTGTGGCTGTTGGATTAGTTTGGTCTTCAACCAAAGTAACCCCTGCTTCGTTTCTCTTTCCAATTTTTATTTGATGCTGCCTGAACTTGATTGATGACTTAAAATTAAGGGTTTTATTATATACATATATGTGTATATTCATAGAAAGAGAAAGATACAAAGGCTGTTGTTCTTTGGGAAGAAATTATGGGCTTCATTCAATCCAACCACTTGGCCATCATGGACAACACGGTGTTTAGCTTTAGCATGATTTAAGCTGCAAGGGCTAATTTAATTGTTAAGACTTAACTATTCGGTATTGTTAAGGGTTAATCTTGACGATTGTTTATTCTTATGAAATTTATTGTGTGTTGGTTTTTTATGCAAAGCAATGCAAATTTAATTTTTATTAAGTTGCAATAAACTCAGGGAAAATGAGATAAATGGAAAGGAATGCAAGGATTAATTTTGAGTTTAAATACGTGGATGTATCTTTCGAAAAATTGATTAGTCAATTTATGACTTTTTAAGAGATGAGAAATAAAAGTTGCATAAATGCTTTTATGTGGTGCCTTAATGCAAATAAAGTTTGTATAACGGACTTTTGCTCATTGAGTGATTATTATTGTCATTATTCAATAATAATGCATTTAATTGCTTTATTCCTAAGGATGATTGTTCAAATTCTTTGGGCATCCAATCTAAATATTTTTGGGATATGCGGACAAGGTTAAAAACCAATATACCCACTATCCTATTGGTAGAATTATCCTATTAGTAGTTTTGAAAGCAGCTACTACCACATCTTCCTAGTTGATAATTTTTGTCTTTGGGTAAAATTGTTGGGTAGTTCGCCAAGTATGGAAGCCCATCAAGTGTTTAGGCTGAAACCAATATCTATCCAAAGCAAAATTATTCATTTTGATTATTTTGGTTACTTATGGATACTGTCTGTTGAAAATTTCAAAGATTTCGAAGTGAGAAGTCAAGGGTTTTGGAATTTTTGGGTAAATCAATTCAATACACATTGTTGTGCATGAATGAGAACATCAATCATGGTATTTGTTTCAAGTGGTGTGACCACAATTGTTGGTGTGCCAACAGAGATCCTGTGGGATCATGCTTCTCTTTTTATGAGAATGAGCAGAGAGTGGCAAATTGTTGCCAACTTAAATGTCAAAGTAAAAGACTTCTTTTCAATACATTGAAATAAACACCAAACTTTTGAGTTTGATTTAGTGATGTGTATCACTTGAATATCTCACGCATATGGGGGGATAAAGAGTTTTATATTTTTGTCGTTGATAGCATAAGATAATGCTATCAGTACTTGCTCGAGAGTAAGTGTGAGATTTTGAATAAACTCATTCTTTTCAGAATGAAGTTTAAAATTCAATATAGCAATAAAGTTAAAGTGCTGAGAAATCACTGTTTGGTGAATTTAGTGTTCAAACATGAAGTTGTTTACACAATATTTGCTTTAACTCGATAGAGTTGTTGAATTGAAAAATCATGGCTTATAAGCAATGATAATTGCTACGTTGATAAATCTTGTTTTATTACGAAACGTGAATGATATTCTCAATGTGAGATACCATGCAAGGAAAATAATTAAAAATTCAAGAATGTGGGGGCTGAGAACCTTCCCCTTAATTTTTGAATTGTGGGGGTACCTAGTATATGTGATAATACCTACACCCAAGAGGGGGTTAGGAAATGTGAACAAATAATCAACTGTGTGTTGATCTATTTTTGAAATTGAATATCTGATATAAAGGATTCAGAATCCACAAGTGGATATATTTTCATACTAGAAAATCTTTCTAATAGACGTGTATAACACGTTCTACGGTATTTGTCAGAGTTTATTGCTCAAGACAAGAGAACTGAAGAGTCGGAATGACTATGCCAACTTTTGGAAGATGTTCCTAGATGGATGAAAATATGTGCCAGGAATATGTATAAATTGTGATAACCAATTGAAAATTGGACGGGTACAGAGTAATGTGTAATGGTAAGTCTCGACATGTTGTCATAGACACAATACCATTGAACAACTGCTCTTAAGATAGATTGTCACAATTTGACAGCGTGAAGTCAAAAGACAATATTGCAGATCTGCTAACCCGAAGGTTAAATAGTGAGCTAGTTGTAAAGTATAGACGAGAATGAGGCTAAAGCCTATGATGTTAAAAACTATCGTGATGGAAACCCAACTTTGTTGACTGGAGATCTCAAGATCAAGGTTCAATGGGACAACTTAATCGCGTGTGGTTACGGATATCACTGAGGAGATTGATTCTTCTACCCATTCCTATGGTGCAACAGTGAAGTTGTAAGGATAAGCAATTTCTATTTGCTTTTAATGACTCTTATGCGTTGGAATCAGTGCCGGCCCCGACATTTGGGTTGCCCAAGCCCGGATTAAAATTGATTGCCCACTTAGTATTAAGTCATAATAAAATTAAAAAACATATAATCAAACAACAAAATAAGAACAAAAATAAGATTATATTATACTTTTAGCTTGAATTACATTAAAAATTCAAAATCAAAATACAACCCCGGTCATAGTGCTTCATGACTAGCACGATCCGATTCAAAGAAAACAACTTCTTCTTGCATTTTTTGAAGCAAATTCTTCAATTAAATCATCGTACTTTAACTTATCTAAGTATTCATTTTCAATTGAAATCATAGCTAATCCATTTAATCTCTCCTGTGACATGGTAGTCCATAGGTAAGTTTTTATTAATTTCAACTTCGAAAAGCTCCAGTCCGCCGAAGCAACTGTGACTGGAATAGTCAACAAAATTCGATAAGCAACCCAAACCATTTGAAAACCGCCATTTTTCCAATAAGACCTTATAAAATCAAGGATGTCGATCGATTTTGTTACTTCTCTCGGCAATATTGTTTTCAAGTGTCTAAGTTCTTGGAATAACTCCGCCTCATAAATATCACCACGTTGTTTGTATTCCAAGAAACTTTGGAGTTTAGTACAATGCTCCATCAATTGCTTTTCACTAACACTCTTGAATTTTGCGTTGAACAAAAATCCAAAGATTGCTTCATAAAGTTCAAATTGCTCAAACCGATCCCTAAGCGATGTAAGAGCTTGGTCTAAAACGATCTTCCGGTGATTGATTTTCATTTGCATCATCATCGACATCCTCATCAAATTGCTTCTTTCTTTGAACAACTCTTTTTTTTGCAAATACTGGTTCAATACCAACTTTACAAGCAAGTTCTTTGGCTTCCTCCATCAAGTCTTCAAAACCATTTTCCCTAAGCTCTTGAAGAAATAAAATCAACTCTTTTATTCTTGCAATTGCATCTTCAATATCCATCTCTTCTCGTTGAAGAATTTTGCTAACTTGATTAACTTTATTTAAAATTTTGTACCAAATGCATAAGCTAATCAAGAACTCAAAATCCTCCAAAGCATTCTTGCATAAGCCTTTTGCTTCCGACATCACAACATCCTCCTTAGAAACATTTGCAATTTCGATCAATGCATCTCTTAAGTCCGGTGCTTGATTTTGTATTGCTCTGACACTCTCAACATGACTTTCCCAACGAGTAACTGACAATGCCTTTGGTGTCAAGCCCTTTACATATTTTCTAAGAATATCCCACAATGCCTTTGGTGTTTATATTTTTAATTAATATTATTTTTTAATATATTTACGAAATTTTTTTTTTTTTGGTTGCCCCGTGCCGGGGGGTTGCCCGAGCCCGGGGGCTTGCGGGGCTTACCCCGGGGCCGGCTCTGGTTGGAATTGAGATTCCTAGTAGAGTATTTGAGATGCTCATGGTAAGAGATCACCTATGTGAGTGTGAAGTGGGGCCGCTTCAATAAGAATTTGAGAAGGCAAAATTCTTAATAACACTTGCAGAACCAGGATGCGTGTTCATGGCCAAAACGAACACAACAGTGAGAACTAAAATGTGTTATGAGAAGCTCCTGTGTGGAGTCTATTGTCTCGGTTTACACAAACGGCAGAACAGTTCAAGACATCATGTTCATTGGTCAGCCAGTAAATCCGATGGGCTTTCACAATGGAAGGTTCAATGCCAAAAGCTACCTATCCTATGCAGGAATTATCTGATGTGCTTTCTCTCCGAGTTTATGTCGCGCCCGGAAATTTCCCGGCCCCCCTCGCGAATGTGTGATTTGTTTGAACGGGGCTGAATAATTTCTTGACTTTTAATGCGACGTTTAATGAAAATTGTTTAACAGCTGGGACTTATTTAAAAACTCAGAGTCGCCACTTGACATGAATTTAGGTGTGTCAAGTCACCCTCTAAGGCCATTTTCAAAGAAAATGTCCTTAGAAAAATAATTTAATTTTAACTCAGAAATACGATTCTGTTTATATAAAAAAAATGACTCCTTTAAAAGAAAACTGGTCTTGAAAACAGAAATGGGTTCGGGGATTCACTGTTACGAGTTGGGAAGGTGTTAGGCACCCAACATCGCCCTTTCGGTACTTTATTTTCCCAAATAATTTTATTTTATTATCCTTGGCCAAATTTAATAAATATCAAGTGATTGCTATACAATTGGATTAAAAATAAAACATGTGCGGGGACAGAACCCCGGCTTACGCAATTTAGCTTTTGGTGGCAAAAAGGGTTGGAACGGATATATGTTAAACTTTGACCGAAACATGATACGCAAACTGGTATCTGCACGTCATGTTTCTATTCCCTGAGTGCCAGGTACCTTAAATCCCTGGCAGGAATTTTCAAGTTTAACAATAATCTGATTCCGTTTTATTAATGAATTTATCATGTTAACCTCTTTTTTTTTGGTTTTATTTATCTGCAATTCTTCATCCCGACAGCTACACAATCACTGACGGTCCAAATTGTAGATTTTAATAAATGTTACTTCAATCACGATATTCTGTCGTGAAAAGATAACGTGCATTGCCCGTTAAATTTTCGTCCCAAAAACACTAACATGGGCTACCTATGTCACCCGCGTGTTTGTGGAATTCCGAGATTATCGGGATTTTTAACCAAGTGATATGGATAGTGTGCCAGCGTGAACTAACACCACTATTCATATAACTTAGCTATGAAGTAACGAATTTTTTTCATTTAACTGGTTTTATTTATCTGCAATTCTTCATCCCGGCAGCTACACAATCACTGGCGGTCCAAATTGCAAATTTTAATAAATGTCACTTTAGTCACGATATTCTGTCGTGAAAAGATAACGTGCATTGCCCGTTAAATTTTCATCCCAAAAACACTAACATGGGCTACCTATGTCACCCGCGTGTTTATGGAATTCCGAGATTATCGGGATTTTTAACTAAGTAATATGGATAGTGTGCCAGCGTGAACTAACAACACTATTCATATAACTTAGCTATGAAGTAACGAATTTTTTCATTTTATTGATTTTATGTGAAATAAAAATAAAAAGAAAATTGCAGTAACTGTTACGGGGAAACGGGAAAGGGGTAAAAAAAAGGAAAAGTTACGGGATCTGGGAAAGGGGAAAAATTAGAAGTTAGTTCCGACAGGGGCCGACGCAATCGAGCGATATGCCGGAGTATTATTTTTACTTACAGTGATTTTTGCTTAAATCAAGAAAAGTAGTTGGCAGAGCCAAACACCGACTTTCGTGATTTAGCGGGCTAAATCCTGACATTCTAGAACTGCGGACTAGAGATGCGGATGCCCAATTAATATTGACATAAAAAAAAAGACAGAAAGAATAAATAAAAATGTCCTGACATTCTAGAAGTGTGGACTGAAAATTTCAGGAAAAGGACTAGAAATTTCAGAACCACGGACTAGAGATGCGAACATGGCTTAATAAGCCTAATCTTAATAAAATCAAGAAAAGTAGTTGGCAGAGCCAAACATCGACTTTCGTGATTTAGCGGGCTAAATCCTGACATTCTAGAATGTGCAGACTAGAAATTTCTAGAACTGCGGACTAGAGATGCGGATGCCCAAATAGTATTGACATTAAATAAATAAAAAAAAGAAACTAAATGAACAGAGCAGAAATTAAATAAATAAAAAAAAGACAGATATTGAAATAAAATTAGATGTTGCAATTATACCTCTTGTATTGATATTCGAATCTGGTTACATGAAAATAAGAAAGACACGCGAACGGCTAAGTAAAACCATAACCCGACATAACACTGGGTTTTAAAGCCCTGTTATCTCGAGCTATGCTAATATAATAGCACGTTCGAATCTTCCTAAATTTGAAAATAAATGGGCAGAACCTCCTCTTGTTTTTGAGCCAAAAGTCCTATCTAAAAATCCTAACTCTAATTTATTTCGGGTGTCAAATGTTTCACGACTACAGAGTCGAAAAATATTTGACAGAAATCAGGTTCTCGCTCTGTATATTCCTCTCTGGAAATTTATCTCTGCGAAAATCTTTCTCTGATTTTCCTCTCTGGTTTTGGGTTTCCTCCTAAAAAAAATTCTCTGTCTCTAGGTTCGCTCTATTCCTCTCTGGCTTTTCCCTCTTCCAAAAATTTCCGTCTAAAAATTCCGTCCCCAAAACAACTGTGCGTGTGCGTATTTATAGAGAAATAGAGGCGGTGAGGAGAGGAGAGAGAGAGAGACGTGTGAGAGGGAGGAGAGAGAGAGAAGGGCTGTGAGAGAGAGAGAGGAGAGAGAGAGTTACGCGGCTGAGAGGGAGGGGAAAGAGAGAGGAGAGAGATTCTGTGCGGGTGAGACGGCACGGGCTCGACACGTGGCGCACACGGAATGAGGCACGTAGAAGAGAGAGAAACCGGGACGGTGCTAGCCAATGGAAGTTTGCCACGTCATCAGAAAATATGCGCGCGTCACAGCGGATCTCCCCCGAATGCCGTGCACGGCATCCGAGCCGGGCACGGCCCACGTGTCGTGCACGGCTTGGGCGCGTGCACTCCACGCGCGAGTGTCTGAGAGTGGTTTCTGCTGACGTCAGGTTTGTGTCAGTCTTCTCTTGTTATTTACTAAAATGCCCCTGTGTACAAAATACCTTCGCGCGCTATTTTTAATCTTTGGACGTCCAAACGAACTCGGATTTGATCGCGGATACAGCCAATGGACTCGTATCGTCGAGAGGATCATTTTGAGCCTAATATTTGATTTATGGGCACGTCGGCTCGCAATCCTAACTCCCAAATAATCACCGGTACACTGTTACCATTCTTTAAAATGCCATTTCTTAAGCTACCGACCTCGGATTTGACCGTGGATACAGCCAATGGACTCGTGTTTCTGTGCTGATCAATAACATGTGCCTCTCGATGTCTGAACATATCAGCTCATAAATTGTGCCTCCGAGACCCCGTTCTGAGCAACCAAAAATCGTCGGCGTTGTCCGATTTCACCCCAATCACTGTCATTGGACTCGTGTCGTCGTACTGATTAATAGTATGAGGGTCTCATGACTTGATGAAGTGGTCTCGTGAACAGTACTCCCGAACCCCAGACTGTGCAAGGGCGAAATAGCCTTTTTGTGCACAAATTCTTTTAAACCCATTCCGATGGCATTTTTCATAATAATTGAGCGGTGAGGCCAAAATCTGGTATCAACAGCTGCCCCTCTTTGTCTGCACTTGGCGAAGTAGAGGGTAGACAAAGAATATGAGATGCGGGATTTTGTCTCACCGCGATTGAAATTAGGTCATGCTGCTCTGTTTTGAAACTGCCATTGACGACTGCTCCGCTCTGAATATCCAAGATAGCATCCGTGTTATCTCGAGAACTGATGTACTTGTCTTCTCTCTTTCATGCCTTGTTCCGAGTTCGTGCAGGCGGTGAATTCTATTGGCATCTCCGTAGCATCCTTCGAGGAAATTCTGCCCTGAAAATAATAACTTGCATTATTACTTGAAAACATTGGAATTTACTAGAACAAAACGATTTTCAAAAATTCGATTTCAAAAGACTACTTGTAAATCAGGAACTTTTTACTAGAAAATCCTTGAAAATTTGATTTTAGGATTTGAGAGATTTAGAAATTCGATTCTAAGCTGAAGATCTGAAAGATCCTATAGAGATTACGACTCTAAGACATCTGATGAGAAACCCTTGAGAATTTGATCTAAGGGTTTGAGAGACTTACGAATTCGATTCTAAGCTGAAAACTTGAAGATTCTATAGAGATTACGACTCTAAGACATCTGATGAAAACCCTTGAGAATTTGATCTCAGGGTTTGAGAGACTTAAAAATTCGATTCTAAGCTGAAAACTTGAAGATTCTATAGAGATTACGACTCTAAGACATCTGATGAAAAACCCTTGAGAATTTGATCTCAGGGTTTGAGAGACTTAAAAATTCGATTCTAAGCTGAAAACTTGAAGATTCTATAGAGATTACGACTCTAAGACATCTGATGAGAAACCCTTGAGAATTTGATCTCAGGGTTTGAGAGACTTAAAAATTCGATTCTAAGCTGAAAACTTGAAGATTCTATAGAGATTACGACTCTAAGACATCTGATGAAAACCCTTGAGAATTTGATCTCAGGGTTTGAGAGACTTAAAAATTCGATTCTAAGCTGAAAACTTGAAGATTCTATAGAGATTACGACTCTAAGACATCTGATGAAAACCCTTGAGAATTTGATCTCAGGGTTTGAGAGACTTAAAAATTCGATTCTAAGCTGAAAACTTGAAGATTCTATAGAGATTACGACTCTAAGACATCTGATGAAAACCCTTAAGAATTTGATCTCAGGGTTTAAGAGACTTAAAAATTCGATTCTAAGCTGAAAACTTGAAGATTCTATAGAGATTACGACTCTAAGACATCTGATGAAAACCCTTGAGAATTTGATCTCAGGGTTTGAGAGACTTAAAAATTCGATTCTAAGCTGAAAACTTGAAGATTCTATAGAGATTACGACTCTAAGACATCTGATGAAAACCCTTGAGAATTTGATCTCAGGGTTTGAGAGACTTAAAAATTCGATTCTAAGCTGAAAACTTGAAGATTCTATAGAGATTACGACTCTAAGACATCTGATGAAAACCCTTGAGAATTTGATCTCAGGGTTTGAGAGACTTAAAAATTCGATTTTAAGCTGAAAACTTGAAGATTCTATAGAGATTACGACTCTAAGATATCTGATGAAAACCCTTGAGAATTTGATCTCAGGGTTTGAGAGACTTAAAAATTCGATTCTAAGCTGAAAACTTGAAGATTCTATAGAGATTACGACTCTAAGACATCTGATGAAAACCCTTGAGAATTTGATCTCAGGGTTTGAGAGACTTAAAAATTCGATTCTAAGCTGAAAACTTGAAGATTCTATAGAGATTATGACTCTAAGACATCTGATGAAAACCCTTGAGAATTTGATCTCAGGGTTTGAGAGACTTAAAAATTCGATTCTAAGCTGAAAACTTGAAGATTCTATAGAGATTACGACTCTAAGACATCTGATGAAAACCCTTGAGAATTTGATCTCAGGGTTCGAGAGACTTTAAAAATTCGATTCTAAGCTGAAAACTTGAAGATTCTATAGAGATTACGACTCTAAGACATCTGATGAAAACCCTTGAGAATTTGATCTCAGGGTTTAAGAGACTTAAAAATTCGATTCTAAGTTGAAATTTGAAAATTCTTGGAAATTCAATTCCAAGATATAATTTGAGTAGAGTCTTTGAAAATTTGATCCCAAGACTTTCAATGCTGTCAATCTCCTTTTACATAGGAAATTTTCTTTGGCTCTTTGCCCAATTTGCAAAAATTCTGCTTGTCTGTCATCTTCTGGTTGACTTATGGGATGTCGCCTTGTTGGCTGGATAATGAAAACGCTTCTGGGACAATGTCGCCTTGTTGGCTGGATAATGAAAACGCTTCTGGGACAATGTCGCCTTATTGGCTGGATAATGAAAACGCTTTATCAATTGGACCCTCTAGGTCTTTGTGTTTGGAAGGTTCGTAAGCTCTGTGGGATTTTCCTCTTTAGCTTTCCCTTCATGCATGTCAGACTTTTGTAGTCTGAGCTTTAATGAGAGTTTGACATCAGGCTGTTGAGGACTGCACTCAAGTGTATGCCTTATCATGGGGTCAGGACTTTCAAGCCCTTTTGATCCACTTCTGTGTAGCAGCACAAGAAATAGCGATTGCGACTTAGCGAGTCTGACTTTCTGTTTGCAGATTGTTGTTTCTTTTCTTTCTCTTGAACATCTGTATCTTTCAACACATGTATCCTGCATGGTTAGGCAGCTTTGTTCTCTTTTCGAGATTAGCATGTACGTAAAAGAAGTGTTGTATGAACATGTATGCTTCCCTATTCTTAAAAATTCATTTTGAGATTTGTACTTACTTGCCAGTAGATTATCAGAAATACTTACTGGATAGCAAATAACAGTTTATTGGGCTTTGCCTCTTTCGATCCATGAAGCTTCACAATCTTAGCACAAGTGCATCGCATAGCTTGACTCGTGATTTTCAATCTCGAAACTCATGGGAACATAAATTGAGTCTGCTCCAGACAGCCTTTCAGACTTCGGTCTTGCTGACTTATGCGGACAAATGGCTTCAGCTCCTTGTTGTCGTTTTTTTTTTTTTTTTTTTTTTTAAGCCATTTTTGCCACCACTGCCCTTTCGGGTTTTCACCGATGCCGGCTTTTCATTTTTTTGCGCTCCAGCCCCCTTTCAGGTTTTGACTGTGCATTGATTGTCCATTTTTGCCATAGCCCCTTTTCAGATTTTTACTATGCTGGACTTTGTCGATTTTGCCATAGCCCCCTTTCAGGTTTTGACTATGCTGACTTAGCCGATTTTGCCATAGCCCCCTTTCAGGTTTTAACTATGCTGGCTTTTTGTATTTCTTTTTTTTTTGAGGAATTTCAACCTAATTTCAACTGAAACAAATATTCTTTGCGCATTTTGATCCGTCGAGCATTGACAGAAATTTCATAAGAAAGAGAGAAAGAGAAATGGCACTTTATTTTTTTGCCTTTCTGCCTTTATTTTTGCCTTTTGGCTTCTTTTCTTTTCTTTTTTTGGCAGTGGGGTTATCTTTTGTGCCCCTTGTTTGAGAGAATAGAAAGAAGAAATTTCAATGCTCGATAATCAAAATAGCCACTCGGAAAAAAGTGTTTCAATTAAAATTAGATCGAAACAAGTGTTCTGCTCACAAATTGCTCTTTCTTCTAGTTGCCCCAGTATGTAGCCTACAATACTTTCGAGTGTTGAGGCGTTCTCCACGACCAATATGAGTTTGTGGACACATCAGGCCTTGTGAAATTCCTTTGATTGTTGTGTAACAGTCAAACTCCAACCCTTCGGTGTTCTCTTTGGAGTAGCTGATAAGTAGGCATCATCTGCACTTGATCTTTCAGAGTTCCTCTTCGGTGAACTTGAATGTCATTCCTTTGGAGTAGCTGATAAGTAGACTCATGAATAGGCATCACCTGCACTTTGATCTTTCAGAGTTCCTCTTTGGTGAACTCGACTGTCATTTCTTTGGGATTGTTCTGATCTTCTCTGATTATCCCAAGTAAATGATTGCTTTTTCTTTGCCTAGATCTGGATGGTGATCGTTCTCATCACTTGTTGATTACTCAGGATGAGAGATTGCTTCTTGCTTCAGGCTTCTGAGCTTTTGGTTTTTGAATTTTGATCCTTGCATGTTTTAGGACCCGGAAACACATCCTTGTGTTCTTCTGATGATGAAGTGAATTTGTCCTTCTGCCATTTGTCCAAGTTCAGTCACTCTTGCTTCCTTTCAATGGCTTCTGTTTCTTTGGCATTCGAGATTTGCCAGTTATCATGTGACTCTTTCTGTTAGTTCACTTGCTTGTTTGGAAATTCTACTGTTGGTACAGACCAATCTCAATCCCCATGAGTTCGAAATGTAGTCTGAAGACAAGGTCATGCTCGTCTTGTGCTTAAGATTGTTTATGCTACTTGGATCGAAATGACAAATTTTAAGATCCCTGAAATAACAAGTTTTGCAAGAAATTAATTCTCCTGATTTGACAGAGAAGCATATATGAAAGCAACAACACAAATTTTATCAATCTGCTAAAAGCTGGATAACCATTGCAAGATTTTTCATGATTTTGAAAGAAACAGATTTTCATAGTGAAAGTTTAAAACAACAAAAGCAACATAGAAAGTGTGAATATAGACTCTGCTCAGGCAAGTCTACCAAAACTTGAGAACTCTAAACAATCTCATGGATCCTTCAGGATGATTTGAGTTGGCATTGCTGAGTCTCTGTACTGTCTTTCGTTTCAAAATGGACTTCCCAGTCTTTGACGCTTTCTGCGAAAATAAATTGGTCCTTTCTTGATTCAGCAAGATCTGCCCCAGTTTCAGTGACTCTTGTAGGCTGGCCAATGATTGGTGATGGAATAAGGGTAACTGATACAGTGGAGGTATTTTTTTTGATTTTTTTTTGACTTTTTCTTTCTTTTTTTGCTTTTTTTGCTCTTTTTTTTTTCTTTTTTTTTCTTCTTCTTTTTTTGAAAAGGGAAAAGATAGTGTAGTCTTCTGGCTAGATTAGCCGTTCCGACTAGGAAATGGTACGACCATTCTTGGTCGTTCACCCAACTTCGGGGGGAGCTTTTTTAGTCCTAGGCGTAGAGATCCATAATCCGTCCGGTCTGAATTCCGTCTTCAATCATGTCTCCTTGTTGGATCATTTCACCGAAGGATATGCCTATTGAAGTGCAAAACTTTTCGTAGTAGACCCCTTTGCAAGTTTGGACAAATAGATGCACATATTCTGAGTCAACTAGCGGTGGCACCACCTGCGTAGCCAGATTTTTCCAACGGCATGCGTAGGCTCGAAAAGACTCTCTAGGTTCCTGCTCCATTCTGATTAGGAAAAGTCGGTCTACGGCCAACCCTGAATTGTGTCTGTATTGCTTTATGAATGCATGTGACAACTCTGCCCATGTTCTGAACTGACGGACATCACTCCTAGCAAACCATTGTGCTGCGGGTCCTACTAGGCTGTGCTGAAATAACTGTGTCATCAGCTTTTCTGGATCTGGATAACCACATAATGCCCCAGCATAAAGGCGCAGGTGGGCCATTGGGTCACTGGTTCCATCAAATTTGGTAAAACACGGTATTTTGAATTTGCTTGGCAGTTGCAAATCTGGAAAAGCGCACAAATCTGAAAGGTTAGTGGACACCTGTGAACTTGCCCCTTGTATAGCTTCGATAGCCCTCTCAATGTTTTGAATTTTTTGGATAAATGTTGGGTCTGGCCTTCCCTCTAGGCTTCTGGCATTACCCTGGGCACTTGGCCTGACCAATTGGATTTGATTTATGGGAGGTGGTCTATGTTGTCCCACTGAAATATCGGCTACTGATTGGACAGGAGCTGCCCCTGTCTGGACTGATGTAAGGAGAGGGTTTGATATTGCCGATGCCCCTGCCCCAACATTAAAGAAAAATGGCACTGATGCACTTTGTGGTGTCTGGTGCGGGGCCAGAAGTGCTTGGATCTTGATTTTGAGGCTCTCCATTTCCTTGAGGAGAACATTGTATTCTTCCCGTGAGACTGTGTCAGATTTAATGCAGAGAGACTGATAGTTTGTTTCTTCTGCCATGGCTTTTGGACTGACAGTTGCTTAGTCTACAAGTGAGACTCCTACCTCCCGCTTGTACCTCTCTGTATTGCAGGGAAATATGTCAGTTTGTACTTCTGAAATGGATTGGTCCATAACATACAGTCAAAGGATGACAAGTGTGTGTAGTAGGATCCTATTGCTCATACGGATTTTTCATATCCTTCGAAGTTTGGCCAGAGGTCCGGCATGACTTCGGCATATGATTTTTGAAATTGTGAGAATATCCGGTCCGTATGAGAATGGTCCTACACTTTGACTGTATATTTTGGACACTAAATTAAAGCATGTTAGGATAAAAATCTGGTTGGCAATTTTTGAAAAAAAATTTGTCCTTTACATAATCAACGAGAATTCTCTCCATTTTTCATGAATGTCCCTACCAAGGTTTTGGCTTGACTCTTTTTTTAGGGATACTACATGCAGCATGATGGCTTGGTTTTTGCTAATGCATTTCTAGCATGGTTTCACGGTTCCCAAATCTTCAAACCTCCGGCCCCCGTGAAGGGTACCATCTTTGGTTGGTGATTTGGTTGGAGTGTTCTTTTCAGTGAAAACCGTCTTTGGCTACAAAAAAGCACCATTGACGATCGTCACGTACTTCGAACCCCCTCCTAATCCTATGGGTAAAATTAAAAGGTAGAATGGAGATTGAGAAGAGATTTGGGTATGTTGTGCTGAATGTAATGTATGCATATGCTGAAATTTTTTTTTTATTTTGTAAATATTTGGAGAGAATCCTTTCAGAATAATGCAATGCCCTGCAAAACAAAGATTAGTAATAAGATATTTATGCATGTTTTTTTTTTTTGGCAAAAGCGCACCTGAAAGACAACCACAAAAATAATGTTAGTAACAGGCCAAGGATAATAAAAAAAAAATTTTGGGAAAATTTGAAAAGCCGAAATCCACTGATAAGGAAAAATAAAAGGTTTGCAAATAGTACCCCTCTTTAGCTTGCGTTACACCGTAAGTTTACCCAAACGGGGTAGGTTAATGGTTTCCGCTAAAAAGAGTTACTATTTGCAAATTCTTTTATTAATCCCTAAGTCCCCAGCGGAGTCGCCAGCTGTCGCGCCCGGAAATTTCCCGGCCCCCCTCGCGAATGTGTGATTTGTTTGAACGGGGCTGAATAATTTCTTGACTTTTAATGCGACGTTTAATGAAAATTGTTTAACAGCTGGGACTTATTTAAAAACTCAGAGTCGCCACTTGACATGAATTTAGGTGTGTCAAGTCACCCTCTAAGGCCATTTTCAAAGAAAATGTCCTTAGAAAAATAATTTAATTTTAACTCAGAAATACGATTCTGTTTATATAAAAAAAATGACTCCTTTAAAAGAAAACTGGTCTTGAAAACAGAAATGGGTTCGGGGATTCACTGTTACGAGTTGGGAAGGTGTTAGGCACCCAACATCGCCCTTTCGGTACTTTATTTTCCCAAATAATTTTATTTTATTATCTTTGGCCAAATTTAATAAATATCAAGTGATTGCTATACAATTGGATTAAAAATAAAACATGTGCGGGGACAGAACCCCGGCTTACGCAATTTAGCTTTTGGTGGCAAAAAGGGTTGGAACGGATATATGTTAAACTTTGACCGAAACATGATACGCAAACTGGTATCTGCACGTCATGTTTCTATTCCCTGAGTGCCAGGTACCTTAAATCCCTGGCAGGAATTTTCAAGTTTAACAATAATCTGATTCCGTTTTATTAATGAATTTATCATGTTAACCTCTTTTTTTTTGGTTTTATTTATCTGCAATTCTTCATCCCGACAGCTACACAATCACTGACGGTCCAAATTGTAGATTTTAATAAATGTTACTTCAATCACGATATTCTGTCGTGAAAAGATAACGTGCATTGCCCGTTAAATTTTCGTCCCAAAAACACTAACATGGGCTACCTATGTCACCCGCGTGTTTGTGGAATTCCGAGATTATCGGGATTTTTAACCAAGTGATATGGATAGTGTGCCAGCGTGAACTAACACCACTATTCATATAACTTAGCTATGAAGTAACGAATTTTTTTCATTTAACTGGTTTTATTTATCTGCAATTCTTCATCCCGGCAGCTACACAATCACTGGCGGTCCAAATTGCAAATTTTAATAAATGTCACTTTAGTCACGATATTCTGTCGTGAAAAGATAACGTGCATTGCCCGTTAAATTTTCATCCCAAAAACACTAACATGGGCTACCTATGTCACCCGCGTGTTTATGGAATTCCGAGATTATCGGGATTTTTAACTAAGTAATATGGATAGTGTGCCAGCGTGAACTAACAACACTATTCATATAACTTAGCTATGAAGTAACGAATTTTTTCATTTTATTGATTTTATGTGAAATAAAAATAAAAAGAAAATTGCAGTAACTGTTACGGGGAAACGGGAAAGGGGTAAAAAAAAGGAAAAGTTACGGGATCTGGGAAAGGGGAAAAATTAGAAGTTAGTTCCGACAGGGGCCGACGCAATCGAGCGATATGCCGGAGTATTATTTTTACTTACAGTGATTTTTGCTTAAATCAAGAAAAGTAGTTGGCAGAGCCAAACACCGACTTTCGTGATTTAGCGGGCTAAATCCTGACATTCTAGAACTGCGGACTAGAGATGCGGATGCCCAATTAATATTGACATAAAAAAAAAGACAGAAAGAATAAATAAAAATGTCCTGACATTCTAGAAGTGTGGACTGAAAATTTCAGGAAAAGGACTAGAAATTTCAGAACCACGGACTAGAGATGCGAACATGGCTTAATAAGCCTAATCTTAATAAAATCAAGAAAAGTAGTTGGCAGAGCCAAACATCGACTTTCGTGATTTAGCGGGCTAAATCCTGACATTCTAGAATGTGCAGACTAGAAATTTCTAGAACTGCGGACTAGAGATGCGGATGCCCAAATAGTATTGACATTAAATAAATAAAAAAAAGAAACTAAATGAACAGAGCAGAAATTAAATAAATAAAAAAAAGACAGATATTGAAATAAAATTAGATGTTGCAATTATACCTCTTGTATTGATATTCGAATCTGGTTACATGAAAATAAGAAAGACACGCGAACGGCTAAGTAAAACCATAACCCGACATAACACTGGGTTTTAAAGCCCTGTTATCTCGAGCTATGCTAATATAATAGCACGTTCGAATCTTCCTAAATTTGAAAATAAATGGGCAGAACCTCCTCTTGTTTTTGAGCCAAAAGTCCTATCTAAAAATCCTAACTCTAATTTATTTCGGGTGTCAAATGTTTCACGACTACAGAGTCGAAAAATATTTGACAGAAATCAGGTTCTCGCTCTGTATATTCCTCTCTGGAAATTTATCTCTGCGAAAATCTTTCTCTGATTTTCCTCTCTGGTTTTGGGTTTCCTCCTAAAAAAAATTCTCTGTCTCTAGGTTCGCTCTATTCCTCTCTGGCTTTTCCCTCTTCCAAAAATTTCCGTCTAAAAATTCCGTCCCCAAAACAACTGTGCGTGTGCGTATTTATAGAGAAATAGAGGGCGGTGAGGAGAGGAGAGAGAGAGAGACGTGTGAGAGGGAGGAGAGAGAGAGAAGGGCTGTGAGAGAGAGAGAGGAGAGAGAGAGTTACGCGGCTGAGAGGGAGGGGAAAGAGAGAGGAGAGAGATTCTGTGCGGGTGAGACGGCACGGGCTCGACACGTGGCGCACACGGAATGAGGCACGTAGAAGAGAGAGAAACCGGGACGGTGCTAGCCAATGGAAGTTTGCCACGTCATCAGAAAATATGCGCGCGTCACAGCGGATCTCCCCCGAATGCCGTGCACGGCATCCGAGCCGGGCACGGCCCACGTGTCGTGCACGGCTTGGGCGCGTGCACTCCACGCGCGAGTGTCTGAGAGTGGTTTCTGCTGACGTCAGGTTTGTGTCAGTCTTCTCTTGTTATTTACTAAAATGCCCCTGTGTACAAAATACCTTCGCGCGCTATTTTTAATCTTTGGACGTCCAAACGAACTCGGATTTGATCGCGGATACAGCCAATGGACTCGTATCGTCGAGAGGATCATTTTGAGCCTAATATTTGATTTATGGGCACGTCGGCTCGCAATCCTAACTCCCAAATAATCACCGGTACACTGTTACCATTCTTTAAAATGCCATTTCTTAAGCTACCGACCTCGGATTTGACCGTGGATACAGCCAATGGACTCGTGTTTCTGTGCTGATCAATAACATGTGCCTCTCGATGTCTGAACATATCAGCTCATAAATTGTGCCTCCGAGACCCCGTTCTGAGCAACCAAAAATCGTCGGCGTTGTCCGATTTCACCCCAATCACTGTCATTGGACTCGTGTCGTCGTACTGATTAATAGTATGAGGGTCTCATGACTTGATGAAGTGGTCTCGTGAACAGTACTCCCGAACCCCAGACTGTGCAAGGGCGAAATAGCCTTTTTGTGCACAAATTCTTTTAAACCCATTCCGATGGCATTTTTCATAATAATTGAGCGGTGAGGCCAAAATCTGGTATCAACAGTTTACTTTGTACTTTGCGTGAGTTTCTTACCAAGTTCATTCATGTGGGGGATTGTTGAAAATTTGAAAGGGTTGTGAATGAAATTGGGACATCGGAGGGTCTGACGGGGCAACCGAAAAGTCTCAACCGTTACAACTCATTCATACCGGTATTGATGTCCATCAATTGCGTCATTGATGTTCATCAATAATCCTATTAATCCCTCCATTTATGATTTTGTGGTTTCATTAGTTTATAGGGGTCTATAAATAGTGGATATGTATTTGGTTTTTAGAGACACCGAATGATTTCTGTATGATTTTACGGAAAGAGAGGCAGACACAGTTAGTTCGATAGGCAGTCGATTGGGTGGTGTTCCATCGGCTGAGTGAGCCGTTTTACCCTGGGAGACAGATGCCGGAGCGATCCTCCAACACCCACGGGAGGCGACGAATCTGTTTTAAGGAGACTGTGATACACAGGACTCGGCTCGGTATTGTATTCTATTTCCCGAATTTATATTGTAATTCTGTTCTGTAATTCGGTTATCGTTTTAATGAAATTATTTTCTGGAAAGAAAGCCGATCAACTTGTCCGCCCTAATTTTTTCTTACAATATTTAGAAATATCGGCAACAAAAATAAATAAAAATATATTTTTTGACTTAGTTTTATCTTTTTCGATCGATAATTAATCTTTTTTTACTTTTTTTATTGGAGGCGGACTGGAAAAAGTTTAAGGAAATGCAAGACGGAAAAAGTCAAAACAGATATGTGGGGTTGTAAAATTCTGTTTTTGATCCAAAACAATTCCCGAGTTTTGAAAGAGAAAAGTAGATGGAAAATTAACTTTTTTTTGCCTTTTTTTTTAATGTTTTATGAGCATACAAACAATATGATTTAATTGTAGGCTGGTGGTATGTGTGGTAAATAGTGGCGGTGGACAGAGATGTAATTTTGGGTCCAAATATAATTTAGAAGGGTCGTAATATATATTTGTATAATTCTCAAAATTTATTCGAAGTTATAAAAAAAATTAAATTTTTCGGGAGGGCCTGGAACCCCCTGGTTCTCTTACTGGTTTCACCCCTGAGTAGATGGTGGTGATTGTGGAAAGCAAATTAGGTTTATTTTGCATGTGATAATTGTTGAATTATATTGTTTGATTCATGAAGTATAATGATAAAAATGCAATTAAAACTATTTTTGCTTGGACTCTTTTTTTTAACTCAAGAAAATAATTTTTTCGTCCAAACAAATCTAAGAATTCAATAATTTTCGTAGGCTAAAGAAGCCAAATGAGTTTGAGTCGGTAAAAAACGGGAGAGAATTGCTCATGTGTTGTGGCAAAAATACCACAATACATTCTAAGGGCAAATTGAGTTTTTGCTCAACTACGTGCAAAAAATACCACGATACATTATGTGGAATCGGGAATCCGATTTATACTTTTCCAGAACACCTCGTGAACCTTTTAGCTATATTTGTAAAACACTTAACACTGAGTTAGTGTTGATCGGGGTTGGATCCACGGCGGGCATTCTGACGATCAAATTAGCTTTCAGCAAAAACAAAAGTAACTTGAAAGTTCGAGATTAGTGAGAGCGTGCTTATGTACCTGAAACGAGAATGCCTGTGAAGTATTTATAGAGTAGAGACCCAATTTGCTCGGGAACCACAGTAGTATTGTCACGTGTCCTACAACCGTGCGATCGGACGAACATGTCTACACTACCTTTCTCACGTCTATCCGAAACGCGGGGAGTACGTCTTCACATGGTAAAACTGAGTGCGGAACTTTCGGCAGCATGGTTGGAAGTCAAGACTTGAAGAATCTTCTTTATCGAAGATGGATGCTTAGCTAAAGGACAATGCCGAGGTTCACTTGGGTCACTTCATCTAGTGAGCCGAGGTAAAATAACTGTCCTATGGGCCTAGGCCGCTTTTGGCCCAATGAGTCGTGGGTAGAAAGCTGAATGTTGTGTATTCTAGCCTACTACACATTCAAAGGGCAAATTGGGGTTCAGCTCAAGTAAATTGCTGATTCAACAACTTGCTTTAGTCAACTGATGGTCAACCAACGGAAGGGGTAATTTGATCTTTAAAGTGAAATACAAAGGAAAAAATTGTGATTTTGAAAAAAATAGAGGAACTATTTGAATTTGTCAAAACCCTAGGTTAGGTAAATATAATTTATCTTTTTTTTTTTTTTTATCAATTTGGTGAACATTTGAACCGTTGAAAGGATTACTAGATGAGTAATGCTACAAACACAGATCTTTCGGACATATTCAAAACCGTTGGAGGTACATGGGGCCCTCAATAATTTGTGAACCCTATGTACATCCAACGGTTTTGGACAATTTATGTTCGGATAAATTTATCTAGATACTTATAAAAACATCCGGATACCTTGACCTAAAAAAACCCCCTAGACTAGGTCTTCTATTTAATTCTCGATTGTGCTATTTTCTTTCTTTCTTTTTTATTTTAGTAGTCTAAGATATTCGAGTTTATTTATACTCAACTCAACTAATCTTGTTCTCAATTTAGTCAAAGACAGGTCATCATTTATATTAACGATACAAGGTACATGAAAGAAATTCCCATGACCTAACACATTAATTATGTTTTAGGTGAGAGTCAAACTAGAAACTTTGAGACCCTAATGATCTTCAATCTTCTAGCACTTGACCTAACCTTTTCACCATTTCCCCCACTGCATTGTAGCTGCCACCATTGTTTCCTTATAATAATTGCCTTACTTATTGGCTTTTACTTCTTTGTCGAAAATCATCATAAATAATCTAGCAAAATTTTCTCCCCATAGTTTTCTTTAAAGTACATACAGTTCAAACATAGTGAATAATATGGGGATGATTCGAAGTGAAATGTAATGCTCCATTAAACTACTGACCTAACAATTTGTTGGAGCCCAAAAAGTGGCCCAAAATGCTTAAACCAAAGTTGTTAGTAATAGTTTACATGGTTCCTTACATATCCAGGATCACTCATGTAGACTTTCGATGTGGGACGGGACATCACATGAAATGAGGTCAAGGGCTTCATGAGATCCGAACTCTGCTATGCAAGTTGCAAAAATGTCCACTACAAAAGTTATACATACATATACCAAAAAAAAAACTTCTAATAAGGGATTCCTCGTTTTGTTAAAATACAGACTTTTCATTCTCTGATTAAATTTTGATCATTCGAACTGTTTAATGTGTTTAAAATATATTTTTATGGATATTTACGAGAAATCAGCTCAAAATATTATAAGAAAAAACTTGATCCGAACAGTTTTTCATAAAAATATTCTTGTCAGTATTTACGAAAAACTGTTTGAATCAAGCTATTTTCGATATTGTTTTGAGCCCATTTTTTGCGAGTACCCTTAAAAACATGTTTTAAACGCATTGAACGGTTTGGATCATCAAAATTTGATCAGAAAATAAGATGTCCGTATTTTAACAAAATGAGAAACTACACATATACATATACATATATATTCATGTATGTATATGTGTGTATGAAGTCCATCAAGGAGGCTAAAGTATTTCAAAACTTGTTCACTTTATGTTTGTTAGTTTTGGTTTCTAAAAAGGAAGATGTAGAACTCCAACTCCCACTTTTCCCAGTTGCTTAACTAATTTTTTGCTACTCACTGTCACCAGTTTAGCTGCCTCATCTAACCATTAAACTTAACTTTGTCAATTGGTTGGTTAAGTAGTTGAAGCAGCTACGCTGTTTTACATTTTCCCTTTTCTTTTCCATTTTTTGTTGGCCAAGCGAAAAGGATATATGAGGGAGCAATAGACTATGACATTTTCAAAGCGTGACCATATAGACTCTTAATCTGCGACGAACCCCATAAAGAACCAACCACCCATAGATTTTTACTCTCTTACCAAAAACTAGTGAATCTCAATTGACTTGACTTCACAAGAACACAAAGTTCAAGAGGACATGGATTAATTGAAAAAGACCATACTACCCCTCTAGATTGACACAATTGCTTTCATTTGTGAAATGGGTAGCTAAAAAGGGAATTGTGTTGCTCAATATTTGTGTAGTTGGCTGAGTACGCAACGGGCCTGCATTCCAACACATGCTCAGCGCATCACGGCTATGAATGGGCTGAATCGAGCCCAACTCAAGTCGGTTGATATCAGACTACAAGGCTCGGTGAACCCATTTGGCGAGCCTCAAGCTTTTCCGCGCACATGACTCCAGGCTGGGCCGCACCTCCTCATATAGTCGGCACGCAAGATGGATCATGGAGTTAATCTCCCAAATGACATTGTTCGGTCATGCTGCCATGGGCTTGATGCTCGCACGACCGGAACATGGTGTTCCCCATGTTGCGAGCAGTGGACTGAGAAGATGTGGGGCGTTACAGTTGCAAGACATGAGAGCTTTAGCACCCGATTCACGTAGATGTGGGGCACATGGCGGAAGCACCATGACTCGTGGTCCATAGCGCGATAATTTCGATCAATATTCTCAGTGCTCTGTTGGATACTCGTATAAATAGAGTAAGGGTACTCCATTCTCAAGTACGGGCAAGTAAATCATTCAAGCTTGTTATTTTTTGCACTCATTCGAAAACTTACTTAGATATTGAAGTGTCAATCGGAGACCAAATTCTGATAGGGACTAACTTAGAATTATCCGTTTTGACACACTAAGCAAACAAAGTTTAAGGGGTTGTTTGGGAGCTTCATTTTTGTATTTTTTCATTTTCATTTTTAGATGTTGGCTGGTTGGCAGCCACATTTTTAGAATAACTCATTCTCCATTTTGGACTTTAGGAGCAAAAACTCAAAAGGAGGTCTAAATCTCCTTTTTGTATTTTCATTCTCATTTTCTATTCTATTACTTTTGTAAAATGTATTCTACACATTCTTCTCAAATATTCTTCCTAAATTCAAAATTCATTTTGACCATAATTAGAAAGCCAAAAATTAAAAATTAAAAAAATAAGCTCCTAAACAACCCCTAAGAATTCAACGAGAAGCCGAAAATTGAGATTAAGACTGCACAATTTGAGTTGCAATAAGTTTCTGGATCCAACCAATTCTTCTCCTGCTTTAGCAATCGCATTACTTCTCTTTCAAGATAAGCCACATCTTGCCTGAACCCATCTGTCCATCTCGCCTCTATTTTTTGTCGGATTGTAGAAAAATAGTTGGTAAACTACACTTGCCCCCTTAAAATATGACCATTTTTCTTTTTTCGTCCCTGAATTATGAATCTTTAATTTTATTTCTAAATTTTTATAAATTTCGTTACCCTGTTCAATAGCCAGATGCTGTACTATTTTGTTGAAGGAGAATGCCACGAGACACCATGTCTCTAGTTTTGTTTATAAAAAGAGAAAGTTTAAGGACTCAGAAAAAGTTTTTAAAAAATGTCCTAGAATTTAAAATGAATGGTGTAGATTTATTTAAGTGTGTAAAGTTTCAAAATTTAAATGAATCTTAACCGTTAATTTTAAATTTCAAAATGTTTCCAAGAAAATGTTTCTGAGACTGTAGCACTCTTCTTCATAAAATGAATCCGTCACTTGCATCCCATGACTCTTTGCTTAGTAGAATTCTAATAATTTTTTAGACCAACTTGATACAAGAAATTTGGGATTTAAGGTTTTGGACACCCCAAATTAAGCGAAAAATGCCACAGAACACTCGTTTGACCCTTCTCAATTGCCATAGGAATATTTTATTGTATTTTTTGAAAAATTGATGAAAAATAATTGAATTTGTTTATTAAGTCTGGGCTAATTTAATTTTTGATTTATAATATACTATTTTCAAAGTGTTAATAGGTTAGCTCATTTAACAAACGAAACTATCCTTCTTCATTGTTTCTCTTGTCCTCCCATTCTTTACTTTCTTTGCAGTTGTTGTTTGCTCTTTGCCTTCGCCTTCGCTGTCTACCCTCGCAGTAACCGTTTGCCTTTGCCTTCACCGTTTGTCACAAACACTCCCAATTTGGTCTGTAAATCAAATTAGATATGATGGGAGGTTACAAGAAGAGGTCCCAGCTCCCAGCTCTTTTTGGTCAATCTCTCACTACAAGAAAAACCATTTATGGAGACGAAATCGGAAGACGAAATTTAATTTCGTCACCAAATGGGTGTATATGGAGACGAAAAAAATATCTTGTCACCTTTCTGTAAATATTTGCGAGGAACTTGTTTTCCTCGCCAAAAGTACTCCGTTAGCGACGAAATTTTACTTTTCGTCTCTAAATATGTCATTTGGTGACGAAATATTTTTTTCGTCGCCAAATGCATATATTGGCGACGAACTATATTTTTCGTCTCCAAATAGGTAGTTTTGGCGAGAAAAATAATATTTCATCGCCAAATCACATATTTGGAGATGAAAATAATATTTCCTCACCCAAAATATCTATTTGGAGACGAAAATTATAATTCTTCGCTATATATATAAATTTGGTGAGGAAAATAATATTTTATTGCCAAATAACATATTTTGAGACGAAAAATATAATTTCGTCCCTAACGAAAAGATATATACATGTATTATATATATAGGGTAGAAATATGTAACCCCTATATAGGTATATGTATATATATACACACACACACACACACACACACAAATATGCACATATTCAATTGGTACAACTACTAAGAGGAGAGAGAGAGAGAGATAATTTTGGATTAATGATCTAATCAGAGAGGGAAGGAGAGAGAGTGGAGAGATAAGTTTAGTATTTTTCGTTTAGGATTTAGAGAGAGAGAGAGATGAACGATAGAGAGTGAAAAAAGAATAGATGAGAGATAGATTTTGAATTTTGGACTAGAGAGAAAGGTAGAAAGAGATAGAAAAAAAGAGCAGAGGAAGAGAGTATAGAAAGAGAGATGAGAGATATTGTAATAGTTTTAAATTTAATATTTTAAGAGAGAGAGAGAGAGAGAAGAGAAAAGAGGAGAGAGGAGAGAGGGAGAGATAAGAGAGAGAGAGAGAGAGAGATGAGAGAAATATAGAGAAAAAGAAAAAAATTAGAATAGTAATTTTAAATTAATAATCTAATTAAAATAGAGGAGAGAGAGGAGAGGGAGAGAGATATATGAGAGTGTAATAATTTTAATTTAATGTTCTAAAAGATAGAAAAAGAGACGAAAGAAATAAAGAGAAGAAGGGGAGGAGAGAGGGAGAGAGAGAGATATATATAAAAATATAATATATAATATATGTTTAATATCTATTAACAAAAATCTTAAACATATATATGTTATATATTAGATATTGTAAATAATTTCTGAATATTGTGTGTGCTTTAGTGGTCAAAGGAGAGTGTCTTGAAGGTGGTTGTACGAACAAGGTCCAAGGCTAAGTCTTGACAAAGAAGGAATAATGTCTATTATGGCAATTTGTTTTGAATTTAAACTCAATTTAGCGACGAAAAAAATCGTCTCCAAATTTAGTTACTAACGACGAAATTACTTTTATGTGAAATAATTGTAATTAGCGACAAAATATTTCGTCGTTAGAAACAAAGATTAGCGACGAAAAAAATTCCTAGCTAAATAACTATATTTAGCGACAAATTATTTCGTTGCCATAGAATATATTTTGCGACGAATTTTATTTTTCGTCGCCTAGACTTTTCGCGTGAAACTATGGGCGATGAAAACTAGAGAAGAAATTTTTCGTCTCCGAATGCATTGGCGACGAAAAATGTAGGTTTTGAGACGAAATTATTTCGTTGTCATAGACTAATTTTGTTGTAGTGTCTCTTCTTTCGTGGCGGTGATTTGGCCGATTGGTCTAAAAAATTCCCAGCTCCCAAAGGTCTATATGTACGTGTTGTTGGAAATGGAATGTTGGTTTTTTTTGGCCGATTGTTTTTTATGGATACTTTCTATTAATATTATCAAATAGCATTATCTGATAATATTATCATATAACTATTTGGTGTAATGAAATTTTTGAAATTGGTATGTCAATATGACTTTCCACTAAAATTTATTATTAGATGCACTAATTATATTATGAATCTCTTACTTTTAACTGTTGATCAAATAACTTTATATCTTTGTTGTACCCCTAGTAATTATGAAGAGGAAAGGGAAAAAAAGGGGAATTAGATAATACTTTAAAGTGCAAACTGGAGATTTGCGATATAACTATAATGGCTTCACGTTTTTTACCAGCCATTTTCCCGTTTTAAGCATGTGATTAACACCAAAAATAGAATAAGCTAATTCAGGTAGTGATGCGTTTGTTCCTCATGCACCTTTTGGATTCAGGGGGACTATAATGCAGTTTTCTGTAATATATGTATAATGCGGATAAAACGATATAATTTTGTTTATTTTGCACTCAAAATTATATCGATTTAACTTATCACGAAAATTGTTGTTAAAATATATGAGAATCAAAACGATGTAATTTTGAGTGCAAAGCGGACAAAACTATGTCGTTTTGCCCGCATTACATGCACATTATAAGGAACTGCACTACAGCTCCCCCAAATTCTCTTATACGATGGGCGAATTTAGGATTTATAGGCACTCAATGTGTATAACATGTATAATTTTATTGGGCTAGAGATATTATTAATTTGTAAGAAAAAACATAATATTCCGTGAAACAAATTTATCAAAATGTCTAAAAATATATATTTATTCTAGAGAAAATTTTCTACTAAGTGGGATCAACTTATCACGACGTACATCCGGCCCTGCCTCATGCAACATCTTCTAAACTTATATATTCACGTAAGATTTATACCATTGATTGTGATTTAACTTCACATAAATATTTATATAAATATAGTTGTGAACGGAATTGGGGTGTTCGAGGAGCAGCCAATTATTTTTCTTACGGTGGCTTCAAAACTCAGCCATCACCCATATGCATGTCATGTTCCATACCCCAAACAGCAGCCTAATTAGTAATAACCTCTATACAAGACTCTTCTGGAACCAGTGGCGGAACCATGTGGGGGCCGCGGGGCCGGGCCCCCCAAAAATTTTAAAATTTTTTAAAATCTAGGTATAAAAAAATTACATTTTGGCCCCCCCAAAATTATATTCGACTCTTTATTTCCAAAAAAAAAGAATTTTGGCCCCCCCAAGATTACAATCCTGGTTCCGCACCTGTCTGGAACCGGATGGTCCGGAAGGATTACGAAACACGTTGATAACAAAGATTGTGATACCTCAGTTAAGTCTATAGAGTTTGGACGGTCAAAACGGACAATATTTTACAAGGCAGGAGCGGGACTTTACAAAAATTACCCACACAACAGCCTACAAATACCTCTATACCCACACACACACACATTGGATTTCCTTTAGGCCCCGTTTGGATGGGGTTATATTTTTAGGGGGATAATTTTTAGAGGGGGTATAAGATAAGAGGGGGTATTAGTTTTAGAGGGAGGGCCCACTTTGATGTGATGTTTATAGAGGGAGGATAAAAAAATAGATGGTTTGGATGGGGGTTTAAATAGGGGATAAAGGGGGATAAAGGGGGATAAGAGGGGTGAATAAGGAAAAAAACTGTTGCTCGTTTGGATGGGGGAAAAAAGAAGGGGGATAATTTTTGGAGGGGGTAAAAGGATCGACGTGACATGTTTAGCATGGTTTGGGAGCAAAAAATACAGGGGGATAATTTTTCACCCCTCCAAAAATAATCTCCCGGAGAGGGATAAAGGGGGATAATTTTTGGGTAGGGTGGGAGGTGCCCAAAAATTATCCTGGAGGGGAGGGAAAAAGAGGGGAGGGGGTATTATTCTTGGATAATACCCCTTCTTCCTCATTACAAATACAAAATAACCTTATCCCTCTATTTTATGCTCCATTCAAATTAAGTACTATTTTATCTCATTTTTTTAATACTTCATCCAAACTATCTACTTTTTATTACCCCCTCTATAAATATCACATCAATGTGGGCCAACCCTTTAAAAATAATACCCCTCTTATCTTATCCCCCTCAATAACTTATCCCCCTTTTTTCGTCCTTATTTGAAATTTTTTTGTAATTTTTTGTTTTTCATCAATTTTTGTTGATTTGTTGATTCATCTCGACAAGAGCTTTCAGAAAAGTTATCAATGATCGGCTAAATTTGAAAAAAGTTCAGAAAAGACAAAAATAAATCAAAAAATAGAATTTTTTGTACTTATTCGTCGTCTTTAGTGATTTTTTTTAACTTGTGAACATAATTTTATACTCATTAGATTCCTTTCATCAAGACGGACTAATAAACTATAGCAAAAAATAATCCGAATAGGGCCTATAATCCAAATGGAGACTAATAAACTATAGCAAAAATAAATAAATAAATAAAGACAAAAATAACAAATAAATAAAAACTATAGCCCAAATGGGACCTATAATCCCTTATCCAATCAGCCTCTCAAATGACTATTTTTGAATAATTTAAGGGTTTTTTAACTTTGTTTTACCAATTAACAAAAAAAAGAAAAAAATAACAACAAAATATAAATTAACAATAAAAAATTTAGTTAAAAAGAAAAAATATATAATTTAGCTCGCGTAAATTTAGTTAACAATAAAAAAGAGAAAAAGAGAAAAATTTAGTTAACAATAAAAAAGAGAAAAATATAATTTTGGGAGGGAGTGAAATATAAGAGGGGGTAATAGGGGAGAAGAGGGGGTAATAGGGGAGAAGAGGGGGGGATAATTTTTGGAGGGGGACTTTTCCCCCATCCAAACCAAGCCAAAACCCCTAATAAGGGGTGATAATTTTTGGAGGGGGGCTTTCCCCCCATCCAATCGGGCCCTTAAGGTTATTGACAAATACACTGAAGTTTTAAAAATTACTTTAATCTCATTTTTTAAAATTATTATGAAGTTATCTTATTTACTGTTAAAATTAGTCACACGCCGTTAATCAGGTCATTGAAATTTCAAGGTTCGAAACTTTTTTTTAACAAAATGAACTATAACATAATTTATATCACGACTGAAATAGTCTATATGGAATTTTTTATAGTCTATGTTCAAAATAGTTTGCCCGAGTTTCGATTTCACATGAATCTTAAAATCCAATATAGACTATTTTGGACATGATTAAAATTATGTTGTAATTTGTTTTGCCAAAAATAATTTCGAGTTGAAAGTTCAATAGCTCAAGTAACGACATTTGACTAATTTTAACAGTATGAGAGATAAATGCATAAGAATTTAAAAAAAAAAAACAGAATAATTTCTCAACGTAGAAGAGAAATAAATTACTCGTCAAATAAATTCATGAGAAAGTGGTGTATTTTTAGGATCTAACTACTCCAAAGGTTTAGAATGATAGTCGGTAAAGCTACATCATGTGCTTCATATCTCGTCTAATAAAGAAACTCAGGTCCCCCCACAATATAATGACCATTCAAACATAGATTAATCTGCAACGTGAAACCATATCAATTTTAAACTAGATTTTTGAATCATGATATCTAGACAACAGCAAAATCAGGATTCATCGTTTAGAAGGATCGAAATTTATTTTTAAAAGGAAAAAGGCCGAATGTAATTTAGGGGGTCAAAATATAATTTTTAAAATTTATACCTAAGCCTATTTTTTATTTTTATTTTTGAATTTTTTGGAGGGGCTAGGGATGTTGTAGTGCACTTTCCTGTAGTACGCGTATAATGTGAACAAAATGACATAATTTTGTCTACTTTGTCCTCAAAACTACATTGTTTTATCTTACCACATGTAGAGAACAACTATATCGTTTTATCTTATCACGTGTAAAAACAAGCAAAATTATATCGTTTTGTTCGTACTACAAGTGTACTACAGGAAAGTGCACTACAGTTCTCCAAAATTCCTAATCTACATGTAGTTCCTCCCCTGTTTCTAAATACCCATCTTTTAGTTCTATCATCTTCAAATTACCAAAAACCCCACACACACACATACACAAGAAAAAAATAAAATTTCGTTGGGGAAACTTGGATTAGTTCACTAACTTTGTTATAACAATACCAAACTATTTATTAGCTTTCAGTTATACCAACGTTCCCTCAAAGACTAGGAATTTAAATTTAATTAAAAACCATCCAAAAATAAAGCATATATCTGTATCTATATCCAAAAGGACTTAATAAGTACATGCAAAATTGAATATTAGTTCGCCCTGTTTCACGTCAAGAACATGATGTCAACATCAATATCTCACTGGACATCTGGAAAAAAGTTGTACCTTGTTTGGTCACGTTTGCTAGGATTTGTTGTGATTAATCCACTATGGTTGGACCAACTCAGTTTTTCTGACCATCAACCTTATTCCCCATTTAAAACCCAAAATAAATAAATAAAAAAGTGGTACCAAACAATTACTTGACTTGGCTTCGAAAAGCATCTAAGTCGATAGATAACTACTTTGTGTAATACAGAAGAAATTAAATTCTAGTGGTTTTTGTGGATGTATATTTCAACAGGTCTTCTATCACCATCCACCTAACGAATTACAACGACTTGGCATCAGCGACTCTCTCTCTCTCTCTTTATAAGGCTGTGGTTTATTTGTAGCGTATCCTAACAAGCCTAAGTACAGACATCAAGTACTTGTAAGGAAAAAAAGCAAAGATTTTATAGAGAGAGAGAGAGAGAGAGAGAGAGAGAGAGAGAGAGATGGTGTCGTGGATTCAGGTGTTGGTCATGGTGGCTTGTCTATTTCCTTTAATGGTGGAGTGCAGGATTCGACATTACAAGTTCAACGTAAGTTTGTTACGCAATAATATTTACGTATAGACGTGTTTTAATGTTGGGTCATAGGTTCATGGAGCGGGAGCGAGAACTTGTTTTGAAATTCTTGTTAGAATTCATTTCAAGAGAAAACAATTTTTTAACATGCATAAACAGATATGTTAGCGAAGGTTATTAGGGGTTAGAGGTTCGTGGAACCGCCAAGAGCCAAACACTTGAACTCAAAACCTAAATCACTTCTTTTTCGTCTCTCTCCTTTTTATGTATCTTGTGATTGTCATATCGGAAAATGATAGACAAATAGTCACCCGAGTGTGTTATTTTCTCATTCAACAAATATAAATTGTTGACCGCATTCGAAATGAAATTATTGATCGAAGTAGAAAAAAGTCAAAACAAAACCATACTAAATATACTACAAATAATGAAAAAATATACGACAAGGCTATGTTACGAAGGTGGCTAATGTACGCAGGTGGTAATGCAAAATACGACGAGGCTATGTTCGTCTAAGCCCATAGTGACAGTTAACGGGAAGTTCCCTGGTCCGACTATATATGCGAGGGAGGACGACACCGTCCTTGTGAAGGTCGTCAATCATGTCCAATACAATCTCAGCATTCACTGGTAAGTCCCATATAATAACATTACGTATCTCTCTGTACAGTCTCTCTCTCTCTCTCTATATATATGTGTATATATTTCCTTTGTGACAATGGGTATGGCATGGTGAATAGGCATGGCATAAGGCAATTGCAGACGGGTTGGGCTGATGGACCGGCGTACATAACGCAATGCCCGATTCAACCAGGACAACAATATATTTACAACTTCACCATCACAGGGCAGAGGGGCACCCTTTTATGGCATGCCCACATCCTCTGGCTCAGGGCCACGGTCCATGGCGGTCTCGTCATCTTGCCCAAGCTTGGTGTTCCTTACCCCTTCCCCAAACCCACCAAGGAAGTAGTTGTCGTATTGGGTAAGCTCGCCAAACTTACCAAATCTTTTTTTTTTTTTTTAATTAGACGAGTTATCCAGCCAGCTTTGCTTATGGAGTTTTTTGCCCCAGTTAATCGTAGTCATTTTGCTTAACAACTGGACACATGGAATTCGTACGTAGGTGAATGGTGGAAATCAGATGTTGAAGCTGTGATAAATCAAGCTACGAAATCGGGCCAAGCCCCTAATATTTCTGATGCTCACACCATCAATGGCCATCCGGGACCCATCAAAACCTGCTTATCCAAAGGTAAAAACCTGCTCTTGTTTTTCAGGAGAGAACAAAATGAACCTACTTCCCCATCCCATTTTATTTGCCTTTTTTTTGACTTTCTAACGTCTCAAATTGTTTGTCTATTTTTTTTTTCCGTCTTTTTTATTTGAAGTGGCAAGTATAATTTAAAACGAATGACATTATTGAAAAGTTTAAATTTTAATAATGCAATGATTATGTCCCCTTAATAAGTTGAATTTCCCAAATTGAATAAACAAATTGGAACAAAAGGAGTATAAATTTACGTGGCAATTAAGTGGCTTAATGTGACCCGGTGTCACGGAATTCAAGTCACAAAAACAACCTCTCCGTTTACGGGGATAAGACTACATAAATACAAGTCATTCTCCAAACATTACAATAATAGGAATCTCGTACACTAAAAAGCTGGCTTTAAAGTACGTAAACTACATACAGTGGTTGTGTGTGTGTCACGTGACACTTGGCCAATAAAAATCTTAATTTTCTTTAAGATTAACAGTAATTTAAGACTTATCGCGTAACACTGTAACATTTCAAAACCCCATTTGTTCTGTCACTCTCTCTAATCTGTCAAAATTTTATTTTTAGCTATTTATTTATTTTGACAGTGACACCCAAACTAAAATTTCAGGTCCAGCATTGACTAGATATGTTAGTTATATGTGTCAATTTTAATGTAGTTAACATGTAGTACTTGTAATTTAAGCTTTGGACATGATAACACTTGCACATTAATCATGTCCTCTGTAGGCAGGAATGTGGTGGTGGTTGGTGGTTTTATAGCTAGGTAGGTTGTTCAATTAGGTCAATGGAGCTTAATTAGGTGTGTTACATAACCCACACCATGACTAAAATAAGTCCAAGTTCTATATCTTATTTCTAGCCATCCCATTTTTTATGTCTTCGTAGATAATACGATAACGAACATTGTGCTATCATCATAATATTTATTCTCGATGGATACCATGTTCTTGCTGCATAAATTAACACAATCGTACTAAATTCTCGGTATTTTTTGATGTATGAAAAAGACGATTCGATATCTCATTTTGCTAAGGAATATTATGTTCTCATCAACAATTTTTTCTTGGCATGCTCAGGAGGGTTCAGATTACCAGTGGACACAGGGAAAACATACATGTTGAGAATCATCAATGCTGCACTAAATGAAGAGCTATTTTTCAAGATTGCTGGGCATCAACTCACAGTAGTAGAGGTTGATGCCACTTATGTCAAACCATTTACAACAGACACAGTCCTTATAGCCCCAGGCCAAACCACAAACGTACTCATAAAAACTAACCTCGTACCAGGCAAGTACTTGGTTACAACTTCACCATTCATGGACTCACCCATTGCAGTTGACAACATGACTGCCACTGCCATCTTACATTATTCCGGCACCACCGCCAGCACCGCCACCAAACTCACCGCCCCGCCTCCCAAAAACGCCACCACCGTCGCGTCAAACTTCACCAGCCTCCTCAGGAGCTTGAATTCGAACCAATATCCTGCCAAAGTCCCTTTAAAAATCGACCACAGCCTGTTTTTCACGATTGGTCTCGGCGTCAACCCTTGTTCGACTTGCGTCAATGGGAGCCGAGTGGTGGCGAATATGAACAACGTCACCTTTATTATGCCGAAAATCGCCTTGCTTCAAGCGCATGTCTTCAACATAAGTGGCGTCTTCACCGATGATTTTCCTGGAAATCCTTTGATTCCCTATAATTATACGGGCACTCAACCGACGAATCTGAGGACGAGGAAAGGAACAAGGCTTTATAGACTTGCTTATAATTCTACTGTGCAGGTTGTGTTGCAAGACACTGCCATGCTTACCCCTGAAAACCATCCAATTCATCTTCATGGCTTCAATTTCTTTGTTGTGGGAAGGGGAGTAGGAAATTTCAACCCCAAGACGGATCCCAAGAATTTTAATCTCGTCGATCCTGTCGAGAGGAACACCGTCGGTGTCCCATCTGGTGGCTGGACTGCCTTCCGGTTCAGAGCCGATAATCCAGGTAATCCCACTATAGAAAGTCTACAAATACACTTTTAAAATACAAATCCGGACACAAATATTATATCAATCTCTCTGTTATTGTTGTGGCAGGGGTTTGGTTCATGCATTGTCATCTGGAGGTGCACACAACATGGGGACTGAAAATGGCATTTGTAGTGGACAATGGGAAAGGCCCCAATGAATCTGTCTTACCCCCACCAAGCGATCTTCCCAAGTGTTAACAGTGAATACCCTATTTCCCAATTATATAAATCTCCCTCAATTACTCAAGCCCACATTTCCAAGGGATTTTGCTTGCCATGAAAAGGAAGAAGAAAGGGAAACAGAGGAGTCAGAGCTAATAAACAGAGTTCTTTTGGGTAATGCAAATTGAGCTTTCTCAGAGTTAAAAAATAAAGGAAAACCAGCCCCAATTGTTGTGGTTATACTGTTTTCTCTTGGGCTGTTATTTGTTGAGTGTATGTAATTATATAGTGTTTTGCTAATTAAATTTTTAAAGAATATTTCATTTTAGCTGTGTTTTGACTTTGAATTTTTTCATTCAGTTGGCCACTCTAGTGCCTGTTAATCTTGTAATTACAATTTTCATGGGATTTAATTACAGTTCACAAACTTAGGACCATGCCAAAATATAAAGATAAATACACTTACAAAAATAAGAAATAAATAAAATTCAATCTGTTGAGTTTGTCGTACGGAGTTTTGGTGTGAATTTTTATTTGGCTCTGTATAAGCGAATGGTAAAATTTATCCTTTGAATTGACGAATTCTTCAGATTGGATACCGAGTTATTAAATATATATACGTTTATGTACATTTATAGATTTCAATCCATAACAAGTGATTATAAATACAGTGGAACAAAATTCGATTTAGTTTTATGAAATCGAAGACAACTCGTTTATCTAGTCATTTCATTTGAACAAGAATTCAGTTTTGTTCATCTATAGTTGTGTGGAAGCACTTTAAGATCTTACGTTGATGATCAAAATTATCTGTTATATTTAGATTAATTTTATAGTATCGCATGAAAATTTTTAGTTCAATCGAATATCGAGAAGTACTTAACCTAAAAATTCTAATTTTTTTACTTCAAAACTTTTTATTTTTCAATTTGCAAAATTATTTTCTAGATCAAACACCGATCGATATTCAATAACGTGAGAATTTAATCTAACCAAAATAAATGATTTTAATCATCGAAATGACAAAGTGGTCCCACGCAGCTGAAGGTGAACAAAGTAAAATAAATAATTTTAATCATCGAATAAGATCTCAAAGCGATTTTGCCAAATGTGAACAAAATTTGTTCATCCGAAAGTGAACAAAATTGGACTCGTATATATAAACGGTGAAAAATGTCAGGTGATGTGAAGCTTCCCTCTTAGAATCCTAATCTTGATCATGGTTCAACATATTTGCATGGCTGAGATGGCAATTTCACTCAATCTAATCCTTCCCGCCTCCTTTTCCATCCCAAATGGATCAGGGATTTAAGAACTTTTTCAGGAATCGGGTAGAATTTGGGAATGACCTTGAAAAAAAAATTGAAAAACGAGTAGGATTCGAGGATATGTGTCTCCGTCCCCGATCCCGCCCTGTATCCGCTCATGTCTCGTATTACTTAGAATTTTTTAGGGTTCTCGATAGTTTTTATAAGTTATATATACATTGGATTTCTAGGATTTGTCGAATTTTACATAATTCCTAATGTATATATTTTTTATATTGTAAATAATATTTTTTTATTTTTATTTTTAGATATCTGTTCTCCATTTGAAGATCTTCATTTTCCGTTCGGGACGGAGTTGGAGGATAAAATCAATTCCCTTTCAGAGATCGGGGTAGAAATAAAGATTGAATATAGATTCAGGGACAGTAATATTCACTCCCGGTCTACTCTGTTGCCATCCCTAATTGAGGTTTGTGAGGTCATGGAGCTAACCAACCCATATTCAGTTGGGCTACCCAAAGACAGGGCTTAACTATTTTTTCCTAAAAATTGTGGACAGAAATGGTTACTCCGGCCCGTTGAGAATTCACTCTCTACTTACATGGACTTTATTTTTCAAGATTCGGATTGAAGCTAGTTGGGCTTGCTCTTGGCCACAAAGTGCCCCAATAACACCTTCTTCTTTTTAAATTATTTTCGCATTTAAAAGAGTTACAATACTATTATAATGCATCAATAAATCATGTGAGGTTTGCGACATTTAAATCAAGCCTAATCCAAAATAATTAAAAAATAACTTCATCCGGCAAAAAAAATAAATTAATAACGACAGATTTTTATATAAAAGAAGTGATAATTCATTTATATCTTGGGCAAAATTTGACCAAGTAGGCTAACCCTATTAGGTTCTAACGACACTTTCTCAGCTTATGGCTATGATAACTTGCCTTTTTGTTAGGCAGTTAGAGTGTGTTTGGGAGCCTATTGTTCAGCTTTTTATTTTTGAGTTTTTGGATTATGGTCAGAATGAGTTTTGAATTTGGAAGGAGTGTTTGGAAAAAATGTGTAGAATACATTTTGCAAAAGTTGAATAATGGAAAATGAGAATAAAAATACAAAAATGAGCTCTAAACAGCCTTGCGAGTTTTTGCTCCGAATGTTGCTCCCAAACATAAAAATTTAAAAATAAGAAGGAAAAAATACACAAAGAAGGTTTCCAAACACCCCCTTAATTCAATCCCCCACCTTGTCGTCTCCTCCTTCTCCCTGGAGTATAGAAGTGCATTCCTAACTTTAAATTTCTTCTTCTTACCGGGATAAATTACACTAATGATCAAGTTATTAATCTCGTATCAACGGACATACTATTTTTATTATTGACACAATACATACCGGTACTAGTATGCATTGGTGTACCTTTTTAAATTTATTGCTAAATTAATATATATTTTTCATATAATACTTTTTAACGTAAATCATGTTGAACATATAAAATAAAGGCTCAAAACTTAAAAATAAATCACCTAACACAAAAAGAAATAATTTTAGTCACAATTTATGTGTAATTACTTAAAAAATTATAAATTTAAAATAAAATGTCATGTACGGTATAGCACCAGCCGGAACACTTCGGAACAGACCAAAAGAGGTCGGAACGGTACTATAACGCCCTATGTAAACCACTGACCCAACAACTTGTTGGAGTCTAACCACGTGGCCTAAAATGCTTAAGCCCAAGTTGATAGTAGTAGTTTATATAGTTTCTTATATACTCAGGATCACTCATGTAGACTTTCGATGTGGGACGAGATGTCACAATCTCTCTACTAAACTTTTAAGACATTGTGCCCTCGCAAGGGGTTTGACACTAGAGTTACCACGGCCTAACCCTGAATTTGTTCCCTAGTTACCAAACAAAGTTTCGACCCCATACTCGATTGTGTACACGAGTTGCTCTGATATCATTTGTAGCTTCTCATGTAAACTACTGACCCAACAACTCATTGAAACCCAATCACGTGACCCAAAATGCTTAAGTCCAAGTTTGTTAGTAGCAATTTACATTAGTTTCTTATATACTCATAATTACCCATATAGACTTTCAATCTAGGACGGAATGTCACAAGTACAAAGAGTGGGTCCATGTTGCTAGGTGATCGATACGATATGTACCGAAAGACACGCTACGAGATAAATTACTGTACTAAGAACTCCCATGTGGTTTGTTGTCAATAAGAACAACTCCCATGTGGTTTGATGTCAATAAGAACAACTCTCAATGATAAGAAATTCTTCTAGATGAGCCTTAGGTAGTTACGACAAAAAAGCCAAACTCCGAAAACTCCAAATCGCTAACGCGAAACATTATTTGCTGATATGAAGTAAATCTTAGTGGACTAATCAAAATACCTTTAGTGTTTCTGTTTTGTTGTACAAGATCGGTACGAAAAAAATGTAATATTGAAGTAATAAACCACATTATGATCGTCTAATTAATAATACTAATCACCGGTCCTATTTATAACGTTCTTATTTAGGCTTTATTTTTCAAAAATATGAGGAAGAGCCCGTGAAAATATTCCTTGTACTTTTTCCAATTATTTATAGTTGAGAGTAAAGAATACTTGGGGTAGTAAATATTTTTCTATGTTTATATCCATTGATACTGTATGCATAATAATGGTTTCTTTTTTTAATCATATGCATATTAGTAGGTTAGAAAAAATATTATTGAACCACAAACTGTTGGAATTTGATAAGGACATATGGGCATGATTGGATGACGCTTTAGTTTTTGATGTGTTAAATAATCGGGGTGTATTAAATAATCGGATGTGTTAAATAAAACAGGGTGACTCACATTGATGTGATGTTTAAGAAGGGTGTGTTAAATAGCTCAGTGATTGGATGTAAAATTATTTTGAGAGTGTTATACAAGGATAATGTATATTAAACTGTCAAAAAATATTTTTATCTTTCATCATGGATTTAATGTATTATTAATATATATATAAATATATATATATGTATGTATGTATTATAAGTATACAGAAAATTTCTAATAAGGGATCTCTCATTTTGTTAAAATATAGACTTATCATTTTCTGATTAAATTTTGATGATCCAAACCTTTTAATGTGTTTAAAATATGTTTTTAATGGTACCCATAAGAAATCAGTTCAAAATAGACTTGATCCAAATAGTTTTTCATAAAATTATTCTTGTCAGCATTTATGAAAAACTATTTAGATCAAATTCCGTTTGATATTTTTTTTATCCAATTTCATGCGAGTACCATTAAAAACATATTCTAAACACATTGAACGGTTTGAATCATCAAAATTTAGTTAGAAAATGAGAGGTTTGCATTTTAATAAAATGAGGAATCCCCGTAAGAAGGAGACTATATAATTATATAAGAAAAATGCTAACCACCACCCACTAGGCTGTGGTTAATGTATAGAAAGTACATCAATTTTTGTAAAATGTATGTTGATATCTGTGAATATACATTGATATCTGTAAAAATGTATTGATATTCTGTTTGTTTGACATTATGCGCATATTGTTCACCGCCTAGTGCGTCATGATTACCAAGACCGATTTACACACACACACACTTATAATATAATTATATGTATATAAAAGGGGGGGCTTTTTGGTCATTTATTAATGCAACGTTGGTTGTGTGTGTTTAGGGCTAACTAAGGCGATGTATGTTATGTTAAATACCCCGTGAACTAATTAGTCCGACTCAAATTTTTTCTGCCAATTGCCGAATTAAGTGTTAGATCAACCTTAATTAAGACGTGTGTTAACTAAGAAACTTCTTCATCCAATCGGGCCCAGAGTTGGTAATGGGCGTTGGGACAAACATATACAGAGTACTAACATAGAAGCTACGTACAAATCGCACGCGCGCACATGACCCCCTTGAAATCAATTTGGTTTTGGGGACACAGAACAACAACGCACAATTATTAGAAAAAAGGAATCTTTCCTGTAATGGAAACAAATTTGGTGCTGTTACCAAACCCATTTCCCCAATTATTTAATACTGTGACAGTGACGCACAACACAGATGATTAATTCTGCAGTTATTGTGGAAATGCCAGTCATAATTTGTGAGAAACCCCATTTGGGACGGGACTAGTTCAATAGGAGACAACTCTTGAGTGTTTCCGCTACCGGATGTGCGCTTTGATTAATTTTTATGAAATTAATCTTGAGTAATACTATTAACATATTTTATTGCACATTATACTTACGGGACATGTTATACAATTTATGAAATCTATTAATTTGAATATATAATCAAAATTCATAATACCCGTTTTTTCACTTTATATTTCAAACATGAGTTGAGTACATATAATATAAATGTACAATTAGATGTACAATGTCATGTGTTAGTAGATTTATTCACAAATTTTACCGTCTACTGGTGGAGATCCCAATCAAAGTCAGGACAAAATTCTGTATGGACTAACTCCATAAAAATTAATAACACTTTGATTTTGACCTTATTTACTTTGTTTGGAATAAATCTATAATCTCAGGCCTTAACCATTAGGTCAACCCTTAGGACGTGTTTGTTAACAGTCAAAGAATGATTCATTGCTTATCAACAAGGATATGGCTATCCGAGTTGTCATATTCAGGGTTTGGTTACTTCTTTGAATCCTGATATTTACACAAATGTTATTATTAATTATAAAAATCTCATCTATCTACTCATATCTATTGTATTTTCATTTCTCAAAATATACCCAAATAAATTTTTTTATAATTATTCACCCCTGTATAATAAATCTCTCATTTTTGATGGGACACCTTTTATTGTTGATTGCGATAAGTTGAAAAAAAAAGTTCTGAATCAAAACAGAGAAGTCTATATTTAAATGTGAAAACTCTCTTAATCTACGATTTTTGCGATTTAATGCTTTCTTTCTTTCTGTGATTTTTTCTCAGTCATGAGTTTTTTCACATTTATATGTGTGTTATGGCATAATCACGTAGATTAATTCTAAAATATAACAGTACATCAGGCAATGCATAATTGCATCCGATTTTTCAGGTACAACTTAAATACGATAAAAATGGCATTATTATTCCACAAACACATAATAAATAAAGCATCCATATTCTTGTGTGTACAGAAAAAGGGTGCGCATTAAATACGACCAAAAAAGAACAATTGTGATTAACAGGTAAATTCCGAAAGATTAGCCTCTCTAACTTACATCATAATAGAGTATATGGAAATGTGTGTGTACATATGGGGCCATGGGGGTGTGCTTTCATTGCTATGACATATGATCACTCCAACAGCTAGTCTCCCTTGGCCCTTCTTACTTGTGGAGGGTCAGCTTCACATGGAGAAAGAAAAATTGCATTAAGGATACATAACTATGAAGCTCAAAACATAAATTTCGGACAACAAGATTTGAAAAATTATTCCGGAATTCCTGTGAACTCGAAATTTTCAAAATAAAATTTCGAGATCAACGGAGATTTTTTAGTATTTTTCCGAATAGAAATGTGTTCAAACGAGACATGTCAATAAGAACACATGGAAAATGATAAGATCCCAATGTGAATGGTGTTTACCTAGACTAATTATTTTGAAAACCAATTAAAGTAATCCAGTATTTTAATTAGATAATGGTATTTTTAATTAAATTACGTGGTATAAGCAAGTAAGCAACCAGTAGGTGCAACGCATTTGGAAGGTAGACCCTTTAAAAAAAAAATACTCATTTTATATCGTTGAAAATTTTATTGGCATCACGTGTGTGCAGTTATAAAAGCATCACCTTATATAAATAAGAGGGATACCCCACTATGCGCGGGATTTTAAAAATGGAGATTTGGTCAAAAGTTCATAACAACGTATTTTTAGCGCAATAAGTTCATTGCAAACTAAACTATAGCCAGAAATTCTTTTGACACACGATTTCAAAAATATGCTTGTATATAGATCAACAATTATATGATAATGTTATCAGATTACCTTAGTAGATATCTGATAACATTATAAATAATGTTATCAAATAATATTATCTGGGCATTTATTAGATAACATTATCAGATAATGTTATTTGGGCATCGGATAATGTTACTTGGGAATTTGACATTCCAAATATTAACATATAAATCAACATATAAAGTTGTAATAGATAATCTGTTAATGTTATTTGATATCTTATATCTTCTTTGTTGAAATAATGAAATTAATAGAATAGATAAGTTTTTAATATCTGATCATTATTTTAACAGCTAACTTTATATGTTTGTTTTGATATCTTTATCATTATCTGTTGCAACAGATAACATTAATAGATAATGTTATCTGTTGCAACAAATAACAACAAAAAATGAACCATCTGACAAGAAAAGAGACAAGGTACTAAACAACAAAATAAGGACAATTTCGTTCGTAAAAGGACTACGTGTGAATACTTTTAAAATCTTGGACCTAGCCCATTAAAATTTTTAAAATTATAGACCCTAACTCATAAATTAAATTAGTTTATCCTTAATGGGCCAAATCCGTCAAGATTTATTTTTTTAACCAATTTTTCATTTAAAAAACTTCTTATTAAGTTACGGTTTTATTAATAAATGCGAGAACACAAAATTCTTTCATCGTTTAATAATTTTTATTAATTTTGAAAATTTTATTAAAAGAGTTTAAAAGTAAGTTCAAAGGTCATTTTTCTTTAACGAGATTACATTTTTAGTACTTGATATGTAAATTACACGTGTTCAGTATATAGTATTGATGTAAAACAAAAAGCTACAACTTTTAAATTATTTTTAAACAAATTTGAACGGAAAGTGTAAAACAGTTATAATACTAATACATACACTTTATTTTACTAATATCATATTCCATAGTGTGGAATCACAAGTGAGGAGCACTGGGATTATCTTCTTAATTAATTATGACTTAAATATACACACCTTCCTTAAACAAGATTAGGAAGCTTAATGCAGTTACAACATTGATTAATTACTTTATTTATCCATTACTAATTTATTAGAAATCCTATAGTTTCTATGATTCTCGGAGGTCTTAAACCTACTTTATTGCTTGATAAGTATTCTACTAATCGTATTTAATTTAGGTATTATGGGACCCAGGGTTTCTTCTCATGCACCAAATGCACAATGGGGTTGTGATTCATTTTGGCATGCTCACGCCACCATTTCAAAAGAAAAAAATCAAATTGTAGTTTCATGGCACCTAAGTGCAATATTCTAAATATTTTTAGTGCATCATGAATTGCATGGAATGATGGATATATTGTTTGGTTTATTAATATCCATGAATATGTATAGATATTTGTAAAATGTGTATTGATATCCGTGTTTGTTTGTCTTTATGTCTTTATTATCCACCACCCATTAGGTGGTAGTTAGCAAGACCCTATTTAAAATTGTCCAAGAGTTGTTGGAGAATTTTTTTTACAAGCCCGAGTCACGCATCCTTTCAAGCCCAAGATTGTGCTGATTGAAATTAATCCCCTTGATTGTTGATAAATTTCTTTCTGGCATGCATTAAACACTCGTATACATGATTGGCGATAGTTGACCTATACCGATAATCAAATATGTAGCGAAAATTAAGGAAACACAAACTCAAAAAGAGCCAACTTGATTGGCAAGAGGAATGAATGACAAAAATAATGATCATCCTAAGAAGGAAAGTGTACATTTACTACTTATTACGTGTTTGGAAATTTCGTTTGCCTTATCAAGGTAAAACCTAATCACCTTGGGCTAAGTACTGTCCCCCAAAATTTGGAGTACAAAAAAGAATTATGAATGAAAAATTTGAGCATAAATCATTATGAATTTATGTGACTATACTCTCTTCTGACAAAAAACAGAGCAATTCATTGACCGCGCAAAAGCATTGGTCAATCAACCCGGAAGAGTTGGCCGACCGAGCAGAAAGAAGTTGGCCAGAACCCCTCTCCCCCAAAAAAAAAAAAAAAAAATTGGGCCAATCACCGAGAAGAATATGCCGACTCGCAGAAGAGTTTTCCAACCCAGTAGAAGAGAATAAAAGAGTTGACCGACATTTTAGAAGAGTTAACCGACCCAAAGAAAAGTTAGCCGACCGAGCAAAAAGCTGGATGATCAAGCAAAAATAGTTGGTTAGCCGTAAATAGTTCGCCAAGCAAAAAATAGTCTCGATTGGATCAGACAGAGAAGTCATTCCCTCTTTCTCTCTTCATCTAAATAAATATATGCACTGTGTTTGCTAATATTGCAGGAGCAACTACAAGTATGTAGCTTAAAAAAGATCTTATTAGACTACCTGCACAATCATTGATCTCGCTCAACACAAGAGGTCTCCAGTTGAGCAAAGTTTAGTAGCTGGTCGGATCACACAAGAGGGCTCCGGCTAAGAAAGTTCAGTAACCAATCGGATCAGACCCAAGTAGTCTCCGGCTGAGCAGATTAGTGGTTAGTCGGATAAGATCGCAAAGGTCTCCGACTGAGCAAAGTTCAGTGACCGGTCAAATCAAAACCAAGAGGTCTCTAGCTGAGCAAAGTTTAGCGACCGATCTGATCAGGCCCAAGAGGTCTTCGGGTGAGCAAAGTTCAGTGGCCAGTTGGATCAGACCCAAGATGTCTCCAGCTGAGCAGATTTAGTGGCCAATCGAATCAGACGAAGAGATTTCTGACCAAACATATTTAGTGATTGATTGAATCAGATTCAAGAAGTCTCCAATTGAGCAAAGACAACAATTGAATGGATCAGACTCAAACAGTCTTTGAGCCATTTTTTTACAAGCCAAATAGACTCCTAACAATCTCTGAGCCATTTTTTATAAGCCAGATAGACTCCCAATAGTCCCTAAGCCATTTTTTACAAGCTGAATAGACTATAAACAGTCACCAAACCGCTTCTACAAGTTTAGAAATACCGGTCGGATTAGACTACTGAAACAACCTCCGATCGAGAGGTTTCCAAATAGATTCTAAATCTCGTTCGGCCAAACAGATTAAATGTAGTTCCCAAGCTTTCCACGACATTTCTACAAGTCGGACAACCTTCAATCTCTGAGCAGTTTCTATTGAGCTTATTAGACGATCACTAACGAGCTACAAATCTGCTTGATTTCCTTCACCTGACAAACTTACGAAAATGGGGGGCTTTGATGAGTAAAATTATATATAAAATCCGGTCAGACTCTATACCGATCAACGCCTTGAGGTTTGGTGTGAAGCCAATCGATTGAGCAATCACATTATCAACCGACAAGTTTCCATTCCAATCGGTCGGGGCTCAATCAAAAATATACCCAACAAGACTCGAGCGGCTAATGACCGACTTAAGAAAGGTCTGCAGTGTTTCTTTTGATAACCATAATCACATGCTTAAATCAAACAACTGATAGAGGGATGGAGACAATTTTGGAGAAGATATCTTCCCCCGATAGAAAATTAATTCCCCAATCACTCCATCATGTACCCTATAAAACGGGTCATCCACTATTACCTATAAAGTACACAAATTTTTTCCTTTCTCTAAATACAGAGTGTCATATACCCCAACTAACTTGATCATCGGAGGGTCTATGGTCGAGAACACTTCCCGTCCTTGGACTTGTTCTGCAGGCACCATCGCAGAACTCTCGGATCGGCGGCTCGGATTGTTATAGCACCCTTACGGAGCTCAAGGATCAGCTGTTGCCATTTTTCATTTAAGTTACAATCGATTTTTTCAAATGAACTATTTAACTTTTTCAAATTATTGACTTCCATTTTTGTTTTTGAAAAATTGCTTAATGGACAAATTTGGGATTTCTCAATTACTAGTTAGTATTCTAGTTGATTGTACTGCACGGTATAACATATATACATAGAAAGTAGGCGAGAGCTTTCCTTAAAGGCTAGCCGATGTAATCAATAACAACATATGGTAATTGATAAGATCCCAATGTGAATGGTGTCTAACTAAAGTAATTATTTTGAAAACCAATTAAAATAATCCATTATTTTAATTAGACCGGAGTAGTATTTTTAATTGAAGTACGTTGAATAACCAACCAGTAGGTGACTGACTACGTGCAATGCATTTGGAAGGTCCTTTTGAAAAAAATACTCATTTTATATCGTTGAAAATTTCATTAATTAGCAATTGTTTTACTTGTTCTCCTGTTCCCATTGGCGTATGTGGTCCTAGAAATTGGACCAATTTTTTTTTCGAATTCAAAATTAATGGTCATGATTCACTTTGATATTAAATTCAAGAAAACTTTCTTGGTCTAATTTCGGAAACTGTAGACTTTTCCATAACAAAAATATCAAGCAATACTACGATTCTTGAAAATTTTTCCTAGAAATATTCCCGAATTCAAAATTAAGGATTAGGATTCATTCGGATTTAAAAGCCTACACTCAGGTAAATTTAGTCCATCTATTTTGAATTATGTAAAATTTGCTTGAAAACTTTTATAGGACCATAGAATTTTCCAAAACCATCATCTTATATAAAATAGGACGGGTACCCTATTATGCAAGGGATTAAAAGAATTCTTATTAAATTATGATTTCAACGTTAAATATTAGAAACAAATTTTTTTTTTATCATTTTATGAATTTTTATTAATTTTTAAAATTTGTTAAGAGAATTTAAAAGTGAACGAATTTTGAAAACTATTTTATTATTTATTTTTTCTAACTTTTTTAGGACTTCACACGTAAATTACGCGTACTAATACATACACTTTATGTTACTGATATCATATTCCTAGTGTGGAATCACACGTGAGGAGCACTCGGATTATTTATTTAATTAATAATGGCTTTAACCATACACACAAGATTAAGAAGCTTAATGCAGTTACAACATTGATTACCTGATTTATCCATAACTAATTAATTACAAATCCTATAGTTTCCATGATGCTTGGAGGCTTTAAACCTACTTTAATTGCTTGATAAGTATTCTAATCATCGTATTTAGGTATTATGGGACCCATAGTTCTTTTAGTCCACCAAACGCATAACGGGGTTGTGATTTATTTTTGCGTAAGCATTTGAGATCTAATCGACATGATCTGACTCGTTAATTTACGGAGTCTGCTGAGCAATATACTGATTTTTAAGGATCATGATAGAAATTGATAGGTCGTGATTAAGACAGATTTGTTTTACAGTTTATTTTTTTGAAAATATTGACCATTATCTTCTTGAAATTAAAGTTTATAGGATACCATTGTTGGAAAATGATTTTAAAAAATAAGCTTTTTGATTAAGTTCGAGACAAAATAAAAATGGGACTCGCACATTTTCCGAGTTGGGTCCAAACACGGAAAATATATACCCAGTGGAAGATTAATATGGTGCATTTAATTTGTCAAAAAACTATTTATGTGTGAATTGAAAATTAAATTCAAAGTACTACTTTGAAAATTGATTGAAGAGTGGAAAGAGATGCTTTTGGAGCATTGATTGAAGAATGGAAAGAGAACCTTTTGGAGCTTAGTCCACTTAGGTTAAAGAAGTAAATCTAAGAGCAACTCCAACTTCAACGGCAATAGATAATTTAGCTAGAGAAAAAGACAAAAAATGTACACATTCAATAATGTGGCATTTTTTTTATTATAATGCACTGGCATGAGAAGTTTGGCGGGAGAGGGATGGATACGCTAAAAAATTTAGATAATGAGCAAGAAAGACTCACTACATGCAGAGCCAAATTAAAAATAGACAAAATAGCTAGTCATTTGAAGAGACTGTTGGAGCACCAATTTTTTAATTTGACTAGCTAAAGTAGCCAACGTGTAAGGACCGATATTTTCATAATTCTTTTAAAATAAATTTTATTTATTTAACTAATGTTTCGTATTTTTTTAACTCATGTTTTATGTGAACCATTTAAATTATCGCAACGTAAATTAATATTTATAAAAATTAAATTAAAGTTTTGCATTGTTATGTTCTAAATACTTAATTAAACATTTTTTTCACATACATATGTGTTTGTGAATATGTATATGTGTGTGTGTGTGTGCGCGCGCGCGCGCGTGCGTGCGTGTGTCTTTCCCAGACTACTCTTCTTGTTCCTCACGTTTTCTTCTGCCGTGATCTCACCCTACTGCTGTTTCTCTATTCCTAGCCCACAACCAATATCACCTCAGCCTACCATGAGAGTCAAATCCATTGCAGGAGAAGCCTTGACCCCCAATCCTTTGTTTCTCCTCCCTCCATTTCAGTGATTCAAAATTTGACGTTGGATGAATTTTCATTCATTGCCTATAAATAGCAAAGCTTTATTTGGTTCATAGACACCATGGAATTGATATCCTAATTTTAAGAGTGAGAGAGAAAGAGATATCAGTGAAGAAGAAGAAGAAGGAAGAAGGAATAAAACCCACTTGACAAATTCACATTTGGGGCTTGTGCCCATTCCAAATCAATCCAATTCGTTCTTATTCATCACTTAGATGTAAGTTTTCTAATCCGTGGTTCTCAATTTTAATGTTTAGAAAATATTCATAAGCTTTGAATACTTCAATGGAAGAAATAGCTCTGCCAATTGAAGAAGACAACATTCCCATCCGGATGGCCATAGATAGCTTATCCGGATGACCTTCCTTGCTGTAAATTGACTTTTTTGTTTTAGACAGATTTCTGACCCAAATTTCAAAACAACTGTGTGAATGCTATGTAACTCGGAATGACCCCAAATTTGGTAGGATGATAGGTAAACACGTTATCTTGCATCCCCCATTGGAACCAACTCATTTGGACTTCTAGAACTCTGTATATAGATGTTTTAGTAAACTATGACAGATTGCAACCAAGTCTGTTATCGTCATATTTTGACCAACATAAAGTTACCTCCAAATCTTGAGCCCTTCATGAAAAGTATTCCCAACATATTGAACTACATTCCTATAAAATTATAGAACGTTCGGAGTTAAATTCATATCTTAACTTTACGATTTTATAAGCTGAAATTTGAAGACAAAGACTAGCGATTTCTATTTTAACTTCCTCGGACCCCGAAAACTCCTATACTCACTCATTTTTTCCTCGTTAGGGAAACACATATGCTAAGTATAGAATATTTGAGGTTTATGACATATAACAACTATTTATGCCTCATAAACTAATACTTTGACTGGATGACCCAAAATCCATCCAACCGGATGAGGACACCCTCAATATCCTATTTTGACTTAAAAAGCACACTCACAACCGGATGGCCAAACCCATCCATCCGGATGCGTTATGCCACTGTTTTATTTTATTGTCTTAGATATTCAATCCAACCGAATGCGATGTTATTTCCATCCGGATGACACCTACCTCGTGACAACTTATTTTACCTTGTGCACACTAAACCCAATCGGATGAACCTAGATACCCTATCCAGATGACTTTCATCTTTAGAAGTCATCTTACCTTATAAATACAAACTTCGATTGGATGAACCCTAAATACACAACATGATGAACTTACCATTAACCTTTGAATTATACTTTAAACAACTAGAAAGCTTTCACAAATCTCGAGCACCTATGAAATAAGATAACTATCATTTTGCCTCTTAGTCATGTTAGTTTGTTTAAAGCATACTTAGATTATTGTTCAAACTTTACGCTTCAAAATGATTAAATTACATTGTGCTATGCCATCTTATTGTATTCTAATGCTATTTATATTCTCTGAAACATATCATTTTATTTTGTTATGCCATGATGATTATGTTCTATACTATGAAATCAAATTGCATGACCACCTTGAAAGCATGGATTAGTTGATATATATATACAAATTGTGAAACGTTGATTGGATATTGACATTAGGGTATCCCGTGGATATTCGAGCTGGAAACTAATCGAGAATGATGCTACTTATTAGTTGTTGTGGATATATTCTTCGTAAGAATATCTATGGTTATCTTTAGCCGTGATGCGACTTAAGCCGAGTTTTGTACGAACCAGAGGTGTGATGGACCCAAGCGATGTATTACCCAAGCTATGTAATTTAGCCGTATGATGCATTTAGCCAAACTATGTTCACGCTATATTATATTTGGCCTTAGCATGCCTTTTGATTCAGTCTAGTGGTAGTCAAGTGAATTAGGTGTCTTTTAGTTTTGGCATGGTAAGGAACATATGACGTCTCGAGAGAACATATTGATTGGGAACATGATGAACGGAATATGGCAGTTGGGGGCATGGTGGTTGGGAAGCACGGTTAGTATGGCCGTCGGGATCGTTATCGTTTGGGAGCATCATAATTGAAACATTGATCGAATATATATGACATGGTCATAATTGAAACATTGATCGAATATATATGACGTGGTCATAACTGAAAACATTGATTGAATATATATATGACTTGGTCATACTTGAATTGATTGAATTGAGAACTCTGATAGTGTCTAGAATATTGTGATATCACTAAATCAAACGAGACTTGACATTTTGATACTTAGTTCAGTACTTACGTGTTATTGTTCCGCATTTACTGTTCATTCATAATTACACATCATGATGCTCCAAACATTAAAAAGAGAATCTAAAGGGTAGAATATTTTTACTAAGTGTCACAACTCATGGTGCATCTTTCTTTTTGCCCCTGGCGTTTCATGCCAGGTATGGATGAAGACGGAGCAGAACCCGAGTACCCGAGTACCTGATCTAGGAGGATACTTATTCAGAAGACGATGCCATTGAACCTTGGTTCCCCTAGTTAGCCTAGACTTACTCTGACTTTCTTTAAAAAGTGTTTTTGAATACACTTTTTGTCAGCAACTTTATTTCCGAACTTATGTATTTTGTCAAGGAACAATTATTTGTACAAAACTTCATATTTTTAAATAAGAGATTCGAAATTTTAATTACTTTATAAAAAATAAATGGTTTTATTATTATTTTCTTCTTTAATTAACGGTTCCGAAAAGTTGGGTCGTTACACAACAGGCCTCATTTAAAGAGGTTGTTGGAGTTGCTCTGAGTCGGTATATAAACCATGATACACACACATCAATTTAGCACATCATTCAAAACGATGTCGTTTTGTATTGAGAAAAAACTAAATTTGCTTTTGACCTAAAAACATATTTGATTTTTTCTCAACACAAAACAACATCGTTTTTAGTGGTATGTGTAGTACTCTTGGCGGTATATAAAAACTAAAAAGATACAAGGGCCTGGATTCTTGAGGGCATCTAAATTTTGTGAGCGGACGAGCACGTATAAACTTGTGGGTTTACCAAACGCAGTGCACCATAGCATGTATATGGTTGGGTTATTAGATTAAATTGGGTACGCCTTGTCCCAAGTTTTTTTTTTTTTTTTTGGAAGGGGATATTTTTTGACTCCTAAATTTAAGTTTTTCCCTCCAAATAATTAGAAGCAAAATTTTCCCTCATAAATATGGAAAAGCTTCCTTTCATTTCTGGCCTCAACTCCACTATCGAAGGGCGTGCCCACGTTCGTTTACTAGCGACAAGTTGCACCTTTTGGCGTTTTGTATTATTTGAACAGTCATGACTGTCGATTCAAACGATCATCTTCTTTTCTATAAATTCTATCCCTCCTTCGTTTCTTGAATTAATGTTCAAGTAATTCTAAAGAACAAACGTTCTAATCCGTAAGCACCGAATAGTCACCTTGGTCATAAAAATCAGGCCGAAAGCTAGAGTAAAATAAGGCAACAATCAAGTGAGTCATGCTTCCCTTTTCTACACTATCGGGCTAATATTTCGGCGTACCAAATTTTTTTGTTTTTTTTTTGAATAAACAATAGTTTTCTTGACGTAGACTAATTAAGTATGAAGATCTCATCCACATTTTACATACCTATATGCAGAATATGGATTGAGGACTAGGCACACTACACTTGTCAAAAAAAGAAAAAGAAAATCAAACAAAGAGTCAGCTTCATCTGATGCTTTAATTCGTTCATTTTATAACTCGCCGGCTACATTATTCACATGTTTAGTTTTTCGATCGCCCTTGTCTCCCGTAGAGGCAAATTATTAACCTCATTACACCACAAGGTAGGAAAAAATCAGGTCGGATTGGATCTCGAGCCCTTCTTATTGATTGAGAGTGTCCTTTTCTCCAATTAAAATAGAGCCTAATTAAACATCTCGTATTATTCAGATGTTTGTATGTGTAAATTTAATATGAATCACAAACCAATTACCATCACACACTATCATCTTTGTGTTATAAAAATGAACCTAAAGAAAGTAAACAATCATCTGTTTTTTAATTAAGACAAACATAATTCAAAAAATCATGTCGCTATCGCTGCAGATATCCAACTTCAATATTGTACGCATAAGGGAAGGAGTGATTTGAAAGAATATTATTTTGAATGAATGTATCGTAAGACCAGATAAGTTGCTCCTAATATCAATGGACACGCAAACACATTGTAGGTGCCCCAAATGGCCGATAGGGTAGTTTTGTGCAAATAATTATTCAATGTTCTTGGCATATTACGTGGCACATGGTAGTCTCGATAAATTATTTGGCGACAAAATTTGAGGGCAGTACATCAACACACTTGAATAATTTATTAGTCGAAAGTATTACATGAATAGTGTCATATGATATTTTGGGAGTACTTTTGAATAATTAGTCATTTACTACTTAAAAAAATAAAGCAAGACTATTTTTATCGAATTTTTTTCTAAAAAATACTCTCAAATTCAAAATCAATAGTCAAGATTCACTTAAATTTAAATGCACAACACATTCAAGTGAATCTTATTCGTCAAATTAAAATTCGAAAATAGTGAAAAAATTTCAGGAACCAAAAATTTTTCCAAAAAAAACAAACTAGGTACCCCACACTGCAACTGTAGTGAAGATTGATTGTCCTTCAATAATTCAACAAGTGGGAACATGTTCTTTAGTGGGTCTGATTCATACAACGAAAGGACGCCTGCGGTGTGGACCTGGGGTATGGACCTATGAGGGGTAGTTAGGTAACTTCATCACAAACCCTAAGGATATAAATAAATGGGCAAGCTGTCCTATTGAATAAGGGGCGCGAGGATCAATGTGCCCTCAATATATAAATGCCGTGACCAAACCCATTCAATTCAACAAGGGAAATGCCACATGTGACACAAAAGCATTAAATATTTTTTAATAGCTGAGATATTCAGTTAGTTTTGAAATTATTTTTAACTTAATATTGACTGATTCTCAAAATCTTGAAGTTAACGATCAGACAAATCTCTAGTAACCCCTAATGATTGGTTCTGATGGAATTCATTTTCTTGACTTTAAAAGGGCAAATCTCTTTGTCATCCTCTCTTTTTGCATTGAACCAACCCCTTAGAGTTAATAAAAAAAATGAATATTATGCTACATGGACTCTAGTACGGGTGTGTAATCGTAGAATTAAAAGCGAAGTACAAGTGTGTAATAGTAGAACTGAAATCGAATTCAATGAATCTGATAAATCACATGCAAAAGGTGGATGAAGGAAAAGAGTACAAGGCAGTTAAAGCTTTCGCTTTTGCATACAATAAAGGTTTGAATGAGTTTTGATGAGGCGAAATTTCTAACTGTTCGAAGTGGCTCAACGTTCTTAGTTATATAATTGGAGATGAAAGGAAAAAAGAACCAAACCTTTAATTTTTTTTAAATTGCATATTCGGATTAAATTTATGAATATTTTAATCAGTAAGTTCTAGTGAACCTGACACACTAGTTTGTACATACTTACTAAGTTATTATTTTGGAGACAACGTCATGTAATATATCTCAAGATCTTTAATTAAATGAATCACTCTATATTCAGAAGATATGTAAAGTTGACACACTTCTATGTACTTAATAAATAAATATTTTGAAGACAAGGTCACATAATATCTAATATCTAAGGCTACTTAATAAATGTTTCAATATGCTCTAACTCAAATGACATCTCATAAGTTCTCCTATCCGAGAATTCTAGGGTTCAAACATTACCAAGCATAAAGTAGCGTTATGTGGTGGTTTGTTTCCTACGATATGTGATTTATACCTCACCCTCACCCTATTCCTAGTCTTTTATACAAGCGTTTCGTGGCACACGTAATGCGTTCCCAAACATGATACGTGTATAAACACTGTTGATATTTTTGTAGTTGTCACACATTATTTTTTTCAATCAGTTTTTTGAAATATTTTTTTGAGCAGTTTTTTTGAAACAAGTTTTTACATAAATATCCCTATATTATTAGAGAGGAAGAAAGTTTTTAAGGGTTATTTTAAAAAATAAAAATGTGTTGGAACTTTATTTTGAAATTTACACCAACAAAGTGTAACCCCTTTCTATTATTCTTTTATATGTAGAATAATGTAACTGCTCTTATATGACCGAAAAAATGTAGGGTCCAAGTGCAATTAACACAAACAAAAGGTGAGAATCATTAGACTCTCAAATGTTATTGTGTAACCAATTTCAAGAGAAAAAAAAAAGTTATTGTGTGTAATGGGCCTATATTGGGTCCACCAAAAGCCCAACTTGGATGCGTTCCACTAGTACCTTGTACTTGTAGTAGTAAAATTTGCCCTTGTGATGAGTGCGTGTGTGTGTGTGAGAGAGAGAGAGAGAGAGAGAGAGGGAGGGGGGACAAAAGCAGTGGAACGGTTGGTCACATCAGAAGGGGAAAGGTTGTGTATTGGTTGGAGGGGAGAGACAAGAGAGAGAAAAAAGGTATTGAGCGTCACTCGCCTTGTGATGCGCGTGAAAAATCACTGACAACAACTGCCGATCTAGTGATCTACAATGGGGTCCTTGGGAGGTGTTGGGAGGGGCGGTGATTGGCTTCGGATTTGCGTTTTAGAGCTGTAATCATCTGTAGTTGGACACATGAATTCCAATATACTCCAACATAGAAAATCAACGTGGCAGTATTTAATTAGAAAATGAACATCCGTCTCCGTTTACCCAATGAGAGATCTGGGACCGTTGTAATTTACTCGTGTGAGTGATCATTGATCTGAATATTCTGACCAGACAGCTTTTTCCTTGCATTTTTTCCCCCTCTATGTTCAATGAATCGGTCAAATTTAATTTTGTCACACTAATTTTTAGGAGGGAAATGCTAACCGCTAGTGGTGTTTAGCCTTATTTGGCTTGTGAGTTCTGATTTTTAATAGATTAAGTTTTTAGTTAAAGGATAATAATTAGCTAAATTAATAAGTTAAAAGACAACGTGGCCCGCAAGATTTGGTAGTAGAAAAGATAAAAATTTCCCCAATAAGATGCATTGATGGATAGGGTACATGGGTATTTTTGTCTTTTGTCTATTAGTCAAACCAAATTCTTCATTGAAATATGATTAAAATATACACAAAATAATTTAGTCTAAATAGGCTTTATTAGATTAAGTTCTACAAGAACAACATAATAATCTAATAATAACGGTGGGTAAAACAGACCAAATCATATGACGGTACTCTTAGATATGTATAGGAGAACTAAAATATTTAAGATTTAAAAATTATGTAAGCGAGAAAGTTTGAACATGAGAATAAATTTGGAATTTTTTTTTTCTCTGTGAGTAGACAAACGAATAGAGTAGGAAAAAAAAATATTAATGAAGATGTGAATTTTTATTAATTTTTAAACAAAGGAAAAAATATTGTTGGTCCAACTCCTCTCCAGTTTCTAATTGGAGCATTCAGTTGGACTCTTTGTAAATTCTTTCTCGAGTCTATTTGAATTATCGAAATCGTTCAATATTACTTATTTATCTACTTATATCATACATTAAACACGTGCACAATGTCAGACGCTCATTTTTTTTTTTGTTAACCGAGGTATCCGACGGGGGCGCAGGGACATGGCGGCACGACGACCTGCCAGGGGGAACCCCCGCCTACCCACCGACTAATCCTCGAGGCCCTGAAGTTAACGACCGGGTAAACCTCCAGTGGCCCCAAGTTACCCTTCTTCAGGGCTAGCTGACACCGAGTTTCGACCACGGAACCTCCGGGTTTACGGCTGGCCTGCTCTCCGCTCGGGCAACCCCTTGGGGTTCAGACGCTCATTTGGAAAACAAAACTTAAAAACCTCAAAGAAAGTCACATCAACACTAGTATTTATATATCTATCCTTTTATTTTCTCACTTACAAGAAAAACTTTTAAATTTGCACTAATATTTAACTTATTTTTAACATAATTTTTATACTTGATATTTAATCGCAATTCAATAAAAGTATTTCGTATTCCTGTGCAAGCTTTTTATAAATATATGTAAGAGTATTATAATATGGGTCTTGCTAATCACCTCACGCTAAAATGTTAAATAAATACGAATATCAATACATAGTTTACAAATATCGATGTATTTTTTATATATTGTTTACCGTATGGTAGGCTGCGATTTGTATTCTCCTTTTAAAAATACTAAATACGTAGGGGGAAGCTAAAATATTCTAAACAATTAACGATATTTAAACTACCGCCTATTAACCCATCTTAGAAAAAACTATCAACCTATTAGGCATGGGTTAGCTGGATAGTGTTTATGATTAGTTAAGCAATAAAAAAAATGCAGTTTATTAATTAATCACATATATAAAAATTAGTTTCCACATTTCCTAGGTTTTGGCTTTCCAATGCACCCAAAAGCCATAAAAGATGGCGGTGATAGGGCCAACTTTGTAAAATATTTTAACCATCAATTTTCAAAGGAAAAGTCTACTGTTTTCGAAATTGGATCAAAAAAGTTTTTTTGAATTTAAAATTAATGATCATAATTCACTTGTACTTGTAATCCTATTAATCCAAGTGAATTATGACCATTGTTTTTAAATTCGAAAAAAAAATTTAGTCTAATTTTTAGGACCATAACATTGCTCATAGCCAGGGGAATAGCTATACGGAGACTGGGGAAGACTCGGGCTCCCTTAAAAATTTTTAAAAAAAATTAAAACTTAGGTATAAAATTTTGAATCATGATTCCATCATTGTGCACAACAATTGTGCTGTGTAGTAAAATGATACAAAAATATTGTTTGAACACTGTTCTAATTGTCCGAACAGTATTTGTGCATTAAAATAATATTTTTTATGCACAATTTTGTACTATACAAAGCAGGACTGTGAGTCCATCAATTTTATAATTTCATGCAATGTTCAATCTCTCCATTCTATTTATGAGATGAAGAGACTCGACCTATTGGACATGTCTTCATATCCACAAGCCACGTGATGTATGCTTACAATTATTATCAAGTCAACGAGAATATAAGTTTTTATTATATAATTGGTCCCCTCAATTAATTTTCATTGTCTTAAAGTTAACTATCATAAAATTTGTTAGTGACTCTAAAAATGTATTTCTAAAAGTGAGAGGGAAACTTACGAATTTGAAAGAGTAAACCCTCATTTTCAACGGCCTAATACACCTAAAAGAGCATTTTTTTTTAATAACTCGGAGTATTCGGATCAATTTACGCATATTTCAATTAATTTTTGAAGGATTAATTATATTTTTTACTTACGGAAATTTTAATTAAAGTCAGAACAAAATTCTATATAGACTGATTTCATAAGAGTTGATAGCATCCAAGAAGTTTCAAGTCTGAAACCTTAGGAATGGGCATATGGATCTGATTTGATTGTCTATTGTAATACAAAAAAACGACTATCTGTTTTGATGTGAACAAAAATATAAACTAAAAAATGGCTAGCTTTGCATTTGGGCTCTTCGTAATCACGCGACTTTGACAAGCCACAGTGGTGCAAATTTATAACGACTACTCGATAAACTTGTCTTTGTTTCCTAGTTATTGAGTTTTGTTTTTCTCTCTTTTCATTTCACGCATTAAATTAGTATGGTTATTCGTGGCATTAGATTGATTACGTGGAATATATAAGAATGTGAATGTATCGTAATCACGATATCCAACTCTTCATTTGATGTGATGTTTATTTTATTATCATTTACTTATCGATAAAGATAATACAATAATACAATAAGCAGTATATTTTATGATTCGACTTGCACACACAATGGGTGAATCCTGACCTTTAATCACCATTAATCTATTAATAAACAATACACATGCCCCTATTTTAAATTGCCAAATTAGTCATTGTGTGATGATTGTGATGTTCTAGATTTGAGAAATCAAATCTTAACCCCGACGAAAAAGTTAATTACATGGATCTCAAACACTTTGTTAATAAGACATAAAGGCCTAAATGATCTGGAACTTTTAAAAATAATATATGCTCTAATGATCTTACATTTGAATTGACTAGATCTTAATTGCCCTTATCCATGGGCGGCTCCACATTAACGGCGTGTTTATTAGCGGTTGAAAAAGAATTTTATTGTCTATCAGATATAGTTATTTGGCTTATTATATCGGTGATTTGTTTACTTCTTTGGATACCGAATATGATATCTACTGTACTAATTTATCCGCTTCGAGGGAGATAAAATTTTCTCACTCCTCTCCCTCTCTCTATCTATATTTTATCTCCTTCTATATCCGCCTTCTATTTATGTAAATGTCATTATTAATTACGAAAATGTAGCCATATCCGCTACATCTCCCCTCTTATTATATCCACCATATCATTTTTAAAATTTTGACCGCTAACAAATAGACCGTAAGTATAAAAATAAACACTTCAAATTTTTTATTTTCATATGAGTACTATAAAGAGTTTTAAGTCCAACCCATATTTTTTATTTTGTTTTATACTCTATATCATATCAGAAGTATCGTAATTCAATAGTTTGTCAATAGTACTTTGATTTTTTTAAAATTAATAACGATTCATCACCACGTAGACAAAATTCTGACTTCGTCGTAGATCGTTAAAAAAAACTTTTTTTCTTTTTATATTCAGGATGCATTCATTCTTACACTTTTTATCACTAGAAACGTATAATCAATGGGTGAATGATCTTGTGTTAGTATTTATTTCAAATTGTGAAGGAAAATAATAATCACCGTCTACTAGGAGATAGATAATGTATAAAAAGTATATTGATATTCGTAAATTATATATTAATATATGTGAATATACATTGATATTTATAAAATATATATTGATATTCGTGTTTATTTAGCATTATGTATTTATTATCTACCGTCTAGTAGGCGATAGTTAGCAAGATCCAATTATGAATGCTCATGGAAGCCAATTGTAGTATTTTACTATTGTATGTATTCGCATATCTTTTAGTTAAATATCCACCCCAAGTATATTGTCAATAATTTTATATATTAATTATTTAATAGAACTGGCAATTTTTTTAAAGTTTCTTGACTAGGCTAACAAAATATTTGAGAGCTGCCACTACTCTCATGTTTATAGCAAAGATATTACAATGAATAGACAAACAAAAGCTCTTGACATTTTTGGTTGCGATTTTCTTCTATATTCGTCGCTATAGAATTTACCTATTCTTTATGTTTTGAAAAAATTATTTTCAAGAGTGAAATAGTCACCTAAATTTAGGAGAGTGCTCTCTTCATCATATTATTTTCCTTTTCAAAGGAAAAATCTTCGATTAAAATGAAAATAAAAAGAAAATAGCAAAACAAGTAAAAACTGGGGTGGTGATATCATATTTCACCATAAAGCAGAAAAATAGAGCAGACTGCAGAGAGACTGTTTACCATAAGTTGCAGTATCCACAAACACCATAAACATCCAATCACTGCCCACCACCCTCAATCTCTCTCTCTCTCGCTCACTCTCAGTAGATCTTTCTATCTCATGTCTCTCTCTCTCTCTCTCTCTCTCTCTCTCTTTTCTCAACGATTTTAGATTCTTCCTTGAAGCTCGCTAAACTTCTTTAAGCTTTCTTCCCTTTTCTTATTGTTGCAAGCAGAGTTGAAGGAAAAAGGAAGAAACTACCACTAGAGTTCATATGTTTTTCACAATCCCCAATTTCTCTGCATTCAGAATTCCCTCTGTTTTCTCAGCTGGTGGTTTCCGTTTTCCAGCTATCGGTGTCCCACGGAATTGCTTCTGAGGTTTTACTTCCTTTTTCCTTTTTCCTTTTCCCAGAAACTGTATTGGGTTCAGATCTTTAAGCAGGGTTCTGGGTTGTTTATCTTTGTGAAGACAATTTTTAGTCCACTTATTCCCCTAATAATAATTTGTAGGATATTTTCTCCGATTTAGAAGAGGTGGGTCTTTTGTAGATTCCTCAAATAGGGTTGGCTATTGAGATAAAGATATTCTGATTCCTTTCAAAATGCCTCTTGATTTAATACTGATATTGCCATTGTGAAAACTCCACCCTCTCTTCATTTCCTATCTGCCTCTCTTGCTCTGTTTTCCTCTGTTTCATGCCTATTCATGTCCATAATTCCAAAATCACAATTGATTCAACTATGTTGCTAAAATTTTCACTGTGATGAGGTGGGGAATGGAGATTCTGTCGCCTTCATCGTATCATTCTAGCTCGAATTTGTTTCTTGAAGAGAGCAGGAGCACAAAATGGACCCCAGCAGAGAACAAGATGTTTGAGAATGCTCTTGCAATTTTTGATAAGGACACGCCGGATCGGTGGCAGAGAGTCGCCGCCATGGTTCCGGGGAAGACAGTCAGGGATGTGATGAAGCAGTATAAGGAATTGGAAGATGATGTTAGTAATATTGACGCAGGGTGGTTTCCAATTCCTGAATATGATAGTACTTCTTCCCCTTTTACATTGGAGTGGGGAAACAGTCATGGAATTGATGGGTTCAAGCAGGGCTATGGCCCCGGTGGAAAGCGATCTTCGTCGGTTCGGAATTCGGATCATGAAAGGAAGAAAGGGGTTCCATGGACAGAAGAAGAGCACAAGTCAGTTTTACTGAATTTGAATCTTTTTGTCCATTCTATTGTTTGACTACTGTTTGTGAAATTCACACATGAATTTTCTGAACTGGGATTAATTTTGAGAGTTTAGAGCAAGTGCAACGGCTTAGTTAAAGTTGGGATTATAGCTATTATAGCTAACAAAAGGGGGAAAAACCACCTCCAGCAGATTCTGTATATATCTCGCTAGAATAACTCCAGCTACAGTTCTTCGCTTCTTCTGGCGAGAAACTGTTCAACAGCAAATGCAGGAGGTGGGAAAGAAATAGGCAGGAACAAAGCTTTGTATTGGCAAAGGACACTGAAAAAAATAATATTTTAAGAAGTAATAGGTAAAATAGATAATGTTGTGGGAGTTTTGAAAGAAATGATGTCTAGCTAAACTAAAATTATGCACCGTTGAGTAGAAAAAACAGCTAATGACTGTTGCACTTGCTCTTAACATGCTCTTATGGGTATGACATAATTTTGTACAGTTTGGCAAGTATGATAAATGACCAGTGGGTTCACTTTGGCATAAATGTTACAACATGAAGAAATTGGTTGTGATATTGACTTATTATCTACATTTTTCTTCTTTTCGACATGGGTTTTCGGTAAATTTACGAAATTTTGGGTCCTTATAGTCTATTTACTAATGGTGTATATATGGGGTAAATGTGGTAGCAACAAGAAATTGGTGGCGATAGCTTCAAGATAGAAATTCTCCAGTTTTCTTACCCAAGTTTCTATAATTTCTCATGTTTTTGACGTTGGTTTTGGACCATTATAGCACAATTTGGTCTCTTTCGGTCAACTGACAAATGGATATAATTTGGCATGAATATAACAGTGACCAGAATTTGGTTCTTGATGAGTTGATGATAGAAATTCTTTGGTTTCCTAAGCTTAGGTTCTACTTTGCTGCACTTTTGACGTGGTCTTGTATACTTGTAGGTTGTTTCTGCTGGGTCTGAAAAAATACGGCAAAGGGGACTGGAGAAACATTTCACGCAATTTTGTGGTAACTAGAACACCAACTCAAGTGGCTAGCCATGCCCAGAAGTACTTCATTAGGCAGCTTTCTGGTGGGAAAGACAAGAGGAGAGCTAGCATTCATGATATTACCACTGTCAATCTCAACGATAACCAAACGCCGTCACCAGATAACAAAAGACCGCCTTCACCCGACCACTCATCCGCGATTATTACCCAGCATCCAAATTTTGGTTCTGAGCATAAACCACAATTCCAGTGGAATCAGCCAAACAATGGGGGTGCAATGGATTTCAACCAAACTCATGGAAACATGTTCATTTCCCCTAATGGGATTAACTCATTTGGGATTCATATGCATGAAACTCATGTTGGATCTCCAAACATGCCTTTCCGGATGCAATCCACCCATCATCACTACCCTCATGGATGAGATAGTTGTGCTTTCTTGTAGTTTGTTTGTGCTTTTTTTTTCCTGGTCTTTTGTGAATATGTTGTTTGGCACTTGAGTTAGTCCTTAGTATCTGAGCATGAGAGTAATTGGTTGCTTGGAGAACTTCAAATTCTGAAATTTGGTAATCTCAAACTTGGCATTCTCCTATATGTATTTCTTTACCCAGATAAGATATATCCTTCATTTTTTGGGGGGTAACCCTAGAACTTGCTCGAACAGGCCTACATTGGATCTACTCGGCACAATAAACCTGGGGGGCGTGCAAACTGACCCGAGATAGGCATTTGCTAAGGGGACCCGAAAATAACTTTGAGTTTACGGTTGATCCTAACTACGACTTTAAACTATTGAGCTACACTACCATGCTCACAAGTTGTTGCTCTCAACATGGGACCTCATGAATAGTTCTTCCCCAATGCGAAGATCAACATGGAGAAGAAATGAAGCCTTTTAAGGGTATCAGCAAGATCAAAGCACCTTCAATCACCAGTTGAAAGCTTTGCAGAATCTCAAGCAAGACCATGTTTATAGTATGTTCTTACTTGTAACTGATATCCATTATACATGAAAGATTTACTAGTTATATATTTGTGTTTTGAGCCAAGAGATGCACATAATATCCTTATCGGAGCTTCTGCTCCTCGGTCAAAATGTGTTATGCCAAACTGATAGGATTACTTGAAAATGGCTGACTCACATTGCACTCTTGGAATAGCTTTCCTTTTTTTGCTTGGTTGCCCTATTACAGAACTTATTTCTGCTGATATACATTCACCAAAACTTACCTATTTTTTACCATGAATTATTAGCTGCTGCAATCTTTAGTAGAAAGCTGACTCTACATTCCACTAATTCAAGCATCATATGCTCTCTCCTATACACTCTTTCACCCTTTTCTTCTCTTAGATTTGGTAATCCTTCTTCTTTGGTAGTAGATCTTCCCCAAGGGATCCTTTTTGAAAGAAGAAGATCCTATATGTAGGAGGAGCATTATATTAAGGTTTTTTGTATTACAAAGTAGGATTCATGCTAAGATTGCATATCTAATCACCATATATGTGCATAACTTTTAGAAAAGTTTTCATATAATCTTTGACCCCTCTCTATGATGTCTTCCATAGATTCATTCAACTCAATCTGAGGTGTGTGTCCCCCCGGATCCTGTTGTTAATGGCGCTGACACTGTTGCAATAGGGTGGTACTGTTTGAGTCAGTCATTAAAGTCTAATTATTCATTCTCCGGAAGTACCACGGGACACTGTTTAGGTGATATTCTTGACCAATGAATTATCACAATACACACTATATTGGTTACATCTTATCTTTCAGCAGATTTACGGAGGCTGCAGTTTCCCATAGTGCATATGTAGTACGGGCAAAACAACGTAGATTTGCCCCCTTTTGTCTTTGAAATTACATTGTTTTGATCTCTATGCACCGGATTCAGAGAGACTGTAGTGCAGTTTCTTGTCGTGCACGTGTAGTGCATGCAAAATGACGTAGTGATGACAATTCGCGTGATAAGTTGAAACGATATAGTTTTGAGAACAAAGTGGATAAACCTACGTCACTTTGTATGTATTACATGCGCACGACAGGAAACTGCACTACAGTTCTCTCAAATTCATCTTTCAACGATCCAACAGATATATGTTGTGATGTTCCGGTCCTAAAGCTTATTGTTACGTGATTTGTTGGGAGTAACATATAAAAATGGCACATAATATTTCAGAAGCATTGAATAATTACTTGTAAATAAAACACTGAATTGTTTTAGCACTGTTCTCTCTCAAAGGGTGACGCTAATACAAACACTGAAGATATATACAAAAACATATAAAATGATGTGATAAGTTAAAGTAAAAGCATAGGAAATAATTTTAGCAGTCCCCTTCTTATCCAAGTACATTCCTTTTAAATTGTGTTCTTGTTTATGTCAAATTATAAACATTTAGTTAACCTCTTCACTCGCCAAGGGCGATCTAGTAATTTCATAAGAATTCGAACAGAAAAAAGAGTGCATCTATTCTAATATATAAACTTTAGTCTGAGTTAAAAAATGAAACTATGTCAAAGTGATTTCTATTGTTACCCTCCAAATTTTTTTTTTATTGATTCGTTACGGAATAAAAGTTAACTGTTGGTGTTAAAATAAAAATAATACTATTAGAATAAATTGGTAAAATTACTCAACTTAGCTTTTCAATTCGATTATTTCACTCACACCCCACATATGCAACTACATATATGCACACACACACATAGCATGTGCCCAATCTCTAAGAGTAATGCTAGGGACACAGATGTGTCTCGAACCGTTAGATGCACTTAGGGTTCTTAATAGGTTGAGGACCTCATGTAGATCCAACGGCTAAGGAAACATCTATGTCCATAGACTTTTTCATCTCTAACGTCATGTATAATCTAGATGGATTGTTTGTTTGGCGATCAAGACTTGTGACTTAGGAGTGTACTCCCTCTTAGGTTTCAGTCGAAACTTCTTAGATGTTATCAACTCTTATGTGGCTAATTCATACAAGGCAAAACTCTAGGCTTTAAATAGGTCGTTGCTAGTGGATGGTGGAATTAGTCCCCCAAAAATTAGTAGCGATGCGCGTAAGTTGGTCGGAACACTTTAATGTATCCAAAAGAAAATCTATATGGTTTATACCTCATTACTCTTAAGCAAAAGATCCATCACAATGGTTGAAAATATTAAGAATGATATTGCCAAGACATTCTGATCAAGAATTTTGTAGAAAAACAATGGGAATAGAATTTTCCTTATTTAGATAAATTCTAAAAAAAGAGTTTTTCCTCAATTAGCTCTTGGTTAGTAGGAAGAGTTGATGACTAATTAGCACAAACAAACAAAAGGAGAGATGTATAATTTCAGTAGTCGAACATACTTTCTCGCAGGTCTTTTGAATAATAATGATCCTAATCGAGTGGAAATTTGAACTAATGATTAATTATTAAAAAAGACAAATTAACATTGATCATTGCTTATTAGTACCATAAAGTTGATGATTTGCAAACACACTTTTTGTATGTCAATCAAGTTAGCTCTCTAAACCAAACTCGGCGGAGTTCGGATCTCGTATAACTGGAACATCTACTTTTATTTTTACGAAAGAATAATAGTACTAACACATCAAGTTATACATCAAACTTACCATACTTATGTGACATTCAGTAATTTGAACACATATCAAAATTCATGAGACCTGTTTTTACATTTTGTCTTGTAATGATATACTTTTTGATGTACAACTTGATGTGTTAATAGACTTATTCTTTACGGAATATCATCGATGCTGTTATTCCCATCTGCAAATTAATCAAGCATGAATTAGTCATTGTGTCGTCACAACCACCCACATCTAATTATTTAGATCGATCAATAAGAGTTACCCCCTAATCGAATACCAGTAAAAAAGTAATGGAAGGAGCAAATTGAGTATTGTGTTTCAACCAATTGTGTCATGAAATTTAAAAAAACTTAAATTATTTCGACGTATCTTAAGTCAATTTAAATCCACTAGGACTTCTATTGCTACCATTGGTTGCAACCATATCACTCTTCGCCCACTTAAAAACACACACACCCACACACACTCTCTTTCTCTCTCTCTCTCTCTCTCTCTCTCTCTCTCTCTCTCTCTCTCTCCATCCAGGTAAGCACAATAAACAAGTACATAAAGACCAAGTCCACTAACCCCATTCACTAAATTCAACTGGTTGTTTTTGTTTTTCCTCTTTGTTGGTCGTGACTCATGTATTCAACAAGTACAGTTTAAAGTCATTATAGCGAGTCTGAGTAGTAGATATCCAAACTAATAAAAAGACAAAACAGTAAAAAACAAATTTCACCACCCATTATTATTCCCCCCCTGTTGTTGTTTTTTTCACTTTTTTTCTGTTGCAACTATCATTGAAAAAAACCCAGCAACCGCCCTTGTCACTTTGCATATGGTATATTCAGTCCCCACCCTTTTGAGCAAAGAAATTCCAAGGACAACAAAACCAAATTTATATTTGGTCATTTCACTTAGCTTTTTTGTATGGGAAGTGACAGAATTAACCCACTTTTCTTTTTTTCAAAAGGAGAAGCCTTTATGCTAGCAACTTGCATAGTAAAGCACCTTCCCCCACACTTTATTCTCATCTCAATCCACACCTTAACTAGTAATTTCAACCACATTTCGGCCATCTTGTTCCGGCCCCCCTCCCTATTGCAAACATTATTCTTATTCTTCTCTCTCTCCATTTTTTTGTGTGTGTGTGCGCGTGTACACAATAATTATGTTTGATTTTTGGGTGTTGGTACAAACTAGACTTTAGTAAAATTGAAAGCCAAAAGCATCAAAATAGAGATAGTATTTGTCGTAGCTTAGATTAGGGTAACCGAAAGCTAGAAAGCATCAAAATAGAGATGGTGTTTGTCGAATATTAAATTACGGTAAAAGTGAAAGCCAAAAGCATCAAAATAGAGCTTCCAAACAAACTTATTTGAGCTATTTTTACGGCACAAACAAACTGGCGTATATTTCAACGAGAAACCAAAATAACAATAATAATTTTAAAAAACACAAACTATTGGTCGCGTCACAAGCTACAGTAAATTCGCAACATAGCGAAGAAACGAATACTAGGTCGGAAAGCAGAAAATGAAGCATATATCAGAACACCATCAATTTACACAATAGATTCTTTAGAGATTGATACCCAACAATTAGATAATTCTAAGGCAGCAATCAAGTGAGAAAGGAAGGATGATAAGAGTGGATATAGAACCAGCAAGGGTGAGGAGGATACGTAAGAATGAAATTGACTTGAAATTCTATCAAGTATTCCTATTGTTTGAGAACAGGATCAATAATTCTAGGTCCCTTCTGCCTCTTTTAAGGGTCATATTCACCTTAAGCTAAGTCCCATGCACATGCAGTTTATAATTGGCAAAATAAATACCCTTTATTCAGAATGTCAATACAAAATAGAAGTCCCGGGATACACCAACATAGAGTAAGGCTATGTATGGGCCAATTATTCGTGGAGAAATTTACTAAAGAAACGAAAAATGAAAGGGAGCCAAAAAAATATAGCAGCTTCACTTCATTATCTTCTAATCTTTTTCAATGTATTTTTCTCTCTCTCCACAAAGCAGTAGTCCAAACACAGCCTAATTACAACTACAAACAAATCGCAGACCGAACATTGGGAGTGAATGTAATAACCGGATGCAAATGTGCAAAGAAGAGTACAGAGTGAAGGTTACCAGGTGGGAAATTCTGATGATTGCTGGCTTATTGGATTAAGGAACTTAGACATTCAGCCAGCTGTCCGTCGGGCGACCAATCAGTTAGAAATTTTCAAGTTATTGCTTGTTAACCCAAAGCCAAAGGGAAATAAAGTGTCACTGGAATTCTCCCCAGAATGCATTGGTAGTTGTTCAACCCTCTTAAACCAGGTCACAGGAAGTCGTCCTTGGAATTCATGATCTCCAAAGATAACATCTGTTATTCCCTCTCCTTCGCTCCCGGGCAACCAAGCAGCTACCAGGCCATCTATCTTTTCCAAAAGCCATGGCTCTAAAACTAAGGGCCTTCCGGATATTAGAATCGCTAATGTGGGAACTTTGTCTGCAACTGAGCTAATCAGTTCAGTTCCATTAAAAGGGATTGTGAGCACTGAATTGTCACCGACAGTTTCAGCATATGCATCTTCACCAACGGCTACAATAGCAAAAGAGAAATCTTGAGTTGCAAAGGTGTCTGCCGATGGGAATTTCTCGTATACCAATTCTGTTTCCTCTCCCACTGCTGCTTTAATAGCTTCCAAAATGGTTGTGCCTGAAAACGTAAATGATATACTCAGAATCCCAGTATGCTTTAATTCAACCAGCAACTAATTAAAAAAAGCTATGAGTTCACTCAACCAGCTTATGACTCCAACAAAATACAAGAACATTTAGACTTGTGTCCTCCCAATAAATACAAGAACATTTAGACTTGTGTCCTCCCAATAACCTATATGGAACCAATATATTCTAAAGCATTCTAAACTAGACCGCAACAAAGACATTTGACAAGCTTGTTTGTCTCGAGCATATGACTGACCATTCTAGAGATGGCCGATTCAGTACAAATCAGATATGTAAGACCATAACAGTACTAATGGGTGTTTGGGAGCAAATTAATTTTAAAATCTAGATTGTGGATTATAAAATATAGATTTTTAATTATAATGAGAATTTGTGAAAATGACTGGATGATATGTGCAAAATAGATTTTGCATGTGTGCAATGTTCGCTAAAATAAGGTAGTAATAGTTTGTTGAATTAAATTTGACAATTTTGTCCTTGTAACGAGGGGTATGCGTAGGGTAAAGATGGTAATTGAAATGTAAAATAGATGGATATAACTGTACTTACACTCCTTAATAATATATAATGCAAAATGAGAATGCTAAAAGGTCAAGCAGAGGTAACTTTCAGATTATCCATTTTCCAGTTCATTTCCGAAAAGGCATTCTGGCACAATTCATTTTTTAATCGCTGCCAAACACCCACAATGTGATATTGGACAATCCAAAATTCAAAAAACGATCTGCCAAACAGGCTCTAACTTGTTAGATAGTTTAGTTTCTTATGAAAAGTAAACACAGGTCATGAAAATAAAAGACGTTTAAATAACGTACAAGTTACAACCAACATATTTAATATCTGTTCCATTCAATGCCACACAAATCTACTCCATACTAATTCACGGTTTTGAATTTGTCAATTATTGGATGAATAACCCATTCGTAGATCCAAATGGCCCCCAAGTGTATATTTTCTGAGTCTGTATCTATGTGGAAGATAAGTCAGGTCAAACCAACTTGAAGCTTATTACTAACAGTCAAATGCTCATTAACTACTACATGAAAATGGAAAGGTTATGCATGCCCAAATCTTGTACTATACGTGCTTTATATAGGCCAGTGGTACAATGTGTGAATTTTTTGTTATCAACATCCTCGCCTCTGTAGGCAAAAACAATGTCAATCATCACCAGCTTTTCTAATTGAGAATAAAGAGTTTGCTTTTAGTGAGTTTGTGTGTTGGAAATGGACTTTAGTTTATGTACTCCTAAATAGATGGTTTACACCATGGGAAGAATGAACAAAATTCACTAAGAATTGAATGAGAAATTGACTCTCAAATTGTGCTATTTGGGAAGGTAAAAAGTCACCTAGTTACACATAGGAAAACCATGTTGCTTGTGATGGGCATATAAACCTAAGTTTTGTTAAGGGTTTGGCTCCTTGGGGGTACCCAATTTTGCGGAAGGGAGAGGGCTTGGGTAATGTAGATTTTGGCCCAAATTACCATGCAAATGCTGCCACGCCGCCTGCCTAGACCGGCCGAGGTCGTGGGCTTGGGTGTGAGCCCAAAAGACTTATCGTTTTACTCCCCATAACCTTTAATGATTGAGCTTGGGCTTACTTGGACTGGGACAGAATTGGACTTGGACTTCACTGGGTCAGTGGGATAGAAGCTTGAATGTGAGAAAGTCCAAGACTCTTCAATTTCCGGCGCATGTGCTTCATGGCTGCACTTATAGGGAGAAATTTTGGAGTTGTAAGGTCTGGAGAGAATATCCAGTCAAGTAATCAAGCTCCATCTGAAAGGTCTCCCACTATGATTATGTATTGGCATCCCTCTCATTTGTTTGATACACCAAAATATCCCAGATAGTTTCCTTCTGTTTCCAGAAAGCTTCTTTTTGTTCTTCGTGTTATTCAGGAGGGGGAGAGTATACTGCAGTCCAGTTATGGGTGGTGTGACTGCAACTGTCTTTGTCGGTGTATCCAGGGAGTCACACGCTGATAGCAACCTCCAGCACTTTCGGTGACGTGGCGAATTCGTCTTAAGGCCATCATGTGTTCACATAGGACTCGGTTTTGCAACAACTGTTTGCTCTTTCTTTATGTATACAGTGTTCGATTTTATCAGTTCTGTAATCAGCATGTTTTAATCCGTTCCTATTTGTTCCAATTGATCAGAATCTGTTCATGCATAGTTTAAGAATCTGTTATTAAGTTTTTTCTTTCCAGACTTGATTACTACTCCACTTTCCTCTACTTTCTTTCATAACACATCAGGCAAATTGCGGAATAGTACATACCGATAGTTATTCTGCCGCTGGCTCCGTTCCAAGTAGCTGTCCACCCTCCACACTGATATCCAAGATCATCAGCATGTGTTCCAGCAACAAGAATTCTTACAGCATTCTTCTTTAAAGGAAGAAATGGCTTCCTTGGATCCTTTCCATTCTTCAACAAAACCAAGGACTTCCGAACCGCCTCACGAGCAAGTTCTCTATGCAGCTGAAGCAATATCATAAAGATAGAACTATCTTTAAGTAAAAACTCCCACTACCTATAACATTCAATGAATAAAAATTGACACAAGAAGTGGACAAGAAGCAACTAATCATGCAGAAAGGTGTAGAATTTAGAATGGGAGTATGATTACCGAGTTAGAAAGGAAACTACAAGCACAAATAGAAATTCTAAAACCAATGGGAATGTGTCTGAGTATGTTAGATAAAACTGGTACTGAAACCGTTCTGCTTTCAGTTCTGATAATCATTCCTATTTCCAATAAATCTGAGCAAATCAAAGCAATTATTGCCTCGCCACTTCTTGTGACTTATTGTAAACTACAGTTCAACAAGCAAAACATTCCAATGAAGTGAAAAGTGAACATAGGGGTTATTAACCATCAGAATACAAAAACGGATACATCAAAATAAAAAGTAAAAATGACTTCCGCTTAAGCAGAAAAGAGTCTTTTTTTGTTCATAACAATGCATATAGTGTATACAAAGAGGCGATGCATATAATTTTGTGAGATGAGAAGCCTACCTTGCAACCAACTGTATCTAGCAAAGATCTATCGGTCAGAGGATACTCAAAAACTCCAGAAACAAATTTCACTCTCAGGATCCGTTCAACAGCATCATCAATTCTAGCAATAGATATCTGCCCCGTTTCCACTAGATATGCCAAATCCTTAAGGTATAGTTTATACCTAAAAGGCACCATCACCTGCACATATTGTTAGTGAGAAAGACATGATATTTTGTGAAGGAACTTTCTACTTGGTCTTTTGAGTAGAAGAGTTCAATCTCTACCATGTCAATTCCAGCACTGATGGCTGACAAGACGCAGCTTCGATAGTTAGAACCATATGGATGAGAAAGTCGATCAAGTGCTTCAGAGTCAGATATGAGAAAACCCTGCAGCATAATGTTGGTGTAAGATATGCCTTTTCATCATTGATGCACTTGAAAAAATAGGAACCACGTCCCTTTGAGCCAACAAGATGTGAAATAAATCAGGGGCTAGTTTGCAGAATGTCTCAGTGCAGACAATGAGACAAAACTTAAATAAAAGAAAAGGAGAACTTGACCACATGATCCCACAATTCATACAACTTGCAAGATGCATCAATAAGGAAAGCTAGAGACGAAAATTGGCAAACATTGCAGTGTTGGATGAGAACTGAAATGACATTCAATAAACATGGGAGGCAATTGTCTGAAAATATGTATATGAATTAGATACACCATCAGATTTCATGATAGTCAAAAGTAAAGTTCAGCTAAAACTACCTTAAATCCCAGTTTCTCTTTCAGAATTTGCGTTAAGAGAAAATGGTCAGAGTGTAGTGGCCTCCCATTCCAGCTAGAGTAGGAGGGCATGATAGTGCAAACTCCCTGAGAAATACAGTCCAGATAAGGTGCCATATGGATTCTCTCCAACTCATCATACGATGCAATTGTATTGCCCTCATTAATACCTTTGTATGTCCCCCCATCTCCAACAAAATGCTTGGCACATGCTACAACATTCTCTCTGGCATTTAGTAAGTGCATTAGCGTCAACAATTGCGATCAACAGGGAAGCGTATCAACTGTCAATATAGAAACTGAAGATAATACACGACTTAATCTACACAGACAGGGAAAAAAAACGCAGTAGTGCAGAAGCTGGGAATTCATAGCTGTTTGGTAAGGTTGTAAGTTTTCTGTTTTCTGTTTTCTGTTTTCTATTTGGAAAAAATGCTTTTGAGGCACACGAGTGTTCAAAACCTTGTTTGAAAAGAAGTGAAGGTGTGATGGTTGTCAGTGCAAGGGAGATGGTTGGTGAAAGGTGGGGGGGCTGGGCGAAGTGGGCCGCCTACAGGAGAGGATTCGGTATAGGAGGTGGGGTGGGTAGCTGAGGAGGTAGAGGTCGGGATGGTGGCTAAGGATATGGGGTTGCAGAGGATGAAATTGTTTTGAAATCAAAGGAAACCACCCTTTACCCTTTTTTTAAGAACCAAAAACAATTTTGAACAATGGTTTCAATTATTCTGAAACAATAAACGCGAAAATAAGAAATAAAAAATGTTAGCAAAAAAGATCATCATCAAAGAGTCAGCCTTTGCAAAATGATGGCAACCTAACCTAATTATCTTCAGTCAAAACAGTTTTGAAGTAAGCTAAAAAAATTAAGGCTCTGCGCAATGAAGAAAATTGAAAAGTACATGTCCATCCAACTCTTTTGCTTCCCTAAATGAGTATAACTTTCTTGTGTCAGTGGACAAATAATGTGAATCATACGAAATAGCAGAACATGCAGGACATTTGTTGCGAGAAGAGCACAACAAGACAGTGCAAGATGAGAACTTCTTTTTACCTTCCAGCTACAAATGGGTAGCCCTTTGGATGACCTTGGGGTGGCTGTCCTTGCAAACCCGTAACTATAGAAGTCATCTTTCTAACAATCTCAGTATCTTCACTGTAGCTCTCATAGCATCTTCCCCATCTGGGATCCTTACATACCTGCCAGAATCCATTCGATACAAACATTAGCAAGACAAATATTGTCTAAGGCAAATAACTCTTACATGAAAGGACAGGATTGTGTATTCAAATGGTAGATACGGGTACATGTATACACAATCAATTAATATGCAGCACATGGAAAAATACATTGATATAGGAGAGTCCTTTACAATATAGTGGAAATAAATGGGACCTAGAGAATGAGATTTCTATCTTCCACCAACGTGAGAGGTTATAAATTTTCTTTTCTGCGAAGTGTGAGCTCATGTTTCCTCAAACATTGTGGACAATTAAAAGATATAAGTGTCCAAGTTGGGGTACGCGTCTCGGACAAAAATATATGATATCTCCCACCCTGTACCCTTGTCATCTGGTGAACAAGGGTATTTTGCAATTGAAGAATTCATGTGTTGTAGATTAGAAATCAATAGAAGAACATAAAGGCTGTGATTGGATCTTCAAACACGGATTCGTTCCCACCGGAAAGTAAGAAAAACAAATCTAATTTAGTTACTTTAATTGATGACCAAGAACTCCATAGAATAGGAATTAGGGTCAAAGCAGTTTACAGGAGATTCTGTGAGTGTGATTGCATCCTTCCCCTTTCCCTTGTATGACTGACTGCATGTTTCCCCTGTTTTATTTAAGGATCACCTCTTATGCTTAGGCATACATATCAAGCAATGCATAGTGACAGACCAAACATTGAAGTTAAAAGAAGTAAGCATAACAAAAGAATTGATCAACAAGACATCTTTTACGATGTTTTGAATAACGTGTACACACTTTGGGGAAATTAACCACAAACTAAATCCGGAACAAAAGTGATCACTTAACAGAGTATCGATGAAGTAACTACCAATTACCCAACAGTCGTTACTTACACCTACACAAGGAGCAAAATTGAACTGAGCGCCACATGCCCTAACTTCAAGAGCTGTTGCAACCCCAATCCTCCGAACCAATTCCGCATCTCTACATCACATTTCATGCTATTACAACAAGCAGCCTCGGAATCGACAAAGAAACAACAACGACGGTTAACTCAATAAACTCATCTATGCAAAGGTGGATAACTCACCTGGTAGCTCCGAGGCCGACATTGTGAGGAAACACGGTGGCACCGTAGACGTTGTTGTTACCATGAACAGCATCAGTCCCGTAGAGAAGTGGAATCCCGAGGCGAGACTGAAGCGCAGCCTTCTGGAATCCGTCGATCATGTCAATCCAATCGGAAGTCGTCGCTTTCTCGAATGGTCCACCACCGCCAGCACTGAGAATACTCCCTGTAATATCAATTTCACCGAAATATATAAACACGGAACAACATAGACAAAATAAATGCATATACCTACAAAGTATAGCGATACCTATAGAGAGGTCGCGGAGGGCGGAAGGAGTGGCGACGTTTCTGTCGATTTGAGTCATCTGGCCGATCTTCTCTCGCAAGGTCATTCGAGAGAGTAAGTCTTTGACTCTGGATTCAATTGGCTCGTTAGGGTTCTTGTATATGCAATCCATGGCCTCCTCCTTTGATCGTATACCGTTTTCTCCAGATTCTTGAAGGAGAAGAACAGATTAGGGAGGGAATGGTAGAAGGTTCACAACTTCACTTGTTGGTTACAGAGGACAAGAAGTGAAGCGAGCCAAGTCAATGACGCTACTCTTTTTTAATCACCGCAGACTCGATGGGTGGGACCAAGATCTGATATGGCCAATGATTGTTTGCCACGCTCCAATTAAGAAAGGAGGTAATAAAAAAATTATAAAAAGTTATATTACGGTTTCTCTTAGGGAAAATTTCAAATATATGAACGGGACAAAAAACTATATCAAATCAGCAAAAAACAAGTTTTGAAATTGCAACAGATATTAAAAGATTTTGTGGGATATTAAAGACATGAATTTTAATTGCTAAATCACACTTTTACCCTTCAAATTAAATGACTTCCTTCATGAGCAAACATAGTTGCCCCATAGGTAAAAATGACTTGCTCCCATGCATAGTTGTTATTGAGTTGCTCTATGTGCTTGAACGACTTAGTCAATAGGAAAATATGAGTTGCTTCCCATAGCTTAAAATATTTGTCCCCATATGACTTAAAAGACTTACTTGTTGGGGGTAAAACTACTTGGGGCTAAAAAATAGTTATTCCTAGAGGCTTAAGAAAGTTGCTCCCCATAGGTAAAATGACATGTTCTCTAGGTAAATCGAGTTGCTCCCATAACTTTAACGACTTGTGATAAGTGCATAATTATGTACTATCACCATCGCCTAATGTACCTTTGTTATCGTCTTACGAGCATTGTTATTACTAATTTGGTTGTTTTCCATGATTTCAGGAGCCCGAGCTAATAACCAAAGAATGAGGAGAAAAAGTGGCAAAAACATGGACAGGCGTCCGGACGGCACTGATCCCCGTCCGGACATGGCTTTACATACCCTCTGCCGGAAATCCTAGCACAGGCGTCCAGACGGACCTCAACCGCGTCCGGACGGAAGTTCCTCCAACCACCGGGCGCCACCTCACGCACCTCTGGACCCAGCTGTCACGCAGGCGTCCGGACGGGACCGCTTCGGCGTCCGGACGGGCCGACTTTTGCACATCTGGACACAGCTGTCACACGGCTGTCACACGTCTGTCACACGGCTGTCACACAGGCGTCCGGACGGACCGCATCAGCGTCCGGACGGCTTAGGGCGGTGGAAACGTCTATAAATAGCAAAGTCCGGATTTTCAGAAATTATCTCATATTTTATCTCAGATTTTCTTTAGTTTTCTCTCTGGGAGACCACTTGTAATAGAATATCCTTCGCCTGGGGAAGGAATTCAGGGTTAGATAGGAGAGAAAGAGGGAAGGATAGGAGGTGAGCGCTATATTCAGGACGTTGTAATGACGGTTTTCACTTCTAAATCAATGGAATCTGCTTCTATGGCCGGCTAATCTTCTGTCTAAGGTGATGATGAAACTCTAACCTATTGTAATGAATATGTTTCATTAGAACTTCCTGCTTTCATTATTCGAATCCATGTTGTATGATATAGAACCAAAAGATCTTCTCTTTCATTATATGTTAGCATATTTTTACGACATACAACCAAGGGCTCGTTGATTCATGCAACTCAACTAAGATAGATTATGCCTTGTAAGACGCGTTGTGCTATCAGATAATCCGTGCCTTAGAGACGGGTTATACTGATAAGACAATTCGTGCTAAGCAAAGATAATCTATGCTAGTTGGTATACATGAATAACTTAAACAAGTTCAGTGCAGATTAACTATCTTCACAGTGCTCAACGGATTCGAATAATGAACATTCATAAAATGGAACATTCATGTCATTACAAAAAGATTAGAGTGGATTCAAGCCTTAGATATTTCTTCCCGAAACTTTTTAAATCAATTTATTACTCGTGTTTTCATTTCTAGTCTTAAATCACACAACAAACCAAACAACGTTTCGGGACAAATTAAGAGTAGGATTCAATTAAAAGTAATAACCAATTCACCCTGTCTCTGTGGATCGATACTCAACTTGCTGCTATACACTTTTTGCTCAAAACAAATCATAGCACAAGTAGTTTAAAATACTCTGATACGGTCTAAACAACGACATATTTCGAGACCGATCAATTTGTCCCCTGAAGTAAAACTATTTAAGGTTAAAAAGAGCTGCTCTAAAGGTTTAAGGAAATTGCTCCCCATAGATAAATTGAGTTGCTCCCTAAAAAAATGCAAGTTGTTCCCCATGGCTTAAAAGACTTGCTCTCACGTGGCTTAAAAGACTTGCTCCTTGAGGTTAAACAACTTGCTCCTGAAAGCTAAACTGACTTGCTCCCAAGGCTTAAATGACATGCTTCAAAGGCTTAAGAAAGTTGCTTCGACTGGGCGAAATGTGTAGAGGTTTGCACAAGTTTGCAAACCATGGCAGAAAACAAAGAGAAAGAAAAAGGGAAATGCTCTGTATTGAAACGTTTTGCTTGAGTATTCCAAATACTGATTTCACCTTTTATACAAGAATGACCCGGCCTTGATTTTGGTTTGCTCAACAAGCCTAACAAACCACTGCCACATCATTTGCTAGCACGTGATAACAATTCAACTAACTAACAGAATTGTTATGATAACAAACTTCAACAAACTAACTAACCAATTGATAACAAACCAGCTGTCTAACAGCTCTAACACCCATTCTGATTAACACCCTCCTGCAAACGCATGGTGGGAGGAACTCCAACCATGAGTTTGGAACTAAGAAACTGAAAACGAGCAACTGATAATGCTTTAGTAAAAATGTCAGCAAGCTGAAATTTGGTACCAATATGAGATATAACCAGCTGTTTGTTAAGCACTTTCTCTCGAATAAAATGGTAATCAACCTCAATGTGTTTGGTACGAGCATGAAACACCGGGTTGGCGGCCAAAGCAATGGCGGATTGATTATCACACCAAATTTGAGGAGGATGAAGGACAGGCAGTAACAGATCAGACATGAGTTGCGTTAACCAGACAAGATCAGCAGCTACATGAGCTAAAGCCCTATACTCTGCCTCAGTACTACTGCGAGCAACTGTGTGCTGCTTCTTAGCACACCAAGAAATGAGATTGGGACCAAGAAACACTGCAAAACCAGTAGTGGATCTACGATCAGACTGATCCCCAGCCCAGTCAGCGTCAGAATAAGCCTCAAGAATTAAGGGGCCAGATTGAAAAAACAAACCATGAGCAAGAGTACCTTTGATATATCTGAGAATTCTTTTGACAGCCATGAAATGACTAACTCTGGGAGCATGCATATGTTAACAAGCAACATTAACAGAATAAGTGATCTCAGGACGAGTTAAAGTAAGATATTGAAGACTGCCCACAATCATTCTATACAGAGTAGGATCAGAGAACAAGGGATCAGTAGCCAAAACAGAAGGCTTGGATGAAGAAGGTGAGTCACTAGGCTTGCATTCCACCATACCAGCTTTAACAAGAAGATCAGAAGCATATTTGTGTTGAGAAAGGAACAAACCAGATGAAGACCTGGTCATCTGAATACCCAGAAAGTAACTTAACTCCCCCAAATCTTTCATAGCAAACTTGGTACTAAGCAAAGTGATAAGATCAGTTAATTGAGCAGAGTCATTACCAGTGAGAACAATGTCATCCACATACACCAAAAGCAGAATTGTTGAAGTACCCGAGTTAAGAATAAATAGAGAGCTGTCTGCAGAGCTATTGGTAAAGCCATTCTCCAACAAGAAGGCAGAAAACGTTGAAAACCAGGCACGTGGAGCCTGCCTTAAGCCATAGAGAGCCTTGTTTAACTTGCAAACATAGTGAGGATGAGAGACACTGCGATAGCCAACAGGTTGCTTCATAAAAACATCCTCAGAAATAGCTCCATGAAGAAATGCATTAGAGACATCAAGTTGCTTCAAAGGCCAGTTGTGATGAAGAGCTAAGGACAAGACTAACCGAAGGGTTGGCTGTTTAATAACTGGACTGAAAGTTTCAGTAAAATCCAGGCCTTCAGATTGTTGATTCCCATTGGCAACCAATCGAGCCTTAAAACGAGACACGGTTCCATCAGAGTGTCTTTTGATTCTGTAAATCCATTGACAGCCAATTATTTGGCCATGAGAAGGAGGAGGGACCAATGTCCAAGTACCCTGATCAACCAAAGCCTTGTATTCATCTGCCATAGCTTGTTGCCAAGCAAAATGCTTGATTGCCTCACCAAAATGTTTAGGTTCAGATAAAGGTGTGGAAGAAAGACCAGAAGAAATGGACAAGAGGGAAAGAGGGTATCTGGGCTTATGAATACCAGACTTTGATCTAGTCTGCATAGGATGTGTAGACACCAAAGGGACAGAAGCAAAAGACCCATGATGTCACGACCCATCCCGTAAAGGTTAAGGCACGTGATCGGCCACGAGTGAAACTCGTAAGGCCCCTTAAAAATATACCAGTTTAGGGATTTTCTATCAATATAACTGATATCAGAGTGCGAAAAATAAAATTAACTCCAGAGTTCAATGTATAAAATAAAGTGCAACAATATAACCCTTATGGGCTTACAAACCATGACCACAGTCTAAATTCTCGACCGGTCAACCAAATACATTACAATCAAGATCAAGTTATATCTAAACATGCTAAATCTAGAAATTGCAAAAGATACTTCAATTCCAATACAACTTGTAGGATTCAAGCATAGTCAGCATCGTTAATTAAAACCTGTTGCATCAACAACTTCATTAGCACTAGGCTAGTGTGAGTCTAGATATGACAAGTCTACTAACTTTCTGTATTAAGATAACCCGTATTCTTGAAGTTCATTATAATTAAATGCCAGCTTTATATGATACACGAATTCAGCTTTTAGGCTTGCGCTGTAACCATGCACACTTCAAGTGATTATGTTATGTGACATATGAATCCAGCTTTTAGGCTTACACTGTAACCATGTATGGTAACGTTATACGATTTACGGCCCACCAGTAAATTAGGGAGCGACCCCAAATATAAGCCGGCGTGATATCACCCGTTGGATTACCTGGCTAATAATCCCCACCCTTATTACTTCACCTCATCGCTAGAATCTTCATCTGCCCCCTAGCGGCCGGGGCGCCGTATTGATCTCATGTCATAATATTTTCATGTTTACATGATGTCATGATTATTTTTAATGTCTTAACATATCATGCTCAGTCTACTATCAATTCAGTGACATAGATGTACATGCATCAAAGTAAGGGATTCATTCATTTTTATTGCAGAATGTAAGTAAGCAAGTCATATATAAGACTCACCTGAAATTAGTCCGTAATTCTTCTATATTAACTCGGCCCGACGATCTCCAATTCCCGGATCTATCATGATATGTAAAAGGTACTTACTGTCAACAACTCTTAAAAGAATATACTAACTTAGTGACTCGAATCGCATAATCGTTTGGACTCCTCAATACGTAAGGGTACGAAGTGTAATTTGGGTTATAGAGCAAAGTGGTCAATTTACCAATTAACAAGTGGCACCGAGAGCTTTCTCGGGATTCGTGTCAATTTTATTACTTAAACCTTGGTCTCGTTTGTACATTCTAGGGCTCGGATGACTCATGTTCGATCGGTTTTATCGCCGGGTCATCTTTGTAGCACGATTTTAACGCGTTAAAAATGTCATAGAGAAAATCCGTTCTGTCTATGTTTAAGATAAAGTGTTCGTCTCAAACTTTCGTCTTTTACAAAACATGATTCGAGTAATAAAACATCAAGATTTACGTCTCCGAATTTGGTCAAAAATCAGCGAAAAACTGGAAAATCCGGAAAAAAAAACAGTTTTCCGAGTGACTTTCGTAGCTTGATCTCTACGGGTTCTAATGGTCCGAAGGTCGATCCAATCCATCTATTTTGCAGACTAAGTGTCCTATTACGAGTTCTAACAATGAAATCTAGATTAACCCATATAAAACATTAAGATCTCGGGCCTCGAATATAAGAAAAAGTATGCGTTTAACAAGGGTATTTTACCTCCTCCTTGCCGGAAAGCTTGGTGGCCGGACATGGCGGCTCGGCCACGAATACGGCAGTCACGAACGGGCTCTGGGACGTCCAAATATGCGCCGTAATGTAGGGGCGGTTGCCGTGTACATAGTTGGTGGTGGTAGAAATTGAAGAAGGGGAAAATGGTGAAGAAGAAGGGGGGTTTCTCCCCTTGGTTAGAGAGAGAGAGAGAGATTGAGGCTTAGAGAGAGAGAGGAAGTCTGCCGAGAGAGAGGGAGAGAAAGAGAGGTCACCAAATCCCATTTCCCACTATAATACATATATATGCATTAATTGAAATAAAATAAATTAATAAATATAGATTAGGCTAGGTTAATTATTATTTAGGGAACACACCCCTTAATTTAAGGAAAAAAGAGATTTGATTTGACCATGATGGATTTATATCGGTCAAGGGCTTGGTCGCGTGCGCGAGCGCAAAACACTGCACGATCCCGAGAAACTGTTCTGGTACTAATTTTTCGAAAAATATGAAAATAGACCGGGCGACTCAGAAAATTACAAGGATCGTCATGGCATGCTCGGATTTCTCATACGAGTATTCCTTGGTAGGCTGACATCTCCAAATGTCGTAAAATTAAACGTATTTAATAAGCGTAGGTTCCGAAATCAAAATTTTTCAAATCAAAGAATTAAATCACATAACAATTATAATTATCCGTGTTTTTTTTTTAAATTCAAATAATTAAATCGGGTCGGGGTATTACACATGAGGAGGAGGAACAGACACCTCATTATCAGTAGGAATAGAAACAACAGGAGTAACCACAGGATCAGTGGAAACAACAGAGACATCAAATGGAGAATGTTGAGAAACAGAACTGGACTGAGGTGAAACGGAAGGAGGAATAGAAACAGGTTGATAGATAGGAAATTCATCAAAAGAGGTAAGCGGAACATGAAAGTCATCAACTGTCTGAAAGGAAACAGAAGATAAAGAACTAGACACAAGGAGCTGAAAAGGGAAAGAAGTTTCAACAAATTTGACATGTCTGGAAAGGTAGACTTTATGGGTAAGAGGATCATAGCAACGATAACCCTTGGTGTGATCACAATAACCTAAGAAAACACACATAGTAGATTTGGGGTCAAATTTATGAGATGTGTAAGGTTTCAACCAAGGATAACATTCACAACCAAAAGGTTTTAAAAGAGAGTAATCTGGGACTTTGTGAAAAAGAAGAGAAAATGGGACTTGAAACTTCAAACTAGAATGAGGAAGACGGTTGGCAAGATACACTGTGGTGACAAGAGCTTCAAGCCAAAAAGTGGTAGGCATATTGGCGCATAGCAGCAAAGTCAGGCATGTCTCAATTAGATGTCTGTGTTTTCTTTCAACTATACCATTCTGTTCTGAAGTGTACGGACAGGTGGTGTGATGAACTACACCAGCATCCAGATACAACTGATGCAAAAATTTATTTACAAACTCACCACCATTATCAGTTCTGACTTTCTTAACAGACAAGTTGAACTGAGTATGAACATACCGCTGAAAGGAAGCAATACAATCTTTAACCTCTGACTTATAATGTAATGGAAACAACCAAGAAAATCTTGTAAAGTCATCTATTACCAACAGATAATATCTGTATCCTTTGAAGGAAGGTACAGGAGAAGGCCCCCAAACATCCATATGAACTAATTCAAATGGAGAAGAACTAACACTGTCAGAACTTGAAAAGGAAAGTTTATGACTCTTTGCCTTATTACACGAGCAACAAGATACGGTAAAAGGTTTAGAAACGGGTAACTGAAACTGTTTAATGACTGATTGAAACAGAGAAGAGCTTGGATGACCAAGTTTTTGATGCCAAACGTCAGCTGAGGCCGTCACAAGAGCTTGATTTCCATCTTGAGAAGTACTATCACAGTGGTTCTCCAGATGCACCAGAGGATACAGCCCCTTGCAAGAAGGACCCTGATACAACACTTGATTGGTCTCCTTGTCCTGAATAACATAACCAGTGGCATCAAATGTGATTTTGCAATTATTATCCTTGGCAAGATGATACACAGAGAGTAAGTTGTGAGTTATGCCCGGAGTGTGAAGAACATTGTTAAGTGTAAAGTTAACAAAAGGTGTGGTTATACTCCCTTTACCTGTATGAGATACAGAAACTGAACTTCCATTCCCAACTAGAATGCCATTTGCACCTGGACAAGAAACAGGTTGAGATATATTTTGAATATCATGAGTAACATGACTAGATGCACCACTGTCAAGTATCCAGCCAGAATTTGATGGAGATGGTGAGGGAATGCAGCTAGGGAAATTTCCAGGGAAGCAATTTGATCCTGCTTGACCAAAATCAGTAGAATATCCAGGTGAGTAAGATACATTTCCAGATGATGAATGTGAAGGAGTTGTCATATGAACTTGACCCTGTACATTTCTATTCTGTGGTAATGGCACAATACCAGAACTGGGTTGAGGCATGGACACAACACCAGTACCAGGCTGAGTATGTGCTGGATTGATTGTACCAAATCTAGGTCGTGGTGGATACATATACATTGGTGCTATAGGACCTTGACTTCCATAAGGAAACTGAGGGCCTGATCTCCATTTTTGCTGATCAGAAGGAGAATATTGAAGGTTGAGTCTATGATGACATGTGATGGCAGTGTGATTGGTCTTGCCACAGATTTGGCATCCACTCTTATCAGAAAAACCAAATCTATTGCCCCTTCCTCGAATGACATGACCAGATGGGCCACCAAAATAAGATTGTTGTTGAGAAGGAAAAGACTGAGAGAAAGAATGTTGTAATCAGATCATCATCATCTATGACGTAATTAGCAGCAGCAAGCTTCTGAGAGCATTCTCTGATGGCATCTATATACTGTTCCATTGTGCCTTTCTTACTGATATTGTACAGTTTCTGCTTTAGGTCATGAACATGTGAACGAGTTAACAAATTATATCTGGTTTCCAGAGTTTTCCAAACTTGGAAAACATGTTCACAACCTAGAACTAGAGACAAAGCACTAGGTGTCAAAGAGGCAATTAGACAGGACATCAACTGGCTATCATACAGATTCCAGACAGAGTAGTCTGGATTTAAGGTTCGAGTTCCTGTTGAATCTAAAAGTTCTTCAGGTGGACGTTTAATTGCTCCAGAAATATATTCAAAATAGCCATTGGCTTTTGTAGCATTCAGAATTTGCATTTTCCACATCAGATAGTTTGAGGAATCAAGTTTTATGGTAACTAGAGAATGAAAGTTGGTTACTAGAAAAATAAGTGACTGTGGCATGGTAACAGATGTTACACCTGATGTTGAAGAACTCATAATTTGCTGCAAGAGAAGCAAAAAGGAAAATAAAACTACGCAGGATCAACTACGACTCTCGTCAATAGCTTTGATACCATGTAGAGGTTTGCACAAGTTTGCAAACCATGGCAGAAAACAAAGAGAAAGAAAAAGGGAAATGCTCTGTATTGAAACGTTTTGCTTGAGTATTCCAAATACTGATTTCACCTTTTATACAAGAATGACCCGGCCTTGATTTTGGTTTGCTCAACAAGCCTAACAAACCACTGCCACATCATTTGCTAGCACGTGATAACAATTCAACTAACTAACAGAATTGTTATGATAACAAACTTCAACAAACTAACTAACCAATTGATAACAAACCAGCTGTCTAACAGCTCTAACACCCATTCTGATTAACAAAATGGACTTGCTCCTAGGGTAAACTCAATTGCTCTCATAACTTGAACAACTTACTCTCATGGGTAAAATGAATTTGCTCCCACGTTGCTTAGTAAACTTGCTCCCTAGGGTAAAACAGCTTGCTCCTAGGGTATTGACCTGCCCTCTATCTTGAATGATTTTTCTCCTTATAAAAAATAGAGTTGCTTCCATATTCCCTAATAATCTTTCTCGCACATTGGGTAAAACAATTTGCTCCCATTAAAACACCTAAAACTTTGTAGCAATTTGAGAGCTCTCTTACGAAAGAACAAACCTTTTGCAAAACGCAGAGAGAGAGAGAGAGAGGGAGAGAGAGACACACACACAGAGGCAACCCTTTGTGGAAAGCACCAAGGACAGAGATGCGATAGATGGGAAGCAAAGCAATTGAGATCAGCGAAGACCTTCGAGAATAGAGATGACGGGAAGTAACGCGATTGAGAGAGAAAGAGGCACTGGGATGGGAGCAAGTCAAGATTCACGATTAATGCAATTCTTTGAACCATGGAAGCAACTAGGGCATCAATTAGACTTAGTAGGGGATGAATTCTACTAAGTGAGAATATTCAAAAAGAATATACTAGAGAGGTTAAGAATAACAAACTCTGGTTAACCAAAGAAAAAGAAGAAGAAAAGAAAGGGTGAATAAGGAGGTAAACACCAGGAGAAATAGAAATGACAACTATCTCTAGCATTGAAGTGGGAGTAAGAAGAGAGGTAGAGGAGACAAGCTCCAGGAGATAGACTGGGAAAGGCTGGAGAAGGTTTCTCTCTCTAGCCAAATGTAGTCTCTCCCTAGGCAGCTCAAATGTCTAATCAGCCTTGACTTGACATGGGTGTAGAGTATATATAAGCACATTAGGCACATGCTCTAGTGCCAAGTGGTCTGACATATGCTTGACACGTATCCCTTTTCCGAAATGTCTGACCACGATGGCCCTGCTTCCGATACAATTCGTGGTTACAGTAGGTCCCACAACGATCTCTCCTCCTTTGAAGTCACCGATCCACTGATCTCCTCTCTTTCCCTTAGATACGATTTGGAAACCATGTACTCGGCTTCTCCTTGATCGTTGTCATCTAGCCTCCATGAGCCCCCTCACTCGAGCTCTACCATCACAGCTCCGGTAGGCACACGCTAGGATTAAAACTCTAAATATGGAGTTTTATCTCGGTCTTGTCTCTCATCTCCCCTTTATCTGTCCTCTGACTACATTGCACCTGATCGCTACCAACCCCTCGTTGTATCACCTTGGACTCTAAAAGCGCTTAGATCACGCCCCTTCTTTTGAAACTTTGGCTCTAGGTTTTTATCTAGTTACCATCTCTGACCTCCCTTTACTTTATTATTTGGTTGTGTTACACCTAATCGTTGCCAGACCTTGGTGCATTACCTTGTATTATGGTAGCGCTTAAATCCCACATTCCTTTATTCTTGGGAAGTAATGGCCATCATGAGGGTGTTCCTCTCACGACCTCCTCTTGGCCCTTGCCCGGGTAGCTAGCAGGGTTGTCACAAAAAGTATTCCCTCTTGCGGTCCCCAAGCTTCCTCGGGGGGTGCCAACCTCGTCACCCCAAGCTTGCGGTACCCAGTCTCGGTCGTCGCGGGTCTCGGACAAGCAAGTTCAGCCACTGCAGACTCAGCCTTGAGTTGTCACATCGGTTAAAAGACTTCCCATCAATCTTAACCTCTTAAGTTGTTACATCGACCGATGACCCATTGAATTGTAACAGCAGTCAAAAGACTTTTCATCAACCTTGACCCCTTGAATTGTCACATCAGTTAAAAGACTTTTCATCAACCTTGACCCTTTGAGTTGTCACATCAGTCAAAAAAATTGTTTAAAAAATTATGTATAATAGTTCATGATTAGTCACTATCCTATGATTTGTTTAAAAAATTGTGATACATGCGTTATACATTTTTTGTAGTCTTTACGATTATTCATGCATCCATTATATTGTTTGTGTATTATTCACCACCTAATTAGAAGTGGTTAATAAGACCAAATTATGAATAATTGTGTATAATAGAAAAATAGAATTGTGTCTTTTCGTGATTAGTCACTATTAGTTAAAAAAATTGTGATACATGTGTTATACATTCTTTATAATTCGGTTATGCAATTATTTTGATTTATTTATTACAACTTTTTATATGGTTTGTTATTATTATAATAATAATAATTATTATTATTATGAATGAGTGTGTATGGTATGCATCCGAATGTTACGAATATTTTAGCTAGTTACTAAAATATGTAGTATAAATTAGGAATTCTTTTAATTAGGTTAAGCCAATATTGACCCCAAAGAGTTTATGTAATGATCAATCCTTGAAACTTAGAAACATGCTCTTTTTAAGGTCTCTAATCTGAAACCTTTCATATGTTATCAATTTTTATAGGGCCAATCCATATAGGATATGTTATCAATTTTTATAGGGCCAATCCATATAGGATTTCGCTTTATCTTTAATCAAGAGACTAGTCGATGTTCATGTAAGTTGATATGGACAATTTGAGTTAAGCCAATACAAATTAAAATTGTACCAGATACTTCTCTATAAAAAACATTAGTTTTGAACTCAAATTTTTCCATTAACGGCCTGTTTGTTAGCGATTAAAATTTTAGAAAGAATATGATGAATATTAAGAGTGAAAATATAGTAAAATGGAAGATTTATAACGGAGAGATGAATAATTATAACGGATTTGTTCGAGTATTTTTTTGAAAAAAGAGTACTATAAATATGAATAGGTCGATGATATTCTTGTAATTAATAATGATATTCTCGTAACAATTATGGTATTTATGTAAATAGAATGGACCAATATATGAATAGAATAAGGGTGAGATAATTTTATTCGCAAATAAAATGATATCCGAATATCATATCTGGGATCACAATCAATAAACCCTTATTATATCCGGAATCATAAGCAATGAACCCTTACTTATTTGACGCCTCATACTGGACAATGTCATCCCCCTTTCTTCCATTTATCCGCCATTGCCAAAATTACAACAACGAATCAAATTAACCCACCACCATCAATGATTGAGACAGTCGAAGTAGTTGTCTTTTTACGCACGAGGAACCGAAAATGTTGATATTGGAGATGAATACAGGAAAAAACAAGCTAAATTTGAGGGGCCTATGGAGGAGGTGGGTAATGCCTGTAGGCATATTGGTAGTGGCAGGAAAGATAACGCAGAGGGTATAAGGAAGTGGGTAATGGGTATAAGTTTTGAAAAAATCTTGGAACATAGATCATTCCGACACATCCGAACACAGATGTGTCCCGAACCGTTAGATGCACGTGAAATTCTTAAATTATTTTTTTTTTTGATAAAAAAAATTCTTAAATTATTGAAAGCTCGACGTGGATCCAATAATTCCGAACACAGATGTGGATCCAATAATTATGGACACGACAATGTGTCCGGATAATTTGTGTTCCTAGCGTTACTCGTATGTTTTGGCCTCAAGTCCTTTGTACTGTTCTTTGGCATACCGATATACCTCTCCTTTTTATCATTAGATGATGCTAAACCTTTGAGAAATGAGAGTTTTAAAACAGATTCAAGGGTAAAAAACGCACGGGAACAAAGGTACACCAAAGAAATGGTACAGAGAACTCGAGCCTACGGGTTTTGGGCAAGTGGCGCAAATGTAGTGATTTTGAGTCTTTGACTATCCTAATGTGTAAGAGGATTCAATTGTGCGGAGGCTAAGCTGAAAAACTGGGTAATCTAGCACGCTAGCTCGAGATTCTTGCTTTACATATGTAAAATGTCAAGTGACTTGAAGCAACATTGACTCTGTGTCCCTAAGCCAATGCTGTCTCATGGACTGCTAATACCACATGGGGACATGCTTACGGTGCGTCTTCTGTAAATGAGAGAAAATGGAAATAAGATTAGGTATACCTTAAGCTACGGAAACAATTGAGAGAAAATGGAAATAAGATTGGGGACATGCTTACGATCGGAAATGATTACACACTGGCGAAAAAAGAAAAGACAGAAAGAAACAAAAGAATCCCACATCCACAATCTATGCTGGGTTTCCAGTACAAGGGAGCCATAGGATTTCAGTCTGTAGATGTGCATCATGTGGCAATGCCATGACACCAACAAAGAGTTTGCGTTTGATACGAGAAGTGCCACTACGAAGGTGGAAAATATGCCCTAGCCGAGCTTGCAGGCAAGAGTTTCGTCAACGGCTAAACGACAGCATAGAACTTGCACAACAGTTCCCAGTTGTTGATCTACTGCAATGTCAAACCCTGAGAAACAGACTATTTTCTCGATGGCACTAATCGTTACATCAAATATCACAAAATCTATTCGATTAGGTTTGATCAGGCAACTTGAGAAGACAGGCTTGGGGATGAAGTGCTAGAAGACTGCCTCTAAGTGCATCCTCCAAATCTTTCAAGTTCGAAAATCATAACCAAAATATGACTTGCACACGAATTTTAAAACTGTCGAAGAACTGTGAAAATATAAACATTATCCACTGGGAAAGGATTAAACAGATCAAGCCAGTACTTGCATTGTTGGATGACGTGCATCCCCTTTTGGGCAGAATTTTGACACAAACCGAAGAAATAATCTTCCTGAGGACCCAAACTCCACAAGGACCTCCAGAACCTCTTCTGGAAAAGACTAATGCAACAATTTACAAAGAGCGACACTACACATACAACTCTCATGCAAGATCTAGACACAAATGTGTCTGGAATCGTCTAATGCACGTGAAAACCCACATTATTTTGGAGGATCCCACGTACATCAGAAGGTTCCGGACGCATCTGTGTCTAGATCTATGCATGAAATGCTGTGTGTAGACTTTCTCATTCACAAATTCTAAAGACAAACACATGCAAGCTGGTACATGTAAACAAGCACACGCACAGATGCAGTTGTGCAATAGTCCCAATCATAAGAACCGACAAAACAACTAGCTATATCCATAGTGATTAGTGACAGTGGACCTAAAAAGAGGGCTAACAGTTGATAAATTTTCATTAAAATATCAAAAATAAAGAATCAACAGGAAAACAACTTAAGGCAAAAGAACTAATGTGCGACGTGGTGCGACGATGGTACAACTCCAGGAAGAGAATGTACAAATTGACACAAAGATGATGCACAGAGTTACCCAAGACTATCCCTGCAATATGCTACTGCAGTATGAAACGCAAAGCGGCCACTGCTTTTGCCGGTGGCAAAGATCCTTTTCAAAGTTATTGGGGGTGATGTCAGATACTCGAGGAGAAGCTACAACATCACTCTGTCACCTCAGAAGTTCCGTCTTCCTCAGTTCCTGTATCCCAAAGTTGAAGAAAGGAAATTTTCAAAATCAGTAAGTAAACCATGCGAGAGTGATCCCGTCTCATAGCTGTCCTCTAGAGAATAGAAATATAAGTGGTTTTCATGTTAGTTGACAGCTGCATGGAAATGAGTCATTCTAATCATAGGATTCCAATGGGATGTTGTCACGTGCAAGTAAACTATGTCGATTGGAAACCACATTTTCGAGATAGCTGTGAATTGAATCCCAGCGGACATGAGCCGTTATAGCCAGCACTTCACTGTAATTTCTATAGGTAAAAACATATTGCATCAAGATAAAAACAAAAGAACTGCCCTTTTCTATTTTCTCATGGATGCAGTTTTGATTTGCAGGAGGAAACATAATCAAGAGTGCTTGAATGCCATATAGTTCCATGCCACAAATAAAGTGCGATGTTTCATCTGGGAGGAGAAATTTTTTAATTTTCCTGTGAACAGCATTTGAGGGTTCACCCACTAAATATTTCCAGACTTAGTGAAGCTACAATCTTTCATATAAACCTTTGCTTTTTCTATTTCAATATCCAATTTGCAAACCCACGTAAAGCATAGAAGGTTTTCCAAATGCAAAAGCTGAGCCCCAACGAATCAAGTTTACTAGATAAGAGCTCTAATCCATTGCAGACCTCATGTTATGGCAAAGCCGAAGCAACAATTCAATAGGAAAGAATTAACAAGTATCTGACTCAATCTCTAACAAGACAAATGCATATCACGAACCAAAATCTAAGAACCACACCACAATCTCAAAGCCACAACCACAAATAATTTCTACAAAAACACAAAAGAACTAACCTTCACTGCCTTCTTCAGCTTCTTCAAATTCTTCCTCCTCCTCATCCTCGTCATCCTCACCCTCTCCATCATAATCACACCCATACATCTTATTCAAATATTCCACGGCATCCTTAGTAAAAATCAACTTATCGGCATTCAACACGTCGAACAAGTTCAGCGTCCTCGGCGTCAACATCTTCACAGTGCCAATATTCCGACTCGAGAGAACCACATTATTCGCAGTCTCCATCAACAAGAACATTGATTTCTCTTTCGGATCAATCCCCCACCTCTTCAATAACTCAATAAACTCCTTCGTCTTCGGCTTCTCAAATTCGGACCCAAATTCCTCCACCACAATGGCATTCACCGCCGCGCTCGAAATTGCTGTCGATATAGCCAGCCGCTTCTCCTTCCTATTGATTTTGATAGTCCAGTCTTTGGGTTTGGGTCCGAAAATGACGCCGCCGCCAGGCCGGAGCGGGGTCCGGTTGGACCCGCGGCGGGCGCGGCCGGTCTTCTTCTGCTGGTAAGGTTTCTTTCCTCCACCGCGGACCTCTCCGCGGGTGAGTGTAGAGGCGGTGCCCCGGCGCTTGTTGTTGAGGTCGGTGATGATGCCGCGGTGGACGACGGCGCGAGAGGTCTCAGGGGGGGCAGTCTTGAGGGTAAGAGTAGTTTCTCCGACTTTGGAGCCGGAGACAGAGAGGATTGGGAGGGTGGCGGCGGCGAGGTCGCAGCGGATTCGGAGGTTTTGGGTTTGGGTATGCGAGAGGGGGGCTTTTAGGGGTTTGATGGAAACAATGGGAGTGAAGGTTGAGAAGAGGGTTTTAGGGTTTCGGTGAGAGGATTTGATGAAAATTGATGAAGAGAAGCAGGAAATTGAAGGTGATGTTGCAGAATTCGCCATGAGAGTGAGTAGAGAGAGAGACTGAGAGAGCTGCCCGCTATTCCCAGCTTATCCTATCCGTTGAAGATGCAGCAACATGAACTACGTTTGTTTTCCCTCTTTTTCCTTACTATTTTCCTTCCTTTCCCTTTTTTTCTTCTAAACCAACATAAAAAATATATATATATCAATCACACATTAAATCCAATTATGGTCAACTACACACACCAGTCAACTCCGGCTCATCAGAATTATGAAAGAAATAAAATAGATATAATAAAAAAATATAGTAAAAGAAGAAATTTATTATAAATAGATGAATAGTTATAAATTATTTGGTTGAATATTTTTTCTTGTAGATAATAACGTCATTCTTGTAACTAGTAAAAATATTTGCGGAAATAAAAGAAGATATAAAAATAAAATAAAATATAAATAAAGAGATGAGAAGGAATGTCTAAATTTGATCTCTGTTAATAAAATTTAGATACCATTAGGGAATAATAATGTTATATGCCCCTTTTTAGTTCTCCCTCAGTATCACTCACCCACTAATAAATTGTGGTTCGCAAGACCGTTGTGTTTCCTCTCTGTTTTTCTTATCGAATTTATCTAAGGCAAAAGAAGAGAAAAAGGACAGGAAAACTTCTTGAGACACTTCCATGGAGTTTTAGCAATGAAAAAGTCCTCGTGCACAAATAGTCTGGATATAGATGTATTCGGAATTATTGGATACGTGTAGGGTTTTTAAATTTTAAAGACTCCACATACATTTAACGATTATGAATATATCTTTATCCGGATAATATGTGCACCTATCGTTACTCTTTAGCAATAATGTATTGCCAATTCCTAACTGGATTCTACCCACCCAATTGAGCAATAGTATTGTTGCTACCATAAACTGCTCGTGAGCTCTGCATCGTCTTTTAGAAATTTAAACTGGGCCTAAAGCCTGGCCCAAACTAACTTATCAAACGATCGGTTGGCCTTGATGTTGAGCCCGCTAAGCTCTTGCGAAATTCAGAGTGGGTTCCAAATTCCAGTTCTCCAAATTCACGACCTTAAGGTTGTTTGTTTGAGGTTAAAGGAGAAAATAAAATTATCATTTGGGATATTATAATTTGGATTGTCATATTCGGGTTTGTTTACGTTAAATCCCGGATATAATATTTCGAGTCTAAATCTTATCCGTCTAGAGGGGGGTAAAATTATCTCACTCTCCTCCTATTCATATCATGTCTTCTTTTCCTTCTATATGTGCAAATGTTATTATTAATTATAAGAATGTTACTATTAATGGGTCTTTATACTATAAGTCTTCGGTGGATAATTTTTAATACCATCAATCTATGAAATTAAGTTTTAACTCTTAAAGTCCATCGTATCAAATTGGATAAAAAATTCCTCCAAATCATTGTAGATTTTAATTTGAATTAAAAGTTCTTTGTATACAACTACAAGTGTCCACTAACTACGTATACGTGCAGGACACCACTACAAGTATCTTTGTAGTAACCCGTAATTTTAAATTATTTTTAATATTTATTCGGAGATTTTAGCTACTTAAGTTCGAAATTTAAAATTAAAATAATAATAATAAATAATGATTAAATAAAAAATATTATTTTAATAGGTCGCTCAAGCGAGTCGTCGATTTACAACAACTTCAAAAATGACATCTTTTAGAATTTTTGGGCATTCATGGTCATAACTTTAGATTTAATGGACGAAATAAATATTTGCATCGGATTCCTTCGCATTGAAACTAAAAAAATCAAATTTATTCCCAAATTTGATGATCATTCAAATTTATTCCGAAATTTGATGACCATTAGTGTGGGTTATAATCAGAATTTATAATGAAATTCATGGCAGAGATTAATAGGATTTAATTTAAAATTTATGGAGGAATAATTTTCGTTCACTATAAAATGGCCTCAAATTTTGAGATTCTTTACAAATTTTTGAAATTCAGAAGTTCTAGAGTTTGTTGTGAGGTTGTTTTTGAGTTTTCTAGAGAGAAATCGAAGCATTGTGAGGTTTTCATGGCCGGAGTTCTCGAGAGAGAAATCTTAGAAGGAGGTTCTGCCCAATTATTTCTAAAATTAATATGCTTTTCGTTGATTTCTTCAAATTGAGGTAGGATTGTTTAATCTACCAACTTTTATATAGGGTTTTATTTTGCTGTATTTTCGCATGATTTTATGTACTGTTTAAGTTTCTGTCGCATTTTAGGGTTCTGCTCGTACCAAAAATTTCAGATCTGGAATTTTTAGTTTTCGAGAAAATAATGGCTCGCTCGAGCGAGGTTGATTATAAATTTTTGAAATTTTTGCAAAAAAAAAAAAATTTAATAGGTCGCCTAAGTGAGCTCCAGAAATTTTTAACTTTTCGAATTTGGACAGAAAGCTTATTTTGGCTGCTTGAGCAACATGTTGAAAAACAGAACAAAATTTCAGAACGTTTAACTTATTGTTTGTGGTTATTTTTGGATATGGCCGTTGTGCTACTCGATGTTGAACATATTTCTGAAGATGCTAAAGGGTAACAATCTCACGAGTATGTATGTTCTGGGTGCAGCCGTTGTGCTACCTGATGCCGAGCGTCATTCTGAGGTGCTAAGGAGTAATCGGTCCCACATGCATGCTCTAGCCGTTGGGCCACGTGAACAGAGTTGTCTTGCTTAAACGAGTAGTTGGAGGAGCCGGTTGAGCTGGAGGTGTTGGAGGCAACTGGAGAGGAGACCTTCACCTGGTTACGATACCCGTAGATTACTTTGATGTACTTCTATTTTTATGTTTAGTCGTAAACGCAGAAGGGTATTTTGATCCTTCGTTGTTTGAGACATCAAGAAACCTAAAATGTAGTTTTTTTTAATGCAAGAACATATAATAACGTTCACAAAACACTATCAAAAGTTGTTCATATAATAGCGTGCAAAAAATGATATGGAATGTCAAGACTTGTCATAGCGGTCACAAAACATTATAAAAAACGTAACTATAATAGCGTACAAAAAATGCTATGGAATGTCAAGATATGTTATAACATTCACAAAACGCTATAAAAACGTACCTACTATCGTGTTGGAAAATCACTATAATTGACTTGATTTTTAGTAGTTTCGGCTACCACCGCGTTTGTATAGAACAATATGGAAGGATTACCATAGCGTTTTTGGCATACTACGATATGTGTTTTTTGTTATAGTGATTACGTCGTGGCAATAGGTATATGACTATGTATACAACTATATATATACGAGCAGACACTTCATAAGTGTAGCGAAAATATTTGAAATTATATGATTTTTGCCAGAAAAAGTATAAAATATCGTTGGGGAAAGGACTATAGGCCTTAACCGTATCACAACTCTGAAGAGGAGTCTACGGTTCCAGAAAATTTTCTTCGAAAATATTTTCGAATTCAAAATCAAGAGTTATGATTCATTTGGATTCAAAAGTCTACACAATTAAATAAATCTAGTTCATTTATTTTAAATTATGAAAAAAAATTCTTGAAAATTTTTATGGGACCATAGACTTTTTCCAACTCCGAATAAAAAAGAAAAAAGTTTGATTGCTAAAATTCACGAACGTTGAATAAAGATTAGCTAGGCATGAATTATGGATTCATACTTGTTCATATATTTCATGTATTTCCCTTTTTCTAATTTCTTATTTTGTTTGTTTTTCAGGAGTAATTGTCTATGTTTTCATGTATTATTTAACTATGTTGCTCGGAGATAAGGGTATATATTAACACTCCGAGATAAGGGTATTTATTAACACGCCGAGTCAAACTTTGTTTGAGTTTGGCTCGTTTACTAGTCAAGCCTAAAACTCAAGTTCGAACTCAGTTCAATTGTAAACAAGCCGAGCCAAGCTTTGGAGTATTGTTCAAGTTCGACTCGTTTACTAAAAGCACCTAAAACTAAAACTCAAGCTCAGTTTGTACGTAAACGAGCCAAGCCGTCGACGAGCAGAGCTCAGTTCATTTACTTATAAGCCTCTATAAACTAGCCAAGCTTGTACAAACAAGCCAAACTTTTATGAGTCATGCCAAACCTTAGAGATTTGAGCTCAGCCCGTTTATGAAACAAGCTTAAAATTTGAGCTCGAACTCAGCTCGGTAAATTAACGAATCGAGCCAAACCCACGAGCAACTTGAAAGAAAAGCCAAGCTCGTGAGCAGCTCGATTCATTTTCTTCCCTAATTCGAGACCACTCCAAAGGTATACTTATATAAGGTCCTGTGGAAGCATCCAATTCAAAACCAATTGGCAATGAATGGAGTGGCCTCTCATGTATATAAGGTTACCCATATTTTAATATCTTAGCGATGTGGGATTGATTCCTTCACTGTGAAGGAATCAATCCCACATCGCTAAGATATTAAAATATGGGTAACCTTATATACATGAGAGGCCACTCCATTCATTGCCAATTGATTTTGAATTGGATACTTCCACATGGTATCAGAGCCCAAAAAAGGCCCAACGGCCGAACAAAACCCACGATGACAGACCCAAGTAGAAAGGCTGCACGAAGACGACCCAAAAAGAGGCGCACGTGACAGACCTAAATACGGGCTGCACGTGAGGGGGCGTGTGAAGGAATCAATCCCACATCGCTAAAATATTAAAATATGGGTAACCTTATATACATGAGAGGCCACTCCATTCATTGTCAATTGGTTTTGAATTGGATGCTTCCACAAGTCCCTCTCTTTGCACAATGTGAATAATTCAATTGAATATAATATCCTTGTTTCGATGATTCTAACATTGTATAATAGCCATAATGTCTAGTCCTGTATGATTTTTTTAATTTTCGATAGACAATCTAAGCTTTGTTGTCGTCTGCCAAACACTTGTCTCTTGTATAATGTAAATTCAACACAAAGCAATATATAGTATTCTCTTTTCAAAATATTTTCACATGGTATCAGAGTTAGATGTTGGGTGTCCTCGTCTCACGTGATTGAGTTTACGTCTGAGTCATTTTCTTCACCTCCTCAATTCATATTTCCAAATATTAGAATTTTTTTTAAATGATAGAATAAAATCCTAATAAATATGAATTACTTTACAATCCGAAAAAGAATTAATCGAATTAAGGAGTGGCATTAGAAGTTTCTATAAATATTTTGGATCCAAAAGCCACCGGGCACTACTAGCAGCTTCGTTTGGTGCGGATTTCGACAAGAAAATGGGGAAAAAAGTTTTAACACTTTTAGGCTCTATTTGGCTTGTTGTTTTGCATTTGACTTATTTTTTGTCTTTATTCAAATTTTTTTTGTATTTGTTATTTTTATGTCATTTTTTCGTGGATTATTGGTTCGTATCGACGAAAGGAATCTAAAAAGTATAAAATTATGTCCAAAAGTTAAAAAAAAGTCACTAAAGACGAAAATAAGTCAAAATAAGCACTTTTTTTTGCTTATTTTTTGTCTTTTCTGAACTTTTTTCAAATGTAGCCGATGATTGAGAACTTTTCTGAAAGCTCTTGTCGAGACGAACCAATAATCATCAAAAAATTGATGAAAAATTAAAAATTAAAAAAAAAATTCAAATAAGGACAAAAAACTAAACAGTGAATAATCCAATAATAACCACAGCCCAAATGGACCCTAAGTCGGTAGCTGTTGGTTAGTTTAATGCACACGATTCCTCCTCTTCGTAAAACAACTCTCACTGCTCCGTCTCTCTGATAGTCAAATTCGTGCTCCCTCTGCCTCTGGGTCTTCTCTCACACAGTTCCCCTTGTATTGTTTCTCCACCTTTCGGATTATACCCAATTTCTCAATGCAGGTAAACGGCATCTAACCACCTCTCTCTCTCTCTTTCTCTCTCTCTCTCTCTCTAAGTTACAATTTGAGTAAGCAAGGGTATAACCAAAAACCAATGAAATCGATTTTCAGAAAAGAATGCCGGTTTTTGCAGATTAGGTACGTGAAAAAGGCTGTATCCTTGCTAGCTTTCGTTGATTGACCACTATTTTGAGCAACTCCTTGCACTTTTTCGGCAATTTTAATTAGTTTTTCTCGATTGACCTAAGGTTAAAAGAGGTAAGTCTAAAGGTGTGTTCGTTTTGATTGTTTCTGAAATAATTTTTGGGAAAAAAAACTCTAAAATACTGTTTGGTATAAGTATTTCAGAAAAAAATCTGAAAGTTAAATTTTTTATAGAGAGATAAAGTTATTTAGAAAAAAATAATAATATTTAGAAAATTTGTTCCAGAAACTTGTTTGGAAATTTTTTTTCCAAACACCCTTAAACGAACACACCCTAAGCCCTATTTTGTAGCAATTAAATATCAAACGAAGGGATAAACTTTAAACCTTTTTGGTTTGGGATGGCAATTCTATTTGGAATAAATCTATATACACACCCTTTTTGTTTACACCTTCTTACACCCTACTTATATGTGTGAGATTTTGATTTTTGAATTTTGAATTTTAAATTTTTTTTAAGGGTTAAGTGGGTGAATCTCTTGTGAAATATAGGTAGGGTGTGAGAGGGTGTAAACAAAAGGGTGTGTATGTAGACTTACTCTTCTATTTGATTTGTTTTGCTCCTCTCCTCTCGGTTTTCAGCCTAGAACAGATCGGGTATTTGGATATTTTTTTTGGAAATCGAGTAGGATTCGGGGATGACGCTTGAAAAAAATTCAAGAAACGGGTAGGATTCAGAGATATGTATCTCCATCCCCAATTCCTTTATATGGATCATAACCCTAAGTCATTCTTACTTTTTAGATTTTAACCTTTACTTTTATATTTAGACTTTCTGAGCAATTGAGAGCTTGTTGGGACCACACGGTGCAAGAGATCCATCGTTGCAGCTCGATGATTTTCTCAATCATCTCCATAGCTTTATTATATACATTGAAAAAATTATAAGTTTTTGTTAATTTTTTATATATACGTTTCCCGTTTGAAGATCTCCAATTTCCATTCGAGACAGGAATGGAGAGTAGAAAAAAATTCCTATTTAGGATCAAGGCGAGGACGGAGATTAGATAAGGGTTCGGGAAACGAAAATGGAGACAGTGATACCTATCCCCTATCCGCCCCGTTGTCATCCCTATTTCTGGGTTGTTATATTCGGAATTTGTTAGCGGCATTACATTCTGAATATGATATTCAGAGTCTAAATTTTATCTACCTAGAAGAGTATAAAATTTGGTCACTACTTTCCTATTCATCTATTTTTCTTTTATTTATGTAGATATTATTATTAATTACGAGAATGACATTTATATATTCACCTAACACATTCTTTTTTCTCAAAAAAATACAAAAAAGTTTCCGTAAAAATTATATCCAAAAAACTAAATTTTTTTAAGAAAAAACAAAAAACAAATCAAAATAAGCAAAAACAGACCCATGTTCTGGTTTTATTTTTTTATCTTTAGTAATTTTTTTTTAAACTTTTGACCTTAACTTTATACTTTTTAGATTTTGTTCGTCTAGACGAACTAATAGTATATAAAACAATTGATGCAATATTAATAAATGCAAAATAAATTGAATAAAAATTAAAAAATTAAAAACAGAGGCCAAATAGAGATCGTGCTTCTCGAATCATGGTAAAATTGCAACTATTTACTTATTCTTGGGAAATGATTTTCACTCTTTTTTTTTTCTCTATTATACAAAATTATTAAAATACCTTCTATTTAAATACAAGAGAGGAATAAAAATTATTTAATAGAAGAGTATTTCAATAACTTTATATAATAAGGAAAAAAATGTGCAAATAGATAAAAAGAGTGTGTGAAAATTATTTCTTTTATTTGAGGGAAGTGAAAACATTGTTATTTTATATAGATAAAACTATACAAAGTAGAAATGTAGCCTCATTTCTATATTTTTGGTTAACAAATTTTTTTAGGAGAAATCTATGTTATAACATCAAAAATATTTGGTTAAAAAAAGTTTGGTTAACAAAGAATTCATAATCAAAACAAAATAATGAATAACTAATACCAAAGTAATGTGTAACCAATCGAAAATGAGAAAGTCTTATAAGGACTCGGAATTTTTTTCCAGAAATACCCCAGAATTTAAAATGAATAACATAAATTTACTTGAGTACGTAAACTTCCAAAATCCAAATGAATTTGATTTTGAATTCGGAATTTTTTTTCTAAAACCATAGCACTTGTCATCGAAAATAGCATGCTCATTTTAGGGTGTAACATACACTTTTATTCGTAATTTCAATAAAAAAAAATATGAAACTAGTATTATAAAAACAAGTAACTAATTCATAAAAAGAAAGCGTACCATTCATTGAAAACATACGTATTATACACGAAAATAACGTTTATCATAAAATCAAAAAATAACCAAAAAATCATTAATTAGAAATATAAAAAATATAACGAACATGCAAAAAAAAAAGTGTAACATTTGTATGATACACCCATACTTATTAAGTTGCGAATAATATTAAACACAAGGGTTGTTCGAGTGAAAATCAGGACAAGTTGTAAACTCAAATGTTTTAAGGTTGAATTTTGACAACCACAATTTGAGAAAACTAGAGATTTGTCCGGTAGTTAACTTCACGATCACGAGGATTAGTCGACAACAGGTAAGACATAACTTGACCAAAATTTTGATTATAAAAAAAATTGGATGAATAATATTTAAAATTTCTAATTTGGAGAATGGGTTGGGAGAATGTTCTTCACCGATTGGGACCAACCAGCCCCCATCACGAAGATATTTGCATGGGTTTATTTTTTTTCCACGAAAGAGGTTGCTATCAACCAAACAGTGACCCTCCAAAAATGAATTCCCACAATTTTCCCACCAAATCTCTCCTAATGCTTTCTCACAATCTTCACTCTATATATGCACTAGTCTTCTCCTCACCTCTCTCTCATACTCACTTCGCTGCTGCAACAAATAACTCCTAGAACCAACTTTATTTTCTCTCTCTCTCTCTCTCACTAAAACTCACCACCGGCGTGGCCGCCACCCCCATGGAAACCCAACTCCTCCTCTTTACATTGGTGGCCGCCACGTCAGTATACCTCCTTTGGTTCTACCTCCTCGCCCGTAAACTCACCGGCCCAAAAGTCTGGCCTCTCGTCGGAAGTCTTCCTGTACTTTACCTCAACCGGAGACGATTCCACGACTGGATGGCCGGAAACCTCCGCTCAACCGGCGGCACCTACCAAACGTCCACCATTTGCATTCCTTTTCTCGCACGTAGACAAGGGTTTTATACAGTCACCTGCCACCCCAAGAACATTGAGCATGTTCTTAGAACCCGGTTCGACAACTACCCGAAGGGTCCCACATGGCAAACCGCATTCCACGACCTCTTAGGTCAAGGCATTTTCAACAGCGACGGCGAGACGTGGCTGATCCAGCGCAAAACCGCCGCGCTTGAGTTCACGACCCGGACTCTCCGACAAGCCATGGCTCGGTGGGTGAGCCGGACTATTAAAACACGCTTCTGGCGCATTTTGGAGAAAGCTTCTGAAGAAAAAACCCCAGTAGATTTACAGGATCTGCTACTTCGCTTAACCTTCGATAACATCTGCGGACTCACATTCGGTAAAGACCCGGAAACGTTATCACTGGACTTTCCCGAAAACCCGTTTGCAAACGCGTTTGATTCCGCCACGGAGGCTACTCTCCAAAGGTTACTCTACCCGGGTTTTCTATGGCGGTTGAAGAAGATATTCGGGTTCGGAGCCGAATTGAGATTGAAGAAAAGCCTTAAAGTTGTTGAAAATTACATGACTGATGCTCTTGAAACCCGGAAGGAAACTCCGTCGGACGATCTCTTATCTCGATTCATGAAGAAGCGAGACGTCGATGGAAATTCCTTTCCGAATTCCGTTCTCAAACGGATCGCGCTCAACTTCGTCCTCGCCGGCCGTGACACGTCATCCGTCGCTATGAGCTGGTTTTTCTGGCTAGTCATGAACAACAGACGGGTCGAAGAGAAAATAATCAATGAAATCACAGCGGTTTTAACAGAGACCCGTGGTAAAGATCCACGGGCGTGGGTCGAAGACCCGCTTGTTTTCGACGAAGCGGATAAATTGATTTATCTAAAAGCCGCATTGGCGGAGACTTTGAGGTTGTATCCGTCGGTGCCGGAGGATTTCAAGTACGTCATATCCGACGATGTTTTGCCGGACGGGACCCACGTGCCGGCGGGGTCCACGGTGACGTACTCGATTTATTCCGTTGGGAGGATGAAGACTATATGGGGGGAGGACTGTTTGGAGTTTAAACCGGAGCGATGGTTGTCGGAGGAAGGAGACCGGTTCGAACCCCCCAAGGATGGGTACAAGTTTGTGGCGTTTAATGCCGGTCCAAGGACTTGTTTGGGAAAGGACTTGGCTTATTTGCAAATGAAATCGGTGGCTTCGGCTGTGCTTTTGAAGTACCGGTTGTTCCCGGTTCCCGGTCACCGGGTTGAGCAGAAGATGTCTCTCACTCTGTTTATGAAGAATGGTCTTCTTGTGTATTTGCATCCTCGCGAGCTTGTAGCTGCCACGTCGGCATAGGGCGAGGACATATTTGTCTTTTAAAACTTCTTTTTTAACCTATTTCGTCAATTGTGCATGGGAAGCTTGGGAATTTAATTGCTGCGCGAAAGGGCATATTGGTCATTTGATTTGTGTTTACAATTTGAAGTATACAGTTTAAGAAAATCTTTGTATTGTTTGGGTGGTTCAATTTGTGCTCTCTGGTGGTTTATAGAAGGGTATATCGGTCAGTTAAAAAGGTTCTTTTGTGTAACCTAAATTCGGATTGTAATGTCTATGTCCAAATAAGAACAGGGTTGGTCCGCAGAATTTACTCTTTTTGGTCGATGGAGAAAACCTTTTTAGAATATTACATCAAGAGAGTAAAACTATAATGAGAATCTTACAAATTGGTGTGTTGGTATTTATCATGACATGTACAGGTCGTGTCAAAATGTTATTTTTACATATTTATCCTCCCCTCGATGAGATGGCACAGGATTGCAACAAGCCATTGTCGTTCTGTTTCGGAGCTCTCTGCGCGGTGTTTGAAAAAATTCCGCCACTTCTTAAGCATGAGAAGGAAATAAATGAACTCCCCTCTTCTCCCAATCAAATCATCTACTTCTATCAATTTCCCTTGTTTCGACTTCTGGCATGGACGCGAGAAAGTCTGATTTTCTGCATCCTCGTGAGCTATTCTTACGACTTTTAGTCTATTATTTTCTCGCCAGTAGAAAAAAGGTTCCAGATCACTGTTCCAGCCAGATAGAGCCCAACCGAAACCTTGAAGACATCATCCCAAGAACCTGAAATATCAGTGTAAATTAGCCTAGAAAGAGAGATAGCTAGTGTACAGGGGATAAAATATATGGTTGAGAAAAAATGAAGGAGATGGCATCTCAATTTACATCACAAGGGAATCTAACTGCACTATTTCTGTACTCTTTTTTTTCTTTGTTGAGAATCACTATTACTATACATGAATTGGCCACACTCATGTGGTAGCTTAACCAATACATTTACTAAACTGGTGCTTTTTAACAACTATGGTCCTCACCAAGATAACCCAACACCAGGACTACAACTCCAATCAGAATTACACAGGTACACACATGCACTTCATTTAGGTGAAACCCTAACAACAACTCAAATTCAGATTGCCTGATCAGTTGAAACATGCAATAATTACGCATGGCTAATATGCTAATTTTATATAGAAAAAGCTCTTGAAAGACCCACATAAGACTAATTTTCCCACCAAATATACTCTAACATGTAGCATAAGACTAAAGGACCAATGCCATGTCGCATTGCGATACTAAATTTTGACTTAATAGCCCATAGTAATAACTTACACCCATTAGGGGGGCATATGCATCTGTGTAGGCATACCTTAATTTCTTTTAAATTGAGCAAAAAGGAGGCTAGACTGAATCTGCACAGGCCTCCAGATATATCCATAAATGACTTGGTTTTGGCAAGAGATGAACATTACCATAAATTCACGAGCATGATAGACATCATACTCCACTGCATTTCTCCCTTTGAGTTAGAATAAATATGTTTTTCAAAGTCTATCTTTAAAATTCTAAGTGGATATTCCTGCACAAGTATCAACAATTACTTGTTCGGATTCTTTGTACTCAACTACGATAAACAGCAGTATATGCTTTGCTAGACCATTAGCAACACTATCAGCTATACCCTAATCTTGGAAGGCCTGAAGTTTGAGATTGTTTTGCAACAGAGCAGGGGTAAGTCCAAGCACAACCGGCTCAGAGATATGCTCACCTAGGCCTCAGTCATGTTAGGTGAGTTCTGCGGCAGATTGGTTCAGACTGAAAAATGATCAGTCTACAGACCAGAACTAAACTTGAGTATTCAGAAGCGTAACAAATATATGTAATATGTATATCTATTGATTACATTTGACATCATTAAAATGATGAAATAGGAGACATACCATGTTGCAAGATATAACCAGTTGCTGCTGTTCCGAAAACACCTGCCAGCACTCCAGCAGTATTGGATAGACCGAGCAACACCCCCTGCAGAATTAAATAAAATGTCAGAAACCAAAAGTAGTTCATTCCTTATACTGTGCTTGGGCTTTGGATCTTAGATTTGTTGAAGTGATTTGCAGGGTGGAAAGAGATGAAAAACTAGCTTCACGGATCTCTTTTTCTTTTTTTCATCCACAAAACTCTCCTTATATCCACGAGCCAAAACCAGCCTTAAGAGGAAAAGTATTGGGTATTCTTAGCAATTCAGCCTGGACCTTGTTAAGAGTGACAGTATGAAGTTCAAGCAAACCATTTGAAACCCAGAGGACTCGCACAGTATCACTATTCCTAGAAGTAGATTTTATAAGCAGGACATGAAAGAGATCAAAAGAGAAGCAAAGAAGAAATGTAATACCCACCGAATATCGAGGGGCAATATCTTGATGGTTTGAGTACAAACCAGACTGTGAGAACGCATCGGTCCCCTGTTTTTAAGGAGAAACATGAACAAAGAATTGGTTACCAATTTGAAATAATAAAAAATAATAATTTTAGCCAGAAGAATTGAACCATTGATCAGAAACCCGTCTAGATGTGAAGGTAAACAACTTTGCAAAGAATTTGTGTTGGATTTTCTTTTATTTGGACTAAACAATTTTGCACAACAGTCAAGGAGGTTACAGATTAAGATTCTAAATAGTTAATACAATGAAGAAAAAATAAAGATGCAGACTTGCTAACACTAGGGTAGGGACTATTTGCCTCTTGGTACGTTATGACTATGGATTTTGCATAATCATAGCAAAGCCCCTTAAGAAGGAAGGCAAATAACAAAATGAAAATACAAGATTCTGGACTATATGAAGAATCAGAAGCATAAGAAAAACAGCCCATGGATATTGCTTGTGGATTCTCCCTAGAGAGCACTTTTCTGGGTTAGGGAAATCAAAAGAGTTGATCTATTGTGCAGACCATGCTGAAATAATGTTAATTAATCAAGGAATAGTAATTAAGAATTTGCTCTTGTTATCTTCTAAAGGGGAAATTGTAAAACTAGGATCATCTCTAAACACAAGTTATGGCACTGCTCTCGAAAATGACGAAAAGATAATATGATCAATGGATGGGACTTTCAGATTCTGACAACGCAAAGCAAAAGAGATTCTAAAATTCTACTTCATCTCTGTTTTTGTGTAGAGGGATTGCCTGGACAAATGATCTTGTTATGAGAGAAGAGATGAAGTATATGGAAATAGTCTGTGTTTGAGAACTGAGCATCTTGAAACTGTCATACGCTCTTGGCAATCAAAAAGTTGCCTGTAAATTGTGGCGTAAAAGGAAACAGCGTGTTTGAGAACTGAGCATCTTGAAACTGTCATACGCTCTTACAAATCAAAAAGTTGCGGGTAAGTTGTGGCTCCTTAAGCAGACCTAAGGTAAGATCTTTTGAGAAGGAAAAGACAGCAGGTCAAACTACGGCTAATATTATCTTTCTAGTTTTGGAAGTAAAAGCAGACCTGACTGCATGCCATGCACAAGACAGCCATTGCAGGAGAATTAATATGGCTCAACTGAGTTAGAAAAAAGGCAGGCCCAAGAAATCCAATGCTCTGCATGATCTGCAAGGAAAATTAAAGAATATATTTCAGCAATTCCGAGATTACACAACTTCCAAAACTGCAAGAAGTGAAAATGAATCTTACAACACAGAATCATTCAATTTGCATAAGCTATCATAAAATACTAGAAATGAGCTGTACCTTTCGAACGACGGTCACAGACAAACCCTTGGTCACAAGTGTGTCTGCAATCCATCCACCGAAGTTTGCAGAAAATGCCATCGTAAGCCAGGGAAGTACGCATAAGAGCCCAGACTCCGTGAGATTGAACTTCAATACCTATGGAAGAATTTAAAGGAAAATGCTCTTCAGTCAATACCATTTCTCCAAAATTGCTTTTATTTCGACTGTCAAAGCCATGGCGGGCTTGGCAGCATCAGTTTTTATTTTTTATGAAATGTTTAATGTCCACTCTTAACATTGCTACGAACTACAAGGATAAGAGTAGATCATAGTTTTAGCAGTCAATATGATCCAACCAGAAGTCACAAGATAGTAGAAATTAGACAGAAAGACGAACAAATGCATGACAAAAATGCCTTTGTAGTTCGTAGTACCCAAGACCTAGGTCAATTGCCAACACCTCCGAAAGAAAGAAAGATTCTCTCAACACAGCTTGCCTATAATCAGAAGAGCTGAAAACAGTACCAAATAAAGAGAAAAAAAAAGGGACTAGGTTTAGGTGTTCTGGTTCTGTAACTTGTGTCTTGGTTTTCCTTCTGACGTTTACCTTCCTGTTACTTGCAATATTATCCCTTTGGGTTTTATTTGAGGATAGTTTTGATTAGACGCAGGAAAGTAGCGATGTAATATCGATGTTTACAGTGCTCAAGTATGATCAGCAAACATCATTCTCTGAAGAAATTGCTGTTGTAAACTTGCTACATTATTTCAAGGGCTCAACTTAGACAAGCGAATACAATTACAATGCATACAAACATTACCTGGTTATAGTATGTAGGCATCCATGTTAGAAGAATAAATGTCCCCCAATTGTGACAAAAGTGACACACTATTAAGGCCCACACAGGCGATTTTGACAAGATTAATCTCCAAGGTATTGATTTAACAGGCTCCTTCGATACGCTATTCCTGAGAATTAGCTTCTTTTCTTCAGGCCGTAGTTGAGGATCTTCAAGAGGCGAACTGTGTGCCTACAGCAAAACTCGAAAAGTGAAGCACCAGAATACCATTTATGCAGAAAAACAGAACTAAATAAAAAACAATTAATCAGCTACAGAGGAAAAAAGTTACAAAAACTAAAAAGTTACCTTGCTTAGCCACAATGCAACCCAAACGGTGCCTAGAGAACCAAAAGAGTAAAAGACTGATGGCCAGCCATACTCGTGTATCAGAAATGGTGAAAATGCCAGGCCAGTAACAGATCCAAGGTACATTCCACTATATACTAGGGCCAAGGATCTACTCCTCTCTGCTACAGGAACCCACTTTGATAGGAGATTATTCATAGCTGGCATGGCAACACCCTGAAAGAGGAGAAACAGAACATAAGACAATTCAAACCAACATAAGACAGAGAGTTATTTTAAGGTGAACAAGTTAAACCGTCTAAGACATATCTCCAGTTGAAATTACGGATGCAGATATAATTGCAACATTGAGGCATTTTTATTAGCAGATCTCCTCATTTTCAATTTTTTAAATGTTCTTCAGTATTTTCTTTTGTGCAAGATCTACTTTTTTCATGTTCTATTCTAAGGAATAAAGAAGGGAAGAAAATAAACGTAGAAACGAGTCTAGAGAACCAACCTCACCCACTCCCATGAACGCACGAACCACGAGTAAGAATGGCAAACCCAGCTTCGCAGCAACGGGTGTTAGAGCTGTGGCAATAGACCACCACACTACACCAAATGCCAACACCTTCTTTCCACCGACCGTGTCTGCCCAAATACCTCCAGCAATCTGAGCTTATCATCACAAAATTAGAAGACAAAAAAAAAATATACACTAAGTGATGGTCGTGAGTCGTGACATCTGAATGTCTTAACAAAAATACCAGTTATTCTAGAATTCTAAAAAACTGAATGTTTTTTTCCTCTTATATCACTCTAATTACTGTAGATGTAACACCACGAGTGATAACTGAGAAACTTAATATCACTTAAAGATATGCTCAAAGAACCGAAAGCTTGGTAAGATGATTCAAAATGAAATCAGGCAAAGATCTTTCATTACCTGGGTGAGAAGGTAGCCCCAGAAAAATGAAGATTGTATCAAACCAACTGTTGATGAATTCCAGTTGAACTCTTGTGACATCGGAAGTATGGCAATGCTCATGTTTACCTATCAAAAATCATCTGATTAAACAACAGACTAGCATTGTCTCACTGGTGCTGTTAATCACCAGCAAGTACAAAAGTATTGTCTCGTTAGAGACCTTCTCCTCAAATCTATTTTACATTCTAAGGACACTGAAACACGGATGCATGCGGTCCTAAGTCCCATCAATTATATAACCCTTCTGCCGTTCACTTCAATTACTATTTATGTCACAATACTTGGAAAACCGATTAATCTAAGTTCCTATTCGCTCAGCTAAAACAAAAACAAGATTGAGAACGATATTCACATTGATTAGACAACCTAAAATAAAATCAAAATCAAAATGGGTATATAGCTTGATCAGTTCTCACAGTTCACCTCTTATCTCTAAGGAAGCTTCATTAACAAAATAAAAGAGCTATGGCCTCAATTGTTTCTTAGAATGTCTATTCGTTGTGATTCTTATATTGACTATCAGTTATCTTTCTGGATTTAACCATTATTGAGCATATTTGGAACGAAAACTAAACAAATTAATTAAAAAGGACATCAAACAGTAAGCACCATTATGGATGAACACCCCCAATATCAGGTAGTAAAAGCTTACTCTATCCATGTTGCAGAGTAGGAATGCCGAGAAGCAGAGGACTACAATCACCCAACGCTTAGGGAACTCTTCCCACCACGGAACCGCACCATCCAATTCGCCATCAACATCGTCACCCTCCCTATTGAACCCAACGTCGGCGTCCTGGAATTTAACCGTCGGGGGCGCCGAGTCAGCCACGTCGTACTGCTCCGATTTAACTCCCGCACATACTTTTCCAATTCCCCTCCGAACCGGACCTTTAGAAAATGAAACATGATGAACTCCGGCGCGCTGTGGAGAGAGAAAACGAAACCGAAAATTGCAGGAAATTCTTCTCGAAACCGAAATCTCGGGCGGAAAGTTGTACTTTGGTGACAAATGGAAATCGGAGGGGAAAGAGATGAGAAGCGCTCTCGCGTTCATGGCGTTTGGGTGTGCGAGCGCATGAACTGACTAACAGTTCACCACCATGGAATGAAGCAGTGTCTCTCTCTGTGTGTGTGAGAGAGAGAGGGGGGAGAGATTTTTGTTGAAGGTTTTGGCCTTTGGCAAACGATTTTTTGATGAGAGTGGAGCGAAGGTTGATATTTGGGGTGGGGACTGGTTATCCTAATGACGCGTGTCAGTTTCTTGGGGGAGAGGATTAGATAGAGGAGTCCTAGTCGATTTAAGTGGGGCCTCTAAGCAAAAAGACCTTGGATCGAATTTTCACGAGTAACCATGGGCCAGAAAGCCCAGCCCATAGAGAAAAACGATGATGGTCCTTGTCAATTGCAGAGAGAGCCCTTCCAGTTTTCCTTCCGTGACAATTTGGTCCCTTTCTGTTTCATAATTTTGTGGAAGTCAGGACTTTATAACTATAGTTCCTTTTGTGTTGACAAGAGAGATAGGGTACACAGGATCTCCATCTTTAATTTTAGGCCAATGAAAGAGTATCAAGAATTGGAAAACAAATCTAGCATTTACAGCATAATGGGGTAGCTAAACAAAGAAATACCAAATTTGTCGGCCATTTAATCTATTCTATATAGCAATCTATAAGAAAAATATTATCCAATGTGAATTTTCCGAATCTAGTTTTAAATACTGGACTGATTTTTCTCCTCTTTAAAAAGGGATTCTAATTCTAATTCAGAAATAATCCATGTAAACATTTTACAGAAACGTGAAATCAATATAGGCGATAAAATAGTTGGAAGGCATGAAAATAAAGGTATGATTTCCAAAATTTTATCTAAACAAGATATGTCATATTTATAAGATGGAAGGCCTCTCGATATGGTCTTCAACCCATTAGGAGTATCTTCACGAATGAATGTAGGCCATATATTTGAATGTTCACTCAGATTAGCAGGGACTCTGTTAGACCAACACATTGAATAATGCCTTTTGATGAGAGATATGAACAAAAAATTTCGTAAAAACTAGTATTATCTAATTATATTGGCTTTTTTACTTTTAGGGATCCCATAATCATCACAAACTTCCATAAAGTGATTTTTCTTTTATAACTATGAGTAATGCTAGAACACATACCTTAGGGACACAATCGGACACAAATGTGTCTATAACCGTTAGATGCACAAGGTCCCACATGGAACATAATTTAACGATTCCGAACATATCTATGTCTAATTATGTCTCTAACGTATGTGTTCATAGATTTTTTGTATAACTATTGGTGTTAAAAATACATTGCCAAAGAACATATTAGTAATAGTGATATCTCATCATTTTGGGCCCCTTCATTTCAATTAAGAAAAATTGGTTCCATCACCAAGTAAATAACCAATGACATCCAAATGAGATAACCTGTAGTCTGAATATTACTATAATCTTAGAAACATTCAACTGGTTGGTTTTTCTTTGAAACAAAAGGCTAATGAATGTCATTTAAATTCGAAAATGACACTGTCAATGACATTTTAAGATTTCTGTACATAAAATTTCGTTGATATTTCTACATAAAATTTCGTTGAAAGAAGGCTTTCAGGTGAAATACAGAGGATCATTAAACTCCATTAATGCACCAATAATATTCTCGAGTCGTTAGTGGGTATTCTCGAGCATGGCCAAATTGACCCTCTAGAATTCATAATCACCCCAAAATCACGTAGGGTTCATACACTTATTCATTAATTCTGTATAATTTTCTAGTTAACGAGTCCAGGTTGGCTCGGCTTGGCATCCGGTTGCTTGACACTTAGTTATTTCTACCGGTCGTCCATTACTCGGTCACTCTGCAACAGTCTGCTCAATTAAATAGTCCTCAGCTACCAAATGCTTAGCACAGTGTTACCTACGAGCACTGGACCTTCCAAAAGTCGCCTCTCTCATCCAAAGTTCATCCCTCTCAAGGGAACCAATCACGGGACACGCTCGGTGAAATCTAGCAAATAGAGCTTGGAATCTAGGAGATTAGAGCTCTCGTTCATTGACCCGCTTCTCCAGACATGAAAAGTGAAGTGTGATCAGCAACCACAAGCTCACCGACATTAATCCACCCATCCTCCACCCTATGTAAGGGGTTACAAGGCCAATGATCATGTACGTTCTTACAAATACCATTCACAGTCTCTTGCATACACGATCCACATCTTATTATAATTACTAACTTGAAGCTAAAGGTTTCACCCAGCGATATGACATTGGGTATTTGGATTTATTTGCTCCTGTGGCAAATATTATAATCTTGTCCTAGAACTCTGCTTGCTTTGTTGTCGTTGCTATTTGCCTTAATACGGTAGGAGGGTACAGTAATGAAATTCATAAAACATTCATATCTGACACTTGAAGAGATCAATCTTTAGTGTTGGAAGCTACTGCTAAGAACTCCCCTCATCTATAAAGGAGAGGCAATTGAGAGAGAATAGGGCGACAACCCATTTTTGATAAAATATCGATCCTTTCCTGTGCTTGTTTTGAGGCATACCAAATATATGAGTCAAAGTGGGCAACAGAAGGGTCAGAGTATTTTTTGTCAGAAACCACCCTGATTTTAGGATTTATATGCATGAACTGTATATTGTAAGAGTATAAAGGCAACAGTCACATTTCCGGCATGATTAAACATTGTGGAATGTCATTCAGCCATGCATGCTCCAAGAGTATCAAAACAAATTGTCCTAAATATTTCCATGTTTTTATATCAGTAAATGCATGACTACTCTTTACCACAACAGCTTCGCATAATGCATGGAGAGGTAGCCAGTTGGTAGGTCTTGCATGTCTTTGCCTCCCATCCAGTTTCTACCCACAGACAAAAGGGTTCAGAGGGCGTTGGGAAAGTGGAAGAAAAAGACAATAGAAAACTAAGGAAAAGTAAAGAAAATACAAAAGTGAACACTGCAGTCTGCAACTCGACAACACAACTAAATAACACACCCCATGTTTTATACTTGGTCAAGCACCAAAAAAGGTTCTGTTCACACCTTAGGACATACCTAACGCCTCGCCATCCCAAACTAGGTTTTAGCAGATTTCCTTAATCTCTCATCTCTATAAGAAAAATTCTAGGAACACATATGTGTTCGAAATTGTTGATGCACACGGGGTTCATAAATTATTAAGAGCCCCGCGTGCATCTAACGGTACATCCGGAACATCTGTTTTCTTAGCATTATTCTTTCTAAAATACAGAAAAGAGTTTTCCCTTCAATTAACTTACCAAAAGCAACCCTAATTCAGTCTGCATATACTAAAATTGTACTACTTGAACAAGCCTTTCATGGCACAATAAACTTGTTCATTTTGAATTTTAATTCCGTGTATAGTATGTGTTTGATAGAAGAAATTGGAATGCCACCCACTCGCTTGAACCTTCATGCAAAACACTTGACACCGGTATGATGCATTGTCAACACCCCTCCGATACTTAAATCAGAGCTTCTAGTGGAGAAATGATAAGAAATGCTCAAGAAATTAGGATAACAGAGTTTTCGTACCTAGTACTGTAAGGCTAGCTAGCTTAGATTGTATAGAAGATTGAAGCCTTCGTATCATTTGGCATCATGGAGTGCAATTAGGAATGACATCGAAGCTATATAGGAATGACATCGAAGTGGACTCTATGATCCTTATCAATTATTAGATTGAGATGGAGAACCGTTACGGGATATTTGGCCATATTTTGTGGTCTTAGGAATTTAATCAAACAAAGCTAGAATAGTATACAATCAAACAATGTAACCTTAAGGCATGTTATCGAAAAGTTAAGTTCTCTTAGAGTCCATCCTAGCTGAGCAAACACCTGGGCTGAGGAGATAACTGATCATCCTTGCTACACATGCCCGAACTTAACGTACCGTTAGTTCTCATACTCATCAGGGTCAAATGACCAGACCCGAGTTCCTAATCTTTAGAATGTACAAAAACTTTTAGATTAGTTGAAAAAAAGGTGAATAATATTGTCAGACTTCATTTACATGGTTTTAGAAAGAGCAAAACAAGATACACTAACAGAACACAAGCTAGCACTATTTAATTACATTCACCACCCAGGGAAAATTGAACAGAAGCAGCAACCATCTCCATCAAATCCATATCTTTCTTCCCACTTGCAGAACCAGGACCAGTAATGGAATCTAACACCATCGTTTTATCACAGAAATAATCCATGGAAGGTGAAGCCGCCGCGGGTCCGTCCAACAGATAGGAAAGGAAAAGATCAGAAGGCAAATGAGTACTATGATGAAGTTCTTGATCAACCCCATGATCATTAAGTAGTTGATTGCCCAATCCGGGGAGATTCAGAGCAGAAAAAATACTGTTTTGATTATCATTTTGCAGTTTTTTTGCCTCTGTTGGATGTGGGTTTTTCTCATTTTTTGCACCAAAGAAGTTTATCATGAAGTTGAGTTCATCGTCGTATGTTTGGTTTGTTAACTGTGGAGAGTCATCAGTGAGTGATGACTCGGATAGCTCACTAAGAGAAAGTGAATCGTTTTGGACTTCTTCAGTGACGGTGGAGCCGGAGGTAGTGGTGGTGGTGGGGGCAATGCTGGTGGTGAGATTCTTGATGTAGTCTTCGAGAAAAGACGAATTTGACCTCCAGCCATAATATTTCTTGATCTTACTCTTTGAATTCTTCTGCCTTCTTTTGGTGGCATTCCAGTGATTCTTTATTGAATTTTCAGTCCTTCCCGGGATTCGCTTGGCTATTTCTGCCCATTTATTCCCAAGTATTTTATGAGCTTGAATCAACATCTTCTCTTCTTCTTCACTCCATGTATCTTTCTGGTACAACTCAGAAGAAAAGAAAAAAAAAGGAAGAAAATTTAGGAGAAAATGGACATAAAATCCTAAACATGACCTACACTTAAGGAGATAATTAAACATGGTAGGGAAAATCTAACTCTCTTGCTTCATTATCTTCTTATCTATAATATTTCCCGCCTCATTCGTCGAGTCTTTCATCGTGAGGTGAGCTAGGATCCATAATCATTTATTTTTTTCTTAAAATGAGGACCGATCCCGTCGTTTTCCTATCTTTCTTTGAGGAATTCCTTCTAAAATCCAAGAATAAATAACGGTAAGTGATGAATTCATAATTACTGCAGCAAGGAAGCCGCTTTTTTTTCTTTCCCTTTATGGGTTATTAGAAACCCATGATCCAAATACATAGGTGGTTGACAACTTGATCAAGAAAATACACAAACATTAAAACCAAACCGAGCTCGGCCCCACAAGCTCACAAACATTAATACAGAAGAATCAACTCTTAACGGGCCAGGATTTACGTTAGTACATAGTAGAATTGTTTTATGAAAAATTAATCAAGTTGTGTGTAAGTTGGTTCAAACACTCCGAGTTATCAAGAAAAAAGTTGGAATTAAAAAAATTTGCAAAAAAAAAAAAACAGCAAAACCTTAATATCAGGGCGCAAATGATTGTGCCATCGCTCCCGGCATTGCTTTCCGGTCCTACCTGCCATCTGCTCCGCTACTAGAGCCCATTTTCTCACTCCATGTTGCTTCACTGACTTAATCAATTTCCTTCACAACAAGACGAAAAAATATTGAAAATTTGATAGAATTAATCTTCATCATCAGCTCTATTTTTGAGTAAATCAAAGAAAAATAAATCATGCATTAAAAAGGAAAAAGTTTTTTTTTTTTAAAAAAAAAAAAGTAGAAAGTCAGTTTTAGCTCAATCAGCGAAAAAAAAAATTGGAACTGAAATTTGGTATCACCTATCTTCTTCATCTGTCCATTGCCCTTTGATCATAGTTGTAAAAGAACAACCTTTTGCTCTCTTTTCTACCCTTTTCGAGTTTCTCTCTCTTGATTCATCTTCTTCATTCAAATGCATGTTAGCATTCGTCGCATTTCTCTCTGCATCAAAAAGAAGGTTTTCTCCGATGCAATTCTCTGCCAAACTCGGCCGCGGAAGCCAACGAATTGCACCACCACAAGGAGAGGAGGAACCATGGTTAAGGTTTTTGCCCAGCGAGAACCTCTGTATGGCTGTTAATGGAAGACTAGAGGGACACAAAGAAGGGTGGTTTGGTAAATTCCCTTGCCAAAAACCACCACCTTCCATGGAAGAGAGGCTAAAACAAAGAAGAGAAAAAGGACTGTTTCTGTGTGTGTGTTTTCTTTCTACCTACTTGTAAAGACAAGTTCTAAGGACAAAGAGGTAATAGCTGCAAGGGTTTTATAGCCGTTGATCTTAGAGACCATCCAACGGCTGAGAATGTTAGTTGAGTGTAACTCCTCTGCTTCTTCTCAGACAAATGGGAGAAAACAAAAGGGGGAGATATTAGCGGGGGGGTGGTAATTAAACCTGCAGTAATTGATCATTTTAGTAAATAAAAATTACTATTTTTGTGAATATAAATGGAAGGTTTAATTTTTGTTACAACTCATTGGTGAGATTATATGGGCACCCCTAAAATTGATGTTATCGACTTTCTGAACGTGAAATTCCCAATTTACCCCCTGTATTAACTAATTTATCTGCGTAAAAGGGGGGTGTTTATGGGATCAGATGCCATTTAACTAGAAGTGAGGTACCAATTAGGGAGAACCCAAAAAGTCATTGGCCCAAAAAAGTTTATAATTACTACTGGGGAGGGAATTAGGGAGAACTTAAAGTTCTGGAATTTATTGCTTAATGCTTGTGTAAAGGGGAAAAAATCCAATGGTCCCGGACCATCATGCACCGTATCCAACAAAACAGGACACGAATAGGAATGGAGGCAGAAATTTCGGTTAATGAGTCAAAATTTTAACTAAAATTACATAATAAGTTTTCTTCTAATAAGAAATAAATATGAAATCTTACCTACATATTAGTTTAAAATAACATTCAACGATTTTTTCTATTTATGGAAAGATTTATGAAATGATCATTCATTAAGTAAAATATTAAGATCTCTTTCTAATTATAGGTATATAAAGTATTATTCATCAGTTAATTTTTAATAATTAATGAAATATTTATTACAATTTTATATATTACGTGAAATGTTTGAGACAATTTTGATACTTTATGTAAAATGGTTGCCGAGATATCATAATTTTAAATTTTAATAGAATCAAATTCACTAATTTATTTTTAAATCTCTAATAATAATTTAAAAAATTAACAAATCAAGTGGTGTAAAGTGACCGTACTAGACCCGTAGTAGATCCACCATTGGAGAGTTTACGCTACTATGAATTGGATAGCCTAGACAGAAAACTAATTAGATGGGTTGGCTTTAACTTAATTTGGACAGCTTAGGCCCAAAGAGAAAAAAGGAAGTAATTTGGGCCCAAAAAAATGAAATAAGGTTAAGTACATAAAAGCAAGCCCAAACATATTCTTGTCTGTGGGAGTCATTGGTTTTACTTTTTATTTTATATATATATATATATATATATATATATATTACCTTATATTTATTTATTTTTTGTTTTAATTACAATCCTATTCCAGTCTATGAGAGGGGTACTGGGAGGACCAATGTGCGACAACTAAATATATATCACCTAAATCAAAACACGCATGCTCATATTATGGGTGTGTGGTTTATTTCACATCGCTTAACTAAGCTAGTAAAACTTAATAAATTGTCTAGAAGCTATTCTAGCAACTGTTAATTGGTTTTAGGTTAGAACCCTCTACAAAATCTCGTACGGTATCATAGTTATATTTTGGATGGTTTCTTACTTCTATAATCGAGTCTCTATTCATATGTCACTTTCTTCACATTTTTAAGTAATACCTCCGCATGCAACGAACACGAGAAAGGAAGAGATTTTATTTCACATCCAGCTTAACTAATTAGTCACCTAAACTTGATAAAATATATAATTTGGAGATTACTATGTTTATTATCAATTGATTATATGTTGAAACCTTGTGAGAATCTCACAATGTGAATGAACAGAGAACCCTTCTAGAGATCTGCACATCATGAAAGTTATGGCACTGAAACAAGTCGTTAGAAATTTGCAGCCAGAGAGTGGGAGATTTGCCCACAAACGGATGGTGGGATTGGTCCCTCAATGATTAATTAATATTAGGTTAGAGATAATTTTAAAGTTGGCAAAAGCATGAGACGATAAACGTAAGCATCTCTCCACATATTTTTGCAATCAATTATTACCGAATTAGATTTTTGTGCACATTTGAGCACTAGATCGCCACACTAAGCAACACAAGTTGTATAATCTTTTTAATTCTCATTTTATGCTTCCGTTCTCAATTTTGGCTCTCTCATTTTTAATAGCTTAAGATGTTTTCAGTTTTTAAACTCACGCACGAGCATTTTGTAACTAAAATCTTGTTTGAATTAAGAATTCGAAGAGGAAATTTGTTCTAGAATAAAAGTTGACAAAAAGATAACTTTCCAATTAATGGAGAGAAAAACGCTATATTCTTTTCCAATATTCACATATTTCTTTGTAAAGTCTCGAGTCAAACAAAGCCAAAGAGCAAACCATGTCTCCTTTTGCTTGGTGTAATTGTATCTCCTATGATAGACACTCAGGTCACGGACCATAAAAACTGAATAAAATAAAATTCGATTTGAATATCTATGGAAGCTGAATAAATTAATAAATAATAATATTACTGATACTTTATTTTGTATTTTATTTTTTGTTACATAATAAAGTAGCATAATTTCTCCCACTTTCTCTCTTCCTTCTCTTTCTCTCTTAACTGTCATTAATAAATTCTCACGTGACAAAACATAAAACATAAAGTACAAAATGAATAAAGCGTCACTGCTAAATTATCATCCCTACTTTCACGGCCCAAAAGTGAAGAGCCTTGCTCCACGCTTGCCCGTAGATCTCTCTACTTTCGCCCCAAAAGCTGTGCTTTTGAAAAGAATGCAGGTTGGTTGCCACTTGCCTCTCCTACCGTGGACTCCCCCTCCTCCGGCCATGTGTTTCAAAAAATCACCAACTTCTCACCTCCCAAAACAATCTATCTCCACCCAGATTTGAATAATAATCGAACAAATGTCAAGAAGAGCAGGAATTAAAAAAAAAAGATTAATTCAAGACGAGAAAAAGAAAATTCTCTTTTTTAACCTTATTTACCTTTGAAATTGTTACACTTCCATTGGTGATTAAATACATTGTAGGCAATGAAGGTGGGTGAACAAGAATTTGGGGTTAATTATTTTTCTGCCACGTATCACAGTTAAAGGATTGTAATCTTTTGAAATAACATTCCTCCCCAAGATAACCATGTGACTGAAATTACATAGTAACAAACAGACTGGAGATCCTGTGCCCATAATGCATTCTCTTTTCTATTCATTTTCCAGTTATTTTGGGATTTAAGACTTGTTAGTGGTGTTGTCTATAAGGGGAAGCATGTGTCTTCCCCGCCGGTGCTCCACAGGAAGTGAGCATAGTTAGCCGCGTAGTAGGTGTTGCCGGAGTCAGCCGCGATGGCCTCCAAATACGTCTCCTCTGCCGCCCACAGATCCTTCCTCGCTTGCCACAGGAACGATGCGTACTTGTTCAAAGCCTCCGCATCCCGCGGCTCCACCTTAACAGCTCTCTTGAAGTACTCCTCAGCTCTGTTCCCAACCAAACCAAACCGAAACAAATTCAGAACAAAAATATCACAAGAAATTTCAAATTGATAGCTGGAAGGGAATCGTTTGCGTAAAAGAAACTAAAAAACTACACCACGTATTCCCAATCAAGGATTCAACCCTCTCTCAATATGATCTGCTACGTTTTGGAATGGACTCGACCACGTGAAGTGAAATCAGAAGTAACAAACGACGAAATTGACGAAGAAATCGGACTGAAAATCGTACCTATCGTAGTCAAGAGCAACGAGGTAGAGGAACTGGGCGTAATTGGCAAGAAGAAGAGGGTTATTGGGGTCTTGGGCCAATCCCGTTTGATACAAATGCTCTGTTCTGATGTAATCCGCATACTCATCCGCTTCAATCTTCGCTGTCACCGGGGAAACAAACCTCTGCATCGTTTCGTGATCCAATGATTCGTCTCTCAAATCCCCCTTCATTCTCGCTGCTTCTTCCACTAGCGAATCCCATATTCTCAATTCTTCTTCTCCGGTTACTTGTCCCGAAACTGATTCCTCTTCCCTCGTCGGATTCCCATTGGGAAATACAGCGGTATGATAGTTTAATAACGTTGAGTCATTAAACAGCCCGTCACCGCCTGTACCACTCGCAATTGGCCGGAATTTCCCACCACCGCCATTGTTTCCTCCTATCGAGGTCGCTTTCCCGTTAGAAGATGAAGCCGAAGAAGTTTTAATTGCTGTAGAATCTAACTTTTGTTGCTTACGACTGTGATCTTCACATGCAGAAACAGACTCCGTCGAAGCAGGATAAGAATTTGGTGGGACCGTTGCGGCAATCGCGTTATTACTCATCGAATAGACACTGTAATTTGCGAGTAAAATCATCACGTATACCATTAGAGTGGGTGTACGCGAGAAAACTTTTTGAAACAACCATACGAAAGAAGCGTGCATTTCGCTCTGGACACGACCCAATATCCCCTGTAAATCTTCGTACAGCAGTTTCTCCCTCATGTGCAGGGTGAAGCTATGGAGCTCTCGGATTATGAAAACCATGGAGGAAAACGCCTTATTTACAGAGCAATACGCTGAATCCTCTGCTTTTCTGAGCCCTTCTTGCCATTGCTTCTTCCTCTTTATCATACGAAGCGAAACCGGTAACTCAACACTGTTCGCCTTCCACTCTATGCTCGCCGGCCAATCCGGCGGCTCCACCGGATCAAATCGTATATGATTCTCCACAAATTCGACACTCCTACTGAATTCAGAAGAATCAGATGTTTCCGATTCAGAGGTCTTGTTTGCGTTTTCATCATTATTGTCGGACATTTGGAATCTCGAGGCCAATTCTTGGATCTTTTTCGAGAACTCTTCGTCGGAAAACGAATCAAATCCGGCACTTATAGCTCTTCTGACTGTTCGCCGACTGTAATTGGGATGATCACAAGACCGAGACCTGCATAGCTTTGTTCCAAACATAGCCGATCGCAACACTAGAGCTCCATCGCTAACACTGCGTCGTCTGAGAGATGGGGATGAGACTGTGGAAGCTAGGGTTTGGGGTGACGAAAGTGAGTGAGGAAGAGAGGGTTGAGACCATTGCAAATAAGCTGTAGCAACTTTCACTCCCATTTTTCTCACTCGCTGTCTAAGATCAAAAGCAGAGAGGAAACAAAAGGAAATAGAAAAGCTTAAAGAATTCGCCCTTTTGAATCTCAGTCCCTGAAAAGAAACGGGAATCTCGCGACCTTTCGAATCTGACCTAGATAAACAATTCGCCTTCCTACATTCAACTCACTCCACCCTGAAATTAAACAGAAACAGTTATATAATAATCAGCACATGCTGCACATATAAAACTCAATGTGATCCTAAACTTTACAAGGAAAAAGAAAATGTAAGCCTAGGAAAAGAAAAGACGGGAAAATCTGAACTTCGGATTCGTGCAAATTGAAAGCCCTACAACTCGGTTAAAATTGAAGAGCCCATGGCCCTCATGATTCCACGCACTATTTCTCACCATGAAAATCGGATCGGAAATCGCATTTCCAGGAAATTCATGTGGCACGAAAACCGATGTGAAAAGAGATACCGACGCCGAAAGTAGTCGGTTGAGAGTTTGACAATGTGTGCTTACTTCTTTCTTGACGCCTGAGAATGTTCCGACGGAATCCGAGAATATTAACTCCGGCAAACCAGTAGATTTTTTTATGAGTGAAGCTACTGTCGTAGGTCACTTGTAAAAAAACCGAAGGCTTTATATAAGCAGGAACTCTTACCTTCCCCCTGGGAAAAATCTGTCGAAGGAATTTGTCGTATGTGCATTATACATAAATATCTCTGAGTGTATAAATACCGGACGACAGTAGATAGTAGGATTAACCAGGGTTTTGCCAGATGTAATTGGGGTTTATTGGACTGGACCGGGGTCAGTAGCCAATAGGCAAGTGAGTTTCTGCGAAATTGGTTGAGAACAACTCGTGTTTTCTGATGAGTTTAACGCGGACGAGTTCACGGACAGCTGTTCTTTTAGGTATCCAGTGAATACCATGTGGGTTCACCCCCACCGTCATTCTTTTTCATTTTCTGGGGTACCAACATGGGAAACTTGCTACACATCAAGCATGTTGTGCATCAAAATCGTGTCATTTAACTATAAAATTTATTGCCCGAACCAAAGTTAACAATCTTGTTCTGTAGAGATCTCATGACGGTACTGGAGTACCATTTTCGCTACTATTCCGGTCAATACTAACCGCATTATACTGGTCCATATTTTTTATAAAAAAATTCAATTAATAATTTTTAGGTAATTAGAAATGAGGCTAAAATATTATTTTTTTATGTTTGATAAATTATTTTTAAATTATGATATTTTATTTTATTATGTTTGATATGATTTTTAATTAAAAATATTATATATTTGAAAAATGTATATTAATTTTAACGATAAATTTGAAACGACACGTCAGTAGTATCGGTACGTACCGTATAGTAACAAAATCGGTACACTCACCAGTACAAGATTGATAACTTTGGTCCTAGCTACTCTAACGGTATCTTATGTGTCAAAATAACATCGTTTTAGCACATAACACATTCTAATGTGAAGATTCTTAAATTATTTAAAATACCTTTTGCAAGGCTGCAATTTACATTTGCTATTTGTTTTTGTACTTTTTTTTTAATTTGAACATTTTAGAACAAGTGCACGAGCTTAGTCAAAGGAGGGACAATAGCTATTATGGCTAATCCGAGGGGAAAAAACTACCTCCAACAAATTCTATAGGTAGCTCTCTGGAATACCTACAGCAACATAACAGTTACTGCAGAATGTGAGAAAGAAATAAAAGGAACAAAAGCCTTGTTTCTAAAACAAAAGTAAATATATATATATATATATATATATATATATATATAAAATATATATATATATAATATATATATATATAATTTTTTTTTAAGAAGGAATAGATAAAATAGAGAAGATTATGTCTAGCTACACTAAAATTATGCATTGTTGAGTAGAGAAAATAGCTAATGGTGTTGCACTTGATGTCAACTTTTGGTCTTTTTCAGTAGTAAGATCAATTAATATTAGTGTGAATTACATGTAAATTAATTAAAGAAATAAATTTAATGATTTTTTTAAACCCACTCAATAATATTTTTTTAAACTACTGTCTTATACTTTCATATTCATACATACTCTGCTCAACTCTAATGATATATGAGAGTATTTGAATCGGGGCTAAGAGATAGTTGTTTGGTCTTGGTAAATTGGTAGCGATTCTAAAAACTTGCTTGGTCAAATATAGAAGAAAATGAACAAGCTTGCTTGGTACAATACTATTTTATCGTTAGGTTGCATGTAACAAAATAAGAGGGTGTTTGGCCGATATATCTTTGAATTGTCGATTTTGAAATTTTATATTTTGGGTATTTGGAAATTGATTGTGAAATAAATTATCCCAAAACATATTGTTAAAAATAAGCTAAAGACCGAATAATTTAAGAATCATCTTTAGAAGAGATTTTGTGATTTTTATTTCCCGTGCATTCTCCGTTATGAAGGAGTGAAAAGACCATAAATCGTCTAAGGCTCTGTTTGGCCTAACTATTTTTCGAATTATTTTTTTTTATCTCTATTCAATTGTTTTTTATATTTGTTGTTTTAGCTTCAATATTTTGTGAATTATTGTTCTGTCTTAATAAAAAAAATCTAAAAAGTATAAACTTATGTCTAAAAGTTAAAAAAATGTCATTAAAGACGACGAATAAACTCAAAAATTCTTTTTTTATTATCTTTGTCTTTTTTAAATTTTTTTCAAATTTGGTTCATGATTTATAATTTTTCTGAAAGCTCTCGTCGAGATGAACCAATAATCCTCAAAAAATTAATGAAAAAATTACAAATTTTTTTTACATAAAGATGAAAAAAGTAATTCAATAATCCAGTCAGTCGAAACACCACCTTACTGCTCTTATACATACACATACTTCTTCATCAAACAGGGTTAAAAAATGACAATATATATAGTCAAATTTGTATCACTAATCTATTACCATATTTCTATACCAACCATTGCTTCTACGCAAAATTCATTATATATTTTTACAGATTATCATTGTAGTTTGTAATTTACAATTCACAATCTATGATTTGTGATCATAAACTGTAGGTGATTTTCATCACCTCGTGTAAGAACAAAAACGAAATTCCAAAAAACAACAAATATCATGTTGGAGGTGTGGAATCGACGGCCAAAATGAAACTATGAAAGCATCGGAGCTGTAAGCCAACTTGCCTCCTGATTGTTCTATCAACTGAAATGGGTAGCCACTAGCCACTGATGGTGATGGCCCTGATTAGAATTCTACACCCCTCGAAGATCAACGGTCACTATCACTCTAATGTTTTAAGGGTTTGAACAACTCTTTACGCTCTGTCTATATTTCCTTGCATGGATTTTTCATCATTTACGTATTCAAACGACTCGTTTGTTAGCGGTCAAAATTATAAAAGGAATATGATAATTCGTTATAGAGAGGTAAATAATTATAAATAATTTATTTGAGCATCTTCTGAGAAAGGAGATATGATAGACATGAATAAGTGAATAACATTTTCGTAATTAATAACATTTGCGTGAATAGAAATGACTAAGATATGAATAGAAAGAGTCGTGAGATAATTTCATCCTCACAGATAAAATTTGGTGAAATCCAAAGACGCTAACAAATTTCGAATGTGACAATCCAAACTTTTATATTCGGAGCTGTTTGTTAAAAGCAAAGGCTTTGCAAATAGGAAGGGCAAGACTTGTTATTGTCACAGTATTATTCAATGAAACAGTACGGATGTCTTGTTCCATTTGTACCACTTCCAATTATGAGAGCATTAAGGGGACAAGCAAGTCCCACCCAACTATGGTTGTACGAATGCAACTATAACAATAGCAGTTCCGAATGATCACATGCATGTTGCTTTTTGTTGGAAAAATGTTCAAAAATATTTTACAGGTGAATGATAAATTGTCACCACATAATGGCACAAAACCTTTGAGATTTGGGTTGGGCCCAAATTAATTTTTCCTTTATGATTTTGGTTAATCCATATTAGGCTTTGTGGCTTTGGCCCAAAGAAGGAAGGAAAGAGGTGGTTAATCCATATTAGGCTTTGTGGCTTTGGCCCAACGAAGGAAGGAAAGAGGTTTATCCCTAAGGTTGTGTCGATTCGGGTTAAGTGTCTCTATTTCTTTGGCCCAACGAAGGAAGGAAAGAGGTTTATCCCTAAGGTTGTGTCGATTCGGGTTAAGTGTCCCTCCAAATAGAGACACCTCTCTTCAAAGAGACACATTATTTCAAAGAGTCATGTCCCTCCGAAAAGACACCCATACACCTATATAAAGGAGGGTCATCCTCTCATTTAAGACATAGATAAGATAAAACATTGTAGAGGCCATATCATATCATTTGTTTTTCCATTCATTACGAGAGTTCTACATAATTTTGGTTCGCTTGTCGGGTAGATTGAAGTGCGGCTTCTACCCTTCGATAATCGTTGTATCCTGGGAAGCATTCGTCCACGAAATCCGTCGGCACCAGTGTGGGGGGCGATTTTGCTTTAAGGACATAGTATCAAATACTAGCCTCGATTGCCAAATTCCGGAACCCTGAATTTGGTCCCGTAAGTTTCTATTTTTCTCATTTTAATAGAATTTCTGATTGTTATTTTATGTTCAGAAAACTTCTTAATCGGTGTGCGATTCTATAACACTTTTAACTCACAAGGGTTGTGGGTGGACAGTTGCTATGGTGGCCCAAGCTTGATGCTCTCCCTTTCGTAATGTGAAAGGAAGACCTTAGCTCTAAAGTCTTTTTGCTGCCAATGAATCACTGAAAAATATTCCATGTGCTGTGACATAATAGACAACCATATATATCATCAGAAAAGAGACCTACATACAATCATTTGGTATGTGTAGCCTGTTACGTGAAGCTTGTTCCGCGGAGGGGCATCCGGACGAGCCAATCCACGTTTGGATGGTTTTTTCTTAAGAGTTGCTTTTTTGAGTCCGGACAGGACATGTTGCGTCCAAAAAGAGGGCGACGTCATCAATTAGGTTTTGCGCATTTCTTTCGGACTTCTTTATATTTGGTTCATGTGTAGCTATAAATATAAAGCTAGAAAGGGCACTCAATTATTGCAACCCTAATTTTCTCTCATCATTGTAAAACACTCAAACAATTTGTGGCTATACAATTAAGCAGTTTTTTATCTCAGAATCGAGTAAATTTGTGTGTCGTGTTCTTTTAATTGTGAAATTTTTTTCTCGCTCTTGTTTTCGTTGTGTCCTAACATAGACAAGGGTACAAAAGGTGCATGGTGCGGTGCATGTGTTCTTCTTTTTAATTTGGGTTTGTGAATTTTCATTCGATTTAGCTATCACTTCGTTAATTATGACGGGTTTTGACTTAAATATGCATATTACACTAATTGGTAATGAAACTTTACTTTATAAATATGTGTTATGCTCATTGACCGGTATATTGTATATTCTTCTTCATTCAATGCATAATAAAACTGATGTGAACTATATAGGTACATCCAATTGCACCTTTGATCAAACATGTAAAAATTTATGCATCGTTCTTTACAATTGCGTTGTTTTCTCAATTATTCTTCGCGTGATTGTGTGTGCATGGGTTCCACAGCAATTTTTCAGTGATACATATTTTGACAAATTTTACAGAAAAGTTTGAAGATCCAGTGTTAGAAGAGCTGTTAGTAATTACCCGGACTACGATTTTCCTATTTCTTGAATAGAGTTTATATATTTTTAAAGTTGGTTGCTATATATAACGGTAGCCAGTCACTTTTATACTGAAGATTGTGAGTAAATGATCGTGGTACATCGTGTATAATTACACAGAATATTAATACTAATTAGCTAATTAATTAATATAATTGACAGATTAAATCCAATTTACAAAAAAAATTAATAAGCAAATTATTACAAGCAATTTTTAATTTTATGTTCTTAAAATATGGCCTTTATGATATTTTCAAAATATTATTGACAGTGGATATCAAGAGTACAGAAGTGAAATAATAATATCTTCCTCTATGGGCATATGCTTTTTCCTCTCTCCGTCCCAAGTGATTTTTGTGGAGGCCCCGTCTAGACTTTGGTTGTTGGGCCCAGGGAATAACGTAACCAACAAGAAGGAAAACGTTGGGAAAGGATTTCACTCACATGGACTGCCTCCAAGATCGGACAGGGACATGTAGACGCCGATGCCGCGCCAACCTCCTTATCTTCTCATCTATTCTTCGTCCACTCTCTCTCCCTCCTCCACCACCGCCTTCTCTCTCTCTCTCTCTCGGATTTTAATCCTATCCATTCGTAAATAGGATAAGGAATTGGTTTGGTTTTGACGCCGCACAGGATTTCAAGACTTATAACGTAATAACGCTTTTGTCGAGAAATCGTTCTGGTTGAGGAGAAATCTAAACCGAACAGTCGAAGTGAACACATGAAAAGACCCAAGAGGGCATACTCAATCGTCAATTTCTCATATATCATAACGATGTTATGAAATTTGTCTCAATTTTAATTGAGGCTTGCTAGTAAACGATAAATATTTTATTTATAAATTAATAGGCCCTTAAAAATCATATACTGATTTATCAAAAAAAAAAATCCTAACCTGGTGGCCCTAATACTTCTCGACCTACAAGCGGACAGTGGTCACTTTCGGTGACCTTTGTAGTTGTGGCGAGGCGAATCAAGTCCCTACAAACGTACACATCACCAAACCAAGCCTCGCAAAATATAATCTACATTCGAAGTTGAACCATTCAATAGATTATAGCCAAGCCACTTGCTTGAAAATCAATGCTACAATTCTTGAAAGATTTTTTCCAAAAACATTACCAAATTCAAAATCAATGGATGAGATTCACTTGAATTTAAAAACCAACACATTTAAATGAATCTAATCCATCAAATAAGAATTCAGAAATGTTTTCTTGAAAAAGTAATGCTAGGAACACATATTATCCGGACATTTGTGTCCGGAGTTGTTGGATGCACGTGGAACCCTCAATAATTTAAGGACTCTATATGTATCCAACGACTCTAGATACAACCGTGTCCGAATATGTTTGGATAGTATGTGTATACAGACTTTTCCTTTTTGAAAACATTTCGGGAATCAGAGAACTTCCCCTTGCTTGGATGGACCATTGTTGAAAATGAAAGCCTCCATAGGAGTTGCGCGAAAATTCTATTGGATACTTTTACGAGATTCTTAGGAGAAATGATTATGATAAGGTAATGATATTTTTCAAATTTCGCAACTTGTTACATATGTTGCTTTCAAGCGATGACTTTTCGCATTTCATTGTTTTCTCTTGGAAAAAATTGTTTCCTATCCGAAAAACTAATTTTGTTTTTCTTCATGGAATCTCATGAAGTCTTTTGGATAATTTACGTGTGTGGTAGGCCAGATATCCATTACAATAGGATTTTGGTTCATAATCACGTTTGGTCCATCTGTGATGAGTTTGAATTGGGTTAGGTCTAAGGATGGTTCTATCGACATTTGGTTGATAAATTTGACAAGGCCGCCTAGTGTGTCACTGTCAGTGCACGATATGCCAACTCCGACCAAACCTTCTCTCAGTCGGCATTAATCACCATGATATCGACCTCTCAAATTGCTAGTTTCGATCGTGTTGCTAAGGGCTTTTCACTCGGCATGGTAGCGCAAAGACGTACTTTTCATGTTCAGGACAATTGTCTGAGAGGACGTGGGAGAGAAATGGTTACAGGACATGCAAACATGTCCGTCTGGTCGCATGAATGTGAAACATGGGGTAGAGTCACTGCGATTTGCAGCCCACATCACGACATCATTAGCCGATGTTACAGACAATCTGTTACAGGCTCTCTATAAATATTTCAAGGGCACTCGAACCCAGGTACGTGCATTTTTCACTCTACGAAAACTGTCACGACCCGTCTCAAAAAAAAAATATACAAATACAAGGGGTCGCAACCGGCCGATGGGGTTTAATCCATCAAGGCCTCAACTTATAAAACTGGTTTAGGAATTTCCGTAATATCAGAGTGCAATATTTAAAGGAAAGAGCGAAAATATGTTCAAGAAGAAAATACCCCGAAGTGCTAGTGATAAACTAATTATTACATCGCATGGTAGAATCTTAGGCTCGGCCACAGGCGGCTCGACCAAAAATTGAAAGTACAATAACATAGAATCTTAAATGGAAGTACTACACAAGAAAATAATAATAACAGTAAAATTAGACAACTTGACGAAGGTACTAAATCAAGCAGCGTCTTTGTCTCTGAAAGCACCTGTAGTTGTAGTCAACAACAACTCTTAAGCACTAGGCTAGTGTGAATTTCGTTATACAGTGTTTATCGAGTTTCATGCATAATATAATTTTCTCCTTGTACGCAAGCATTGTGAAACAATTTATAGTCTACAAATATGACAAGAAATCAATGGCATTTGCAAAGAAATCATAATTCTTTTTCTAAAGTCAAGTTTCTCAATTATAGGTTTCGAGTGAATATTCCAGTTCTATGAACAGTTTCTATTTCAGGATAATAGCCAATTTATTTGTTCAACGGTTACCGAATATAGGGAGCTACCCTATTACATGTAAGATCGGCATGACATCATTCGGCGGATCTATCGATCGTCGATCCTTCAACCTTATTCCGTTCACCTTGCCATATTTCTTGTCCCCTGGCGGTCGGGGCACCGTACGATAGATTACCATTTATATTCCAGAACAATAGTCAATTTATCCGTTCAACGGTCACCGAATATAGGGAGCTACCCTATCAGATATAAAATCGGCATGACGTCGTCTAGCGGATCTATCGGTCGTCGATCCTTCAACCTTATTCTAGTCACCTAGCCACATTTCTCATACCCTGGCGGTCGGGACACCGTATGAAGATTTAATCGATAATTCTCCTTAAAGGTTTATTTTCAATAATTACAAGTGTCATGGAAATATTATTTGCCAACCACATTTCTGAATAATATGTCAAGTTTATCAACTTCTTAATTAAGCCAATTTCCATAATTCGTGCGATTTCCATAATTTCGATAAATATCTCAATATTTCCTTACTTGATTTCAATACAAATAACATGGATATTAAAGACATAAATTTTCGCCAAAAAAATTGATAAATATGTATTTTTTTCCCTAAAATCGGTAAACAAGGCATAACAAAACTCACCTCGATAGTCGTACTTTCGAAAGTTCTCGTACCATCCCACGTGTCACCGACCCCGGGATCTAGCATAAGTCATAATTTAAGTTACATAAAAATAATTGAATATTCCGACGGTTTGTTTGATTTGTGTCAAAGCGGTGATCGATGTGTCCAAGGGTCACGTGGTCCAATTTTCTCCAAATGTTCGGCTAAGGTACTGTTTTTTTTAAGGTTCAAGTGACGAGTCTCGGTCAACCATTAAGTCTCGGATTGGGCCTAAAAATGGTTTGGTTCAAATGAACATTTTCGGTAAGAATAATGTTTTTCGTTCGAAACTCAAGTAATGCTCGTGCGGGTTTTAACCCGAACTAAGTCTACTAAGTTTGTGTCAAAACTAAGCCGAAACCATCCCGAGTCAGCTCTGCCCGAACTGCCCAAAAAGGGGCTGCCCAAAACTGTCCAAAACTGGGCAGTGTATTAATCTGCCCAGAAATTGCACTCAAACAGCTGGTGTGTTCGACAGCTTGTTACTCCCATTCCCGAGCCCTCCGAGCCTTGGGTCCAACATGCATGCGTGCTAAAATGTGTCATCTACGACTCCTAATAAGTATTTTTCGTAGAAAAGTTATAGAATAAAAACTCCGAGTGATTTAGCAAGGTATGTTACTGGTAAAATCTGACAGTGTACATTTGTCGTTCGAACGGCCAAAACTTCGTATTTTTTCAACGTAACCACCTCGGGTTTGAACATGTACGAGTAGTATGGTGTCTTAGCTACAATTTTATCAAAAATCTTGACTCAAAACGAAACAAGAAAAACGAAATGTACTGCCCAAAACTGGGCAGTGTAATCTGCCCAGAAATTGCACCCAACAGCTGCTGTGTTCGACAGCCCGTTACTCCCATTCCCGAGCCCTCCGAGCCTCGGGTCCAACATGCATGCGTGCTAAAATGTGTCAACTACGACCCCTAATAAGTATTTTTCGTAGAAAAGTTGTAAAATAAGAACCCCGAGTGATTTAGCAAGGTATGTTACCGGTAAAATCTGACAGTGTGCATTTTGTCGTTCGAACGGCCAAAATTTCGTATTTTTTCAACGTAACCACCTCGGGTTTGAACATGTACGAGTAGTATAGTGTCTTAGCTACAACTTTTATAAAAAATCTTGACTCAAAACGAAACAAGATAAAAACGAAATGTATTCGAAAAATAATGTGTATAAAGAGAACGAATATAAGTTTATACCTTCAGTTACGTTTTGCTTCGGATTCGAGTGTCCCGAGCACGTCCCGAGACTGACCCGAGTCTGACCCGAGCCTCCTCTAACTCTCTCTTGCTAGTATGGTCTCTCCTCTCACTCACTCACTCATTCTCTCTAAAAATGCTAGACTCCAAGTGTAAGTGCCCAAGTACATGTGGTATGTATATTTATACTAAATCTTGTGTGCATATGAAAAGTGTGTGTGTGTGTATGGGTCTGCCGTGTAAAGTCAGGGGAAAAGGAAGGGATTGCTTCCTAGCCTCACCATTGCATGCATCATCATAGGTTAGTCCAATTTTGCATGTATTTGCATTGGTACACCACATGCAAAAAAAATCATGATGATAGAGTATGAAATAAGTAATCTCTAGGGGAAAAATATATGTATGCTAGTTATTTCTAATCGTGTGAAAAAAAAGTGGGACCCCTGGTCTTGCCTTGATTGCTCGTTACAAAACTGTTCAATTCTGATCGCAACGAATTTCGTAAATACCGACGTGTGTGTGTGTATATATATATATATATATATATATATATATATATATCAGTGCGACCAGAAAAATGATGCGAATTCAATAATCTCGAGTGTTGGGTCATAGTTCTCGCCTCCCTCGTCAGTTAAATTAACAACGTCATTACCTACTGATATTTTGTAAAAAAAAATTTAAATTTAGACAAAAGAATTATTTTATTTTATCTCTTTTTTTTAAACTCCATAAAATAATAATTATAAACTTACAAATTTTAAATTTCCAAAATAATTTAATTGATTAAAAGATCGGGATTTCACAAAAACTCTTAAGTTGGTTTGCTCTTCTCTTCACTGTAAAATTATCTTGAGTCTAGGAGTGCTCGTTGACATTCAGACAGTCCATTACAGGCTCTCGATAAATATTTTAATGGCACTCAAACCTCAGGTACGTACATTTTCACTCTACAAAAGCTCTTAAGTTGTTTTGCTCTCCTCCTCACGGAAAAATTAACTTGAGCATTGGAATGCCTGTCGAATAACCAATCTCGATAAGCACCAACCTAGTGTTTGAATATTTTGCAGCTTAATGAAAGGTGATCAAAATTCAATCGAGAAGTTCGAGAGTGATTCCAAACTCCAAAATGTGTAGGCTAGAACAAGTTTGGTTTTTCGTACAAATTTAGGGGTGACTGTGTTTTGGGTATTTTTTTGGCATACATTGGTACTTTTTTTATAATTTGTGGGCAAAATCACGTAAATTAGGAACAAAATCAAAATTTGAAATTTGGGGGCCCGAATTTTTTTTTTTGAAAACAAAGGTGGCCGAAATATAATTTTTTCATAATCAAAATTTATACCTATGTCCTTTTTTTTTTTTTTTTTTAGATCGGCCCGTGCCCCCGTATTCTCCATTTAATTTATCTCCTGCGTAAATAGCTGCCCGAAAACAGATGTTGGGAATCTGAAGTGAGTGCCACATCACCATCCATCTAGACATTACAAAATGAATATGGAGTTTAGTGTGGCACTAGAACTGCGAGGGGGTTTTCTGTTATGTCTGAAATGTCAAAGTTTATTTTTCAAAACCAATACTATAAATTACAATCAGCTCCTTTAATTCTATAAAAATATCAAAGACTAATGAAGTTTTTCAAAGGAGTTTTTATTTTATAGCTCCTTTTCTTAATGAAATTTAAGTTTTCATCCCATTAGTTTAATTTTATTATCATTTGGTCTTCATTTTCAAATAAATCCAATTATACCATTGGTTCATTTCAAACGTAAATCGTTACCCTTCCATATTCGTCTTCAACTGATTTTCTTTTTCGCGAGTACGAGAGATTTAGGTCAAGAAATGTGGAAGTTAGCCACTAAAATTGTAGATGGCAGTTTTTAATATGATAAATTTGTTGATCATGGTAGTATCTGAATAAGGTAAATTTGCTGATTATAGTTTGTGATGTGATAAATTTGATGATGGTAGTATCTAGATATGGTGTATTTGCTTATGATAGTATTCGGATATGATTAAATTTCTGATGTTAGTATTTGATACGGTAAAGTTATGCTTGAATTTTTTATCTATAACCCTATTTGCCTAAAATTTTCATATAATATCTAAATTTGTCATCATCATGTACGATACATTTTTTTCATCTACGTCATTTATGGTACAAATCATTCAAGTGTTCACCATTTATCATTTCAATTGCATGTAAGAACACATGAATCAAATATCAAACAAAAAAAATATTGATATACTCCTCGCGTAACAAGAACTATATTAGAAAAAATCTTTCTAACAATATGTTAAAAATTCAAAAGGTGTGAATAAAATAGGACATCAAAGAGTTTCTCGGCAACTGAAAGGTCTCGACCGTTATACACCTCAAAAGTCACCACAATGCCTTATTCATGTCTACTATTGAAGATTATCATCCAAGGATCTTAGGAGTTGTAGGTTTCCAAAGGTCCCTCCATATCTATTTATGTGGCTTTTTCATGTTTTTTGGAGGAGTGAAAAATTCTGTCTATATTTTTCTATCTTTGAGTTATGATTTTTGTAAGAAGGGAGACAAACGCAACAAAGTTCATCAAATAGTCGAAAGATCAGTATTTCTCCGATTGAAAAGCCGTTTTATCTTGGAACATGACACCGAATAAATCTTTAATATTCACAGTGAAGCAACGATTTTGTCTTAAGGAGGCGGTATAAAATACATAATTCAGTTTGGTTTGTTTTCTGATTAAATTTTTATTTCTGTTCATTATTTTTCATGTGATGTTTTTTTGATTTTATTGATTAATAAAATAGATATACGTTTTCTAGAATTCGTGTGTATTTACGAATATGTCGCACTCCTTATTTTCTACACAATAAACGTAGTTGCGAAATCTTTGAACCAATAGTGCAAGAGTCTGAGATGAATTTGAGATGAAATGCAACGAAGATTCATATATTGCCAATTTTCTCCCCGCTTTCGAGTTTCTGTTTCAAAAAAAACCCCAAAAGAGTGACCAAGCCGAGTGAACGCAACGAGTTCAAAGTCATACCACCCATGGGCGGGAAACACACGTGATACGGTTACATCTTTCCCGCTAAAATAACTGTGTCGCGGCTGCCTGCATCTAGTCTAGTTATAGCAGTGGTTCACTCTTAAAGATTCCATTACGCACAATCTCGCACAGTTTCCGTAGATCCTTGATTCTTAATCGCTCGCCTCTTCAATCCCCAAGCTGCCCTAGCATGCCGAGCATCGCCAGAAATGGATCGCCTCCGTTCGCCGCCGGCGATAAACTCAAGCATATTGAAGCCGTCAAGGTTGAGAAATCTGAAGAGCTAAGATCCGGTGGCGACTCTACTCCTCGAAAACGAGTATTGAGATCCAATTCGGCGGCTGAAGACGGTCTGATCGCTTCGTCGCCGTCTCCGAAGCCTTGCTCTCCGACAAAGTGGAAATCTCCTCGTCGATGCACCGATGGTAGCCCCAATAGCCCTGGAAATGTGAGTGATGTACCTCGACTTCATTACATACTTCAAGAGTTACGCTAGTTTGCATAAATGTTGATTTTAAATTAAGAGATTTGAAATTATTGAATAAGCGTAGCTCTGATTTAGATTCGACAGTTTCTATGAGGATCTTTTTGAGACGTTGAGGCTTTATTATGATGGATATGGATTGCTAATTATTTGCTAGGAGTGATTCAGAATTGTTCCACTTTAACTTCACAATCCACGCCTATCCAAACCGAGCCGTATTATTTTCACCAATTATCCTTTGGCGTCACCTGTAATGGAGACAAGTTCTGAGTAGTTGACTTACTTTTGCAGCTAATCGGGAAAGAATCTGGAGATAAGCTTCGCAAATCCTGCGAGTTGCTGGTGAGAAAACTGTCTGATGCTTTTCCTGTAAAACCGAAATGGAATCCAAGAGGCAAGTTTGATCTCAATTTTTATCTGTAGTATACATAGCTATTAAAGGACTTTTTTCCCGCTTATGCTTTATGTATTCTTTTGCTCACTTGATCTGTCCTAAGTTGGTTTAGTTCTATCATCTGTGAGTTAATGCCTATAAGTCGACATGTGTATTAAAATGTTGCGAATATGTGGATCCCTAAGTGGCTTGGACAGAATCTAGGGATAAGAATGTAGGAAATAAAGAACAAACATACAAAACCCCCATATTTGCGTGGTTCCCTCACTGTAGATTACGTTCACAGTCTGGGGTTTTCTGCTATAACGAAGAAACAATAGAAGAGTTGCCTACAGTTTATATAGTCAGGGTCAAAAGTTTTTGAATCTGTAAAACACCAAAAGTATCTCAGTTGAATAGAACAATTCAGGCTCCCAGTCCACTAAATATAATTTACACAAAAATTGTTGTAAATTAAATATTAGATTTGAATTTATGCAACAGATGTGGATCAGCTGAGTGCGGTAAAGGAGACATTGCATGTGTCTATGGCACCATATACACTTGTGTGCAGGGAAGATGAGCAGAAAAGGGTTTTGCAGTTCTGCAAACGTTGCATCGAACAGGAAAAGGCTGGGAGCTTGTATGTGTCTGGATGTCCAGGAACTGGAAAATCACTGTCAATGGAAAGAGTTAAAGAGTCTCTGATTGAATGGGCAAAGGAGGTAAGGTGGTTGACATTAACTGAAGTTCTCCAAATTGGGATTTGTTCACTGATTAAGTTTGTCAAATAGTTTCAAGCAATGAAATTAGATTTCCTTGCCATGGCACATGTTAATCGACGCATGTTTTATCTCATTGTCAAATTTAATTTTCCTGCTGAGCCAAAAGTACCCTTCAGCTCATCTTTGTGCATGTCGTTTGAATGGAACCTAAGAAGTAACATTATGTCATAATTGACCCTTTAGGGATATCGACCTATAACATCATGTGCGTATAGCTTGATTGCAAAGTCGACACATTCAACCATGCAAATTTCTTACTAAATCTGTAATTGTCAACTTTGTTAACACTGTTACTAATTGGATTGCAATTCTTCATACAGGCCGGCTTTCAGCTGCCAGAGGTATTAGCTGTAAATTGCACTTCTCTTACCAACACATCTGAAATTTTCACCAAGGTACTGACACGGGAGTGTTCCTTCTCATACCAACACTACAACTTTATATATGCTTACACTGCATTAGTTTTGGCAGATACTCGGAGAAAACCAACCCCGAAAGAAATCTAGTTCACCTTTACAGAATCTCCAGAACCTGTATTCTCAAAAGCAGCAATCAACTGGCACTAAGATGATGTAAGGAACACATCCTCACTCTTGTGCTGTTCATACTGTCATGGATTCCTTGAACACCTATATATGACCAGGCCCAATAGCCCACTAGTCCCGTGATATAGCTACTGCTGCACTTGTCGAATTCGATATGACAAGCACAAGATCTCTCTATTTATATTTAAAATACAACTCTTTAGCGTTTCAGAGTATCCAAATGTATGGTTGTGCTAAAGTAGATTTCTTTGTTTTGCAGGTTGATTATTGCTGATGAGTTGGACTATTTAATAACTAAAGACCGGGCTGTACTTCATGATCTTTTTATGCTTACAACTTTTCCATTCTCTAGATGTATATTGATAGGTATATAAATGGAGGATACTTACTTCATACGTTTTGATACTAGTATGTGATGTCTGTTCGCAGTTTTGATTTCAGAGTAGATACGTGTTACCTGCATTATGTAAAGGTCTCATCCCCCATTCGATTTTACAGGAATAGCTAACGCCATAGACCTAGCAGATCGGTTTCTTCCAAGGCTGCAGTCACTGAATTGTAAGTTTCTTACTACTTGCTTTAATCAGTTAACTTTACTCGCTATCCTTTTGATGTGATCAGGTAGGTGATAGGGATCATCTTCGCAGGCCATTTTTAGATGCTGAGCCTTGTCCCAGAATGGATTATAGTCCTTATATCATGTTCAATATGGCTATTCCGCCAATGTGTTCTTGAATTGTTATCCAACCAGTTTGATTGGTTTGATAGATAACATGGTTGGACTGTCAAAATTGAACGTGCTGTAGTCTTGCATGGTCATGGTCCTTACTGTGTGGTTCTACCGCTTTATATGTGCTAGGTAAGCCTTTGGTGGTAACTTTCCGGGCCTACTCCAAATATCAGATCATGATGATTCTTCAGCAGAGGTTAATGGTAATTCTCATTCTCCTTTTTGGCAATTATTGCATCTACAGGAAAACTAGTGGTCCTCTTTTGTCTACCATTTATTTTGTTTGTTTGGAGTGGCACACTCATAAAAGAGACCAGTTTCTGTTTACGAAAAGGGAAGTCACTTTGGAAGTGACTGTTCTCAGTAGGTTTGTGTCACATCTGAATTATTACCTATGTTTGGAATTGTTACAAAAATGTCACGAGTGAAGTTGGCTAGAGTCTTGTTGCTTTTTCATGCAAACAAAACAAAACAGAACAAAAGGGGGGTAACCGTGTAGGCATGAGTTTGAGGTTGTGAGAAATTATATGATTTACAGTTGTAAGTACCAGTTCCTAGACGAACAATTTGCAGCGTAATTGTCTTCAACATTTTTCGTAGGAACTCAGTTTCTGTATCACAAGTTTTATCCGTCTACTGCTAAAACATCTTTGTACTGTTAACAGTTGAGGTACCTTGACGTTCAAGGAAACCTTTAGAAGTATCAGTGAAATCTTCAAATTATATAACATAGTTCATTCATTTCGTCATTTTTTTGTTATTGACTCAATGATACATGCCATTGTCATTTAACAGGCACTTCCTTACACAGTCTTTCAACCACAAGCTTTGGAACTCTGTGCCAGAGTGAGTTACCACAACTGGCCTCATGTTGTTCTGATAAATCATGTCCGCTTCTCTTAATTGCCTTCAGGTTGATAGTGGATCCTTATATGTAAATTACTTGAACAGAAATAAAACTATATAAGCCCAGGAGCAATTATGTTGCTCTCTCCATGATGTAGCCTCACTTTTCTGTGGTTCACGTTATAAATGGAACATTGGCACCATATGCCCTACGTGAAAAATCAAAGTTCTCTCATGAATGCATATACCGATAGCATTTTGAAACTTGCAGAAAGTTGCAGCTGCGTCTGGAGATATGAGGAAAGCCTTGTGCATCTGCAGGTTGGTCACTGATTGAAATAGTTTCAGCCCGTAGTTGTAGCCTATGTTCAATTTTTTTCCAAGAGGATCAAACTTTGAATGGTAGAAACTGTGCTTAGAAGTAATGAGTGAAAATCATGGCAATATGATTAAAATAGTTGGAAAATAGGTAAGTTCTATCTATAAGTAGAAAAGAGAGTTGGACGTAAAGAGTTCAAAACATACAAATTACAGCAACTATTGAAGCAACTGCCTCATAAGCTTATGCACTACTAGCTGCTTAGGAACAAAATGTAAATATGGATGTAGTTCAAAATATGCTTATGTGTAGCTTAAAAAATGTTTTGGCAGATTGGAAACTGCAGTGTTCTTACTTCACCTCCGTAATTCTGTTTCAGGAGTGCAATTGAGATGCTAGAAGCAGAGCTGAGGGAGTCGGTGTGCAATTTGGATTTGTCATCAGCAGATAATGGGTTCCTTGATCATTGTACGACTCCGGCTGGTGATATAATAAAGCAAAATACTGATATTGTAAGTGATTTCTCTTCACATTAATTTCATCCATTTCAAGGAGAACAAGTTAATAAGGATGAAACAGAAAATGAGTGCGTCCATAACTGTCTATCTCGCTGTACAAAGTTTATAAGCATTCAGCCGTTCTTCTGTCCAAGCTAAAAGCAAATCATATTCAGATAATGCTTGTAAGTTTATGATTGAGTGTTGCAAGTCTCGTAGAGTGGAACAATCCGCAGGTAAACCTTTTACTTGACCGCTTGTGCTTTTGCAACTCATGATATCAAAGCATAACCAATACATGAAGTATAATTTCAAGTTATCACCTGCCATCAAATATTTACCCTACTCAGTATGCAATAATTATCTGAACTTTGTAGTTGATTGGTTTTTATTTAGCAGATGATAAGTTGTCTATCTATACGTGCTTCACTCATGAATAACAAAAATTCGTGGAAAATCTGTTCATGTTTATAGAAAATCGATGAAAGACTTTAGATAATTAGAATTGACAATTCTCTCTTGTGAATTATTGCATTTCCGAGGTTCTCTTTTGCCATGTTTAATTGGTCAATGCCTTCTCAATATTTCACTGGTCTTACATCAAAGTTTTTTTTTTTCTGCTTGCTCTCCCTTTCTCTGAATGTTGTCTAGTACATGAAAATACTTACCTGTCCTTATTTTGTTGCGCCCCCTCCTCAAACTCATTTACCATATTTGTTACTAGTATATCTTTTGGAAATTTGTTACAGGTGAGGGTTGACCATATGGCTATCGCTTTGTCAAAGACCTATAGATCACCCATACTTGACACCATACAAGCTCTTCCACAACATCAACAGGTAAGTTTGTTCTCATAGCATGATAGTACGTGAGCAAAATTATTTTAATGACTGTGTTGCATTTTGATAGGTCTACACATGAAAATTGATAGTTGGAACATATGATCCATGCTTCAGTCTGATAAGATAGTTAAGATAAGATGTAGCATCATTTCAACCCAGTTACTATATTATTATTGTGCCCTGTCACTGTTTATGAACTTGAATCTGCAACTCAAAAGGATAGTTGAGGTGGTTACAGAAAAACAGCACAAAATAAGTGTGAGACCCCGATCCAAAATAAAGAAAAAAAAAGGGAAAGTAAAAATAAAAATAATAATAGTAATAATAATAATTGATAAATTTGAAAATTCGGTCGAATTAATTCCGATGATATTTTAGAACGTGTTTTAATTCCGGAATTTGATTGGGCGTAGTTAAAATAACGGGTGATTTTAAAATAAGAGGATTATATGCTTTTGTAGAATTGGTGTGAGTTCATACACCAGATATTTTTCCAATCCAAAGGGGGCTGGATATTTTAACGTGGATAGAGACTAGCTTAAGCTTAGTCATCAGTTGTGTTGTTTGGTTAGTTGACAGAGAGAAGCTTAAGCCACCACCACCTTGCCTCTTCAAAGTATATACAAGTCATAAGCACCTTTCACAATACAGCTTCAGCCGTGAGAAATAGAGAGAGAGAGAGAGAGAGAGAAGAGGACAAGGAGAAAAAGAGAAAAGGAAGCACAAGAAAGGAGTCATGCGTGAGATTAGTAAGAGAGAGAGAGAAGAAGAAGAAGAAGGAGAAGAAGAAGAAGAAGAAGAAGCCATTGAAGAAGCACCTCAGTTTTGGGTATATTTCCTTACTTCTCTTAGATTAATGGTTTATATAGTAATATAAATATGGAATAACTAGTCTAGACTTTAGATAGTGATCATAAGAGTGTATAATGGAAAGCAGAGGTGTTAGTTGAGGTATTAGAGAGAAGCCATGGCTGAATTTGGGGTTCTGCCACTTCAGATTAATTTGTGCACTTTTGGACCAGTGCCTTTTATTACCGGTAGTTCGGGGCTTATTACCGGTAGTTTGAGGCACTGACTTTTCTTCAGGTGGATCTTTGCCTTCTATTACCAGTAGTTTGGGGCAGTCATTACCGGTAGTTCGGGGCTTATTACCGGTAGTTTGAGGCACTGACTTTTCTTCAGGTGGATCTTTGCCTTCTATTACCAGTAGTTCGGGGCTTATTACCAGTAGTTTGGGGCACTGACTTTTCTTCAGGTGGATCTTTGCCTTCTATTACCAGTAGTTTGGGGCACTGACTTTTCTTCAGGTGGATCTTTGCCTTCTATTACCAGTAGTTTGGGGCTTATTACTGGTAGTTTGGGTATTCATTACCGGTAGTCTAGCACTTATTACCGATAAATATTAGGATTTTATTAATGTCATTGACCATTAAACATCGATATTAAATAAAGTATCATTGATTTATTGTAGGAGATTGGCAAAATAGTTAATTACTCAGACAAGACAGAAGGTGAGTTCAAATATGACTTGTTACGCGTATAATTTTAAAAGCATGAAAGCATGAGATATTTCAATGTTATATGTTATTAAAGCATGAAAATGCCATGCTAGATCATATTGAATTGTTCATACTTAGACCATGCGTTAATTAAGAAAACATTGATTAATGCGTTGAAAAGTGGTTCAAACGGTACCCCGACCGCTAGGGGATTAGAATATAGCGAGAGGTGTGAAACAAGGTTGGTAACCACGGCCAATGTGGTTTATGGATGACGTCATTCCACGTATGCGATGATGTATAAGGGGGTAGCTCCCACCTACGAATTATTGGCAGCCGTTGAATTGAACGTAAATGAGACAATCTTGAATATTTGTCCTCGGCTTTGACCATGGACCATAACGTGTTTTTCCGTTTATTAAGATAATCTTGAATGATTTTTCCCGGGCTTTGACCTTTGGACTATGCCATGAATTTCGTTTAAAACGATCATTTGGTTGCATGCATAAATGGTTAACATGGCAAACACGTAAGACTTCATATTTGAATTCACTCTAGCTTTATGCTTAAGAATGTTGTAATACAACATTACAGGTGATGATAGATGACAAGAAGGCCGTTATGTCACGCCTAGCTGCCTATACATAGAAGGTGTTGAGTTGATTACATTTGAGCCGGTTCTGATGACCGTAGTAGTAAGTTAATGAGTAAAGTAGTTAGGTATTATTTGTGCTTATAACTGTCTGCACGCACAACTCTGGTTTATTTTGTTTATGCAACCGTACTCTGATAACCTTTAACTTTTATGTAGATTTGATTGATGAAAATCCTCAAACTCATTGTGTTAGAGGCCTTAGTGAGTTGGACTCACTGGCCGGTCACTAATCCTTCCTATATAGGGATGGGTCGTGACAGAAGTGGTATCAGAGCTGAGTTTTTGGATTTGTTTTTAAATATAAAACCTAGAGTTGTAGAGTACATACACGATGCTTGTACACTACCTGTTGTGTTTTAAGTGTAGATGTGTGTGGTGAAGTATGGGATTTTGTCGTTTGAGGCTATAGTTTGGGCTTGTGAAGTTCAGTAAATTTGAGGTTTTAAAGGACTGATTATGCAAAGAATGAAAGGTAGTTTTGGGTTGAGGGAGTTTGGAGATTATATTGAAAGATTTGGGTCACGTCAACTATTATTGGATTTCATAATTGTAATTCAAGGTAGAAATAACAACGGAATGTCGACTTGGGAAATATTTTGATGAATGAGGGTTATTGACGATGTACGTTGATTGGAAGCTTGTATACAAGTTTGTACATTAATGTATTATCAAATTGTAGAGTGTGTTATTCGATCAATTGGGATGCGTTGGTAAGGGTATCCGTTCTTTATAGTAGAAATTTAGATTGATATAGGAATCTTTGAGATTTACGGTACATGTTATGACTTTGAAGTTGAAAGGATGGAGGCTGTATTTAATGCGGTATTTAGAGATATTGGAACACTTGAGGATGTGGTACTCAGGGTAATGAAAGACTTGGGAAAACTTTGAGTGAGAGACATGAGTAAATAGAAGTTGAGCATATGATTAGGCTGTGAAGAACTTGATATGGTGAATTGGGGTGGAATTGGTTGATTACTTGGGTATTTAACTGGGTTGAATGAGCAATGTTTGATGGTATTGGATAATTGGGTTTTGTTCTTAGTAAGCCATTGGGAAATAGGAGCCATTGGAGCTTAGTATGTAGATTTAACTTGGGAGTATAGTGATTGGGGTCAACTTTGAGGTGTCAAACTTGGGTGAGTTCTGATAGATTTGGGTTTATAATTTAGAGATAAAGTTGAGGTGGAAATTACATGATATGGTCACTAGAGAGATAATAATATGATGTCAATAGAATATGAAGTATTAGTTTGCAGCCCATGAGTGGGATATAGATACGTAATTAGGTGTAAGACTGTGGATAATATGAGAATTATGATATGATTTGCCGTGATTGGATTGCAAACTTAATACATGGGATTATTGAGGTGTATTGAATTGTGATACTAGATTGGATTGTTATCCAATATCGAAGCTATTAAGGAACTGAATTGAGAGGTGGGTTTAGATGTGCTCTCATATGACGTACATGTGATTGAGGCCAATAACTTCTATAGAAAAGTTGTTGATTATATTGAAGGAAGTAATGTCATCCTTATAATGAGAGCTAAATACAGTTGATGTATTGATAGATTGTTGAAGTTGAAAGACATTATCTCGAGACTACACCGAAGACACGGCATTAAGTAGGCTTATCAGATCCGAATCATGTACTAGAACAACCACCGATTGAATTGGAAAAGAATCTACAATATGAAGAACGACTGGTGCGAATTCTGGACACCCGTGTCAAACAGTTGAGAAATAAGGACATCCCATTAGTTAAAGTCTGGTGGGAAAATCAGACGACTGAAGAAGCCACATGGGAAAAGGAGACAGATATGCGTCTGAAGTATCCGGAGTTATTCGAGTAAAGTACGATCTGTGTAGAATTATTGTTTTTGTTAGTATTGATCTTCTTACTAGTTAATTATTCAGAATAACGACACCTAAGTTTGGCGGTCCAAACTTCTTAAGGTGGGGAGGATGTGAGACCCCGATCCAAAATAAAGAAAAAAAAAGGGAAAGTAAAAATAAAAATAATAATAGTAATAATAATAATTGATAAATTTGAAAATTCGGTCGAATTAATTCCGATGATATTTTAGAACGTGTTTTAATTCCGGAATTTGATTGGGCGTAGTTAAAATAACGGGTGATTTTAAAATAAGAGGATTATATGCTTTTGTAGAATTGGTGTGAGTTCATACACCAGATATTTTTCCAATCCAAAGGGGGCTGGATATTTTAACGTGGATAGAGACTAGCTTAAGCTTAGTCATCAGTTGTGTTGTTTGGTTAGTTGACAGAGAGAAGCTTAAGCCACCACCACCTTGCCTCTTCAAAGTATATACAAGTCATAAGCACCTTTCACAATACAGCTTCAGCCGTGAGAAATAGAGAGAGAGAGAGAGAGAGAGAAGAGGACAAGGAGAAAAAGAGAAAAGGAAGCACAAGAAAGGAGTCATGCGTGAGATTAGTAAGAGAGAGAGAGAAGAAGAAGAAGAAGGAGAAGAAGAAGAAGAAGAAGAAGAAGCCATTGAAGAAGCACCTCAGTTTTGGGTATATTTCCTTACTTCTCTTAGATTAATGGTTTATATAGTAATATAAATATGGAATAACTAGTCTAGACTTTAGATAGTGATCATAAGAGTGTATAATGGAAAGCAGAGGTGTTAGTTGAGGTATTAGAGAGAAGCCATGGCTGAATTTGGGGTTCTGCCACTTCAGATTAATTTGTGCACTTTTGGACCAGTGCCTTTTATTACCGGTAGTTCGGGGCTTATTACCGGTAGTTTGAGGCACTGACTTTTCTTCAGGTGGATCTTTGCCTTCTATTACCAGTAGTTTGGGGCAGTCATTACCGGTAGTTCGGGGCTTATTACCGGTAGTTTGAGGCACTGACTTTTCTTCAGGTGGATCTTTGCCTTCTATTACCAGTAGTTCGGGGCTTATTACCAGTAGTTTGGGGCACTGACTTTTCTTCAGGTGGATCTTTGCCTTCTATTACCAGTAGTTTGGGGCTTATTACCAGTAGTTTGGGGCACTGACTTTTCTTCAGGTGGATCTTTGCCTTCTATTACCAGTAGTTTGGGGCTTATTACTGGTAGTTTGGGTATTCATTACCGGTAGTCTAGCACTTATTACCGATAAATATTAGGATTTTATTAATGTCATTGACCATTAAACATCGATATTAAATAAAGTATCATTGATTTATTGTAGGAGATTGGCAAAATAGTTAATTACTCAGACAAGACAGAAGGTGAGTTCAAATATGACTTGTTACGCGTATAATTTTAAAAGCATGAAAGCATGAGATATTTCAATGTTATATGTTATTAAAGCATGAAAATGCCATGCTAGATCATATTGAATTGTTCATACTTAGACCATGCGTTAATTAAGAAAACATTGATTAATGCGTTGAAAAGTGGTTCAAACGGTACCCCGACCGCTAGGGGATTAGAATATAGCGAGAGGTGTGAAACAAGGTTGGTAACCACGGCCAATGTGGTTTATGGATGACGTCATTCCACGTATGCGATGATGTATAAGGGGGTAGCTCCCACCTACGAATTATTGGCAGCCGTTGAATTGAACGTAAATGAGACAATCTTGAATATTTGTCCTCGGCTTTGACCATGGACCATAACGTGTTTTTCCGTTTATTAAGATAATCTTGAATGATTTTTCCCGGGCTTTGACCTTTGGACTATGCCATGAATTTCGTTTAAAACGATCATTTGGTTGCATGCATAAATGGTTAACATGGCAAACACGTAAGACTTCATATTTGAATTCACTCTAGCTTTATGCTTAAGAATGTTGTAATACAACATTACAGGTGATGATAGATGACAAGAAGGCCGTTATGTCACGCCTAGCTGCCTACACATAGAAGGTGTTGAGTTGATTACATTTGAGCCGGTTCTGATGACCGTAGTAGTAAGTTAATGAGTAAAGTAGTTAGGTATTATTTGTGCTTATAACTGTCTGCACGCACAACTCTGGTTTATTTTGTTTATGCAACCGTACTCTGATAACCTTTAACTTTTATGTAGATTTGATTGATGAAAATCCTCAAACTCATTGTGTTAGAGGCCTTAGTGAGTTGGACTCACTGGCCGGTCACTAATCCTTCCTATATAGGGATGGGTCGTGACAATAAGTATGCGTATATTATGAGATATTTCTCAAATGTAAATCAATAACCGATGTATACTTCATATTAGTCAACATGAGGAAAATTGGTTGATTTTGATCTTAGCATGGTTTATGGTGTAGTAAATTTTTTATCATCATGAGAAGCTTCAAAAAGCTGTTCTTTAGCAAGGACCATAATACTTAGTCCAGCCAACCAATTTACGTGAGGCTGAGCTTTGGACTTCAGACTGTTTGTTCCGCTCTTAAGAATTTACTGCCCACTCCAACATCAATAGAAATGGAGCCAGTTACTTATGCTATTTGCTTTCTCCTTACTCCTGGTGTATTAGTGCCTATGGATCTCTAGAAACATTAGTTTGTTTAACCTATGTACTTAATTTTTTCATCGGCATCAGATTATACTTTGCTCTGCTGTGAAGCTTTTTCGCGGGGGAAAGAAAGATACAACTGTAGGGGAGGTAAATTGTCTGACATATTTCGTTGTAAGATTTTATTAGAAAACAAGGTTCAATAACTATTTTCATTTGCTTTATGATGCAGCTTAGTAAATCTTACTTGGATATCTGCAAATTAATTCTGATCCCACCAGTTGGAATTATGGAACTTTCAAACATGTGCAGAGTGCTTGGAGACCAGGTGAGCTGAATCTGCTTTGTGCTCTCGTCGAATTTATTTCTTGTGGCCTAATTCTATCCACAATATTTAGATTCAGCAAATGAAGCTTATTTCACAATACGAAATGATACCTGTGAAAGTATATCTTGTAAATTAGGAATGATTTAGTATCTCTTATATTAGGCATGTTTATATTAGGAATGATTTAGTATCTTGTAAATTAGGAATGATTTAGGATTTCCTAGTCTAAGTTTTTCTATTTAAAGGCTCTTTGAGCATTGTAATTATTCATTCAGTAATAATAAAGTTTACATGGTATCAGAGCCTCTCTCTAACGTCTGATCTCCCTCAGCGCCTCTCTGATCTACCACCGTTCCTCTGACCTCAGCCTAACCCTCAGCCTCTGATCAGAGCCACCGGCTCCTCTGATCTTCTGTGCCGCACTCTGATTCCGCACCTCACCACCTGCTACCCCTCCGGCTGCTGTCTCAGCCGCCACCTCTCTGCCACCGGCTCCTCCAGTTACCGGTCTCTCTCTCTCTCTCTCTCTCGATATCAGTTACCGGCCGCACCTCACCACCTGCCACTGTTTCCGCCGCCGGCTCCTCTAACCTCTGTTTGCCGCACCACCGCTGTTCCTCTGTCTGCTGCCGCTGCTTCTGACTCTGTCCGCTCTTCGGTTCTTCAGATTTGACCTAGGTTTGCCACCGATCCACCCATCAGCCGATCTCTGGTAAATCGCGATTTGTTTGGGTCAAATCTGCACTTCCTTAAAAATCAGGTTTTTCCGCTCCTTTATTTATCTTACTCCAGTTTACGTCATGTCGGGGGATAAAAATCAATGCATTAGTGTCCGTCTGACCGGTAACAATTACTCTTATTGGGCACATGTCATGAAAAATTTTGTTGTTGGAAAAGGGGTGTGGGGACATGTGGACGGTTCAAAACCACAACCAATATCTAATCCCAAAACCGAAGACTATGATGCCACTACTCTTGAAAAATGGACCATCGAAAATGCACAAATTCTTACTTGGTTTCACAACTCTGTGGAACCAAGTATTGGGATGAATTTTTCAAAGTATGACACTTCTAAGAAAGTGTGGGATTATTTGAAGAGCATGTATCTGGAATCTAACTTTGCCAAACAGTATCAACTTGAGTCATCTATTCGTACTGCTAGACAGGGTGATAAGACAATTCAGGAGTTTTATAATGAGATGACTAGTTATTGGGATCAGTTAGCCTGTATGGAGCCTGCTGCTTTGCATTCCCAAGATGAGCTTGTTGATTATTGTGAGAAACGAAGGTTGGTCCAGTTCCTTATGCCTCTCCGATCCGAATTTGAGCCACTTCGTGGAGCCATTCTGCACCGTGACCCTCAACCTTCTGTGGATGGGGCTGTTCATGAGCTCATTGCAGAAGAAACCAGATTTAGAGTGGCTAGTATGGTTTCCCCATCCGAATCTGTCTTTGCTGCACCGACCCCATTTCGCTCACCTTCCGCACCTCTTCTACCCACTCCTGCATCACATACGGGCAAGCCCAAGACACCCGTGGATACGTGCAGCTATTGTCACCAGAAAGGTCATTGGAAGCATGCGTGCCCTAAGCGTCTTCAGGCTAAGGGACGTAATGTTTCTCAGTCTATTGGTTCCTCAGGCTCTCAGGCACCACACCAGCATTCTCGCCCTCCTACAGCTTTGGCAACATCTTCCTCCAGCAGTTCAACTCCTCCTCCGTTTGATTTTGAGCAGTTTCAGCAGTATCAGGCCTATATGGCAGCTATCCAGGGGAACTCATCCCAAGCTTCTGCCCTGACTACTACTACAGGTTTGCATGGTGCTTACACCACAGGTACCTTGCCCACCACTTGGCTTTTTGATTCTGGCTCCTCCCATCATATGACTCCTGACTTATCCCTCCTTAGTCATTGCATGCCTCCTGTTTCTCCTATTAGTATTTCCACTGCTAATGGTTCTCCCATGCAAGTTGTTTCTATTGGTTCCATCCTCCCTACTACATCCTCTTCTCTCTCTATCCCTAATGTCTTTTATGTTCCTCAATTGACATTGAGCCTTCTTTCGATTAGCCAGTTGTCTGATTCAGGTTTTGATGTTATCTTTTCTTCTTCTGGTTGTGTTGTGCAGGATCGGGTTTCCAAGAAGCAGATTGGGACAGGCCGTAGAGTTGGTGACCTCTACATATTGGATCAGTTGCACATCCCACCAAAGTCTTCTTCCACTGCTGCATCGTCCTTCCGTTTAGATCATAAATCCTCTCTTTTTTATCTTTGGCATTCTAGATTAGGGCATTTATCTCATGAGCGTTTGAAACTTTTGGTTAAATCAGGTTATTTGGGAAACATTCCTATTAGTGATATTTCTGAATGTAGTGGTTGCAAATTTGCTAAAATGTCTGCTCTACCGTTTCATAAAAGTACTTCTGTTTCTACTTCTCCCTTTCAGCTTGTCCATACTGATTTATGGGGCCCTTCCCCTGTTGTCACAAAAGGTGGTTTTGTTTATTATGTCTCATTTGTGGATGACTTTAGTCGGTATACATGGGTGTATTTAATGACACATAAATCTGATTTCTTTAAAATTTATCAACGTTTTCATGCCATGGTTCAAACTCAATTTTCTACATCCATTAAGATTCTCCGTTCTGACTTAGGAGGGGAGTATTCTCTATCTGAGTTTCAAGCCTTTTTAGACTCCCATGGAACTATCCACCAGTCTTCTTGTACTGACACTCCCGCACAAAACGGTAAAGCTGAAAGAAAACATCGTCATCTTCTTAATACTGCTCGGTCTATGCTTTTATCATCTTCCGTCCCCTCTACCTTTTGGGGAGAAGTTGTTCTCACTGCAGCCTACCTTCTGAATCGGATGCCCACTCCTCTTCTCTCTGGTAGTTCCCCTTATGAGCAACTCTATGGTCAGGTTCCTAACTACTCCCTGCTTAAAGTATTTGGTTGTACCTGTTTTATCCTCCTTCCCAAGAAAGATCGCACTAAGCTCAGCGCCCGTTGTGTCTTAGGCGTTTTCTTGGGATATGGCATTACTCAAAAAGGCTATCGGTGCTATGATCCTGTGACCACAAAGCTCTATGTCTCTAGGCATGTCGTTTTCTTAGAGCGTCTTCCATATTTTACTCTTCCTCCCAAAACTGCTCATGTTGCCAAAGAGGATTTGATTTGTATTGACCCCTTTCCTATGGATGTGCCTACTGACGAATATACCTCTACTCTTGAGATATCTGATGTTTCTGCAGCCCCTCCTGGCCGTCCCCCAATCACTAAGGTCTACGCCCGTCGTCCGGCTTCTACTACTGCTCCCCAATCTGTTTCTGAAGCTCCCGATCCACCTACTCCCCGGTATCCTATTCGCGCAAATCGGCACCCTCCGGTAAGATATGGCTTCACTAATACCTGTTTTTTGTCCTCTTATCAATCCTTTCTTTCTCGGATTCACACCTATTTTGAGCCTAGATCTTATAAAGAAGCTTGTACTGATCCTAATTGGGTGACTGCCATGGAAGCTGAACTTACTGCCCTTGCTCAAAATCATACGTGGGAGTTGGTCCCACTGCCAGCTGGTAAGAATCTTATTGGTTGCAAATGGGTCTACAAAGTGAAGACTCATTCTGATGGTTCTTTGGAGCGGTATAAAGCCCGCTTAGTTGCTAAAGGGTTTTCTCAAGAATATGGGATTGATTATGAGGAAACTTTTGCTCCCGTTGCCAAGATGACCACCGTTCGCACCCTGATCTCTGTCGCTGCTGTGCAACAGTGGCCTCTCTCTCAGTTGGATGTCAAAAATGCTTTTCTCAACGGATATCTTTCTGAAGAGGTTTATATGCGGCCTCCTCCTGGCTTTTCTCACCCCTCTGGTGTTGTTTGCCGTTTGCGTCGCGCTCTTTATGGATTGAAACAGTCACCTCGCGCTTGGTATGCGCGATTTCAGGATGTGGTTCTTCAGATTGGCTTTCAGCCCAGTATGCATGACTCTGCTCTCTTCCTTCGGCGCACCTCTCATGGCTTGGTTCTTCTTTTACTCTATGTTGATGATATGATCATCACTGGTTCTGATGTTGCTGCTATTAGTGACGTGAAACGTCACCTTTTTCAGGAGTTTGACATGAAAGACTTGGGTGCTCTTCGGTATTTTCTTGGCATTGAAGTTGCTTCCTCTCCCCAAGGATATCTTTTGGGGCAGTCCAAGTATGCCTCTGATATCCTTCATCGTGCTCATCTCACTGATACTAAGACTGTCGATACTCCCCTTGAACTTCATGCCAAGTTCTCTGCTTCGGATGGTATTCCTCTTGAGGATCCACCGAATATCGTGAATTGGTGGGTTGTTTGGTCTATCTTACTGTGACTCGCCCAGACATTGCTTATGCTGTTCACATTATCAGTCAGTTTGTCTCTGCTCCTCGGTCTACGCATTGGGCAGCTCTTTTACGCATACTCCGTTATGTTCGTAGTACTATTCATCAGTGCCTTCTGATTTCTTCTACATCGAGCTTGACTCTTCATGCTTACGCAGACGCCGATTGGGCTGGGGATGTTACCGACCGCAAATCTACCTCCGGCCTTTGTGTTTTCCTAGGTGATTCTCTTATCTCCTGGAAAAGCAAAAAGCAATCTGTTGTTGCTCGCTCCACTGCTGAAGCCGAATATCGTGCTATGGCTCATGCTACGTCCGAAATTGTGTGGCTTCGCTGGCTCATCTCCGATATGGGTGTCTCTGTTACTTCACCCACGCCTCTTTACTGTGACAATAAGAGTGCAATTCAGATCGCCCACAACTCGGTCTTCCATGAGCGCACCAAGCACATCGAAATTGATTGTCACTTCATTCGCCAGCATCTTCAGTCTGACACTATTACTTTACCCTTCGTTTCTTCTACGCTGCAGTTGGCCGACTTCTTCACGAAGATCCATACTGCTGCTCGTTTTCGCTTTCTCCTTGGCAAACTCTCGATGCTCTCTGCTCTAGCATCCTGAGTTTGAGGGGGGGTGTGAAAGTATATCTTGTAAATTAGGAATGATTTAGTATCTCTTATATTAGGCATGTTTATATTAGGAATGATTTAGTATCTTGTAAATTAGGAATGATTTAGGATTTCCTAGTCTAAGTTTTTCTATTTAAAGGCTCTTTGAGCATTGTAATTATTCATTCAGCAATAATAAAGTTTACAATACCATCTACTGGAAAGAAAATGATATGGCAAGCTAAGATACATAATTCAAAGTGCAGGGTCTTCTTAAGCTCGGTCAATCTCGAGAAGACAAATTAAGAAGAGTGACACTTCAAGTAGATGAAGCAGATGTTGCATTCGCATTACAGGTATCGAAATGACAAATTCAAGCTTCCTGTTTCCTGCTTCCTGCTGTCAATATTTTTAGAAGGCTACTATTGGCATGTTTTCAATCTGCCTGCTAACAAAAACCTCTACTTTTTTGCTGATAACTATCTGATTGGCAGGGAGTTCGTGTCTTTCGAAATTGTCTTAATGTGGGAATGTAGACTTGTGAATCTTCCATTTGTGGCTGGTATTGGTGCCTGTTTCATTTTCAGTTGTACGCAGACACATATAAAGGTTAGATTGCTACATTTATCGTTCTTGCCCATACAATCCTCTTCACCTTGTCCAAATGCAAAAACATGAAGTACGTTTTCGTTTTTCCATATGGCTTCTCCTATTTAGCAGAACTAGACTATATAGATAGTACTACAAACTATCCAGCAAGAACATTGATGCAACTTTTGTTCAGTAGACGAGTGAAGAAAACACTTGGTGCCAGCAGGTCACATGTTACCAAAAAAAAAAAAAGAACAGAAGCTATGGAATTAATGATTACAAAAGCTATTCGTGTTTTCATCGTTAGATATGGTGTTAATACAGTATGAGAATAACGCGTGCTAACTCCTCTCTCTCTCTCTCTCTCTCTCTCTCTCAGGTTTGTGTTGTTGTAAAAGCACCATAGGCAGATGCCATTGCTTTGATGAGCTTGACCAAGGATAATTCTGTATACTGATCAGATACAGGTAATGAAAATCTGGACCGATGGAATAATCAAAGGCAGCAAACTTGAAAGGATGATTGATATTTTTCCAGGAGCCAGAGATTTAAATCATCTCAGTTCCTTTTTTATGGAAAAAGTTATAAATACAAAATGGCAAAGTAAAAGTCGTCAAAAATAATTTGCATATTGGATATCCTTGATATTGGATATTACTTCATTTTTTAATACAAAGTGATTTGTTTCATGTTTTAGCACTCAGTTCAATCACCAAATTCCAGGGAATTTGAAGGTTGAAGAAGTGTTTTTTGGGTTGAGCAGATAGTACTAATTCAAATCCTTTAAATTGTTCTCTTTTTAAAATTGGACATGTGAAATAGCAACCTTCAAAAACCGTATTACACTTAAAAATAAACTTCAAGTATTTGTCAGAGTGCACTGAAACTTTAATAAGAAAGAGATCAACATGTTTCACACTTCGCCAAGGAAGAAAGAGATATTATTAATTCTAGGTTATTTAATTAAATCTTCTTGTACAAAATCAAATCAGGAGAGAGAAACAGAAGAAAGTATTCTTATAAAATGACCATGTCTTATTTCCTTTTACCCTCGTAGTTATTCACCCAGTGATCAGAGAATAAACTGTTAATTTAGGCATGTGCAGAACTACTGCTGTCCCTGAAAACAAGAGAAGCTAATATATTGGGGAACCTTTGCAGTCTAATTTTTTGTACTGTAGGCAGACTTAAAGCCCAACCCGAGAGTAATCTAGTGGTGATTAACTTTCTGAGTCTCTTTCTTGGGTGGATGAAAATCATGTTCGGTAATTTGAATTTGGCGTAACTTTTTTTTTAATATTCTCTCTTTATTTAAAAAAATTTTTTTTGTTAATTTTATAAATTATTAATTTGTCTTGAAGAAGTTTTAGGAGAATAAAAAATATAAACTAAATCTTTAAAATATAAAAAAATAAAAATATATTTGTTGGTTTTAGATTATTTTTATTTTTTAATTAGTTTTTTAAATTTTTTTAAAAAATTAAGACAAAGTTAACAAAGTGGTGGGGTTAGGGTTAGACTCTGGCTCAAATCCATCTTCAAGGGAGGTACAGTGGATCCTCCTTATGCGAAGCCCATGTTCCTCTGCCCATGTAGACAGCCCCTCTTGTTTAGCTCCTCAAAAGATAAGGACTTGTTTGGTCACATTCAGGAAAATTGCCTAATCCTTCCATGGAGGAGAAGCTTCATCAGTTGACAGACTTTATCTATTTGGGCTGTTGTTATTAAGTGTTTTTTTATTTATTTGTTGGGTAAACAAATAAATAATTTTGGGCTAATTTATTTGTTGGACCAAGAAAATTCTTCCACTTTGTTATTCCGCCCATACGGTTACCGAAAAACCGAAAATACCCTTCAAATAAGACAAGGGCCAAATAGGGTCCCAAATAAGATAAGGGCAATATGGTCATTTGTTCGTCAAAGTCAAATCAAACAACTCAATAAATAAATTAGTCCAAATGTCATCAACTGTTTTTATATTTACTCCAAACATCATAAATAAATAAATAAATAAACCAATAAAAACCGTAGGCCAAATGGGCCTTGAGCAAAACAAAAACCATGGAACGAACAACACACATAGAAGAGCAATTCCTGACGGAAGAAAAAGCATTGAAGCATTTGATTAGGATGCGAAACACATCAAAGCCACAAATGTACCCCCACATTAAAAATAAATCCAACCAAAAAGGGTCCTATGAAAAAAGACACGTAGCAAAGAGAAACTTTCACTGTGGTACGCTAAACTGGTGACAACGCTAATAGTGAAAAACTCAATCATCAAATAAACTGGTGAAAGGTTCATCATCTGATTCCTCATCCACTACAGCCTCTTCTTTCTTCTTCTCCTCCTTGGCAGCCTCCGATGGTCCTCCACCACCACCACCCGCAGCAGCCACTGGAGCAGCAACTGCAAATTTGCTTGGATCCTGCAATTTTTTTTTATTCAAAACAATATACTGGGTGGTGCAAATATAGGAACACTATCAAATCTACCTCGTATTTTTTTAATTTTTTCAGATTCTTTCCTATTCATTGAACTTTTTTTTAATTTTTAGCAAATAACTTGGATTTGTTTTTCTTTTCACTTCATCGTTGATAGATGAATCTGAGAGAATAAAAAATAAATGTCATTAACAAATATACAGCAATGCCAAAAAAATACATTTAACTCGAGTTTTGATTTTTACTTTTTTTTGTCCTTCACTTTTTTGACATTTGAAAGACCCTAAATCCAGAAAAAGAAATTTGTTTATATATTCAGTGTCAAGTTATTTTTAGTTATTCATATCCTGGCCAAAACAAATTTCGCTTTCGTTTTGACTCTACAACAACAAGGAGAAACCAAAAAAATAAAAGAAATGAGACCATATTCGAAAAAAAAAATTAATAAGCAAATAATAAGAGGCTGACCTTCAAGTACTCCTTCACTTGCTCGGCTTGTGGGAAGGAGCAGTCTGTTTCCAAGGCAATGGCCAGAACATTCTTGTATGCATTAACAAACATGTAAGGCGCTGCAGCAATAGTTGGGTATGCGACAGCGAGCGAGAGAGAGGTAACCATAGACACCCCAGATGCAAACTTCGCAACAAGGTCGTCCTCAGTGAGTTGAAGCACCTCGGGACTGAAAACCGAGCCATTGTCGAAGACAGAATGGACTATAAGGCCGTAAGAGAATGGCCTTATTCCGAGCTTTGAGAGGAGGGCGGATTCGGAGGAGCCCACTTTGTCACCCTTCTTTATGAGTTCTACAGGGGTGATGATTTCCACTGTGCCTTTGTTAATCTTGGTTGGAATGTTAAGCACCTGAAATTAAACTGAATGGGGTGAGGCAAATGGGAAAGACAGACAACTTGGTGATAGAGGATTTTGAAGTTAATTGTGACCTGGAAGAAGGAAGTCTGAGAAGGGTCGAGTCCGGTGTTTCCTGGTGGCACAATGACATCAATTGGAGCAATAAGGCCAACCCTGGCAGGAGCTCCAACCTGTTGAAGTAACATATTATTCAACTGATTTGATCTGGTGGGAATTAACTCATAGCTCAAGGCGGTAAAATGGGTAACCTAATTGAGTTTTGTGATGTGGCAAATCAAGGTCGTGATTTATTGTACTTGTCCACAACCACATTAAAAGTGCATAATCAAAATATGCATTTCATACATAATTTATCCGGAATGATGTGAAAAATGGCATTGTGAGTGTTTTAGGCACTTAGAAAATTAAATTATCAAAATAACTAATTCGCTTAAAAGTAAATGGTAGAAGTATCAAAATGAAGGGTTTTTTTAGATACCTATTAATAGAAAACAGATTACAATCCAGTTGTTGGTAAGATACCAACGGTAGACGAGAGGTCGAGCCCCGGCCTACCTACGTAATTACGTGATTAGTCGACACCAAATTAAAACCAAAGGAAAGGATTAATATCCCAATTGAGTAACACATTGGGCTGGCCACAGCCCAAATTACAGCTCGCCACATGTGGCTTTGATTTTCCTGAACAATATCCAAGGGTATTGAAGGAGGGCAAGTCCCTTTGAAAATAATAATGCATGTATATCACATGGGCTTCATGCCCTGTTTTTCGATTGCAAGCCCTAGAGTACTCCTGGTCCTCGGAATCTACCTAGATTAGAAACAACTGAACAAAAGGATTGCATGAGCCCAGTAAGCATAATGCAAGTTGGTAAGAGTTCATGGTGACAAACTTTGGAGGTGTGGGGTGGGGGAAAATTATTATTGGCTCCTCTTGCAAACTTATTTTTTTGTTACGACCGTAGGTATATTCAATGTTTCATAATTTTGTATAAGTTTTTCGCCAAGTTTTTACGTTTTCTTATTCCTCCTAAAAGTCTAGAAAATGAAATAATATGGACATAAAAAGATTATTAGACTGAAATTTAAAAAAATCAAGATAAGATGAAGCTAAAGAAAAAAATTAATTAAAATTTGGTTTTTCTAGACTTTTGTCATATTTGGAGAACTTTTGGTATATTTGATCGTAATTTTTCCTTTCTAGATTCATTTTATTAAGAAGACTGGTTAATTCAAAGTTTAACATGAATTTGAGAAAGATTCATAAAATAAAAAAAAAATAGTCACAGATAGTGACACAAATATTAAAAAATTTAGGACGAACGTGGCCTAACTAGAACCTACAATTATGGGTGAACATTTTTGCTCAAAATACAAAAAAAATAAACATTATTCTTACTTAATTTAGATTGAAAAATACTATTTAATTTGGTAATAATTTTCCGATTGATCCATCTCAAGTCTAGAGATCCCGATGGAAAATGTGCATTTGAGTTACCATTAAGAGCTAAGATAACAGCGTAGCATCAAACTTGCAAGATGTTAATCGCAAAAACGACAAAAAAGGAGCTGATAGAGTAATAGGATCTGGAAACTGAAAAGCAAGAAAGATATATACCTTATACTTGGCTACTTCTTCGCTCACTTCCTTCAGATCTCCTTTAGTAAAGATCAACCCCACGTTACCCTACTCTCACATGAGAAACATATTAATAAGCATCACGAAATATATTTAAACTACTTTGTTTTGAAATATTTCTGGAAAAACATAAATGATCAAAAGTTGTATACTAGTAACAAAAGCATTCGGAATCCGAAACCAGTTTTCAGAATATTATTGTCGAACACTCAATCAAAATGGAGATGAAAAAACGGATAAGTGATGGCGGAAAATGAGAAAACACTGACGAGCAGATCAATACTTTCTTCTCCATAACTTTCTCGCCAACCGAACAGAAATTGATCAGAAACCTAAACTTATCTCCAGCATATCGTTCTCGAACACTAGATCAAATGAACTAGCAACACAAAATTTATAATAAATGATGATAAACAATCAATCGAACAAGAAAAACGTACCACGAGAAGGGGGACGAGGTTGAGGATGGCGTTGTTACCGGTCTTGTCAGCATGGGCTCTAATGGATCGCTTCATCATGGTGTTCTTACCCATCAACACCACTGACTCACCTCGCAATCCCTTCCGTATGTTCTGAAGCTGATTCGATCCGACGTTATCGGCCGCCACGACCAGGATCTGAGAGTATATGTCGAGGAGCTTGCATAGCTTTCCATCGTACATACTTTTCCTCTCGGCCTTCGTCGATTTCACCATTTCTGCGGATCCTAGGGTTTGGTTTCGTGCAGAGAGAGAGAGAGACTTTACACGTTAAGGTGTAGTGAAAACCCTAACCCTAAAATGGTAAGGTTGGTCTGCAGAGGGAGAAAGCGTGAGTGTTGCATGTAGGTTTATATACGGTTAATATGGACAAACGAGAGGTTTGAGATCTCCGTAACACCATTAATGGCCTGATCAAACGGACTGGATTTAATGATCTCTTTTTGTTTTGTATTTTTTTTTTTTTGGGTAAATAATGATCTCTTTTTGTTGCTATTAATATTTGTAGATGTAATAGTCTTTGAAGCAAGATTATCAATCTCGTACTAGTACGCGTATCATTTTTTTTATTGGTATGATACGTACTGATACTGTTGTGTATTGGCGTATTATTTCAGATTTATCGTGAAAATTATTACATATTTTTTAATAAAAAATACATTAAACGTATAAAATAAAGTTTCACAACTAAAAAACGGATCACCAAACATAAAAAAGAATGATTTTAATTTTAATTTATGTGTAAAAAAATTGTGGGCCAATACACCAAAACGGGCCGGTATGATAACTGGATCAGCATAATAATGGGTCAGTACCACTACAAGACCGTCTCGAAATGCATTGGTCAGTACGATACAAGATAGATAACAGGTGTACAAATATTTGTTACTAGAAGACAATGGTTGAATTTTCAAACCGTCACAAAAAGAATTCTCTTTCGTCAACCAACAATAATGTGGCGAAATCCCAAAACAATTTTATAAGTGCAAAAATGTTTGTTATTCTCTTTATGTTTTTTATTTTTATTTTTATTTTTTATGGTGATTACATCGTAGAACTTAATTTGTGAGAAATATTAACGGTGAAACTCACAAGCACCAAGGGCACGCGTGATGTGCTTATTGGATTCATCTCCTTTTTGGTTCTTTGATTTGAATCTTTTATTTTATTCATCTAGTCGAGTAAGTGACTCGTATAAAAAACTTTGAAGTTGATCGGATATATGTACATAGACGATTGAAGCATAATTATCTTGTTAAAAATAAATAAATTCACTAACACATCAAAGTGCACATGATCACGTCTACGTGACATATTATTATAAGATAAAATATGAAAGCGGGTCCCATCGATTTTGATATGTGTTTAAATTAGTGAATATCACGTAGATATAATGTACAACGTGATGTGTTAGTAGCATTACTCTAAAAAAACTCAAGTGGAACGATTTTGAAAATGGACTATAACGTGGATCACATCCCTAAAAATATCTGAAATTTCACAAATAAGAGAAAATTGATGTATATTTTATAATTTTTATTTTTTTAATTTTTTGTGATATATATTTTTTTATATTGGGTTTGGTCTAATGTTATAGGTCACTTAATACGATCTCATATTTAAACTTTTAAATTTTAAACATCTATAACTCATAAAATGAGGCAACAAATATATTAGCCAGTAGATTTTACGAATTTTTCATCCTCAAAAATCATGTTGCGTATTCCAAATCTCAAAATATTTATTTTGATAATTTTTTTTAATTCTAAGAGAATTGTAATCACTCATTCGTTCACTCAATGGTCATTTTTTGAAGGGCATATCCCCGGTATCGATTTAATTTATCAGATTTTTATTTGATTGACAGACTCACATAATTTGAGGATAAAACAAATATTAATAAAATATAATTATTTTTTTAAATGATCGGATTTCCCTCTCTCTGTCGCTGTCTGTATCTTATCCTAATTATCTTGTGGCCCAACTTCGAACGCTACCTCAAAAAAGCATTAAAAACAAAAGGCTAAAATGCACTCACCTTCCTTGAGGTTTCTATCAAATTAAAGGGCCTCCCCTGAATTTTTCATAAATACACTAATATCTTTCATTTTATAAATAATTTATCAAATTTTTATGTCTTTAACTTTCTACTAACACCGTTAATTTTCATTAATAAAAGACTAAAATACTCATTTTAAGTCTTTTTTTTATATACTTAGTATATTTGTGTGTGAGATATATTATATTACTATATACACATGTAAAACAAAAGGCAAGTTATATTAATTTTTTTACAACACTTATGATATATATAAGTATGATGTTTAGTAATGTACATGTACCTCTCATTGATAAAATACATGTAGAAATTAAGAAATTAACCAAATTTACACACAAAAAATATTTTAATTAAAAATATAATATAAGAAAATTACAGAAAATAAACTAAAATCAATATTTAAATTTTAATATAAATAAAAAATTGTGTTACAAGTAAGTTACATGAATTTTTGTTAATAGACTCATTAAATTTTTTTTTTTTTTTTGATATTGCAAGTTAGGATGTATATATGTCCTCTATTAGATAAAATATATATATATATATTATATAGGGGTACAAAAATAATAATAAGATTGATTCAGTAAATATATCTTTGTAGAATAGTGGTTATTAAAATATAAGACACGTAAATAATTTTATAAAATTAACTAACATAACTTAAATTTAATTCAATTTCAGCATTTAAAGTTTGAATAGAAAATTAAAAATTAAAAAATAATAAGTTAAATTAAAAGTCATAAAGATTGTTTGATAAGGTAGACTAAATATATATATATGTGACTCTATTACTAAAAATATATATGTGTGACTCTATTATATAAAATATACATAGAGAATGCAAACTTAACAACGTACATTAAATAATAAATAAAAATATTTTTTGTAAGAAAAAATAATTATCAATAGACAAATACATATTTATTTATACAAACTTGATCAGAACATAATTTAATTTAAACATTTTAATTGATAATTTTAAAAATTATTTTGTATTACATACGGTTGTATATATAATTATAGAATATATATTTCAATACATAGATAAAAGATTAAATATGTTCAAAAAAAGAGAGAAAAAGATTTAAGATTAACCGTGTTAGTATGAAGTTAACGGTAGGAGAAATCTGCTAAATAGTTTCTAAAGTATGGGAAATCAGTGCATTTAGCAAAACTTGAGGGGAGGTCCTGTATGTGTCAGTAACCTCAGGGGAGGTCAGTGCATTTTACCCAAAGAAACAAAAACATTAGCTGAGCTACCGTCATCGTTTTCTCAGATAACGCATACGCCTCTTCCTGTTTGATCAAATGTCTAACTCAGCCCTCTGCTACTTTTTAGCTCGCATTTTTCTCTCAATTGTCTTTCAGATTCAACTATGTCCACCACCAAGCTCTACATAGTGTAAGCTTATCCAATTCTCTCTCTCTCTCTCTCTCTCTCTCTCTCTCTCTAGATGCATATATATATATATATAGTTAACAGTTATGTATATCAGTATACATATAATATTTTGTATGGGTGTGTGAATATGAAATCTGTTTCTTGTTGAAGATACTACTCCCTCTATGGGCATGTGGAGGATATGGCACGACAAGTACAGAAAGGAGCTAATGCTGTTGAAGGTGTCGAAGCAACGCTTTGGCAGGTACTTTCTTCCTTATTAAATATCCTCTGCAAATTTGTTAGGGAAACTGATTTCTATGAGGCTATATACTGAGGGAATTGTCAGTTATGATGATATTGTAAATTCGATTTGGTTGCCCAAAAACCTCGATTGGTCAATTGTTGCATCCAAATTCTGGAATGTGATACCCATTGATATGTTGATCATTAGTTTGGTAGTTTAAGGATAGGAAGCACAGACGCAACAATAAGGTTGTTCTACTGTGACTTGGTGGTCACGGGATCGAGTCGCGGAAACAAAGTCTCACCTTGCGGGTGCACGGCTATGTACATCTAATATTTCCCCAAACTCTTCAGTGACGGGAGTCTCGTGCATTGAATAGTTTTTTATTGGTAGTTTAACGAATATGTAACCACTTAATTAACCAATTGTTGGATTTGATCTGGAGAGGGGGTTTTGTGGGATTCCTAATTCAATCAAACAGAGAATTACAGGGATAGGGAGTTCTTTTTTTTCCACATTTGCTCTCAATTTGGATGGAATAGGTGCCAGAGACACTTCCCGACAGGGTACTGGAAAAGATGAAGGCCCCTGATAAAGCACATGATGTGCCGGAGATCAGACCTGAACAGCTTGTGGAGGCTGATGGCTTTCTCTTTGGCTTTCCTTCTCGTTTTGGGGTGATGGCAGCCCAATGCAAGGCCTTTTTTGACGCCACTCATGAGCTATGGGCTACCCAAGCACTTGCTGGCAAACCTGCTGGAATTTTCTGGAGTACTGGTTTCCACGGGGGAGGGCAGGAGCTTACTGCGTGAGTCTTTTCGCTCATTTTTCTTTCCCTCATACAAATTTATTTGGTTATGTTTGGTCCGAGCCTTTTCAAAGTTTGCATTCGCATCTTAACCGAGATACCTATATTGCTTATCCTGCATAATTTCCTTTATAAGTCAGTTCAGCAGATTCATAGAAGTTTCTTACGTAATGTACAAAGAATATATAGTTCCAAGTAATTGCACTATTGGCTACTTGGCAACATAAGTGATTAATGAGTACATTCCATGTGTTGTTTCCATTTTTGGTCTATGATCTATGGATTACTTGCATTGGGTTTAGCACACCATTCAACACCTCTACGGCACTCTCCACCCTACACCAAAGAAAAGAATCTTCAAGTTCTTAATAGCCCCTTAATTCTATTTACTAGGCCCTCTTAAAGATAAGTTCTTACCTTCATCCCCATCCACTCCTAAGTGATATAGTTGATATACATCGACTCGTGTAGTATTGGTCAAGGTAATTTATGCTCTCTTTGTTGTTTTCTTTTCACGATGTCTTTGCCCTATACTTCACGATGTTTTGTTGTCTATTTATTTGTCTTGCTTTCTAGTTTGTGTGAGAGTAATCATGACAATCTAAGAAGCACGAACACCTCTCCAACCATCTTGTATCCGTGTTCGACAGGTGTGGGACATAGACACGTCCCAGACACGTGAAAATAGGAGTCCGGGTATTTTTTTGTTTTTTCCCGAGTCGGACATACGCGGAACACGTTCAGACACAAAGACATATACAATTTTTAAAACCTTTAGTGGGGTTGAAACTTGAAACTATAATCTTATAAATGTTAATAGAATTATAATTATTACTCAGTAATTTGAGGAAGAAAACCATCATATTTACAAGAAAAAGAGAACATTTTGTATTGCTTCAGTCGGTTTTTAAACCTAGTAAAACCAACGTATTGATGTATGCGTGGGGGGTTTTTTTTTTTGTTTTGGGAGGGTGGGGGGAGGAGGAGATGACCAAGGGACTGAAATCTCTCCATTTAGTTTTCTCTCGTCTTTGTTCTTCTCTCTCTCTCTCTCTCTCTCTCTCTCTTCTTTTCAATCCTATTTCCCATGTCTTCATCTGTATTCGCAACTTTTTTGAATAATTTGTCTCTACCATGTAATATTATCCGTTTTCTACCTTTAATTCAACCAAAAAATATGTTTATATAATACACGAATTTCATATGCGTATGTACAATTTCAACATGTCTCCAACGTGTCCGTGTCCTAGTTTTTGGAAAAATCAGGTGTCCGCGTGTTCGTATCATGTCGTTTCTATATTCGTGCTTCTTAGATGACGATACATATGACTTAATTGGTTGCACTGTAGGACTTCAAGTGACCTAACCAAGAAATTTTTTACCTCGGTTGAGCATGTTTGTCTTGTTTTGTCATGTAATACCATGTGCTTATGTAGATCTTCATCTGGCTTCAGTTAATTACAGATCATGATCTATAACTATCTCGGCACTTTGGGTTTCACCAGGACACAAATGGTGACCTGGATTCACTTCTAGACTATTGTTCTTGAAACAACCAATTAAGGAATGATCTTATGGTGTTGGCTGAATCTGGTCATGAAAAAGTACCAAAAAAAAAAAGTTTTAGAGGTGCCCAGTCCCTACTGCTGGAACACACCTTACACTATTCATAAAGCTGAAGTGAGAATGTGATGTTGTCTAGTGGACTTATCAGAAAAATCTGAAAAGAAAGGAATGCATTTGTGAGGGGCCAAAGGAGAGACACCTTAGTAGTGAGGAGATGATAAGACAATGGCTTATATGGTCTGCACACAGGCGAAGAAAGAAATGAACACACAACCACACAGATAATAATGATAATGTTGATGATGATAGCACCAGTGTGGATGGACGGTTCAGAGTTTAGAGTCTACAAGGACAAGAAGAGGTTAAGAAGAATGTGGCATTAGTGGATGTGGATGGTGACAAACGAACATTGCGTACTTAAAAGTAGTTTGGGTTAGGATTTGGCTAGAAAAAATGAGTGTACTCAACACTCGGTCTGCACCTCTTGTTCCTACTCTGTTGGGAGAACTAATTGCTTGATACTATGACCTATACTAGTTACCCTATTTACATGCATTTGCATTCCAACTTGTACGTGATTGATGTGACAGAAAAACATTATGCATGCATCATTTAATATCTCAATGACAGCGGTGACTATTTATTTTCACTTCAATTCATTTGTTGTACCTTGGGGCATGTATAGTATGTAATTTTTTTGTGATTCACTAGGGTGATTTAGAATATGTGTTGGGATCAGTTGGATTGATGTAGTTTGTTTTGGCGCAAGTCCTGTGGATGAGAGGAGGGACCATGCAATAAAAGTTGCATTTGAGAAATCAGTAAACAGCCAGATATAGATGAAAGATACATGATGTGCAACTGATATCTGTGTTGGCAAAAAATATCATAGCTGGTGCCAGACGATGTTCTGGCAACTGTTAGTGCAGATGTTATAAGCTAATTACATATGACTTCCCTTTTTTCCTCTTTCAGGTTGACGGCCGTTACGCAGTTAGCACATCACGGGATGATATTTGTCCCTCTTGGGTACACATTCGGGAGTGGAATGTTTGAGATGAATGAGGTGAGGGGTGGTTCTTCATATGGTGCTGGAACTTATGCGGCTGATGGATCTCGTCAGCCCACAGAACTTGAACTCCAACAGGCCTTTCATCAGGGTAGGTATGTAGCTGAACTTACCAAAAAGCTCAGAAACCGACCCCTTCCAGCACAATGAACATGTTTTTCCAGATGTTATATGTGACCATGTACAACTTATCTTACATACTGAAAATCCGAAACGAAAGATAATTGACAGCTTTCTGAAATATGAAGTTTGGTAATATAATCTCGATAAAAGGTGTCAAACATGTACAACAACACTTCTGTCGATTGATCTGTAATGTCTGCAAAACCTCTGCATCATTACTAGAAAGAAATTGCATCGATTTAGAATAAGAACAAAGATGAAGCAGCTTGGCCGAAAAGATTTTTGTAGCTTGTGTTTGAGCTGTAGTGTATGTCATCTTTTTATGCATGTGACGTATAATGAAAGCCATTTGTGGTTAGAATTTCAGAACAAAATAAATGAAAACAGATGCAAGCGTACTACTCTTTATGATCAAGGTTGCTAGTTGCTTGGCCTACATGATGAACATGTGAAGGTGGTGCATAATCTGTGCACCATGAGATCCCTCCGCTAGCTGTTTCCTCCAGAAGAAGAAGAGAGTGCTTCGGAAGTCAATTGTCGTTATCTGAAGCCATACTCTAGATTTTTTCCTTGTCATAAGAAATAACCTATATGAAATACGAGTTACTGACCAGTACTTTGTGCATGTCTGTGACGAACAATGCCTGAGTTTGAAACCGACTGCAATGGAACAATTGAGTACTTGGACAAATCTTAAACTTCTTAAATTAGTTAAACAAGAAGGAACTGAATTTCAGAGACTTCCAACATATGATGATGCAAAGCTTCTCACTGATGGTGTTTTCCTCTTTTTGTTGGGTTGGGGCATCGGGCACTGCACTGTGATAACGCTTAGAGTACTCGTTAAAGTCCAAACAGAACTGCTGGGAACCTAACAAAAGTCTGGATGGGTTTGCTAGTGTTTTTACAGAATGACAGACGGAAGGGAAGGGGGAAAAAAGCTTCATTTGTTTGGAAGGAAAATTGGTAGTTTTTATTCATAATCTACGTCCTGTATACTTTGTAGCACCATAGAAATTACGAGATAATCCAAGGAAAGAGAGTTTGAGATGTACAGCTGTAGATATGGAGCTTCAAAACTTGAAAAACATCTAACAAATATCAGGCAGCAAATTCACTTCTCAAAACACACATGACCAATGCTTTTTCTGCCATATACAGATTTCAAGAGCTCTAAATCCATCTAGTTGTATTGATAATCACACCCTAAAAATTCGTGTTTGACGCCATAGGTGGCATGATTGAGAACACCCGCGGACCATTTTGGAAAATAAGGAAAAAAAGGGTCATAATTCTAAAAATGAACAGATTCTGGTGCATCAGTAGTTTCTGCAAACACGGAGCTCTTGTTCTGAAAGGCAAAAAACTCATCTGCGCGATCTGTGACGGTAATCTTCATCCATCCTTCGATGACGATCCGTGGAAGAATCCCTTCTGTCCCTTCCCCTCCCATCTCTGTCTTCTTTGTGATCAGAGTCTGGCTCATGCCTTTTTGCCCACTGTTCCTCCCTTCTATCATAGTCTCCTCTTGAATTTGGTTCAGCATCATGCCTTGGAGGTCTTCTCTCTGCTGCTCTCTTACGATAATCTTCCTTTTGACCCCTCTCCTTCTCTATCCCCTCTGCTCGATCCTGATCTATTGAGCTTTCTCTCAGTTTGCTATGGCTACCTTTGCCTACTTCACTGCCCTTCGTTCTGGAACTTCGTGCATCGTTGTCACTTGATCTAAGTCCTCGTTGATCGGCAAATTCTGGAATGCGATTTGGCGGTCTATATCCTTTTTCAGTCTTTGAGGACCCATCAAACCTGTCATGACCCCATCTTGAATTTTTGTTATCGTCAGCACCCCAGCCAGTATTTGCTGCTCTCTGAAGAAAAAAAACTTAGTAAGTACCTTACATCCGAGGTCCCAGATTACACTGTTTAGGACAGCTTCCTACCGACAAACAATTGTTTTGTCCATTTCAAAAGCAAAACAAATAAAAAGAAAAAAATTATCGAGAAACTAGCTAAGAATATCGGATCCAATTTTCTAACCTCTAAGAGTCAAGAGACTCTAGACATATCTGTAAATCCTAAAGCTTCTAAACAGAAATAGTAGTAACAGCCACATAATAATCAATCTTTAAGAAGAAAAGAAGGGCTTCCTCGTTTCATAAAGAGATGGGAAAAATATGAAAGCTAATGTGAACTACAAGGCTTTGTTGGTATGAGCAAGAAATTTGACCCAGGTCTTTCTGTTTGACATTAATTATAAGTGTTAGCAGTGACTCCCTGTTCACCTCAACTTAATCACCAGAAGTGATCAAACCAATTGAAGATTCAAGCTACGCTTTACTTCAAAGTGGATGCGGTAGAGTTGAATAAACAGAGCTAGAAAATAAGTAAAACAGCTAACTACGCCTATGTTGAGAATCAGCTTTCTTACTTGTTCATCGTGGGAAAACTTGCATGCAGCTCCACGATTACAATCACCTCTTTGGAAAGCACGACATACTCCTCGTGCCTCCCTCTTCTGCCGCTCTGTCTCTTCATCTTCTTCCTCTTTCTTTTTATACTTATTAACATGATCAACCCTAATGGTTCGACCAAGAACTTGTGCGCCATTCAGATTGTCTGTGAAGTAGTTCAAACAATCAGCAACATTTTCAGTTTAGTAGGAAGCTTATCTAAAGTGTTAAATCTTATCACGGGAATGCCCCAGCTAGATAGAGATAGAGAGTGGTGCTAACCAACGGCGAGATTTGTACTTCTTTGGTCTTCGTATGCAATGAATGCAAAACCTTTTGATTTACCAGTGCCCTTGTCTCTGACAAGATTAACATCAACAATCTCCCCATACCTGTTAATTACACAACCAAATAGCATACTTCAGATAAAAGGACAAAAGGAGATGAACATATGCAAAAAGAATGGTGGCCACAAAAGTTAGAAAGATTAGTAGCTCCTGCAAAGTGCAAACTATGCAACTGATCTCCTAAATATGCGTCAAAACATTCTTTACTATGACTATGCTTACTGACCATAGAAATTAGTTCAATACAGTCAGCAGGGTTCAATGTTTTCCACTTCGGAGATAATAAAGGAAGCCACAGCTTAATCATTTGATATTTGGAATTGTTAAATCCTTACAATCCTATGAACCAACTTTAAGGAAAGGTCCTCATTTACCACATAGCAGCAGCTTTCAATCACTGCTGCTAATAGGAAAAGATGATGTACAGACCAATTAAATTTGTAAAATCCCCGAATTGAATGGAAATCAACCCCTAGCAACAGAGTTACTGCACAAATGAAACAACGAGCATGACTGAACCATTAGACAGGTCCAAGTTTAGTGCTAAAAATACTTTCAAACATGAGGGGTGCTGGAGAATAAATGAGGGCGGGAGAAACAAAGAAGGTAGGATATGGACACAAGGCGTTTATAGCAATTTTTCCACTAATGATTTTTTCTCTTTTTCTGCCGGCAGAATTTATAATCTTGATTATAAATACTCATCCAGGTAGAAAGTAAGGCATATGATTTGTTGATTCTTATGCACTTTGGAGGAGATAAATGATTTTAAAACACAAGCAACGAGAACTATCCCCTGCACTTTTTTCCTTCTTTGGGAGAGGAGGTAATATGAAACGTTTCATAACCAACCCTTTGTAAGCGTAACCGGTATATGGTTCGCTGAAACGGAGCTGAAATGAAATTATCATTATATGGCATCATGCGCATAACAAACGGAATCATCATCCTTAAGTTGGGGGCTAATGAACGATCATTCCATTCATCTCCCAAGTCATTATAGTCAACCAAAAACTACCTTCGTAGTTAGTATAACCTACAATTTACAGGATGGAGAACAACTTACTGTGCAAAAACTGCAAGAAGATCGCCCTCAGTGAGGTCAAATGGAATACCGCCGACAAATACGTAAGCAGAATCTTTGTACTTGGCGTGCCACGAAGCTGCTTCAGAAATACCTAGTGATGCTTCTTTCGAATTGATGTTCTGAATCCTTTTCACTAACGTCAAAGGATTCATAGCTTGAATCCAAGATTCAACAGAATTTGCAAGCGCTGGAGATTTGTGGAGAGTTCCGAATTCAAGCCCTAGAGGTTTGCAGAGCTTGTAAAACGCCGATTAAATCATGACATACGCATACGGGGGGAGAGAGAGAGAGATTACTGGAGGACTAAACCAGCAGAACCCTAAATTTCTGCCATCTCAATTTCAATAGCAAGGGTTGATGAAAAGAAAAGGGTAAATTGCAGATATACCCCTTTAATTATGATGAAATTGCAATGTGTTCCCTTATATTCTGCCAAGTCACAATTTATAGTCTCATTCTTTTTATTTGTACAACACTTCGATCTCGGAAATGCTACCAACACACCATTTCTTACACCCCTTTTCACATCCTTGTGGGGCCCACTCCACCACCCACTCCCCTTGTCCCACGTACCCCCCCCCCCCCACCTTTCTCTCTCTCTTCCTCTCCCCCTACAACTCTTTCTCTCTCTCACATATTTGTATTTTTAATTCTTATTCTTATTTTTTAATTATTTATTTATTTATTTATTATTTTGACATTAATTTTTTTTATAAGTTTTTAGTTCATCTTGATGAAAAAATCAAACAAGTAAATTTGTTTGTTTAAAGGTAATTTTTTTACTAGAAACAAAAAATAAGTCTAAACGTAATTTGTTTTGACTTTTTTTATAAATTTTTTAAGTTTTTAATATATTTTTTTACTTTTTAAAACGTCTCATCGAGAAGAATTAATAATTAATAAAAAATTAATAAGTCAGACAAAAAATAAGTTCAATTAGGCAAAAATTAAAATGTCACGTATTGTATTCATATTTTTCGTTTGTAAAAAGACTTATTTCTTGCATGTACGTGTGATTCTCTAAATCTAATTAGTTTATCTGATTAGTTTTGCCTAATCGAACCTTATTTTTTGTCTAACTTAATAATATTTTATTAATTATTGCGTGGTAAAAAGAAGAAAGTACAAAAAAATAGTAAGGCCCGATTAGGCAAAACTAATCAGACTTAATTTTTTGTAACATATAGTATAATTTGATTATGTAAAGACAATGATCTGTTTAAGTAAAAGTAGTATAATTTTTACTTTTTATTAATTCTTAATTATTAATTCTTCTCGATGAGACGTTTTAAAAAAAGTAAAAAACTATATTAAAAACTAAAAAAATTCATTAAAAAAAAGTCAAAACAGATTACGTTTAGACTTATTTTTTGTTTCCAGTAAAAAAATTATCTTTAAACAAAAAAATTTACTTGTTTGATTTTTTCATCAAGATGAACTAATAACTTATAAAAAAAAATTAATGTCAAAATAATAAATAAATAATTAAAAAATAAGAATAAGAATTAAAAATACAAATATGTGAGAGAGAGAAAGAGTTGTAGGGGGAGAGGGAAGAGAGAGAGAAGGGTGGGGGGGGGGGGGGGGGGTACGTGGGACAAGGGGAGTGGGTGGTGGAGTGGGCCCCACAAGGATGTGAAAAGGGGTGTGAGAAATGGTGTGTTGGTAGCATTTCCGCTTCGATCTATTTGTTCGTTGTAAAAAAAAAAAACCATGACATCACCCAATAAATAAGACATAATATACGGTTTTTTATTATTTTTAATAGCATGAATTTTATATCTATTGTGTATGTAATTGCAATCCTCAAAGTTCTCATTTTTAGATTGTCGGTAGCCCTTTAATGGTTATATCAGAGTTTGGAATTATATGACTTCATTGTGATAGTCTATTTTTATTTTGTATTTTTTGGCGGTAATTGGTGAGACGTCTTATACTCATGTTTGAGCTCTTGCAAACAAGTTCGATATCCAAGAATAATTTTGTGGCCAAGAATCCTTTGACGATCAAGTCAATCACACGAATACGATGTAGGCAGGACTGTAATGTAGCTGGACGTGAAAATGTACTTGGTCACATGCCCGGAGATCCCGTTTAATAGTTTGGGGGAATGGGCCGATCTTAAGATGGCTCCTTGCTGCCAATCGTGCTTCCATTTCATATTGGGAGGATTGATCTGTCAATTTTGGATGTTATCCGTGAGATGTTGACCGGTCAGCGGCGACATCTCCAATATTGCCTGAGCAATTGGATACTCTTTATATAGAGTCTTTTGGTCAGTGTCTGTCGCATGGTTCTCTAAGATAAAATTGAGCTTGGTGTTTCCGAGCAAATTTCGATTGATCGCAATGAGAATCCATTGGTCCCACGCATGCCTGAGCAGTTCTTTGGTTGGCTAGTCATTTGCACAATTAAATTGTTCCTGATCCACTAAAAATATTAACTGATCGTTAATAAGTTTACTGTTTACTCATCAATCTTATTTATGGTATTCTTATGTTTTAACAATGAGTAACCACTATAATTTTCAAAATTGCCATTCCAATTTTCAGAAACAAAAATATGATGAAATCAAAGTGACCATTGTTGAAAAATAATAAATGTTGGATGACAAATGTCAAAGATAATAAATGTGTAAATAGTGCTTATTGGTTGTCACAGTATTTTCTTTTAATGTTTGGTTGAAGTTTTTTGCCTATATAATTGGCAACGGTTCCAAGCATAATTGGGGACTGGACTGCGGAGGTTCTGAAGAAAGATTGAAAAGAGAAGTAAGTTTAGAAGGTAAAAGATTGAATAAAATTATATAAATCCTGAAAATCTATTTTGTTCTTGATAATTCCTGAAGTGACTATCTTTCTATATCTTTTGTGTTCAATACTTATTTATATTCTGCAAATTTAATTAGTATCTGTACTAGTTTTATAACACGTTATCAGCACGAAGCTCTAGCCTACTGAAAAAAGGTAAACATGTGAATACTTTATTATATATATTGTCTTATTCATCATATTATATATATGATGAATACCTGAAGTATTCTATCTATAAAAAATACATAAATGTGAGTACCTGAAGTATTCCATCTTTAAAAAAAAATTGAATACCTGAAGTGTTCTACCTATTTATTTATATGTAAATACCTGAAGTATTTCATCTTTAAAAGGAAAAATGATTACCTGGAGTATCATTAAACACTTGAAGTATTTAACCAACAAAATGGTTATAATTTACTTATTTACTGTTTTAAATTCATAGTAATTTTTACAAGTTATATGTTAATAAATTTCTTAAAAAAAAGTAACGAAAATGGATGGGTCTTCAGTACTGAATCCGCCACGCCATTTCGAACCCGAGACCTCCTTAAGGAAGTCTACGAGTTTGGCCACTGGGCTAACCCCAGTGGTTGAGTATAAAGTAATATATTTTTACCTATTATGATATCTCTTTAATAATTTTAATACTTCCTGTTATGATCATGTTTTAGATTACAAATCATATTTTAGGCTTACTGGTGTAGGAATAAAAATTGGCAATCTCCAATTAGCTAGTTATGTGAATTATTATTTATTTGGTATATGCATAACAGCAATTTAATCTGTAGTCTTTTATATCGTTATTCTTGTAAAAGACTTCGTCATAATTAGAAATCAGTCTATATATTTATAATTATTATAGTGTACGATATTTGCTTAGAATAATTACAGAGCAATTTTATACTTCTGCGTTATACAAGATATTTTTTATATTTAATGAAATGTTATATTTGGTTTAGATTTTACCTAAACGAGAATTTATTTGTTTATAGATAATGTCAAACTATACAAAATTGGAATTCGCAGCACTTGACATATCAGGAAAGAATTATTTGTCATGGGTTCTTGATGTAGAAATCCATCTTGATGCCATGGAAATTGGATCGACTATAACAAATACTACTGATACATCCCTGAAGGATTATGCAAAGGCCATGATCTTCATCTGTCATCACCTCCATGAGGATCTAAAATCTGAATATCTTACAGTCAAAGACCCACTTACTCTGTGGAATAATTTAAAAGAAAGATATGGGCATCAAAAGACTATAATTCTTCCAAAGGCTCGTTATCATTGGTTACATCTCAGGATGCAAAATTACAAATCAGTTAATGAGTACAATTCTGCACTTTTTAGAATAGTTTCACTTTTGAAACTATGTGGAGAAACCATCACCGATGATGATATGCTGGAAAAGACATTCTCTACATTTCACGCCTCAAATTTGCTCCTGCAGCAACAATATATAGAGCGTCGATTTACGAAGTACTCAGATTTGATATCTTGTCTCCTTGTTGCTGAACAAAATAATGAGCTGTTAATGAAAAATCACGAGTTTCGTCCAGTTGGATCTATACCATTCTCAGAAGCGAATAGGGTGTCTTTTCCTAATCGAGGACGAGGACGTGGTCGTGGTCGTGGTTGTGGACGTTGGCGTGGTAATCATAACCACCAAGTCCGTGGAGGATATATTCAGAAACCAAGTAATAAATCATCATTTCACCAGAAGTGGAATAATCCAGATGTAAAGGAAAAGGGGAAGGGTTTACATAATAAACCTACCAAGAGTTCTGAAGACTCTTGCTACAGATGCGGAGTGAAGGGTCATTGGTCACGCACTTGTCGTACACCAAGACATTTGGTAGATCTTTACCAGGCATCCATCAAAGGGAAAGGAAAAGAAATTGAAACTAATTTTACGAATCAGTGTGAACCCATAGGTCATACTCAAACTGATGAACCTTTAGATCTTTCATCTTTTGATATTTCTGAATACTTTGCGGAACCCAATGTAGTAAAAGATGATTTTTCTGGTGATGGAAATGACTACTCTGAATGGTCACAGGAATAACTGTATGCTTATTAATTTCAGCATATTTTCTCACTTTTGTTTGTAATAAATGTTCTAGTGTGTGTTTATTATTGAATAATAATATTTCTAGATATGTTTTAAATATCTTTGAATTTGTATTTTGCATATAGAAGAAGACATGGATTCTACTGATGCATTATCAATGATAAATGGTGAAGATATTTGTCTCGTAGACAGTGCTACTACTCACACCATTCTTCGGAATAATAAGTATTTTGAACAGTTAATAAAGACAAAAGCAAATGTCAATACAATATCAGGTTCTGCAAACCTGATAGAAGGCTCTGGAATAGCTAATATTGTATTAACTAATGGAACAAAATTAAGTATTGACAATGCTTTGTATTCTACCAGATCCAGAAGAAATCTGCTGAGTTTTAAAGATATACGTCGTAATGATTTTCATATTGAAACCATAAATGAAGGCAAAAGAGAGTATTTGTATATCATTTCTACTGTATCTGGCTAGAAGCTAGTAGTAGAAAAATTTTCAGCATTCTCTTCTGGACTATATTATGCAACGATAAGAACAATTGAATCAAATGTTGTTAAGCACCTGAAGTGCTCTGATCCAAAAACTTTCATGATATAGCATGATCGTCTTGGGCATCCAGGTTCAATAATGATGCGTCGAATTATTGAAAATTCACATGGACATCCATTAAAGAACCTGAAGATTCTATTACCAAGCGATTACTCTTGTAATGCGTGCTCTCAAGAAAAACTGATAATTAGACCATCTCCCTCTAAGGTAATTGTTGAATCTCCATCTTTTCTACAAAGAATTCAAGAGGATATTTGTGACCCGATACACCCATCATGTGGACCATTTCATTATTTTATGGTTTTGATTGATGCTTCAACTAGGTGGTCACACGTTTGTTTATTATCCACACGAAATGTTGCATTTGTAAAATTTCTTGCTCAGATAATCAGACTACGAGCACAGTTTCCAGATTATCCGATCAAGACAATTCGCTTTGATAATGCTGGAGAATTTACATCTCAAGCATTTAATGATTATTGTATGTCTATCGGCCTTGATGTTGAGCATCCTGTTGCACACACTCATACCCAGAATGGTTTAGCCGAGTCTTTTATTAAAAGACTTCAGTTAATTGCTCGACATTTGCTTATGAAAACAAAACTACCAGTTTTTGCCTGGGGACATGCTATTTTGCATGCTGCATCTCTAATTCGTATTAGACCAACATCATATAATAAATATTCACCATCACAACTTGTACTTGGTCAACAACCAAACATCTTTCACGTAAGAGTTTTTGGTTGTGCCATACATGTACCTATTGCACTTCCTCAACGTACTAAAATGGGTCCTCAACGTAGACTTGAGATTTATGTTGGTTTTGATTCTCCATCTATCATTAGATATCTTGAACCCTTAACAGCAGATGTTTTCAAGGCACGTTTTGAGGATTGTCATTTTGATGAAACAGTATTCCCATCATTAGGAGGAGATAAGTCGCAGCCAGAAGCTCGACGTGAAATCACTTGGAATACCTCGACGTTATCTCATCTTGATCCTCGTACTAATCAATGTGAACTCGAAGTTCAAAGGATCATCCATTTGCAAAGTATTGCAAATCAGTTACCGGATGCATTTATCGATACAAAGAAAGTAACGAAATCTCATATACCAGTTGTTAACATTCCAGCAAGGATAGAAGTCCCTGCAGGACAAACTATTGGTACAACAGCTGGTGAATCTATGACACGCCAGAAGCGTGGGAGACCTGTCGGTGCAAAGGATAAACTTCCTCGGAAAAGAAAAATTCAAGGTAAAGAAGTTGATACCCCTGCAGTAGTTGACACTTCTAAAGAGACTAAGCAGACAAATGAAAGTGCTCCTGAAGAGGCTAATCCCACAAAACAGGAAAATAAAGGAATTGACCTATCAATATTTTCTAACAATCAAGAATCTCCTAAGGAGTTATCCCCTGAAGAGGAACAGGTACCTAAAAATCATGAGATATCAATACATTATTCGAATACAGGAGAAATGTTGGATAGAAATAAAATTGTTGTCAACAACGTATTTTCGTTTAAAATTGCTCTTGACATTACTAAAGGTAATGAAGAAAGTGAACCACAAACCGTCGAAGAATTCGACGTAGAAATGATTAGCCAAAGTGGAAAGAAGCAATTCAAGCAAAGTTGAAGTCTCTTGCAAAACGAGAAGTATTTAGACCCGTAATCCAAACTCCTGAAGGAGTACATCCTGTGGGATATAAGTGGGTATTTGTGCAAAAACGCAATGAGAAAAATGAAGTTGTACGATATAAAGCACGACTTGTTGCACAAGGTTTCTCACAGAGACCTGGAATCGACTACGTGGAGACATATTCTCCCGTAATGGATGCTATCACATTCAGATTCTTGATTAGTATGGTTGTGACAGAATCTCTAGATATGCATCTAATGGATGTGGTGACAGCATATTTGTATGGATCACTGGATGCTGATATATACATGAAAATCCCTGAAGGATATGAAGTGTCTAAAGTATGTAGTTCAAAGCCACGAAGTATTTATTCTTTGAAACTACAGAAATCTTTATATGGATTGAAACAATCTGGACGTATGTGGTATAAACGTCTTAGTGATTATTTGCTAAAGGAAGAATATCAAAATGATCCTATTTGTCCATGTATATTTATCAAGAAATCAAACTTTGGATTTGCTATTATTGCAGTTTATGTCGATGACATTAATCTTGTAGGAACTCCAGAAGAATTGACCAAAACTGCAGAATATTTAAAAAGGGAGTTTGAGATGAAAGATCTTGGCAAAACGAAGTATTGTCTCGGCCTGCAGATCGAACATCTGACAAAAGGAATTTTAGTACATCAGTCAACTTATACGAAAAAGATCTTGAAGCACTTTTACATGGATAAAGCATATCCTTTGAGCACTCCTATGATTGTTCGATCACTTGATGTGAATAAAGATCATTTTCGTCCTCAAGAAGAGGGGGAGGATATTCTTGGTCCTGAAGTACCATATATGAGTGCAATTGGTGCGCTTATGTACCTTGCAAATTGTACAAGACCAGATATTGCATTCTCGGTTAATTTATTGGCACGATATAGTTCTGCTCCAACTCGACGACATTGGAATGGAATTAAACACATATTACGCTATCTTCAAGGAACGATTGATTTGGACTTGTTCTATTCAACTGAATCAGAGGCAAAATTAATCGGATATGCAGATGCTGGCTATTTATCTGATCCGCATAAAGGCAGATCACAAACAGGGTATGTGTTCACTTTTGATGATACTGCAATATCGTGGCGTTCTGTAAATCAGACTTTGACTGCTACATCCTCTAACCACTCTGAAATCATCGCGATCCATGAAACAAGTCGTGAATGTGTTTGGTTACGATCCATGATTCAATACATTCGGAAAAATGTGGATTATCTTCAATCAAAGATAGCCGTACATTATTGTATGAAGATAATGTTGCATGTATCACACAGATCAAAGGAGGATACATTAAAGGAGACAGAACTAAGCATATATCGCCAAAATTTTTCTATACACATGAACTTCAGCAAAGCGGTGATATTGATGTTCAGCAGATACGTTCTAGTGAGAATCTGGCAGATTTAGTCACAAAGGCGTTACCAACTGCAACATTCAAGAAACTGGTTAACAGTATTGGGATGCGTCGACTCAAAGATTTATCATCCGGTGTTGAGGGGGAGTCAATGACTTAAAGTTGATAAATAGATTATACTCTTTTTCCTTCGTCTAAGGTTTTGTCCCATTGGGTTTTCCTTAGTAAAGTTTTAATGAGGCATATTTTTAGTGTATTGTCATCCAAGGGGGAGTGTTGAAAAATAATAAATGTTGGATGACAAATGTCAAAGATAATAAATGTGTAAATAGTGCTTATTGGTTGTCACAGTATTTTCTTTTAATGTTTGGTTGAAGTTTTTTGCCTATATAATTGGCAACGGTTCCAAGCATAATTGGGGACTGGACTGCAGAGGTTCTGAAGAAAGATTGAAAAGAGAAGGAAGTTCAGAAGGTAAAAGATTGAATAAAATTATATAGATCCTGAAGATCTATTTTGTTCTTGATAGTTCCTGAAGTGACTATCTTTCTATATCTTTTGTGTTCAATACTTATTTATATTCTGCAAATTTAATTAGTATCTGTACTAGTTTTATAATAACCATAATTATTGAATCATATTGAAAGAATTTTTTCTAGATGATCTGCACACCACCCATAAAACAACCAGACAGAACATTAAATTTGGGGATCAAAATGTGCCGATGGGTCATGACGTGTGGGCCGAGCCCTTTGGAATTCTGGTCGGTCGGCAATCAGCTCGGCTCAGTCACTATCTTGTCAGCTCAGCTCAGCCATTGTCTGATCTACTCAGCTCAGCCCTTGCCTGGTCTGCTCAGCTCAGCCAAACGCCTTACTTTGCAGGATCTTATTACCTTAAACGGATCATCCCACAAGGAAAGGATGTCCCCATCAAGATCCCTCAAATCTCTCCACTTCTTATGAGCCATCTCCACCAGATCCCCCTATTCAGGGCAAGGATAATCGTGGGAGATGCGGTTACCTAATTAAGGGCCATTGCCCTTGATTCGCTCCACTAAATCAGGGGATAATCTCATCCCTTCCTGATTTCTCGCCAAGAAAATCTCTATATAACAGAGAAGACTCTATGGTACAAGGTACGAACATTCTGCCTAATTTTACCCCAACTGTCTCTTTATACAATTCCTCCATCCTCAAGTTAACTTAGGCATCGGAGGGGTGTCGGCAAGATACCACACCGGTATCAAGTTTCTTTTTGCAGGTCAGACGGGGAGACGATCACAAATCCGTTTCATCAGTTGGCGCCGTCTGTGGGAACGATTTACAAAATTACTGATTGGATTGGATTTATGGTCTTAACCCGCTCCATGGCTTCCAATGATAACAACGCTCCTTTCGCTCCTCCTGTCGCGACCGCTGCTGATTATCAAGCCCTGCGCCAGGACGTTCTGACATTAACGCAGGGAATGCAGCGCATTCTGGAACAGAACCAGGCCCTACTGCAACGCCTGCAACCAGATCCACCTGCTAGGGACCCACCACCTCCATCTTCTCCAATGGCTGATCCCCTCGCTCAGGGGATGGCTGGAGTAGACTTTGACGTTACTAGGGGGCATGGGGAGACCAGTAGCCATGTTGCAGCACCACCTTATGGAACTTTCTCTGATTCTACGCTCCATGAAGGTCTTATGACCGATCAGATGCGCCAGATGAAAGCACAGCTGGATGGCCTGACAAAGCAGATGAATGCAAAGGCTCCTGCCTCTGTGGAAGAGTTGGTCCAGACCACCGAGCTTCCTTTCACTGCCGATGTAATGGCAGTCCCCCTCCCTCCAAAATTCAGGATTCCACAGATCGATACCTTTGATGGGACGAAGGATCCTCTCGACCACCTGGAGACGTATAAGTCCCTTATGCACCTGCAGGCTGTGCCTGACGCCATTATGTGCAGGGCTTTCCCTATCACCCTCCGAGGAGCTGCCCGCATGTGGTTCAATAAACTTACTCCCAACACGGTCAGTACTTTTAAGGAGCTCAGCCGTCATTTCGTGAGTTATTTCATTGCTGGTCAGCGGTACAGGAGGCTAGCCACTTACTTGCTCAATGTCAAGCAAGCTAAAGGGGAAACACTCAGAGAATTCACAACCAGGTTCAACAAGGAATCCATGCAAGTGGATAACGCAGATGATCAGGTGGCCATCGCAGCATACATGTCTGGCCTCAGGCCAGGGCAGTTTCTGTTCTCCTTGTCTGCAGAACCTCCAGCCAACATGGCTGAGCTCATGCTGAGGGCTCAGCGACAGATGAACGCTGAAGATACCCTTGCTGCCCATTGCAATCGCGAAAGAGAGATCCCTGCTGCTCAGACAGGAGCTCCTCAGCCAGGCAAGACAAGGAAAGAAGCTGGCCAGTCGAGAACTGAGGAGTATCCTAGAGGGAAGAGATTCTCCCCAGAGGGGGAGACCTGAGAAACGATTCCATGACTATACTCCCCTGGTCGCGACAGTAAACCAGGTATTGCAGGAGATTAGCGACTATCCTGAGCTCAAGTGGCCAGGAAAGATGAAGACTCCGGCTGAGCGTCGTTCTCGCCAGAAATATTGTCGTTTTCATCGGATCATGGACACGATACGAATGATTGTATCGAGCTGAAACAGCAGATCGAGGGGCAGATCAGGCAGGGACATCTCCAACGATTTGTGCGTAAGGAAGGAGAGCTCCACCAGAGGGCAGGATACGCTGCTGGGCCAGCTGACCACGGGCGTGAAAGAACTCTCCCACCTCCTCCTCCTTCTCATCGCCCCATAGGAGAGATAAACATGATCTCTGGAGGACCAGGGATTAGTAGAGACACCAGATCTGCTCGGAGAACCTATGCCAGGGAGGTGCTCAGTGCAGAGAGACCAGTAAAGCGCACACGAGTGGCAGACCCAGCCATTCATTTCACAGAAGATGATGCTGAGGGGGTGCTCCATCCTCATGATGACCCGTTGGTGATCACAGCCCTCCTAGCCAATTGGACCATGAGAAGGGTTCTCGTGGACACAGGAAGTTCAGCAGATATTATCTTCCTGCCAGCTTTTGAGAGGCTGCAACCGGGGAAAGACAGGATAAAGCCTGTACGGTCCCCTTTGGTGGGCTTTTCTGGAGAAACTGCCCATCCCATGGGGGTTGTCTCCCTGCTTATCATGATAGGAGATGAACACAGAAGCGCCACCGCTTTGGTTGATTTCCTGGTGATGGATTGCCCTTCAGCCTATAATGTGATACTGGGTAGACAGACCCTCAACAAATTCAAGGCAGTGGTCTCCACCTACCATTTCAAGCTTAAGTTCCCCACAGCCAATGGTGTTGGTGAGGTCAGAGGAGACCAGAAGAGAGTAAGGGAGTGTTACATCACTTCCATGAGATCAAGAGAGGCCCTGTCAGTCAGGGGAATTGACACAAGGGATGAGGAGAAGCTCCAGCAAGGGGAGCCAGTTGAGGAGCTCATTGAGATACCTGTTGTAGAGGGGCAGACTGAGAAGACGTTCCGTCTGGGTTCAGGGCTGGGGTCAGAAGAGAGGGCTGCTCTGATTGGATTCTTGCGGGATTATGCAGACATTTTTGCTTGGTCACATAAAGATCTACCAGGCATAAACCCCAGCATCATTACTCACAGACTGAATGTGGACAGCGCCCATCGTCCAGTGAAACAAAAAGACGCGCACGTTCGCTCCAGAGCGCAATGCAGCCATTGCTGTAGAGGTGGAGAAATTGGAGCAGGCTCAGTTTATCAGGGAAGCCAAGTATCCAATGTGGATATCCAATGTGGTGCTCGTTCCTAAGCCAAAAGGAAAATGGCGCATGTGTGTGGATTTTAAGGATCTCAATAAGGCATGCCCCAAGAATAGCTTCCCTCTGCCCAGGATTGACCTACTTGTAGATTCCACAGCTAGTCATGAGCTGCTCAGTTTCATGGATGCATTTTCTGGTTACAACCAAATTCAGATGCACCTTGAAGATGAGGAGAAGACCTTCTTTATTACGGCCAGAGGGCTCTACTACTACAAGGTAATGCCCTTTGGACTAAAAAATGCTGGGGCCACCTACCAGAGGCTGGTTAACCGTATGTTCAAGGAACAGATAGGCCGCAATGTGGAGGTTTATGTTGACGACGTGCTGGTCAAGAGCCTGAGGAGATCAGATCATGTGGAGGACCTCAGGGAGACCTTTGAGGCACTTCGGAAGTACCAAATGAAGCTTAACCCCAGCAAGTGTGCATTTGGGGTCAGTTCAGGGAAGTTCTTGGGATTTATGGTGTCACAACGGGGTATAGAGGTCAATCCTGAGAAGATCAGAGCTATTCTCAATATGGAGTCTCCCAAGGGAGTTAAGGGGGTACAGAAACTCACGAGGTGTATTGCAGCTCTCAATCGTTTTGTTTCCAAGGCCACTGACAAATGCCATCCGTTCTTTCAAGTCCTGAAAAAAGCTTTTCATTGGACTCCAGAATGCGAAATGGTCTTTCAGCAACTGAAAGAATATCTGATGACGCCTCCCCTCCTCAGCTGTACTCAAAGGGGAGAAGACCTATACGTCTACTTGGCTGTCTCACCTCATGCAGTAAGCTCAGTACTGATAAGGGTAGAGGCCAATGTACAGCACCCAGTCTATTACACGAGCAGAGCGCTAAGGAGGGCTGAGACCAGGTATCCTAAGGTGGAGAAAATGGCCTTGGTAACAGCAGCAAGGAGGCTGAGGCCTTACTTCCAGGCCCATCCCATCAAGGTTATGACTGACCAGCCACTTAAGAAAACCCTGCACAACCCTGAGACGTCTGGGAGGCTGATTCAATGGTCTGTGGAGCTGGGAGAATTCGACCTGGAGTTCTGTCCCAGAACAGCCATCAAAGCACAAGCCCTTGCTGAGTTTGTGGCAGAATTCTCACCATCAGATGCTTCAGATTCCCTACCAAATGAGCCAGCTAGCACAAAGGCTGAGGAGTCAATGGGTTGGGTTCTCTATGTTGATGGCTCTGTGAATACAGGGGCCAATGGAGCAGGTGTCATCTTAGTTTCTCCAGACAAGCTTAAACTTCTTTATGCCATTAGGTTCAATTTCAAGGCCACCAACAACGAAGCTGAGTACGAAGCGCTTTTGATTGGGCTCAAACTGGCAAAATCCTTAGGGATAAAGGAGCTTACTGTTGGCAGTGACTCCCAATTGGTGGTGGGGCAAGTGCTGGGAGATTATGAAGCTAAGGAGGATAGGATGAAGCAGTATCTCGATAGGGTTCAGCAGCTCCAGAAAGCTTTCAACACTTTGAAGCTGCTGAGGATCCCCCGTGAGGAGAATGAGGAAGCAGATCAGCTTGCACGACTGGCCACAGCTCGAGAAGAAGCCCTCAGCCGCCTCGTCCCAATTCAAAGGTTGGAACAACCCAGTGTGGAATTACCTGTTCAGGAAGTAGTTGCTGTCAACTACAAAGACTCATGGGCAGATCCTATTGTTGATTATCTGGAGAAGGATATACTGCCCACTAACAAGGACCTAGCTAGAAGACTGAGGCTGAGAGCAGCTAAATATCTGTGCCTAGAAGGAATCTTGTATCGCAGAAGCTACTCTTTTCCATTGCTGAGGTGTCTGACTAATGAGGAGGCTGAATATGCTCTGAGGGAAGTCCATGCAGGGTCTTGTGGAAATCATTCTGGAGGAAGACCACTAGCCCAGAAACTGATCCGAACAGGATATTATTGGCCAACCATGCAAAGTGATGCGATACAGATGGTCCAGAGATGTGAGAAATGCCAGAAGTTTGGTAATATTCCCCATCATCCTCCTACCTTGTTAACTCCAATCCCCTCTCCTTGGCCGTTTGCCCAGTGGGGATTAGATCTGATTGGGCCCCTTCCTATGGGCAAAGGACAGAACAAGTTTGCTGTAATAGCTGTGGACTACTTCACTAAGTGGGTAGAAGCTGAGCCCCTAGCCACCATCACAACAAAGAAAGCAATTAGCTTTATCTGGAAGAATATTATCAGCAGGTTTGGGCTGCCCAGAGTAATCATCACTGATTGTGGCAAACAATTCCACAATGATCAATTCCTTGAGTTTTGTGAGCAGAGGGGGATACATGTACACTATGCTTCCAAAGCTTATCCCAAGGCCAATGGACAAGTGGAGGTCACAAACCGCACAATTAAGAAGAACCTGAACAAAAAGTTAGAAGCTGCAAAGGGAGATTGGCCAGAGGAGTTGCCCAGTGTTTTATGGGCATACCGTACAACTGCCCGGACGGCCACAGGAGAAACCCTTATTCTCTGGCTTATGGGGTGGAAGCAGTAATTCCTGTGGAGATTGGGCTGCTCAGCCACAGAATTCAGGGTTTCAAGGAAGAGGAGAACCACCAAGGACTCTTAGAAAGACTGGACTTCCTAGAAGAGAAGAGAGAAAGGGCAACTATTAAAATGGCCACTTATCAGCAGCAGATGACAAAATTCTACAACAGCCAAGTCAGGGAAAGAAGTTTCAGGACTGGGGAGTTGGTTCTGAAGAAAGTGGATCACACAGGGAAGAGGATTGGGCATCTGGGTCCAAATTGGGAAGGCCCTTATCAGGTGACAGAACATGTGAAGGCTGGTTCTTACCGTCTGGCCACACTATCAGGGAAAAAGCTCCCTCAGCCCTGGAATGCTGAACACTTGAAGAAGTATTTTCAATAAAATTCGTTAAGTGTTTGTCTCTATTGTCTTATTTCTTTGTCCTATCTTTTTATGTGAACAAGAATTATCAAATTTATTAGAAGTCCAATCAAGATGGATAAATTTTGTTATTCTGATGAAGTTATGTCTGAGGATAAGAAACGTAATGGCCGAGCAGCCTCGCCTGCTCAACCCATGTCCTCTGGGATCATGTATCCGAGTAGCCCCGCCTGCTCAGCCCATGTCCTCCGGGACCATGTATCCGAGCAACCTCGCCTGCTCAGCTCATGTCCTCTGGGACCATGTATCCGAGCAACCTCGCCTGCTCAGCTCATGTCCTCCGCCTGCTCAGCTCATGTCCTCCGAGACCATGTATCCGAGCAACCTCGCCTACTCAGCTCATGTCCTCCGGGACCATGTATCCGAGCAGCCTCGCCTGCTCAGCCCATGTCCTCCGGGACCATGTATCCGAGCAGCCTCGCCTGCTCAGCTCATGTCCTCCGGGACCATGTATCCAAGCAACCTCGCCTGCTCAGCTCATGTCCTCCGGGACCATGTATCTGGACAGCCTCGTCTGCTCAGTAACCAAGCCTCATGGGCGATCACGAAATTATCAGATAAGATTGTCTGAGGACTTAATCTGCATTTCTTGATTATCTGCTCAGAGGAATACTCTTAGCTTAAGTATGCTACTACTTAATCTACAAACACGGCAAACAGAAGCAGAGAAGAAGATAGAGTAATTCATTCAATCAAAATGTGATAAAGACAAAAGAGCCATTCATCCAGTACAGATATGAAGAGTAAACCAATTGTTTCTATTCATTGGAAGATTTACAGTGAACCATGAAGAAGAAATATATATAAAAAAAAAGGAAACAAAAAGTACACAAGGGACTAGTTGGTCTCCTTGGCAGGTTCCAGGACAAGGGACTGATCGGATGCAGGAGGCTGGCCCAAGGGAGGAGGCTGATCTAGAGCTGGGGAGTCGACTTCCTGGTCTGCTGCAGGAGAGGCCTCCCTGAGGACCTCATCAGCTATTTCTGAGATGAGGACCTCAGCTGCACCCACTATGATCTCCTCGGTCAGGACCACGATTGGGTCAACCACAGCCAAAGGAGGAGGAGGAGACTCGTCATCATCCGAAATTTCTACGGTGAGGACAGTGGAGTCTTCCCCACCTTGGGTGATCATGAGGAGACCTTGGTTAGTCGTCCCCTCCAGCAGCAGAGCCCCAGGGTGGCTGTTCTCTTCCTCGCCCCCGGATTCCTCGGACCCTTCAGGTTCCTCCAGGCCGATTTCTTCATCCCCTGCATTGAAAGAGCTCAGATCCAGATCTGGATAAGCTGAGCTTATCCTCCTCTTCAGAGACATGAAGCCGCTGAAGTAGTACTCAGTCATCAGATCGATGAACTTTGGGGAGTCCTTCAGGCGATCCATCTGAACTGACTGAGCCTGGTCTTTCAGGGAGCTAATCTCCCTATCCCTTTCTGAGAGCAGCCTGCTCTGCTCGTCACATTTTTGGGCCAAGTCCTTGACCCTCTTCTGTTGAGCCTTCAAGGCTGAACTGAAGTCAGCCAGAACCTGCCTCAGCTCCACAGTCCTGGTCTGCTCCAAGGCCAGCATGTCCTCCAGATAAGAAGCCCGTTGCTCATTGGCGGTTGAAGTGTCTGTCAGACTCAGGATCTGGGTATCCTTGACAGAATTCTCGTCCCTCAGCTTAACCACCTCAGCCTTCAGCTTTGAGATAGTCTGGCGCAGGTCGGCTGCCAAACTATCATCCTGCTTCTGCTTTGCCTCCAAGGCCGAGATGGTGTCCTCATCTTCTATGGAGTCCTGCACCAAGGAGTTGCTATATGCAACTGCCTGTAATAAACAGTGAAAATCAACAATTAGAGTTGGTCGTTTGGCAATAAGCACGAGAGAGAGAGAAAGATGGTTACCTTAGCCAGGTGGATGAGGAGTCGTGCGCGCTTCTCCTCAGCAGCTTTTCCCCTCAGCAGCTCCCAATCCCTTTTAGTCGGGAGGTCGTTCAGCACGTCGACAGCGTATTTGCTGCTCGTGAGAAGCGAGAGCTCTGGAGCTGGGGCTGGGAGCTCGGCCTCAGCTGGAGCCTGGGCTGAGAAGGAGTCTTCTCGGCTCTTCCTTTTCTTGCCCTGTTGCTTCTCCTCAGCCAACTTCTGGGCTGAGGACACCTCCACTGTGGAAGCTGTGGCAGCAACTTCCTCGATCACCACCACCTGCTCTTCAGGGGCGGTCTGCAGCCCCTGGGCGGGGCTCTCCTCAGCAACGTCCTTCTTGGACTTCTTGGCAGGAGGAGCAGCGGATGGCGGACCCTGGGAGGTCACCCCAGAATCCACAAAGGTGGAGGGGTCGGTCAGGGCCTTCTTCTTTGTCTTCTTGGGCTTAAGAGGCCCCCTGCTGTTGGCGCGCTCAGACATGGCCGCCAACTTATTCATGTTCAGCTTCATCCCTGCTTCTTCCTCTGGCAAAAACAAAAAGAAAGCATGAGATGGCTTCATAAAAAAGAGAAACAGAAATCAGGGGAGATACCTCTCTCCAAGGCAAGAGCCTCACTTGATGGTTCTGGACCGAACAGGTAAGTCGCTAAGGTCTCCGGTGCGATGAGGACCCAGTAGTCGTGGTCGGGGTACGCAGCAACCACCCTCAGCTACTCACTGATCTCAGCTGAGATCTCAGGCCTCTGCTTCCCTGCTCAGAACACAGCAAAGTAAGGTCAGCCACGAAAGCAAAAAGTGAGAATGGAAGAAAAACTAAAAGTTTGAAGGGACGAAGTGCTCACGAGAAGGATGGGGCTCTCCCCAGAAGCAGCGAATTTTAAAGGAGCCTGTCCGCTCTTCCCAGGAAGGGAACTCCCATCCTCCTCTTGAGAGGAAGAAGAACTTGTCCTTCAACCTCTTGTTGGCTAAGGGCAGGCCTTCGACTGAGGGGGCTACGCTGTCCCTCTTGGAAAAGTACCACCACCCCTGAGCAGTCATGCTCACTTGGTGGCAGTAGAGGAAGGCCTCTGGGGTCAGTGCGGCCTTCTCCTTTGTTGCGGCTGCCCAGAGCACGCCACAGCTGACTAGGATTCGCCAAGCATTGGGCAGAAGCTGCCCTGGGGATAGCCCCAGGTACCAGAGGACTTCCCTTATACAGGGATGGAAAGGAAGCCTCAGCCCGGCTTCGAAGTCGGCCATATACAAGCTCAGCTCGTCTAGCCTGGGGGCATACGCCCTCTCGGTCGGACCAGGGACTCTCAGGCGAACCGAGTCCAGGATTTGGTATTTTACCCTCAGTACTGCCAGGTCATCCTCGGTCACAATCGAGGCTATTCGGTCGGCCTCTATAGGCCTAAGGTGCAAGGCTACACCTCTGAGTGGAGGATAATCTGCGGCGTTCGCCGGGTCAGGACGGTAGGTCTGGTCTACATCTATTTCTGAAGAGGTAAGAACAGAAGGCCTGGGGTGTGGTCGTCTAGAAGCCATTTTGTGGAAATGAGGAATGGCAGGCTGAATAATATCGAAAATCTCCTGGTAATATCGTGAAACGACTGGGGAGTGGGCAAACTCTCCAAACGATGGACGGACGGACTGAGTGTGCAGATAGCGACACAACCTAAGGAAGAAGAAAGCCCAAGGGTATCCTAAACCTCTAAGGTCTGAAATAGTGTTATTGCTAACCAAAATCAAGAAAAACGACGCGAACGTACCTAAGCAAACAAGAACCACGGTCGTCTGAAGCGAAGGGTAGACGAAGTTTTTGGGCAGGAGGAGCTCGCAAGAACTTAAACTGCTAAGACAATGAAAGAGAAGGGAAACCCTAGAAAGTCTTAACGAATACCTTTTATAGGCCTTCCTTGAAGGGCTTTCAAATACGGACCGTTGATCAAACACACGTAGCACCCCAAGATTAAAAGCCGCCTCCCAGGTTCTCAAGCGTTTCTGACAGGGCATTAAATGCAGCGTAAAGATCAAGACAAAATCTGAACTGTCATGATTCAATGCATCAGACTTTTGATATTTCCTCTCGTACGGCAGGCCAACCGTTCAGAAATAGGGGAGTAGCTGATGGGTCATGACGTGTGGGCTGAGCCCTTTGGAATTCTGGTCGGTCGGCAGTCAGCTCGGCTCAGTCACCTTCGGGGATGCTCAGCTCAGCCATCACCCCAGTCAGCTCGGCTCAGTCGCTATCTTGTCTGCTCAGCTCAGCCATTGTCTGATCTACTCAACTCAACTCTTGCCTGGTCTGCTCAGCTCAGCCAAACGCCTTACTTTGCAGGATCTTCTTACCTTAAACGGATCATCCCATAAGGAAAGGATGTCCCCATCAAGATCCCTCAAATCTCTCCACTTCTTACGAGCCATCTCCACCAGATCCCCCTATTCAGGGCAAGGATAATCGTGGGAGATGCGGTTACCTAATTAAGGGCCATTGCCCTTGATTCGCTCCACTAAATCAGGGGATAATCTCATCCCTTCCTGATTTCTCGTCAAGGAAATCTCTATATAACAGAGAAGACTCTATGGTACAAGGTACGAACATTCTGCCCAATTTTACCCCAACTAACTCTTTATACAATTCCTCCATCCTCAAGCTAACTTAGGCATCGGAAGGGTGTCGGCAAGATATCACACCGGTGTCAAGTTTCTTTTTGCAGGTCAGACGGGGAGACGATCACAAATCCGTTTCATCAGTGCCTTAAGCCAGAAATGTAGCTTTCACTTTTACGGACAAAAGATAATCAATTTCTCAATATATATTTTGCATCTTTAATGTAGCAAAAAAAAAATCTCCTTTTTTATTGAGTTCATAGTGCTTTACTTTTTTTAGAATTCAAAAGTTGTCGGTCTAATATATATTTATTTAGATTAATTGTTGAGAAATTAATCTGACTATTCACTTGTAGATAGACAAATTAAAGCGACAAAAAAATAAAACTCTGTATCGACCAACCCAAATGAATCTTTTGATATCTTATGGTTTACTCTTTCTTTTGTAAGTGCATGATTCACATTGAGAATAAAAAAGATCAAAGGGAAGTGGGACCAGCTTGATGTCCATGTCCTTAGTCCCAACCCAGTGAAGAAGCATCTCACCTTTAAAGTTTATCTACCCAAGTCCAAATAACTGAATTATAATACCCCCTCAGTCAACAAAAAAAGGGTGTCCTACTAGTGGGTCATAATCTAATACCTACCATTCAGCATACCATAAACCCATCCAGTCCAATATCATCCCCAGCTATATCTCTCCACTTCCCTTCCACACCATACCAACCCCATCTCTACCCTCTCTCTCTCTCTCTCTCTCTCTCTCTCTTCCTCTTCTCTCTCTCTCTCTCACATCAATGGAGGCTTCATGGGAAACCAGTGTCACAGACTCAATCAACACCATCTACCTCCTCTTCTCAGCTTACCTAGTCTTCGTAATGCAGCTCGGCTTCGCCATGTTATGCGCCGGCTCGGTCCGAGCCAAGAACGCCATGAACATAATGCTCACCAACGTCGTCGACGCTGTGGTTGGGAGTATTTCCTACTACCTCTTCGGCTTTGCCTTTGCCTTCGGTGACGGGTCGGATTCCAACCCGTTTATCGGTACCCAATTTTTCGCCCTTAAAGATATCCCAAATAGCTCTTATGACTACAGCTACTTTCTCTACCAATGGGCTTTCGCCATTGCTGTAGCAGGCATCACTAGCGGGTCAATAGCTGAACGGACCCAGTTCAGCGCCTACCTCGTTTTTTCCTTCTTTTTAACCGGGTTTGTTTACCCGGTGGTGGCCCACTGGGTTTGGTCGTCGAGCGGGTGGCTCAGCCCGAGTTCGAGTAGCTTGGTTTTCGAGTCGGGCGCAATTGATTTTGCTGGGAGTGGTGTGGTGCATTTGGTGGGTGGGATAGCTGGGCTTTGGGGAGCATTGATAGAAGGCCCAAGAGTGGGCCGGTTCGATGCATTTGGTAAGCCCGTTGCAATGCGGGGCCACAATGCGACTCTTGTGGTGCTTGGGACATTCCTGTTATGGTTTGGGTGGTTCGGGTTCAACCCGGGTTCGTATGCTAAAATTCTAGTGGCGTACCCGGACACGACTAATGAGGGAAATTGGACAGGTGTGGGTCGAACTGCGGTCACAACCGCACTCGCTGGTTCAACTGCCGGAATCGTGACGTTGTTCGGCAGACGTTTACTAGTGGGCCACTGGGACGCGCTGGACGTGTGCAACGGGTTGCTCGGTGGGTTCGTGGCGATAACTTCCGGCTGCGCGGTGGTGGAGCCTTGGGCCGCCATTATTTGCGGGTTTTTTTCAGCTTGGGTTTTGATTGGGTTCAACATCTTGGCCCTAAAGCTCAAATTCGACGACCCGCTAGAGGCTGCCCAGTTACACGGTGGGTGTGGGGCTTGGGGTTTGATTTTCACTGGGCTTTTTGCGAAAGAGGAATTTGTAATTCAAGCCTATAACTCGGGTGAGAGTGGAGTGGTGAGGCCGTATGGGCTGTTTTTGGGTGGGGGATGGGGCCTGCTTGGAGCCCAAGTGATAGAGGTGCTGGTTATTGTGGGCTGGGTTAGTTTGACTATGGGCCCACTTTTCTATGGGCTTCATAAGCTCAGGATATTGAGGATATCTGCAGCTGAGGAAGTTGCTGGGCTTGATATCTCTAGTCATGGAGGTTATGCCTATACCGCTCATCAGGAAGACAACCACCCACGTTTCTATGCTGATTACATGCGGCTGCAAGATCGGTCTTGATTCAACTCTCTCTATACTCTCTCCCCTATTTTTTCTGTCAACTATTCTTCCTTTTTGTTGGGCCGCATTATAATTTAAGGATTTTTGGAAGCATCGCCCACAGTGGTGTAGTTAATGCTAAAACATTTAAAATATAATTGCAGTTTCAAAATTTTTTATTTTTTTACACAGGGATCTGTTTTTATTTCTGCTTTGCACCTACGTTTAGAGGGGTCTTGCTAGGCTTATAATGCAGTTTTATGTCGTTTTACAAACAAAACGATATAATTTTGCCCGTTTTATCTACAAAATTATATCGTTTTAACTTATGACGGAAATTGTTATTAAAATGCATGAGATTGAAACGATATAGTTTTAAAATTAAAACAAATAAAGTTATGTCGTTTTGTCCGTACCACAAGTGAATTATAAGAAATTGCATTACAACTCCATCAAATCCTTTTTAGAAACTTTACATTTTGTCGTAGTTTGTGTTTTTTTGGTAATTTAGATGGAAATCTTGCTATCATCCAACTTGCCAGAATTTGATTACTTATGACAAGTTGTGATAATTAACTAAATCATTTGTTTTATAACCCTAGAACAGAGTCTTTGCAATCTGATTAAGCTTGATATTAAGTCTGATAATTAAGTTATTCGAGTTTGGATTTGTGCTTGCTCAACAAAAATCTGTTTATGATCGATTTATTACATAAACCAGCTACACCTAAGTATTTTTTAAAGCTCGTTAGACTTTTGAATTAAGAATTAACAAGTTGTTTTATTGGCTCATTATTAATATGGTTTTAGAAAATTAAATTATTCATGATAGACTTGATTAAAGCTTATTAAATTATAAACTAAACTCGCACAATCTACCATTGAACTCTTTTATCATCCTTACTCTAACTCTAATTGTGTGGATCTTGTTGTGCATTGGACACATAGGGTGTGTTTTGTGTCAAAATGGTATTGTTTTAGCACACAAAATACTGATCGAACAGTTGAGTACTGACCAAATAATTTTGATTAGTGTTTTGCGCACTAAAATAACATTATTTTGATGCACAATACGCTCTACTGTGCATAATGCACAACAGACTCCCTCATTCTAACTAATTGTGCATAAGCAATGCTATTAACACATTACGTGGTACATCAAATTGCACATAATGCCTACTTGGAATGCCACAACTCATGAGGTCTGCTAATTTGAAGTTTTGAACACGTAATCAAAATTTATGGGACCTACTTTTATGCTTTATACCTAAAACATAAGTTACGTGATATGCTACGTAAGCACAATATACAACGTGATGTATTAATAGACTTATTCATTGTGTTAGAGAAATTATAATTATAGATAGTGTTTCATGCCAAAACTAAAACATCATCGAATCAACAAAACTCCAAGTAATTATACACCCAATACGTAAATACGAAAATAAGTAGAAAATCTGGCATGTGATAATGAGAGGTACGTAATCGCTGTCCTAAAGCTGTTATTGTCTCACCACACGCAGGTTCTGACGAACAATGAACAACTCCAAGATACAACCCAAATCACAAAGACAGACCTCTCAATGTTCGCATCCAACAAGAGGTTATTGAACCGTTTATTATCTAAGTTGCCTGTAAAACATATAATATAAAATAATAGGGAGACGCGAAATATCGAAAGAGTAGGAAAATAATGAAAAGATCATTAATTAATCACCCTTAACATCCATGGGTATTTATAATCATAATAATAATTATTCTCAAAAGTCACAACCTTTGATTTAAATGCTCTTTTTATAAAAGACATGACCTGTAAAAAGAAACCTTTCAAATTAAAAGGTTCTTACCAAAAAAAAAAATTAAAAGGTCACAACTTTTGATGTAAATAATACTTTAGAAAAAGAAACTTTTTAAGAAACTTCTCTAATTAAATTTTAAAATTTATAAAATCCCAACAATCCCCCACAAGTTTCGAAATTAAATAAAATAACAAATCTAGTATATTAGAATATATAGCAAAAATTTGGACAACTATTATACTGTGCAATAAGTGTAGGTGTCTTTCGGACTTGAACCTTAGTATTAACACTAAGTCTTGAACTAGACCCTTGGACCAGAGTTCAACATGTCACACACACACATAGTACTAGACTTGGTTCGCGGGTTAACGCTTTTAATGGCCATGCGTTGATCTTGATTCTCATGAGAGTTTTAGAGAATAGCCCAATCCTATAGTCACGGCCTCACGACAGCTCTGACTTAGTAGAATTCTCCAATAATAGAAGTGACAGAGGTCTATCCCACGAAAGTATGTTCGCCTTGAATTCATTCAGGGACAAACCCTTTCTTAACAATCACATTTACATCAGCACTGCTGCCTTAGGGATGAGCAGGAGTAAACTATCTCCTTATATATAGTGTAGGAAATACAAGTCACACAGTACGAATTGTTTCTACCCATTGAACCTCCTTCATGGGGTCTCCAATCACAGAGGTTGGGTCACTTCCCTAGATGACTTCTTTTGGACTTAGGCCCATCCCTCTCGATAACTTAGTAGGATCTAGTCTTGCGCTAGTCCCAAGGCAATTGCTTATCTTGGGAGATTATCAATTTATTTCACACATGCCTCATCATTTACCCCTCTTGGCAGATAAACAATTCATTTCACATATGCCTCATCATTTTGGCTTCTCAAGCCTCTTTTTTTTTTTTTAATTCATTAAATAACTTTATGCGCTAACTTTCACGCTTATAATAAATCACTAGACTTATCAAGCATTTTTTCCTTTGAATTTAGGAAATAACTTTACACGCTAATTTTCACGCTTATAATAAATTACTAGGCTTCTCAAGCCTTTCTTCCTTTGAAGCCATGAATTAAATCACGCAATATCAAAATTTTATCTTGCCAGCTTTACAAAGTGTACCTAAAACCATCAAATATAATTCTCCAACACAAAAAATTAGTACACTTATTTTCCAAATGTAATTCTCCAATAAACATTTGATATACACCTTTCTCAAGATATAAATAACATATGCTCAAATTTCACAAAGAAATAGAACGCCCCATATTACTTATATTTTCTAAAAGAAATATATGCAGGGGTTATCATCTAATTATCCAAACTATTTTTTTTTAATGTAGTAAAGTTTAGAAAACTGAAAACAACTAATATGTTTATGCCGTCGCATCATTTTTTTTTATCGACAAAATTAAAAGGTATTCAAGAATTTAGAATAAGCAGTATACTTGCATACTAATCTGTCATGTCAAATCTATTTACAATAACAAAATTGTCATATACCAATCAAACCATCATAGCAAACACAACTTAAATTAAACCCCGCAGCTTAACATCTCTCAAAAATAAAAATATATAAAAATAAAAATTAATGAAGTCGACCAACTAAATTTTGTGAACTGTTAATAGCTTACAGACTGAACCTAAAATAACAGTATGACCTAATATTTCAATCTTTATCAAAAGTGATTGTAATCATCTTCAAGCAAAGTGTTTCAACAAACATCATTTTAATTCAATCTCTTATTTTCATACCAGAACATTACAAGCATCATCAAAACAATTTGAACATGCATATAGGTATTCACAAGATGAGTATATATATGTACAACCACACTAATTTCATCCCTCAAAGAAAGGTCAACATGCGCTCATTCTCCACCAAATATGGATAGTAATTCTTGGCAGCGACATAAACAAATTCAATTACATACCCATTAAGAAGATGTGAATGATAGGTCATGACGTGCAGGCTGAGCCGATTGGTATTCTGGTCGGTCGGCACGCAACTCCCCTCAGACATGTTCTGGTCTGCTCAGTCCGATATCCTCAGCTCAGCTAGCGCTTTGGTATCCTCAGCTCAGCTAGCGCTGGTATCCTCAGCTCGGCCAGGGTCCTGGTATCCTCAGCTCAGCCACTGTCTGCTCTGCTCAGCCCAGACCATTGGCCGAACTACTCTGCCAGATCAATCTCCGTATTTCCTGGGATCTATCTGCCTAAAGCGGATCGTCCCACAAGGAAAGGAAGATCCCAAAGATCTCTCCACCTCTTGCGCGCCATCTTCACCCGCTCCCGCTATTTAAGGCAAAGGTGACCGTTGGGGATTCAGTTACCAAATCAAAGGCCACTAGCCTTGATTTACTCCGCCAAACCAGGAGTGGACCACGTCCCTTCCTAATTTGTCTCCAACAATATCTCTATATAATGGAGGCAGCTCTATGGTACAGGGTACGTACACTTTGCCCAATTTTACCCGCATAATTTTCCTACGTTATTCCTCCATCCTAAAGCTGACTTAGGCATCGGAGGGGTGTTGGCAAGATACCACACCGGTGTCAAGTTGTTTTTGCAGGTCTGCCGGGGACGATCAGAAATCCGTTTCATCAGTTGGCGCCGTCTGTGGGAACTAAAAATTTATTGATTGATCGGATTTATGGTCTTGACCCGCTCAATGGCTTCCAATGACAACAATGCTCATTCTGTTCCACCTGTTGCAACCGCTGCTGATTATCAAGCCCTCCGTCAGGACGTGGTGACGTTGACGCAGGGAATGCAGCGCATTCTGGAGCAGAATCAGGCCTTACTGCAGCGCCTACAACCTGAACCTCCTACTAGAGATCCACCACCGCCAGTGGCCCCGATAGATGATCCCCCTGCCCCAGGAATGGCCGGCGTAGACTTTGACGTTACTGGGGGGCATGGGGAGACCAGCAGCCATGCTGCAGCACCGCACTACGGAACTTTTTCCGGTTCCTCACTTCCTGAAGGTCTTATGACCGATCAGATGCGCCATATGAAGACACAGCTGGACAACCTGACGAAACAGATGAAGGCCAAAGCTCCAGCCTCTGTGGATGAGTTGGTACAGACCACTGAACTTCCCTTCACTGCTGTTGTGATGGCGGTGCCCCTCCCACCAAAATTCAGAGTCCCTCAGATTGATATCTTTGATGGGACCAGAGACCCTCTTGATCACTTGGAAACTTACAAATCCCTTATGCACCTTCAGGCGGTGCCTGACGCCATTATGTGCAGGGCTTTTCCCATCACTCTCCGAGGAGCCGCTCGGATGTGGTTCAACAAACTTGCTCCCAGCACAGTCAGTACTTTCAAAGAGCTCAGTCGCCTCTTTGTAAGTTATTTTATTGCTGGTCAGCGATACAGGAAGCCAGCCACTTACTTGCTCAATATCAAACAAGCTAAGGGGGAAACACTCAGGGAATTCACAACCAGGTTCAACAAGGAATCCATGCAGGTGGACAATGCTGATGATCAGATAGCCATCGCGGCATACATGTCAGGTCTCAGGCCCGGTCAGTTTTTGTTTTCTTTATCTGCAGAACCACCGACCAACATGGCTGAGCTCATGATGCGGGCCCAGCGACAGATGAACGCAGAGGACACCCTTGCTGCCCATCGCAATCGCGAAAGGGAAGCTTCTGCCCCCCAGTCAGGGCCTCCTCAGCCGAGCAAACGAAGGAAAGAGACTGGGCAGTCTAGGATTGAGGACTACTCGAGAGGGAAGAGAATGGACAGGAGAGATTCTCCCCAGAAGGGAAGAACAGACAGACGAGATTCTCCCCAGAGGGGGAGGCCCGATAGGAGATTCCAAGACTATACTCCCCTGGTCGCAACAGTTAATCAGGTGCTGCAAGAGATAAGTGCGTACCCTGAGCTCAAGTGGCCAGGAAAGATGAAAACACCGGCTGAGCGGCGTTCTCGCCAGAAGTACTGTCGTTTCCACCGTGATCATGGGCACGATACAGATGACTGCATTGAGCTGAAGCAACAGATTGAGGGGTTGATCAGACGAGGACGTCTTCAGAGATTTGTTCGTAAGGAAGGGGAGTTTAATCAAGGGACAGGACAAGCCCCTGGACCAGCTGATCATAGGCGTGAGAGGACTCTTCCTCCTCCTCCTCCTCATCGCCCCGTAGGGGAGATAAACACGATTTCTGGGGGACCAGGAGTTAGTGGAGATACCAGGGCTACTCGGAGAACCTATGTCAGGGAAGTGTTCAATGCAGAGAGACCAGCCAAGCGCACGCGGGTGACGGATTCAGCCATTCAGTTCACCGCAGAGGACGAGGAAGGAGTACTCTATCCTCATGATGACCCATTGGTGGTCACAGCTCTCCTAGCCAACTGGACAATGAGGAGGATCCTCGTGGACACAGGGAGCTCAGCAGATATCCTCTTCTTACCTGCTTTTGAGAAGCTGCAGCTGGGGAGAGATAGTATTAGGCCTGTGCAGTCTCCTCTGGTCGGTTTTTCGGGAGAGACAGCCCATCCCTTGGGCGTGGTATCCTTGCCCATCGTGATTGGAGATGAACGAAGGAATGCCACCGCCATGGTGGATTTCTTGGTGATGGATTGCCCTTCGGCTTATAACGCGATATTGGGTAGGCAGACCCTCAACAAGTTCAAAGCAGTGGTTTCCACATTTCATTTGAAGCTCAAATTCCCTTCAGCTGGTGGTGTTGGCGAGGTCAGAGGAGACCAGAAGAGAGCAAGGGAGTGTTATATCACATCAATAAAGACAAGGGAAGCTCTTTCGGTCAGTGGGCTTGATACAAGGGATGAGGAGAAGCTTCAGCAAGGAGAACCAGTGGAGGAACTCATCGAGGTACCTGTTGTGGAAGGGCAGACTGAGAAGACGTTCCGACTGGGCTCAGCTCTGGAATCAGAAGAGAGGAGTGCTCTGGTGGAATTTCTAAGGGACTATGCGGATGTTTTTGCCTGGTCACACCGAGATTTGCCGGGAATAAACCCCAATATCATCACTCATCGGTTGAATGTGGACAGTGCTCATCGCCCAGTAAAGCAGAAGACGCGCACGTTTGCTCCAGAGCGCAATACAGCCATTGCTGCAGAGGTAGATAAACTGGAGGAGGCTCAATTTATCAGAGAAGCTAAATACCCAGTGTGGATATCCAATGTGGTGCTCGTCCCTAAGCCGAAGGGAAAATGGAGGATGTGTGTGGACTTCAAGGATCTTAACAAAGCCTGCCCTAAAGACAGCTTCCCTCTACCCAGGATTGACCTTCTCGTCGATTCCACAGCCGGCCATGAGCTGCTCAGCTTCATGGATGCATTCTCGGGCTATAACCAGATCCAGATGCACCCTGAGGATGAGGAGAGAACGTCCTTTATTACGGCCAGAGGCCTCTACTGCTACAAGGTGATGCCCTTTGGACTCAAGAATGCAGGAGCCACATACCAAAGGCTGGTTAACCGGATGTTCAAGGAACAAATAGGCCGCAATGTGGAGGTTTACGTAGATGACATGCTGGTCAAGAGTCAGAAGAGATCAAATCATGTGGAAGATCTCAGGGAAACATTTGAGGCACTGCGAAAATATCAGATGAAACTCAATCCCAGCAAGTGTGCATTCGGGGTTAGTTCGGGAAAGTTCTTGGGGTTCATGGTGTCCCAGAGAGGTATAGAGGCCAACCCTGAGAAGATCAGCGCCATTCTTAACATGGAATCTCCCAAGGGAATTAAGGGAGTACAGAAACTCACTGGGTGCGTCGCGGCCCTCAATCGTTTTGTGTCCAGGGCCACAGATAAATGCCATCCGTTCTTCCAAGTCCTGAAGAGAGCTTTCCATTGGACCCCAGAGTGTGAAATGGCCTTTCAGGAGCTGAAGGAGTACCTTATGTCTCCTCCTCTCCTCAGCCGTACTCAAAAGGGAGAAGACCTGTACATTTATCTGGCTGTCTCGACCCGTGCGGTAAGCTCAGTGCTAATCCGAGTAGAAGCCAATGTGCAACATCCAGTCTACTATACGAGCAGAGCATTGCGAGGTGCTGAAACCAGGTATCCTAAGGTAGAAAAAATGGCCTTTGCCTTGGTAACAGCAGCAAGGAGGCTGAGGCCTTACTTCCAGGCCCATCCCATCAAAGTTATGACCGATCAGCCGCTAAAGAAAACCCTGCACAACCCCGAGACGTCGGGAAGGCTTATTCAGTGGTCGGTAGAGCTGGGTGAATTCGACTTGGAGTTCTGTCCCAGGACAGCCATCAAAGCACAGGCCCTCGCTGATTTTGTGGCTGAATTCTCACCCTCAGATACTTCAGATTCCCCACCAAGTGAACCACCCAGCGCAGAGCCCGAAGAGTCAGTGGGTTGGGTTCTCTATGTTGATGGTTCTGTGAATACAGGGGCCAGCGGTGCAGGTATCATTTTAATTTCTCCAGACAAGCTCAAACTCCTCTATGCCGTCAGGTTCAACTTCAAGGCCACCAATAACGAAGCTGAATACGAGGCACTTCTGATCGGGCTCAAGCTTGCAAAATCCTTAGGGATAAAGGAGCTTACCGTCGGCAGTGATTCCCAATTGGTGGTGGGGCAAGTCCTGTGAGATTATGAAGCCAAGGAGGATAGGATGAAGCTATATTTGGACCAGGTCCAGCGTCTCCACGAAGCTTTTGATGTATTGAAGTTAATAAGGATCCCTCGCGAGGAGAATGCAGAAGCCGATCAGCTTGCACGACTGGCCACAGCTCGAGAAGAAACCTTCAGTCGCCTCGTCCCAATTCACCATCTGGAGCAACCAAGTGTGGAGTTACCCATTCTGGAGGTAGTTGCTGTCAATTACAAAAACTCTTGGGCAGATCCTATTGTTGATTATCTGGAGAGTGGCGTACTGCCCACTGATAGGGACATCGCTAGAAGGCTGAGGCTGAGAGCAGCTAAATATCTGTGCCTAGGGGGAGTCTTGTATCGCAGGAGTTATTCATTCCCATTGCTGAGATGTCTCACTGAAGAGGAAGCGGAATACGCTATGAGGGAAGTCCATGAAGGGTCATGTGGAAATCATTCTGGAGGTAGAGCATTGGCACAGAAATTGGTCCGAACAGGGTATTACTGGCCTACCATGCAGAGCGACGCAAGGCAGATGGTCCAAAAATGTGAGAAATGCCAGAAGTTTGGCAACATTCTTCACCATCCTCCCACTTTGTTAACCCCAATCCCCTCTCCTTGGCCGTTCGCCCAGTGGGGATTGGATCTAATTGGGCCTCTTCCTATAGGCAAGGGGCAGAACAAATTTGCTATTGTGGCTGTCGACTACTTCACCAAGTGGGTAGAAGCTGAGCCCCTTGCCACCATCACTACGAAAAAGGCCATCAACTTCGTCTGGAAAAATATTATCAGCAGGTTTGGATTACCCAGGGTGATCATCACTGATCGTGGCAAACAGTTCCATAATGACCAGTTTCAGGAATTTTGTGAGCAGAGGGGAATACAGGTCCACTATGCTTCCAAAGCATATCCTAAGGCCAATGGGCAGGTTGAAGTCACAAACCGCACAATCAAGAAGAACCTGAAGAAGAAGTTGGAAGCTGCAAAGGGAGACTGGCCAGAGGAGCTGCCCAGTGTCCTGTGGGCTTATCGAACGACCGCACGCACGGCGACTGGAGAAACCCCTTATTCTTTGGCTTATGGGGTGGAGGCAGTAATTCCTGTAGAGGTTGGGCTGCTCAGCCACAGAACTCGGGATTTTCAAGAGGAAGAGAACCGACAGGGACTCTTGGAGGGATTAGACTTCCTAGAAGAGAAGAGAGAAAGAGCAGCCATTAGAATGGCCGCTTATCAACAGCAAATGGCCAGATTCTACAATAGCCAGGTCAGGGAAAGAAGTTTCAGGACTGGGGAGTTGGTGCTAAAGAAAGTAGACCCCACAGGAAAGAGGATTGGACATCTGGGGCCAAACTGGGAAGGACCTTACCAAGTAACTGAGCATGTAAAGGCTGGAGCCTATCGTTTAGCTACATTGTCAGGGAAAAAGCTCCCCCAACCCTGGAATGCTGAGCACTTAAAGAAGTATTTTCAATAATATTTGCCAAAGTGTTTGTCACTATTATCTTATTTCATTGTTATTTCGTTGTCTTGTCTTGGTATGTAATCAGGAATTATCAAATTTATTGAGAGTCCAGTCCAGATGAACAGATTGCTATCCCTATAAAGTTGTCTGAATTATGTCTGAAGATAACTAAGCGTATTGATTGAGCAGCCTCGACTGCTCAGCCATGTCCTCCGGGACCATGCATCTCAGCAGCCTCGACTGCTCAGCCATGTCCTCCGGGACCATGCATCTCAGCAGCCTCGACTGCTCAGCCATGTCCTCCGGGACCATGCATCTCAGCAGCCTCGACTGCTCAGCCATGTCCTCCGGGACCATGCATCTCAGCAGCCTCGACTGCTCAGCCATGTCCTCCGGGACCATGCATCCAAGCAGCCTCGACTGCTCAGCCATGTTCTCCGGGACCAGGCATCCGAGCGGCTTCGCCTGCTCGGCAATCAAGCCTCAGGGGCAATCAAAGTAATATGACAAGGAAATTATTCAACTTTGAGTTGTGTTTCTTGAGTTCTATTTCTTAAGATATATGTCAAGACATCGCACGCAAAAATGCAGAGACAAAAGAGGAGAATAAAGCTATTCAGTCGACTAAAGCTTGACAGATGAAACTGCTCATTTCTATTCATTAAAGGATTTTTACAAGCGTTGTGAAAGCAAATGCAAGATACAAAATAAAAGAAATGAAAGAAAAGACTAATTATTCTCTTCAGTAGGCCCGGGGGCAAGAGGCTGATCAGCAGAGGGAAGCTGGCCTTGGGCTGGAGGGTCGACTGTCTGATCGGTACTAGGAGGTGAAGTCCTGAGAACGTCCTCAGCGATCTCCTCTAGCAGCTTGTCAGCGGCGTTGAGCAAAATCTCCTCAGCTAAGACCACGGCGGGATCAACCATGGCTATAGGGAGCTGAGGCTCGTCATCCTCGGGGATTTCTATAACGACCGAGTCCTCTTCACCTTGCGTGATCATAAGAAGACCACGGTCGGTTGTCCCCTCCTTAAGTAAGGCCCCAGCGTGGCCACCCTCCTCCTCTTCCTCGTCCTCAGAAGCCTCCTCCTCATCAAACTCCTCCAGGCCGACGTCTCCTGCCTCCGGCTTGAAGGAGCTTAAGTCCAGCTCAGGATGAGCAGAGCTGATCTTCCTCTTCAGAGACATGAAGCCTCCAAAGAAGTACTCGGTCATCAGATCTATAAACTCCGGAGAGTCCTTTAATTGATCCATCTGGGTTGACCGAGCCTGTTCTGTCAGTGAATGGATCTTCACGTCCTGTTCAGAGAGCAGCCGGCCCTGCTCATCGCATCTTTGGAGCAGCTCTCGGACATGTTTTTGTTGGGCCGTCATACCCGACATGGCATCTGCCAGTTTCTTCTTCAGATCAGCCACCTGGAGTTCCTCCAGGGTCAGTTTATTCTCCAGCTGGGATGCCCGCTTTTCGTGAGCAGAGGAGACTTCTGTTAAGCTCGCAAGCTGAGCCGCCTTGACTGAGTTCTCGTCCCTCAGCTGGAAAATCTCTTCCTGTAGCTTGGAGTTGGACTCTCTGAGCTCGAACTCCCGCTTCTCACCTTGTTTGAGCCTCTCCTCCAGCTCAGCAACCGTGTCCTCATCAATTACCGCCTCTTGCACCAAGTCGGAGCTGAGGATTGACGCCTACCACACAGTAAAAACATAGATTAGAACTAGTCAATAATTGAAAGAGTATGTGAAAGAGGAGGGAAGGATGGATACCTTGGCCAAGAGGACGAGGAGCCGCGCACGCTTCTCTTCGGAAGATTTGCTCCTTAGAATTTCGCGATCCTTCGCGGTCGCCAGCTCATGCATTGCGCCAATTGAGTACCTGCTACTGAGCATGATGGACAGTTCTGGGGCAGGCTCTGGAAGTTCAGCGTCGGGCGCAGAGGCTTCACTGCCCTTCCTTTTCTTACCCTGCTGAGTTTGGGTTTGTTCAGCAAGGTCTTGGGCTGCAGAAGCCTCCACTTCGGAGGCCGTAGCAGTAGCCTCCTCATCAAGTACGACCTGCTCATCGAGAGCAGTCTGCCGTTCTGGGATGACGACATTCTCGGCCTCGTCCCTCCTTAATCTTTTAGCGGGAGGAGCCTGAGTTTGCTGCCTCTGGGTAGTTACACCCGAATCCACAAATGTGGAAGGGTCAACCAGAGCCTTCTTCTTCTTTGTTTTCTTGGGCTTGGTATTGGCCCGCTCCGAACGCTCGATCATTTCAGCCAGCTTGTCGGCGTTCAGCTTCATCCCTTCGTCCTCTGATAAACACAAACAGAAGGTCAGAGTAAGATGGCTTCATCTAATAGAAGAATTTAGAAGAGGAGATACCTCTCTCTAAGGCAAGGGCCTCACGTGTGGGTTCTGGACCGAGAAGGTAGATCGCTAGAGTTTCTGGAGTGATGAGAACTCTGTGGTCACGCTCGGAGTACTCAGCCACGGCCCTCAGTTGCTCTCTGACTTCAGCCGAGATCGCGGGTCTTTGTTTTCCTGCTCAAGACACAATAAAGAAAGGTTAGCCAGGAAGAGCATGATAGATAAAAGCGAAGGAAAACTGAACAGGTGCGGGAGGTCAGTGCTCACGGGATGGGCAGACTTCTCCCCAGAATATGCGAATCTTGGAAGCGCTCGTTCGCTCTTCCCAAGCAGGGAACTCCCATCCTTCCCCTGAGAGGAAGAAAAACTTGTCTTTCCACCTCTTGTTGGATGAGGGGAGGCCTTCGATTGCAGGAGCTGAGCTGTCCCTCCTGGAGAAGTACCACCACCCCTGAGCAGCCATGCTTATTCCGTGGCAGTACAGGAAGGCTTCTGGGGTCAGCCTTGCCCTGTCCTCCGTGGCAGCTGCCCAGAGCACGCAGCAGCTGACCAAGATTCGCCAGGCATTGGGCAAGAGTTGTCCTGGGGATAGCCCCAAGAACCAGAGAACCTCCCTTATGCAGGGATGGAAGGGAAGCCTCAGCCCAGCCTCAAAATCTGCCACATAGAGGCTCAGCTCGTTGAACCTAGGGGCGTTCGCTCTCTCGTCTGGACCAGGAACTCTCAGATGAACTGAAGCGGGGATTTGGTACTTCACCCTCAGGACGGCGAGATCAGCCTCAGTCATCGTCGAGGCTATTCGGTCGGCCTCTATAGGTCTGATGTGTAAGGCCACACCTCGAGGCTCTGGGTCTTCTACAGGATTTGTTGGCCCTGAACGGTCAGCCTGGGTGGCCTCCCTTCGTGAAGGGGTTGGTACGGACATCCTAACTTGTACTCGCCTAGAGCCCATTCTATGGAAATCAGGGACGGCCGGTTTTATAATATCAAAAATGTCCCGGTAATATCGTGAAACGGCTGGGGAATGGGCAAATTCTCCTAGAGAAGGGCAGTCGGAATGGTGGTGCAGATAGCGACAGAGCCTGAGGAAGAAGAAAGCCCAAGAATGTCCTAAACCTCTAGGGTCTGGAACAAAGCTGTTACCAGCCAGAATCAAAGAAGAATGGCTCGAACGTACCTAGATTACGGGAACTTTGACTGTCTGAAGCGAATGGCAGACGGCAGTTTTTGGCAGGCGTTCGTGAGAAACTTGGTATGCTGTTGAAACAACGAAGGAGAAAAACCCTGATAAATCTTGACAAATCCCTTTTATAGAGCCTCCGTAGGGGACGTTCAAATGTGAACCGTTGATTAAACACACGTGGCGCTCTCAGATTAAACGCCGCCTCCAAAGCACTCAAGCGTTTCTGACACAGCATTAAATGCGGCGTATAAATCCAGACAAGGCGTGAGCCGTCATGATTCAATGCATCAGACCGTTGATATTTCCTCTCTTAAAGCACGCCAACCGTTCGGAAATAGGGGAGTAGCTGATAGGTCATGACGTGCAGGCTGAGCCGATTGGTATTCTGGTCGGTCGGCACGCAACTCCCCTCAGACATGTTCTGGTCTGCTCAGTCCGATATCCTCAGCTCAGCTAGCGCTTTGGTATCCTCAGCTCAGCTAGCGCTGGTATCCTCAGCTCGGCCAGGGTCCTGGTATCCTCAGCTCAGCCACTGTCTGCTCTGCTCAGCCCAGACCATTGGCCGAACTACTCTGCCAGATCAATCTCCGTATTTCCTGGGATCTATCTGCCTAAAGCGGATCGTCCCACAAGGAAAGGAAGATCCCAAAGATCTCTCCACCTCTTGCGCGCCATCTTCACCCGCTCCCGCTATTTAAGGCAAAGGTGACCGTTGGGGATTCAGTTACCAAATCAAAGGCCACTAGCCTTGATTTACTCCGCCAAACCAGGAGTGGACCACGTCCCTTCCTAATTTGTCTCCAACAATATCTCTATATAATGGAGGCAGCTCTATGGTACAGGGTACGTACACTTTGCCCAATTTTACCCGCATAATTTTCCTACGTTATTCCTCCATCCTAAAGCTGACTTAGGCATCGGAGGGGTGTTGGCAAGATACCACACCGGTGTCAAGTTGTTTTTGCAGGTCTGCCGGGGACGATCAGAAATCCGTTTCATCAGTGAACATGTATCATAATTTTTAAAAATAATAGTTACGGATAGTAATTTGATCAAGGCAAAGATTAGGCGCAAATTATTACAGGTTAATTAACTGTCTCGAGAAATTCATCAATTTTTTTTTGCTCAATGTATCAAATGCCTAACACTTGAAGTGTTCGAAAGTACTAATTCGCCTTAGTCTAATAGAATAAATCATTATTAGGGAAGAAACCATACTAATTTTAACACCCAAAGCCCGACAATAGTTTGACAATAATTTCTTCATTAATAGTTAATAAGATATTTCTCTTTTTCCGATTAACAAGCACCTATATTTCCAAAAGCAATTGAGTCAATTATCAACCGTCACGATAGGTTAAATTAACGGCACCACAAGAAAACAAGACAATTAATTCTTTATATATATAATCTATTTGAACAAGGTAAAACTAAACAAATTAGGTATGATACAAACTACATTAAACACAATTCTAGAATCATAGACACGACCGTTGCATATTTTTTAGGTAACTGTTGAAAGAATTGACCGATTTATAATTTAAAATATAAGTGTAATTAATTTTGGATTAACAGTAAACAATTGAAACAATTAAACAATTGGTTGCCATAGTTGTTGACAAGAATTTCATGATGGTTTTAATGGTTTTCCGGATGTATTCCAACAAAATTTTCTAAAACAAATAAACCGAGAAGAACGGTTTGCAACAGACTCAAGGAATGACCAATCAGAAAAGTAACCAAAGGAAAGGAACAAAGGATCGTCAACCTTCAGGTATAAACGAAACTATCTTGGAATTTAAAATTGCCATGTAGGAGGCCATTAACAATGTGTTGGTACGAATTAGCAAGACAATAGAAATTCCAGAGTTAATATGCTAACAGCTTTAGATTGTTAGAGAAATTATAATCGTAGATAGTGTTTCATGTCAAAACTAAAATATCATCGAATCAACAAAACTCAAGTAATTATACACCCATATACGTAAATACGAAAATAAGCAGAAAATCTAGCCTGTGATTATGAGAGTAGTCGCTGTCCTAAAGCTGTTATTGTCTCCCCAGGCGCAGGTTCTGACAAACAATGAACAATTCCAAGATACAATCCAAATCACAAAGACAGACCTCTCAATGTTCACGTCTACCAAGAGGTTATTGAACCCATCTATTATCGAAGTTGCCCGTTGAACATATAATATAAAATAATAGGGAGAAGTGGAATATCGAAAGAGTAGGAAAACAATGAAAAAATCATTAATTAATCACCCTTAACATCCATGGGTATTTATAATCATAATAGTTCTCAAAAGTCACAACCTTTGATTTAAATACTTTTTTTTATAAAAGACATGACTTGTGACACCCCAGCCAGGCCAGCTGTGAGGCCGGCGTCCAAGAGATGATGTCTTAGTAGGACGTTCGGATGGGTGGTCAGGGGTCCCACATCGCTTGGTGGATGTAAGTTCGCTGGTATTTATAAGATTATGAACCTTCCTTATACAAGGCCTTTTAAAGCCATGATGACGCCAACACCAAATGGAACTCCACAGTTAAGTGTGCTCGCCCTGGAGCAATCCTGGGATAGGTGACCTAATGGGAAGTCCATGAGGTTTGAGCGACAAAAGAGGACAATATTGTAAAAGGTGGGAGCGGGTCGTTACAAATGGTATCAGAGCCTGCACCAACCGAAAATGTGGGACAAATCTGGGCCCCACACAAGGACGTGTATTCCTAAGTGGGGGAGATTATGACACCCCAGCCAGGCCATGGTGCCAGCTGTAAGGCCGGCGTCTAAGAGATGGTGTCTCAGTAGGACGTCCGGATGGGTGATCAGGGGTCCCATATTGCTTGGTGGATGTAAGTTCGATGGTATTTATAAGATTATGAACCTTCCTTGTACAAGGTCTTTTAAAACCGTGATGGCGCCAACACTAAATGGAACTTCACAGTTAAGTGTGCTCGTCGTGGAGCAATCCTAGGATGGGTGACCTACTGGGAAGTTCATGGGGTTTGGGCGACAAAAGCGGACAATATTGTACAAGGCGGGAACGGATCGTTACATGACTTGTAAAAAGAAACCTTTCAGATTAAAAGGTCACAACTTTTGGTGTAAATAATACTTTATAAAAAGAGACTTTTTAAGAACCTCTCTAATTAAATTTTGAAACTTATAAAATCCCCACACATTGTACATTGCTTTTGCCAACTCATAGCATTTACAAATCAAGGCTTCCATCTAGACAACACAATATATTGTCCTTATTTTAACTAGAAGAAACATCGGGAATGAACACATAAGGACAACACGCAATCTACATAACTATATTGTTATTGACATAAAAATTCAAAGGCTAAATGGAGTTTAGTCTATTTTGATATACATTTACCCTAATAATTTTTTGTCTTTAAATATTTCATCAAAAAATCGATGATGCAACTAGATTAGCTCAACACTCAATTGCTCATATTTAAGCACTTAGTTGTTTGAATTTTCAGCTCGCATTCGGCCGCCTAGGCCATAATTGGAGGGGGTTTTTGGTGTTTTTGATACACTAAACCTACCTTAGGAAGATTCCAAAGTTGGCAATTGAGCCACAAAATACATAAAGTTCATAGTTGCAAGCCCGAATAGATATTTTTCTCATGGATAGAGAGCTGTTGTCTAGGATTTTGAATTCTTCTTCTTGTTCTACCCCAAGTCTTGCTAGGTGATCAGCGCATTCAATTACTCCATGGTACACATGCACCAAATGTGAGTTAATCCCATTAAGAAGGGTCTTTGCATCTTTTACAATGGTGCTCAATAGATGTCGCACATTGTCTTCTTCACTAATCAAATTCACCGCCATCAGAGCATCCGATTCAATCTTTACATTCGCCGCTCCTCTTTCCAAAATGATGGTGAGACCTTTATAAATTCCCATAATTCTACTTCTAGGCTTTAATTGAATGAGAAATTTCCATAGTATCCCGAGATTTAGGTTCCGTGATCATCCTGAAAAAGTCCTCAAAACTCTACTACTCGATTGTCATCATACTAACATACATCTGTGTTAAGCTTCATTTCACCTACACAATGAGTTACCCATTTAATCAGTTTAGGTTTCTTATGGACAGTTGATAAGAGGTTTTTAAAAGACTTGTCAACTTCAAAGGTATAATTAAAGATTGCTTTTGAAACTCGCTAATAGGGGAATAACAACATTGTCAATTTTTTTTTTATTGCGATCTTTCTAAATTTGCCAAAAAGAGATAACAAAAAACGAGTTCCAATGCAATCCTTCTTCATTGCAAGGGTTGTGACATTTTTTTTATTTATAAAAAAGGTGACAATCCAAGTCTTAACAGGGTTATTAAAATCATTTCTTATTAAAGGTCTGCATTGCATATAATTCCACAGCTCTATGGATTTATAGCAGCCCCGAAAGAGGTTATGTAAATATTCGAGGGAACTATCACATCATGGGCAGGAATCTACAAGAATAATTCCCCTCCGGGCTCTCAACTGATTTGTAGTGGAAAATAAGCCATAGAAAGGTAACGAGTTAAGAAGGGAACTTGAGTTTCCAAATTCATTGCCAACCCATGTCATCACAATCATCTCTTGTAATGAAATCTTAAGCTGCAACAGTAGTGAATATACCATTATCCGAAGTCCCCCATGAGAGGTGGTTAGCTGCTGGATGCTGTTGAGGGATGCAGATAGGTGTGAATCAAACTCTTCATGTTGTTGACAACAACATGATCCAAAGAAAGAAGGTCTCAAGCACCATTAACAATAAGTGCAGACATAGTCCTACTATAGTTAACAAGATTGTCAGGATAGAGGCGTTCTAACAGACAATCTTCAACTCCCTTATATTTCCATAAACCCACAATTTTGCCATTACTATCACCCATTTTATGCCCTTGTGAACCAGAGGGATGGTTTTTAACATACTTCTCCAATTGAACGACACATTTTATAGTTTTAGGCCAACTATTTGAGCATGTTGGTTTTGAAATATTTGTCTTTTAGAAGAGTGACCCACAAATTATCTTCCTCATTAATTACTTTCCAACAAAGTTTAGATAGAATGAGACATAATGAGTCTTAGTACAATTTGACTCAAAGGAGTTGTTAGAAATAGTGTATTCACATTATTTATTTATTTTGATGATGCCAAGATTAAATATGAAAATTATATATAAACAAATTGATGTATGGAAAGTTGGTACTCACGCGTAAGAATCTAAATCATAGTCTAAGCGTACCATGACCATGTTTGATGTTATTTTGGATGAGCTAATCACAGGTGTCCTTAAGCCCAGGGTGCGGTTGACCGGCCAATGCCTGCGGTCAACCGGGCCATGCGGTCGATCGGAGCCAACAGGCGGTTGACCGGACCAGGCGGTCGACCGGGACCAACGTGCGGTCGACCGGTCACAGTCTTGTGCGGAAATATGCAGATTCGAACTTCGCAAAGATTTGATTGATGATAACCTTCCCTAAATAGCTCAAACGGTCGATTAAGAGAGTTTTGGAAGGTTGGAAGATCGTGCAAACCATTTTGGAAATCAAGAGGCTCCTCCAAGATTCGGATTCTACGCGTTAGGGTTCATATAACCCTCTTGGCCATTTACAGAGCACTTCTTCGAATTTACAGAGCTCAAACCTGCATAATCAATTCACTCTCTACCATTCTCACGTAACTATACATTGTATTGATTTTTGGAGTGAGTTTCTTTGAGAGAAGGAGCGAGATAAGCTAGCTAAGTTCATTTCTCTTGTTCTTCTCCTTCTGTACGAATTGTGTGAGACATTGTGTGAAGTCTCAATCATTATTTCTGTATCGCTGATGAATGTGTGAGGTTTGCGAAGAACAAACCTTGGGTAATCGAATCTGGGTATAAAGATTCGGCGGTTCGGTTAGCTCCTCGGGAAAGCTAACGGGAAGAGGGATTGTAAAGGTTTGAGTGACACCCAAAGTTGCTCGTGTTCTAGTAGATCAAAGTGACTCCTAGGGAGTGGACTAGGCTGGGCAGTGGACAAGCTCAGACCGAACCACTATACATCGGTTGTATCTTCTCCTCCCTATCTTTGTTTATGCTTTGATTGATATATTATGTGCTTGACAGTTTATCTGATTGTATTACATATTACTTTAGATCGAAGAATTTTTAGTACTTATTTTTAGTGCAACCTAATTCACCCCCCCCCCCTCTTTGGTTGCTTCCTGGGTAACAATTGGTATCAGAGCAAGGGCTCTAATTATTTAGACCTCATAGTCTTAGAGTTTACTTTCGGCAACCATGAGTTCCTTCTTAGGTGAAGGGCAGTCTAGCAATCGACCACCCTTGTTTTCTGGAAACGACTATAACTACTGGAAAGCTAAGATGACCATATTTATTCAAGCCACTGATATTGGTGCCTGGTCCATCGTGACTAAAGGACCTACTATCCCTTCTAAAGTAGTGGACAGTGCTCGCGTTCCAAAGTTGGAACATGAATGGGATGAAAGTGATAAACGTACTATTCAACTTAATGCTAAGGCAAAACACTTCTTATACTGTGCATTAGACTCAAAAGAATTTAATCGCATATCCACATGTGAAACTGCTAAAGAAATATGGGATAAACTAGAAGTTACACATGAGGGAACAAACCAAGTTAAAGAAACAAAAATCAGCATGTTAGTCCATAAATATGAATTATTCAAAATGCATCCTGATGAAACCATATCTGTCATGTTTGCTAGATTCACTGATATTGTTAATGGACTAAGCTCTCTTGGTAAAGTGTACTCAAATGCAGAAATGGTCAGAAAGATTCTCAGGTGCCTGCCTAAAACTTGGGAACCAAAAGTCACAGCAATCCAAGAAGCAAAAGATCTAAATGTGCTCAACCTGGATGAACTGTTGGGATCACTCATGACTCACGAGATAAATCTAATGGCCACAAATGAGGATGAAGGAAAGAAGAAGAAAACTATAGCCTTCAAAACATCATCACATCAAGAAGAAGAAGAAGAAGTAAATGGAAGTGACGAAGAAGTCGCCTTCTTGACCCGACGGTTCAACAAATTAATCGCAAGGGGAAAATATGGCCGACAGCCGTTTAAAAGAAATTTCTCCAAAGATGAAGGAAAAAGGGATCCGATCATATGCTATGAATGCAAGAAGCCAAGACATATCCGGTCTGAATGTCCAAAACTAACTAAAGAAGAAAAGAGGTACAAAAAGAAAGAAAGAGGGAAAAAGGCTATGGTAGCAGCATGGGGAGAAAGTGAGAGAGATAGTTCAGATGATGACTCTAGTGAAGATGAAGCTGCTCATATATGCTTAAAAGCTCAACATAAAGAAGATGAGTTCTTTGATGCCGAAACAAGCTTTGACAACTCCAACTTCTGCCTAATGGCGATAGACGATGAAGATGAGGTATATTCTGACCCTATCTCTTATGAAGAACTGTTAAGTAATTTTGAAGAGTTACAAGCTTCTTTCAAAGACTTATATAATGAGTCCATAAGAATAGAAACTGCACATGATAAGCTAAAGAAACATGTTACCTCTCTTACTAAGGAACTAAGCAATTTAGAAAACGAAAATAGAAAGTTAAGAGAGAAAGATGAAGATAAGTCAAAGATAATATTAAAATTTACTCAAGGAGAAGAAAACTTGAACAAATTACTTGGTGCAAAAAAATGCGTCTTTGACAAAGCCGGTATAGGATACAGACCTTTTCAAAAACAAAAAGATTTGAAAAATGCATTCATTAAAAAACCTATATCAAACGCATCTAACCTTACTTGCACCTACTGTAACCAAATAGGACACACGCACTACTTCTGTGGAGTTAAGAAGAATGTTCAAAAAGGAAAGAAAACTATTTGGATTCCTAAACTAGCTGGTACTAACACCCAAGGACCCACTTAGACTGGGTACCAATATCAACGCACATTTACTTTTGTAGGTTTGCCAAAGATCAAAATCCAAAAAGGGAAAATGGTATCTCGACAGTGGATGTTCGAGACACATGACTGGAGACAAGTCAATGTTCTCAATGCTCACTGATAAAGACGGAGGGTATGTGACATTTGGTGATAACATTAAAGGGAAGATCATTGGTATTGGTAATGTCGGTAAAAATCCCTCCCCTATAATTGAGAATGTTCTGTTAGTTGATGGTTTGAAACATAATTTACTTAGCATCAGTCAATTATGTGACAAGAAAAATAGAGTCATCTTCGAAAAGTCTAAGTGTATCATAGAAACCATTAAAGACAACAAAGTATTATTTGTCGGCCAAAGACATGAAAATGTCTACACCTTTGACCAAGACGATATGTCATCATCTAACGTTAGTTGTCTTTCTGCAATTAACAATGATAGTTGGCTATGGCATAGGAAACTTGGACATGCACACATGGATCTAATTTCAAAACTTTCTAAAAAGGAACTTGTCATTGGTCTACCAAAAATTGTTTTTGAAAAAGACAAGTTATGTAGTGCATGTCAGCAAGGTAAGCGGACAAAAGTTTCTTTTAAATCCAAAAATGTTGTTTCCACTACTAGGCCATTACAACTACTTCATATGTACTTGATTGGTCCCTCTAGGACTCTTAGTCTAGGTGGCAAATCATACATACTTATTGTAGTTGATGATCTTTCAAGATACACTTGGGTTGACTTCCTAGCTCATAAGGACGAAGCCTTTCCAGCTTTTACTAAAATTTGTAGGCGCCTTCAAAATGAAAAAGGTTTTGCAATTTCAAATATTAGGACTGATCATGGACGTGAACTTGATAACACTTCTTTTGAAAATTTTTGTGATAGTCATGGTATTGGCCATAACTTCTCTGCTCCTAGAACTTCTCAACAAAACGGTGTGGTTGAGAGGAAAAACAGGACCCTAGAAGAAATGCCTAGAACCATGTTATGTGAAAATGCTCTTCCTAAATATTTTTGGGCTGAAGCTGTGAACACAACCTGCTTTATCGTAAATCGCGCCATGATTAGACCCATTTTGAAGAAAACTCCATATGAGCTTTGGAAAGGTAGAAAACCTAATGTTAGCTTCTTCCATGTTTTCGGATGCAGATGCTTTGTCTTAAATAATGGAAAAGATAACTTAGGAAAATTTGACTCAAAATCTGATGAAGCTATTTTCGTTGGCTATTCAACAAACAATAAGACTTTTCGAGTCTTCAATAAACGCACTTTACTTGTTGAAGAATCAGTTCATGTTACATTTGATGATAGTAGAATTAACAGTTCAAAGGAATTGGTTAGTATTGATGATGATACAGATTCTAGTCAACAAGGTCAAGCATGTGACAAAGATATCTCAAAAGAAGATCTCTCCAAATCCACTGCACAGAATGAGGGAAATCAAGAACAAGGAGGTAACAATGATGATCTTCCAAAAGAATGAAAATACATCCAGTATCACCCAACGGAACAAATCATAGGTGATCCACCGCAAGGTATAACCACTCGTTCATCTCTTAGAAATATATGTGGTAATTTGGCATTTCTATCTCAACTTGAACCTAAAACATTTTTAGAAGCAGAAAATGACGAAAGTTGGATCTTGGCTATGCAAGATGAACTAAATCAATTTGAAAGAAATAAAGTTTGGACTTTAGTCCCAAGACCAGTAGATCACACTATAATAGGCACTAAATGGGTCTTTAGAAATAAATTGGATGAATCTGGAACTATTGTTAGAAATAAGGCTAGGTTAGTTGCACAAGGCTATAATCAAGAAGAAGGGATCGACTTTGATGAAACATTTGCCCCAGTAGCTAGATTAGAAGCTATCCGCATGTTGTTAGCATTCTCATGTTTTAAAGGCTTTAAATTGTTTCAAATGGATGTTAAAAGCGCTTTCTTAAATGGTTTTATTCAAGAGGAGGTGTATGTTAGACAGCCTCCAGGCTTTGAAAATCATGCATATCCGAATCATGTTTTCAAACTTACAAAAGCTTTATATGGATTAAAACAAGCTCCACGTGCATGGTATGATAGGCTAAGTTGTAATAACCCGAAAAATTTTAATCAAATAAATAAATAGTTCGAGCAAATATATTTTTATATACTCCACGTATAATTTTTATTGCGTTTGCGTACACGAATTATTTTTTTTTCTCTCTCTCTTCTCTCTCTCTCCCGGGTTTGGGCTGACCTGGGCGGGTTTTGGGCTGACCTGGACCGGGTCGGGCTGTTTTTGGGCTGGGCCTGGGCCGTGCCCGGCATTTGGGCCGTGCCCGGCTCCGGCTGCCCGGTTTTCTGCCCGGTTTTTTTGGCCGGTTTTGGTCCGGTTCGGTGGGTTTTTTGGCCGGTTTTTGGGTTTTCCGACCGCTTCCTGTCCGGTTCTGATTTTATATATATTTAGACTAATATATTTTATATATACATATATATATATATATGTGCGTATATCTGTGTGTGTGCGCGCGCTGGAGAACGGAGAAGACAGAGCTTCTTCCCCACGCTTCCTCTCTGACCACCCCACCTCCTCCCCGTCAAGTCGCCGTTCCCATCACTCCCATCCCTCGTCAGCTACCCTGCCACAGCCACCCCTAAACCATTATTATTTTTCCCCCCGCCGTCAGATTTTCCCTAATTTCCTCTCCGCCGTCCGTGATTTCCCAAGGATCGGCTATAAATAGGAAACCCCCCCTCTGTTATTCTTCACCCCAGAATAGCAGCAAGGAAGACGAGCAAAGAAGAGGAAGGAATGAAGAAGAAGAAGAGCAGCCACTCAGCGTACCAGATACGCGACCAAAAACTCCAAACCAATGTAAGATTCTTACTCTGGAGTATTCGTTTTAAAGTTCGGAGTGTTACGAGTTCCTGTAGGAAGAAATGGTACCGGACGTGAGACGGCAGTCCCTCCGGGAAATTTCAGCAGAAGAAGACGAAACTTCTGTTTTTGTTAAAACTAATAACAAAATTACATTTTTTTTCCATAGTTATTAGTTTATTTATGAGGATAAGTTAATTTGTATAAACTACTAATTGCACCCCAAGTTTAAAATATACAGTATCATTAATTATAATATTACACATTAATCCTATTATGTTATAAAATTACAAATTAGTCCCTATTTTATTAAATTACAGTTTTATCCTTAAGATATTTAAATTACAAATTTACTCTGATTTATTTAAATTATAAGTAAACTTATTTATTTTATCACTATGATATTATTTTAAAATTTTATTTGCACAACTATCTTATTATTATGCAATTTCTATTTAGTAGTTTGAATATTAGTCGAGCATGAAATTATCCTGATTATTGCTATGGTTACTTGACTCAGGGTGTCCCGTGGATACCCGAACGTAAACACACTGATAATAATATACATTTAGTTGTTGTGGATTATTCCCCGTGGGAATATTATGCGTGTCTTGTAGCCGTGATGCGACATGAGCCGAGCTTTGACTTTAACCAGAGGATGTGATAGACCCAAGCTTTTGTATCACCCAAACGCTGTAATTTAGCCGTGTCGTGCGTTTAGCCAAATTTCGCTTGAGCCGAAATTATATCTAGCCCTATCGTGCCTTTTCTAGTCTAACGATCTTCTAGTGTAAACTTTAAACTTATATTGTCCGGCACGATAGGAAAGGATATAATGTTAGGGAAAGCATCTTGATTGGGAACATGACGATCGGGAGCAGTGCGGTTGGGGCGCAGGGCGGTTGGGAAGCATCGGTTAGTTGGGCGGTCGGGATCGTTATCGTTCGGGAGCACCATTTGGACTTTATTGATTGAGAGAAGCCTATTCGAAATATATGACGATGTCATTGATGTTAGAAAAGTCTTTTTGAATTATATGACGTGGTCATGCTTTGGAATATTGATTAAAGTCGAGTACTGTGAAAGATTTTGAATTGATATACTCTGTGTTAGTTATAACTGCAATTCTATTAATTCGGTTAAATCTTGTATCTATCACTGTTCACACTTATTGTATGATACAACCAAACCTTGATTATTTCTACACATTTACACATTGCATATTCTTTTAAATGCTCTAAAACATTAAAAGGGAAACTTAAGGGTAGGAAACTTATTGAGTGTCAAAACTCATGGTGCAACTTCCTCCTGCCCCTGGTATTTCATAACCAGGTACTGACGATGATGGAGCCGGACCCGACTTTACATCTTATGATGACGCTTACTGACCGGACCGGCAAAGTGCGTGTCGTTAGGGGTGCCGGCCACTAAGTCAGTGGTTTAATTTCATAAAACTGAACTTATCCTCAAAATGTTTAAAATGAGTATATGGATAGTCCGGAGTATCGATCCACAGGGAAAAGAACGTCGATATCAGAGAATACGCAAATTGGTGTTTTCGACGTTTCGGACGTCAACCTCAAAGTTTTGTTTGGTGCGGTTAAGCAATTATATCAACTAAAAGGAGGATTAAAACTAGATTAAGGAGTGGGGTTAAGTCTTAAAGTTTGGTTCATTCAAATCTTTTGTTGGTCTATCTCTTCTCCTTATAACTCAATCCAACTCCCGGTCCCGGGTTTTAGATCGGAAAATTCTTCGATGAAAATCAGGTTTTAAATTCTTAAAATGGTTTTGACGGGTCTTTCAAGTTTTAAGGAAATAGGATTAAAAGATGAAGGACATCGATCCAAGTATTAGATATACCAACTCTAAGGATGGCTATATCTAAGCAAGGACTTAACTCTTCATTTTTATTTCAAAAGAAAAAGCTTAGAAAGATCCATCAATGGCATTAAAATTTGGAGAAGATGGAGACCAACATGGTTTTTTATTGAACCTCACATTTAGACTCAACCCACACTAAATTAACTACTCATGCTTTGACATAAACATAATAGGATTGAAAGAAAACATAATGAAACAAGTTTATCTAAAGACAATAAGGAAGAACTAAGCAAAACTAAAAAGGAATCAGATATTAACGCAATAAGAACAGTATTTAAGGCAGAAATGTAAATAAAACTTGATAAACTTAAGTGCTTCCAAGAGAATCCAAAGATTCAAAGGGGAAGAACACTTAAGAGATGAAGAACTTGACAAGAATTGAAGAAATAATGAAGAACAAGACAAGAAATATGAAGAACAAAGTATTTTAGCTCTCAACAGTGAAAATTCTATGTAATACGTTATCTATATCTGGTGTATATTCTCAGAGAGGGAGGCTACCCTTATACAAGTAAGGAAACAACCTAATTAGAATATCCTACCAATCCTTAGTGAAAGTACCAATCTACCCTCTACAATGGCATTAAAAGAAGCTTCTTATTCCCTGATTTGGCCAGAATTCGAGGTAGAGTCGGCCCCACAAAATCTGGCGATTTTGGGTCTCTACCGATAGGAGTTGTTTCTCTATCGGTAGAGAACCCTACTGCCTCTTTCTGGTTCCTTCTCTCTACCGATACTCTCTACCGATAGGACTGACCCTCTACCGGTAGAGAAGTCTTCTGACTTTTCTAGATTCTTCTCTCTACCGATAGGACTGACCCTCTACCGGTAGAGAAGTCTTCTGACTTTTTCTGGTTCCTTCTCTCTACCGATAGGACTGATCCTCTACCGGTAGAGCCTCTTTGAGTGGCCTTGATTTCTCCTTCTCTACCGATAGGACTTGATTCTCTATCGGTAGAGAAACCTTCTGGGTTAATTTTCTTGGGCTCTTCACTTTCCACTCCAACTTCACTTCCGTCATTCCCAGGCCTTTTCTTGACTCTCAAACAAAGCCGTAATTGGTCCGAGCCTTTGGTTCGTACTTGGGCTTTACACCACTCTTTTAGCGCTCGGAAACCTGCAAAGAGTACAAAGACAACTACACGTGCAACATTAACTAAATAAATACATTTGCCTACGCATAATTGCCAAATTGAGTATAATGAGCCACATGAATACGCAATATAGTGCGCTCATCACTTACCCCGCAGAAGACGTGATCGAGCCGTGGATCACTTAGACTAGTTTAGACTGCTCTGACTTTTAAAGTCTTTTTGAATGTAAACAATCTCTTCTGAAATGTATTTTGACGATCTCGTGTATCAAACTCGTATTTCAATATAATGATGGTATTTTAGTTACTTTACTCTTTTTATTAACGTGTCCGAAATTCGGGGCGTTACAACTTGGTATCAGAGCTTAGGTTTCACCACCTCTCGACCTTGGGTAGACTTGGGTAGCTTACACTTTCGAGCGTTCTTACTCCGAGTAATTAGACTTTTATTTGTCTTTTTCCTTTTATGATACGATATACGTAAGTCTAATTTATAATTACTTTACAGATGGATTATAGGAGCGGACCGCAATACTCAGACGACGATATCTCGGAAGACGAACTTATGGACGGGCTACCAATGGACGGGCCACAATTGGTCCCATATTCAGACGACAGCGACAGCAGCACTGACAATAGCAGCGCTAACGACGACAACAGCGAGGATGAAGATCCTGAAGAGCCTCCTTTTCCAGGAGATGACGAATATATTCCCCCCTTCGAGGCACCAGAAATGGAATTCCCTGAGGACGCACCGGGATACATACCACCAGCGGCTCCAGAGCCATTACCAGACTGGGAGGAAGCAGCACAGTGGTTCCAGTACGAGCCAGTGCATAGCGACGAGGAAGACGACGGCGAAGACGCTTACCTTGCAGAAATCAGAGCGTACGAAGAAGCCGAGGATGCCAACCCAGAGAGCGATGTCGAACAACCACCAACACCTGAACCCGAGAAGATACCAATGGAAGTCGAAACGTGGAGGCAGTGGGGTTGGACCCCTGACATTGAGGCAGGCACTATGGTATATGTGAAGATCTCACCAGCAAAGAGATGCTCTTGGAAAGTGCGTTCGGAGCCTTATTTCTTGGGACCAGTGATGCTCCTAGACCAAGATCCCAACGGCAACTACCTACTGAACTTGCCCGTCGGTTTTGTAGAGAAAGTGGGAAACACCGCGCCCCGCTCATGGGTGCAGATAGCAAGGCCGGCTGACGAAAGTAGGATCGTGGATCCTGAAGGAAATGTGGACTTCACCAATCGGTTCGTCTACATAGAGCGCCCTTTTATGATTGAAGATCGTCAGCTGCAGAATCCGTGGGAGCGAAACTCTTGGAGTTACAAAACTTACTAGCGATGTTTTGGCTGTATTGAGACCACCCGAGAACGTGAATCTCACCTCCGCCAAGACTATCCCCGTCTTTTTCAGTGACGGATTTGCGTAGCGTAAAGAGTGTTATTTTGCGAGCTTAAACTAGAAAAAAATCCTTGTAAAACACTCCACAACGTATAAAATCATAGCATACATTCACTTTGTAGTATGCATGATTCGGCCTAGCTTTGTTTAAATGACTTAAGTTTAATGAAGTATTCTCTTTTATAAATTGTGTTCTTTACTCGTTCTTATTTGGGCCTATATGTTTGTTTAAATGTAGAAATATGGTAGAAACACGTAACGGAGCAAACACGAGTGACACAACTGGACAGAATCAACACAACCAACACTGTCAACCACCACCTCCACCCCCTATCCCAGTTAATCGTACAGCTCCGCCGCCTCCTCAACAATATCAACCATATGCACCTCCACATTACTATGGGCAACCCAACCGTAGTATCTTGCTCAACGAGTTCTGCAAAAGACGACCACCGGTCTTCACCGGCGATGTTAGTCTTGGAGCTGCAGAGGCTTGGCTTAAGCAGACTCAAAAGCTACTGCACATCATGCAAGTCCCCGACAATGGAGATCGAGTGGCTCTAGCAACGTATCAGCTTCAAGGAGAGGCAGATTACTGGTGGGACCTAGTGAAGACAACGCACGATGATGAGATGATGGACTGGGAGACTTTCAAGACCTTGTTCTTGGCTAAGTATTTTCCTACCCCTGTGAAGCAGGCTTTGGTCCTAGAGTTTCTGAATCTCAAACAGGGCAACCGTACGGTTACTCAGTACGCCGCCCGCTTTGAAGAACTTTCTCGACATGCCCCTGAGCATGTGGCAACTGACGCCACCAGGGCCAGGAAATTTGAGTGGGGACTCAGCCCCTACATCCGGAAGGGTGTAGTAACTCAAAGAGAACAGACCTACGCTGGAGTCGTAGAGTGTGCTCTACTGGTAGAGCAAGAAGCATCTGATTCAAGGAGAATCTTTGACAGCCGCAATCGACCACAGTTAAGTGGACCAATGCAAAATTCAAGAGAGAACCCCATACAAAGGTCTTACGGCAACAATTTCAATAACAACCACACTGGAAATTTTAACCGCAACAACACTGTCAGCCGCAACAATGTCAGCAACTACAATCAACCACCACCCCAGCAGAACCAGCAGTTTCAGCAGAGGAGTGCTCCTTATTCCACGCCACATCACCCGGGGAAGCAGAATTCTGTCACTTGTTTTGGTTGTGGCAAAGAAGGCCATATCAAAACTCAGTGTCCATCCAATGCCACTGGAGCTAACCAACAGAGAGTGGGGACCACTCCAGCTGGAGGACCTCAACAGCAGACACAAGGACAGTGGCAGCCACGGAATAATTTTGGCAACCAGCAGAGGCCCGGGCAGAACAATCAAACCAGACAGAACAGAGGACCGACTGGGCCCAGGCCGAACAATGGAGGAAGGATCTTTGCCCTCCAAGGAGAAAGAGAAGCTGAAGCCACAGAAGAAGAAGTGTATGATCCTTCGGTCATACAAGGTACACAAGTACTGTTTAACTTGTGCATTACAGCTTTATTTGATACGGGTGCTTCGCATTCGTTTATATCAACAGCATGTGTTAGTACTTTAGAACTTGTACCTGAACAACTAGAAACTCCTATGTGTGTTACCTCACCTTTAGGAGGACTAGTTTCTGTGGGCTTAGTTTGTAAGAACTGTGAGATAGAAGTCTCAGGATTGCGCCTAACGTGTGACCTTCGAGTCATAGCCATGGCCGACTTTGATGTCATCCTAGGCATGGACTGGTTATCCACTCACCGCGCTATTATCGATTGTCACCAGAAGATAGTGACGGCCTACTCCTTAGATGGAACTTGTTTCAAATTTAAGGGGGATAGGCAAGAGTTTTTATCACTATCAAACCCGATCACAATAGCATGACAACCTAACCGGATGGTTAGCTAGTCTGACATTAGGAGAAGAAGATCGAATGGAATTGGGATTACCACGCGTAATTTGTGAGTACGCTGATGTATTTCCCGATGAGCTACCTGGACTACCGCCGACTCGAGAATTGGATTTCACCATTGAGCTTCTACCTGGAACAACACCAATATCCATGGCACCATTCAGAATGGCACCAGCCGAATTGAAGGAATTGAAGATTCAGCTTCAAGAGCTTCCAGAGAAAGGATTCATTCGACCGAGCACTTCACCGTGGGGAGCTCCAGCACTGTTCGTGAAGAAGAAAGAAGGCACACTTCGACTCTGTATTGACTATAGACAACTCAATCGAGTCACAAGCAAGAATCGATATCCACTACCTCGAATCGATGACCTGTTTGATCAACTTAGAGGAGCAACTTGTTTCTCAAAGATTGATTTACGATCCGGGTATCATCAGTTGCGAGTTAGGGATTCAGACATTCAGAAGACAGCTTTCCGAACAAGGTATGGCCACTATGAGTTTCTAGTGATGCCTTTCGGACTTACCAACGCACCAGCAGTATTCATGTGCCTCATGAATAAGATCTTTACTCAGTACTTGGACCAGTTCGTGGTAGTATTCATCGACGACATATTGATCTACTCAGTAACGGAAGAGCTACATGAGCAACACTTAAGGACCACACTTCAGATTCTACGAGATAATCGGCTTTACGCCAAAGCTAGCAAGTGTGACTTTTGGATGAAAGAAGTCAAATTCCTAGGACACGTTGTGTCTGAGAAAGGAATCTCCGTCGACGACAGCAAGATCGAGGCCATCAAGGATTGGAAGAAGCCTACTTCAGTTTTCGAGATTCGTAGCTTTTTGGGACTAGCCGGTTATTATAGACGATTCATCATGGACTTTTCGGCTTTAGCCAAACCAATGACTCGGCTAACTCAGAAGGGAATCAAGTTCGATTGGAGCGATGCATGTGAGAAGTCTTTTCAAGAGTTGAAGAATAGATTGACCAATGCCCCTATTCTTATCGTTCCACGACGAGATATTGGGTACATCGTCTACTGTGACGCATCAAAGGATGGATTAGGCTGTGTGCTTATGCAAGAAGGACAGGTCATAGCCTACGGATCACGCCAGCTGAAGATACACGAGCAAAACTATCCGACTCATGACTTAGAGCTTGCCGCTGTGGTACACGCGCTTAAGATTTGGCGTCATTACCTTTACGGTTAGAAGTTTGAAGTTTTCACGGATCACAAGAGTCTCAAGTACATATTCACTCAGAAGGATCTGAATATGAGACAACGACGTTGGATGGAGTATCTAGAAGATTACGACTTCACCTTGTCCTATCACCCGGGAAAGGCTAATGTCGTAGCAGATGCACTTAGTCGCAAGTCTCGAGGACACGTTGCCAGTTTGGCAGTCAGAGAGTGGAAACTAATGAACCAGATACAGGAGTACGGACTCCAGCAGAATGAACAGCAAGGAGAAGCTTATCTGTGTGCAGTGATAGTTACGCCGACACTTCATGAAGAAATTCTGAAGGTACAGACCCTTGATTCGGAGTCAGATCTCGTCAAGAGCCGACTAGCTAAAGGAGAATCATCAGCAGGATGGACTATTGGAGCAGACAGAGGATTGAGATATCTTGGACGTCTTTTCGTGCCAGACTTCGGTACGCTCAGAGAATCAGTATTGAAAGAGTTCCACAAGTCAAACTTTGCTGTCCACCCTGGAGGGAATAAGATGTACAAGGACTTGAGGCGAACTTATTGGTGGAGCGGAATGAAAAGAGACGTGGCCAAGTACGTAGCCACTTGTCTCACATGTCAGCAAGTCAAGGCAGGACATCAGAGACCTGGAGGAACGCTACAGCCGTTGCCTATACCAGGATGGAAGTGGGAACATATAGCGATGGATTTTGTGACAGGACTACCGAAGTCAATTCAGGGACACGATGCCATCTGGATTGTCGTTGACCGTTTGACTAAGTCGTCACACTTCTTACCAATCAAGCTATCTGACACAATGGATTCGTACAGCCGATTGTATATCAAGGAGATCATCAGACTGCATGGTGTACCAGTATCAATTGTATCAGACAGAGACCCAAGATTCACGTCAACTTTTTGGCAGAGCTTACAGAAAGCCTTGGGAACAGATCTTCGTATGAGCACAGCTTTTCACCCTCAGACAGATGGGCAGTCAGAGCGAACCATACAGACCTTGGAGGATATGCTTAGAGCGTGTGTCCTAGATTTTCGAGGTAATTGGGAGAGACATCTACCACTAGTAGAATTCGCTTACAACAACAGCTATCAGGCAAGTATCGAGATGGCGCCGTACGAAGCACTTTACTGACGCCCATGTCGATCACCTATATGCTGGACTGAAGTTGGAGAGACTAGTCTTTTAGGACCAGATCTTGTACGAGAGACCACAGAGAAAGTCAAAGTCATCCGACAGCGACTTCTGACAGCGCAGAGTAGACAGAAGAGTTACGCCGACAAAAGAACCAGACCTCTGACTTTCAACGTTGGAGACCACGTTTTCTTGAAAATCTCACCGCGTAGAGGAATCATCAGATGTGGAAAGAAAGGGAAGTTATCGCCACGATATATTGGACCATTTGAGATATTGCAGCGAGTCGGAGAAGTTGCTTATCGTTTAGCACTTCCACCTCAGATTGATCGTGTGCACAATGTGTTCCATGTATCCATGCTTCGCAAGTACATGGCACATCCGACCCATATCCTCAATTGGGAAGAAGTCACCATCGACGAGGACACTACTTATGAAGAGCAGCCGATACGCATCATTGACCATGGAGAGAAGACTTTACGAGGAAAGACCATCCGTCTTGTTCGAGTCTTATGGCGTCATCGCAACATTGAAGAATCTACTTGGGAAAGAGAAGATGTTATCCGAGTCAATCACCCACACCTTTTTTCTAACACTTTGTAATTTCGAGGACGAAATTTGTTAAGGGGGATAGGTTGTAATAACCCGAAAAATTTTAATCAAATAAATAAATAGTTCGAGCAAATATATTTTTATATACTCCACGTATAATTTTTATTGCGTTTGCGTACACGAATTATTTTTTTTTTCTCTCTCTTCTCTCTCTCTCCCGGGTTTGGGCTGACCTGGGCGGGTTTTGGGCTGACCTGGACCGGGTCGGGCTGTTTTTGGGCTGGGCCTGGGCCGTGCCCGGCTCCGGCTGCCCGGTTTTCTGCCCGGTTTTTTTGGCCGGTTTTGGTCCGGTTCGGTGGGTTTTTTGGCCGGTTTTTGGGTTTTCCGACCGCTTCCTGTCCGGTTCTGATTTTATATATATTTAGACTAATATATTTTATATATACATATATATATATATATGTGCGTATATCTGTGTGTGTGCGCGCGCTGGAGAACGGAGAAGACAGAGCTTCTTCCCCACGCTTCCTCTCTGACCACCCCACCTCCTCCCCGTCAAGTCGCCGTTCCCATCACTCCCATCCCTCGTCAGCTACCCTGCCACAGCCACCCCTAAACCATTATTATTTTTCCCCCCGCCGTCGGATTTTCCCTAATTTCCTCTCCGCCGTCTATGATTTCCCAAGGATCGGCTATAAATAGGAAACCCCCCCTCTGTTATTCTTCACCCTAGAATAGCAGCAAGGAAGACGAGCAAAGAAGAGGAAGGAAGGAAGAAGAAGAAGAGTAGCCACTCCGCGAACCAGATACGCGACCAAAAACTCCAAACCAATGTAAGATTCTTACTCTGGAGTATTCGTTTTAAAGTTCGGAGTGTTACGAGTTCCTGTAGGAAGAAATGGTACCGGACGTGAGACGGCAGTCCCTCCGGGAAATTTTAGCAGAAGAAGACGAAACTTCTGTTTTTGTTAAAACTAATAACAAAATTACATTTTTTTTCCATAGTTATTAGTTTATTTATGAGGATAAGTTAATTTGTATAAACTACTAATTGCACCCCAAGTTTAAAATATACAGTATCATTAATTATAATATTACACATTAATCCTATTATGTTATAAAATTACAAATTAGTCCCTATTTTATTAAATTACAGTTTTATCCTTAAGATATTTAAATTACAAATTTACTCTAATTTATTTAAATTATAAGTAAACTTATTTATTTTATTACTATGATATTATTTTAAAATTTTATTTGCACAACTATCTTATTATTATGCAATTTCTATTTAGTAGTTTGAATATTAGTCGAGCATGAAATTATCCTGATTATTGCTATGGTTACTTGACTCAGGGTGTCCCGTGGATACCCGAACGTAAACACACTGATAATAATATACGTTTAGTTGTTGTGGATTATTCCCCGTGGGAATATTATGCGTGTCTTGTAGTCGTGATGCGACATGAGCCGAGCTTTGACTTTAACCAGAGGATGTGATAGACCCAAGCTTTTGTATCACCCAAGCGCTGTAATTTAGCCGTGTCGTGCGTTTAGCCAAATTTCGCTTGAGCCGAAATTATATCTAGCCCTATCGTGCCTTTTCTAGTCTAACGATCTTCTAGTGTAAACTTTAAACTTATATTGTCCGGCACGAGAGGAAAGGATATAATGTTAGGGAAAGCATCTTGATTGGGAACATGACGATCGGGAGCAGTGCGGTTGGGGCGCAGGGCGGTTGGGAAGCATCGGTTAGTTGGGCGGTCGGGATCGTTATCGTTCGGGAGCACCATTTGGACTTTATTGATTGAGAGAAGCCTATTCGAAATATATGACGATGTCATTGATGTTAGAAAAGTCTTTTTGAATTATATGACGTGGTCATGCTTTGGAATATTGATTAAAGTCGAGTACTGTGAAAGATTTTGAATTGATATACTCTGTGTTAGTTATAACTGCAATTCTATTAATTCGGTTAAATCTTGTATCTATCACTGTTCACACTTATTGTATGATACTACCAAACCTTGATTATTTCTACACATTTACACATTGCATATTCTTTTAAATGCTCTAAAACATTAAAAGGGAAACTTAAGGGTAGGAAACTTATTGAGTGTCAAAACTCATGGTGCAACTTCCTCCTGCCCCTGGTATTTCATAACCAGGTACTGACGATGATGGAGCCGGACCCGACTTTACACCTTATGATGACGCTTACCCCGCAGAAGACGTGATCGAGCCGTGGATCACTTAGACTAGTTTAGACTGCTCTGACTTTTAAAGTCTTTTTGAATGTAAACAGTCTCTTCTGAAATGTATTTTGACGATCTCGTGTATCAAACTCGTATTTCAATATAATGATGGTATTTTAGTTACTTTACTCTTTTTATTAACGTGTCCGAAATTCGGGGCGTTACATAAGTAGCTTCCTCATAGAAAATGGCTTTACTAGAGGAATGATCGACACGACACTCTTTATCAAAACAGAAAACCTTGATATGCTTATCGTGCAAATATATATTGATGACATCATATTTGGTGCTACTAATGAATCTCTTTGCAAGGACTTTTCTGAGAGAATGCAGGGAGAGTTCGAAATGAGTATGATGGGTGAGCTAAATTTCTTCCTTGGCCTTCAAATCAAACAATCAAAAGAAGGCATCCTCATTAATCAAGCCAAGTACATAAAGGAACTACTAAAGCGATTCAAGATGGAGGACTGCAAACCAATGGAGACTCCCATGAGTCCTGCAACCAAGCTAGATAAAGATGAGAACGGTAAATCAGTAGATACAAAGCTATATCGCGGTATGATAGGTTCTTTACTTTATCTCACTGCTAGTAAACCCGATATCATGTTTAGTGTCTGTCTATGTGCCCGTTTCCAATCTGACCCTAAGGAGTCACACCTAGGAGCCGTTAAGCGTATTCTCAGATATCTCGCTGGTACTCCTAAATTGGGGCTTTTCTATCCTAAAAACACGTCTCTTGATCTTATCGGTTACTCTGATGCTGACTATGCGGGTAGTAAAACTGATCGTAAAAGCACAAGTGGCACATGCCAATTCCTAGGATGTGCATTAGTGTCATGGTCTAGCAAGAAACAGAACTCAGTTGCCTTATCCACTGCTGAAGCAGAATATATAGCAGCTGGAAACTGTTGTGCTCAATTACTTTAGATCAAACAGCAATTGGAGAATTTCAAATTATATTATGATCATATTCCAATTATATGTGACAATACGAGTGCAATAAATCTTACTAAGAATCTCATTCAACATTCCAGAACCAAACACATTGAAATTCGACACCACTTTATTAGAGATCACGTTCAAAAGGGAGATGTTGTTCTTGATTTCATAAATACCGACAAGCAATTGGCGGACATATTTACAAAACCCCTGAACGAGGATCAATTCAACTTTATTTGTCGAGAACTTGGAATGGTTGATAATATATAAAATCGTTTTCTAAACGGTTCTATAGGATTTATTGCTCTCAACGCTCATATCAAAACGGAGTATATTATATCATAATATATATGAAAAATACTCCCACATTTCCTCTTAAATCCTCCCTTAAACACTGCCAAACTGTCTCCGGTCGACCGGCACCTTCTTGCGGTCAACCGGACTGGCGGTCGACCGGGCTCCGTCGGGCGGTCGACCGGACTCAGCGTTTTAAAATTCTTTTAAAACCGTCTGATCAATTCTTTTTCCCCAACTTCAACCTCTTCCTAGGTCGACCGAGGGTCCTCTTCTCCTCCTCAGGTAATCTCTTATTCCCTCTCTCATTTGATCAATTTCATCCCCTTTAATCCAATCATACTCCTCCTTTCATGCCCTAAAATCGATTTTCAAGCCCTAAAACCATTTTTCCAGCCCTAACACTGATTTTCCAGCCCTCAAACCATCCTTTTCGTCTCTGTTTTTGTAGAGTTCGTCCTCCATTTCGCACATTCCCTTCAATGGCTCGTTCTAAACACGTTGCACCTAGTCCTAGTTCGTCTCGCCAACCTTCACAACCAACCCAACCAACCTCTCATTCATCACGTCAATCCGGAGCCCATGGATTCGATATGACCCGTTTTCGCACTCGCTCTGTTTTTCAATCATGGAACAAATTTTTTACACGATCCATCACCACGGGGAGAGATGTCCAACAAACCCCTGAACTTGTTGAAGGCATCCTCAACCCATTGGCTCGCATGGGTTGGCAAAATCTAATTCCCCTTCCTGATCGCTACTACCATACACTTGTGCGTCTCTTCTATTGCAATCTCAAAATTACTTATCTAGACGAGTCCACTGACACATTCACAAAACGCATTCACCTCGAATCTTTAGTAAATGATGTCACCATTGAATTAGATATTGATAGATTAGCTCATATTCTTGATGTTCCCAATGTCGGTAACATGTTACATTTCACCACCGACTCTGAGGTTTTTGATCACACTCCCACCTCTGTCATCATGCCACACATTGCCCGGCGTCGCTCCACCACCGGTAGTGTCCTCTGCACGGATCTAAAACCTGAGTTACGGCTTTTCCACCAATTCCTTAATGCCAATATCATTCCCAAGAAAGGCCATTTCGAAGCAGTCTCCCCCATGCAATGCTTTATTCTTTATTGCTTACAGACTTCTACTGAACTAAATCTGCCTCACCTCATCCTTCGTGAAATGGTATATGGCTTCACCTCTCGAAACAAAAGTCTCCCATTTGGGGCCCTCCTTACAAAAATCTTCGAACACTTTGATATTCCCCTTCCTGATGATGGCAACCGTATTGCCGGCCCTTTTATATCTTTCGTTGTCACTCGTGGGTCCAAACGTGTTGCCCGGGCTGTCCGACCCTCTGAAGAAGAAGAAGAGGCTGATGAGGACACAGAAGCTGATGAGGCGAGTGAGGAGGATATTCGTGTTCCTGCAGCAGCGGCTGATCCACCTCCACCACCACCACACTATCCTGAGCCACCGCCCTACTACCAGCAGCCTCCACCCTACTACACTGAGCCACCCTCCTACTACCAGCAGCCACCACCCTACTACACTGAGCCACCCTCCTACTACCAGCAGCCTCCACCCTACTACCCTGAGCCACCCTCCTACTACCAGCAGCCTCCACCGTACTACACTGAGCCACCCTCCTATTACCAGCAGCCCCCACCATACTGGACTGATCTCATGACCCGCTTTGACCAATTGAGTGTCCAACAATCCACCATCTCTGACCAGCTCTCCTCTCTCACCCAACACCACACCGACCTCGCTCAGCAAGTCACCAACCAGTTCGCCGGCGTTCATGAAAGGATTGACACCTTACAGACTGATGTGGCTTACCTTCATGACCTCTTCCGCGATCAGTTCCCACCACCGGATCCTCCTGCTTCGTGATGTGCTAACTCCTTTTTGATGATGCCACAGGGGGAGAGATACTGTGTCTTTAGAGTTTAGAAAGTCTTGTCTTTAGAAGTTAAATAGTCCTATATAGTTTGGGAGCGTTTGGCGTTTGCTAATTATGGGAGCGTATCTGTTATTATCACCCTTGGTTATGATGTTACTGTTATCACTCTCTTTATGATGCTACTTATTCTCTTTGATATCATTATGCTAATCATGGTTGATGTACTTACTATATCTGAAAATTGTATTGGTTGTGAAACTGTCTTTATGATGATATTGCCTGCGTGATATGGGATGATTTAATTTGCATAATGCATACGTGTTATCTCACCTCCTTGGCTTTGTGACATGATTACTATCTCGTCACATCATTGAACCATGATCATGCGGTAACCGATGCACATATTGAGGGGGAGCATAATTCCATAAATAGCAATCTTGTAATTTATCATCTTTAATCCATGCATACAAGTGTCATCATCAAAAAGGGGGAGATTGTTAGAAATAGTGTATTCACATTATTTATTTATTTTGATGATGCCAAGATTAAATATGAAAATTATATATAAACAAATTGATGTATGGAAAGTTGGTACTCACGCGTAAGAATCTAAATCATAGTCTAAGCGTACCATGACCATGGAACAATCATCGAACGATATCCGTGTTGGAATTGCTATTACATTTATGATGATCATGTTTGATGTTATTTTGGATGAGCTAATCACAGGTGTCCTTAAGCCCAGGGTACGGTTGACCGGCCAATGCCTGCGGTCGACCGGGCCATGCGGTCGACCGGGACCAACGTGCGGTCGACCGGTCACAGTCTTGTGCGGAAATATGCAGATTCGAACTTCGCAAAGATTTGATTGATGATAACCTTCCCTAAATAGCTCAAACGGTCGATTAAGAGAGTTTTGGAAGGTTGGAAGATCGTGCAAACCATTTTGGAAATCAAGAGGCTCCTCCAAGATTCGGATTCTACGCGTTAGGGTTCATATAACCCTCTTGGCCATTTACAGAGCACTTCTTCGAATTTACAGAGCTCAAACCTGCATAATCAATTCACTCTCTACCATTCTCACGTAACTATACATTGTATTGATTTTTGGAGTGAGTTTCTTTGAGAGAAGGAGCGAGATAAGCTAGCTAAGTTCATTTCTCTTGTTCTTCTCCTTCTGTACGAATTGTGTGAGACATTGTGTGAAGTCTCAATCATTATTTCTGTATCGCTGATGAATGTGTGAGGTTTGCGAAGAACAAACCTTGGGTAATCGAATCTGGGTATAAAGATTCGGCGGTTCGGTTAGCTCCTCGGAAAAGCTAACGGGAAGAGGGATTGTAAAGGTTTGAGTGACACCCAAAGTTGCTCGTGTTCTAGTAGATCAAAGTGACTCCTAGGGAGTGGACTAGGCTGGGCAGTGGACAAGCTCAGACCGAACCACTATACATCGGTTGTATCTTCTCCTCCCTATCTTTGTTTATGCTTTGATTGATATATTATGTGCTTGACAGTTTATCTGATTGCATTACATATTACTTTAGATCGAAGAATTTTTAGTACTTATTTTTAGTGCAACCTAATTCACCCCCCCCCCCCCCCCTCTTTGGTTGCTTCCTGGGTAACAGGAGTGTTAGATGAGTACATTAAATGAATCAAATAGAACTATATATACTACCCCAATAAGGCTATTTGTCCAATTTTTTATTTTAATATTGTTGTTTTTGTTTTTGACATTTTTTATTATTATTAATGTTTCACTATCGTCTTATTTGATTTTTTTCAATTTTAATTTATATTTTTATATTTTTAATTCGTCTCATTAAGACGAATAAAAAGTATACGATAAGAAACTAAAAAAATAATATAAAATGTCAATTAATACTATCTCAAACGAAAAATATCATCTAAGCATAAATTATTCATTAATATCACAAACTACGTCACAACATTCACTCTTATTACATTAAAATTTATTAACATCATCCAAAAATTTACCAATTCTACACAATAATATCTTTAAAATGTAACTACAAATATTGATATATAATTAAATTAATAAATGAGTCAATTTTCACCCTTGTTAATAAGTAAAGACGGTTATAAGTACTCAGTAGGTAATTGGATTGTAAGAGATGAATAACTTATAATCTCTAGGATCGGTTTAGTGATTAAGACTTGAGACTTAAAAAGTATACTACATCGTATATTTAAAATTTGTGTATAATAAAATATTGATTTTAAATGAGTCCCGTTATTGACTTTAAATAAAATCCGTTTAACTTATTAAATATTAAACTTTTTTTTAACGTGTCTAAAACTTATTCAAATTCATTGGTTGATCGAGACCTTATGTTCCACACACAATTTGTACACGGTTGAATAACATTCATACTAGAAACAAAGGACAAGAGACGAGGAGCCGTTATTTAATTTGAGCTGCTAACCAACCGTCCGCATTCTTCGGAGAACCTCCTCTGGAATTGTTTCCCCCACTCTCTCTCTCTCTCTCTCTCTCTCTCTCTCTCTCTCTATTTCTAGCTCATCTTGATCTTCTTTCAACAATCGGAACTACAATTCCTATTTGTATCAGATCTGCAAGATTCGCAATTATTTTTCTGAAAACCCTGATTTGGACTCATCCCAAATTAGGGTTTCAACAATCACAAACCAATTTTTTTTGCGCAACCTTATGTTGTAACACTTGTCTGCTTTGATCATGGCATTCTGCTACGTTTGATCGATCGATTTCCCGCTCTTGCAGTTGGCCTTGTTGTTGTCTTTTCAATGTAAATTTCCGTTACAAGCACATCTATTGGTATAGATACATTCAGTTATTTGTATCGTTGTACATAGCAGAGAGAGTTTGTAACATGAAACATTCGAAGAAGAAGAAGAAGAGATCGCGACCTCCGAATAAAGTCGGCGGCAACAGCACCGTTCACGAGGAGAGTGAAGAAAGCAAGGGTTTAAAGAGTTTGATGGAGGCTTTTACCTCTGTTTCGATCGAGGAAGCTGCTTCGGCATATCAAGAAGCAAACGGGGACTTGAACAAAGCAGCGGAGGTTCTCGGAGGTTTGGGGGAAAGTGCTGAAGATCAAGGCACGAGTTGTTCGAGTTCTAGTAGTAGTGCGGGGTTGAGCTCAAGTTTGGGTTCGAGCACGACGGAGGTGTTCATGGAGGGCAGTTGTGGTCAAAATGGACGGGGATTGGGAAGGGGTAAGCAAAAGAAAGTTATTGCCGCTACAGGAACGATTTCGAATGTGTTGGGGAAGGAATATGTAACGTCAAGCCAAAGGAAGGGTTTTTCAAGAAGTGAGGGCTATGCTGATGAACCCGTGTGCAAGGGAGATGCTGAACAGTTTTTGTGCTCGATGCTTGGAGACGACTGCGAACTGGGCATGGCCGTGGTTAGAGACGTCCTTTGTGAGTTGATCCCACTTCTGTTTGATAGCTTTCTCTTACCCATATGTCGTGACGTCAAATGTGGAGCTTAGGGCCCATCTGGTTCCACTACGTAAACTAAGAAGCTAAAAACAATTTGTAGCCAACTTAATTTGCTTATTCTTGATTTAAGGATTCATCGATTATTTATCAGAAATAAGCAGATAATCCCGAACAAGCCCTAACTAAATTTTGGTAAATGGAGTTGATTAACTGTAGTCTACCGCTAGAGGCAAGAGCGTATTCTTTATGTGCACCATCAGAGAAGAACCAAGAAGAATTTGTCATGCCACCATATAACATCGGTACTTACTGAAATTATTGTTGAAATGGCTACCAGAAAGGCTGCCCCATACAGGTTAATTCTAAAATTAACCCTATAACCCTCCTTGAAAGGTTTGCAACATAGGACATTTTCTATATTTCTTACAGTGCATGCTACATGGCGCTGTTAAAATGTGAAAAAACGTATACGCTAGAAATTGCAGCTCATGCGATTTATTATGATATGCAAGCTTGACTCTTTCATTTGATACATCACAAGTAGCCACACGAGTTTTTACATGTTCAGTCAAGTTTTTTCTTTCATGAAACTATTTTAAAATTTGCCCAAGATTCTTTATTTATTTCTCTTCAGGGTGGCCTGCTTTCTTTTGGGAATGCTACTTGCCTAAATCGATGAGTTATGGAAATAATATTCAAATTATGATCCTACATGCCTCTCTTTTTTTTTTTAATCTTTTTGTTTAAGAGGCTATGGTGTGTTTGACATTGAACTTACATTGATTTGATGTGTGACTTGAAATACTTGTCTTGTCAGGTCAATGCAGATACGATGTTGAAAAGGTGAGCACTGAGACACTTCATTTCCATTCCTTCCAACATTGATGTGTAGTTTGTATACTCCTACTAGCTTATGTTGTAGACCGAATTACATCTGCTGCATTTATTTTAATATTCCGGTTGATTTTACACATAGCTATGCTGCACATCAATTATTTGGTATCTTATGTTGCAATGGTTTCGCTGGGGCGATATCACTCCTTATTGTGTGGTCTCTGGTGCACGGCTTATCGGAGTTGTAATTTAAATTAGAACACTGATCAATTGATTAAGTTGTTTTGTCTCATATCCTTATCATCGTTGCATGTAGAAGTAGGGAAACTTGTAAAGAGAATATTGTTGCCTTGCAAGTTAAGGATATTAGTTATATTCGCAAGCAGTAAATTGGCATTGTTTACTCAGAGTGGAACATGGGTTGTTCATGAACAACGTGGTAATTTGCAGTCATATTGATATCATTTTGGCTGCTGCCATAGCAAGGGGTGCCTATGCCAAAGCCAAACATTGGTGTGGATCGATGCATAGTACAAGCAATGAGCATATTGCTTAAGTTGCCAATAGGTTTTTCTCACCGGATATCTTAATAGCTGTATTGCAGATCTACATTAATACACTTTATAATCAGATGGTATTCACGCAACTGTTGTTTGTTTTCTGCAAGTATTGTATAGCGATTTAATTTAGTTTAGCATTTATATTTTCCAGGCTATGATTGTGTTGCTTGAATTATCTGCTTCCTCCTCTGAGTGGTTCAAGAATGATCAATCTTCTGAATGTAGGCAAAACAACAAAGAAGATACGCAATTCCTTCTTGAATGCAGTGATGATGTAAGTTACGTGGATTTAATTGCTATTTTTGTTGGAACTTCTTGATCTATGTTTATAGCAGGGGCTATCAATGTTGTAGGCGTGAGGACGGGAGTCGATCACCATAATCTTTTTGTAGTATTCTTATTAGTAGTGCAACGGTTTTATAATTATTTGTTTGATTACTTCTGCTTACATGTGCTGAGTTTTCTGTTGATTCTTCAGTGTTTTGTCAATTATTTGATGGGGCAGTGGACTAAATGGTTGGCCTTTTCTCTTTTGATCAAACCTTTTGATGTTCTCGCAGAGGAAGCACCTCTGCAACTTTTTGTGGCTTATATTATTTCGATATATTATATGTGTATGGCAATATGGAAATATGTCTATATTTTGTGGCTTATAATTGTTGTGGAGCTGCATTTTTCAGTGGATGAACTGTGAATTTATAGTGTTTATCTAAGTTTTCTACTTGGTCTTTTTCTAGTTGACATCAATATTATTCCGCCTGCATCTCCACAACTTTTTACATTTACTGCTGATGTGTATATCCATTCCTTCTTTCGCATCATTGCTGTCCCACAATGAAAAGGTGATAGTAGAGAGCCATTATATACTGTGCAAATGGAGTGCTTGACATATTGTTCCTTGTAGTTCAAGTTGTAACTGAACTGATGTTAGAATGGGCTAAGTCCGCTCCTTTTCTTGCTTTGAAGCCGCTGAGTTTCTCTGTATACAATCCTATGGCAATGATAGTCTTAGCTGATTTTCTTGTTTGACTACCAATTTCAGCTTCCTTGAGTGATTAATGCTGAAATGAATTATGTAATTTGGAAATGTTCAGTTAAAAAGACTTGTGTTTGTTATTGCTAGTGTTTGTTTAACCAGTAGTTTGCAAAACCTGGTTACAGTAAGCTGAGTAGTGAAGTTTGTGCCTGATGGTATGGTTTGACTTTGACCAAAGTATAGTCAGGGATGGAGCCGGGGGGTGGGGTCGGGGGGAGTAGGGGCAGTCGCCCCTGCAAAAAAAAAACCCTCTATTATTATATAGGAAAAAAAATTTCCTATGAAGTCTATAGACTTGCCCTTGTTAAAATTTGGTATGCATTTTTTTCTTGGTCTGAAATACATATTCGCCCTTGCGTGGTGAAATTCTTAGCTCCGTCCCTGAGTATACTTGCTTTGGATTTTCAAATCGCAGGGAGACATGCATTTCTTGTACCTAATAAATTATTTGCAGTATTAGTTGAAATGAAAAATGCAACCATTTTACCTGAGAACTTTTTTCTAGGCTTATGACTTGTCTTACCAGCCCACAGCTTATTATGGTGTTTTGGTGAACTTGTTATGGTCACATGATTTTTGTAGCAGTTAACAGAGAGGGCATCTGACTCAACTTCTCATACATCCGAAAGCGAGATTCAGGATAGCATGTGGTCTATGGGCTTTCGTTGCAGGTACTTTATTCCACTTGTTGATTTCACTACTGCTCCTTAACATATTTTTCCTCCAGGCTGAGACTTGACCATCTCTTTACATTCTCACTTTTAATCGCATGCCAATGAATTTCTAAAAGGTAGTTGGGTCTGATAAGGATTGTAGGCATCCGTCTATTTTAAAAGATGCTAATGTTTCTGTTTAAACCTCTGATTATGACTACTGTACAAATCTTTTGAAGCTACGTTTCCGTACTGTATTATTGCAGGAGTTATTCTGATGCTCTCACTAGCTCTCAAGGTCGTTCTCTGACTGCCCCCAGAAGTTCTAAGTCAGAACTTCCGCAAGAGGTGTTGGAATCTTTGTTTAACATGCCCAAGAGGGCTGAACATGAGCCAAACGGAATGAACTGGAGAGATGTAGTGAAAAAAATGGAGTCTCTGGGACAGAGGATTGAGTCTGACCTTGCCGATGCTGCAGGACCGGAGCATGTTCATGGTACTAAAATATTTATCTTGTAACATATCTAATGAGCTGTCAGAAACATTTCATCATATATGGATACAATTATTTCATCATTTCTAATTTTCGCTCTCTCTCTCTCTCTCTCTCTCTCTCTCTCTAACAATTTTATTTGGCCATCTCCAGCTCTTCACGTTAACCCTTTTTTGGAATATTGTAGCCAAAGGAAATGAATATCAGGTGTTTAGAAAAGCTGCCACCCAGCACTGGGATTCGATGAAATCCTGCTATCAGAAGGTAAAATGAACTAGTGACTCTGTACGCTTCTGATGGCTTTGCCACGCTTCTGTTTTTGTAACTGTTTGATGAATGCATAATTCCAATAATCGTCACAATAAGAGCACATTTTTGCAGGCTGCGACAGCATTTTCAAACGGGGAACGGGAACATGCATCTTACCTTTCTGAGCAGGTGGGTGTGATTGATTGCAATCGATGTTGATTTTCTTCCCTTATCGAATAGGTTTATTTCTACATTATTGCTTAGTATGAATTGGAGTTTAAAATTGCTTATCAAGTATCTCGGCCAGCTCATGCATTGAATTATCGGCTCAATCTGCTTTACAACTTACCTTGTGCTATCTAGTGAAGAAAGTATGGTGTAAGTGACTGAGAACAACTTATGCTATCTAGTGAAGGTATGTGTAAATTATTGAGAACCACGTATGCATTGAGTGAATAAAGTGTGGTGTAAATGATAGAGAATAATGGCTCCATAATTGATTATTAGATCTTGCCTTACATTACTCGTAGTTGTTGGGGCTTTATATGTTCAAATTTCTTGAGCAGTGCTATTGTCGCTGTGGTGGTAACGGAAGATGGTGGGACTTACTGATTTAAGTGTTGATTCAATTATGGCACAAAGAAATGTTTGCTGAGATTAAACTAGTTGTGTTATACTCCATTTGGCACGGGCTCTAAATTGAATAGATATTTCTGCTGTGCTCTAGGGAAGGTTATACAGTAAAATGGCTCGAGAGGCAGATGAAAAAGCAAGCCAAGAGATATTCCAAGCTAGGTAAACTGTTGCTCAATGAAACAGGAAAAAATCTATCTTAATTTCTTCACCTCTTATCTTTTTTTTTTTTTTGGGGAATGTGCAGAAACAAGAGCATAGAGAATGTGATAACAATTGATCTTCATGGGCAACATGTCAAACAAGCATTAAGGCTTTTAAAAGCTCACCTGATATTTGGAGCATATGTTGGATGTAAGAATCTTGTGAATGACTCGTGGATTACGTATACGAGTGTGCTTGTTTTGTCTTTGCACCAAATATTTTTTCTGAATTGGAGATTGAAACACTCTCTCTCTCTCTCTCTCTCTCTCTCTCTCTCTCTCTCTCTCTCTCTCTCTCTCTCTCTCTCTCTCTCTCTCTCTCTCTCTCTCTCTCTCTCTCTGCAGCTGTCCAGATTTTCAGGGTTATCACAGGTTCTGGGAGCCATGGTTTGGGGAAGTCCAAGCTGAAGCAGTCGGTATGGGTTCTGACTATTCTGCTTCTTTCGATCTAGTGTTGTACGTAGATTCTTACCATCATTAGTAAGTTTCTAAAGTTCTTTCTTTTCGCGCTGCTTCTTTTGCCTCACTGTGATTCGTGGGGGCTTTAAACTGTTTCACATATGTAGTAACCACCCAATCCGGTTGCCGAGTGGTGGAACTCTTTTTTGGGTGAAAAAATGCATTAGGCGAGGAAATGTTCATGGGAAGGCCAAACCTAGTGGGCACAATGTTATCTTCCCCTTGACGTGTTTTCATAATATGCATAGAAACTAGAAAGAGACCATGAATGTGCCACACTACTACAAGAAAGTAGCAAACAGTTGCATATGTTTAGATATGATTCTGCATTTGGGATCAGTAAGACATTGCTTTAGTTGTACATTTGGGGTCTCCATCGTGCTCTCTCTCTGTATGTGTGGGGTGCATGCATGTGGTGGTTGGGGGTGGGGGGGGTGGTGGTTCTTATTACTATAACTTACCAGTTAATGCGTGCAGGTGGTTGATCTGGTAAAAAGGGAAGCTATTGAATGGAGTGAAGAGAACCGTGGAACGATTCTAATCAAGCTTGATGGTCAGAGAGAGTTCAGTTTTCTAGATTTAGAGAGCGATAGCGACTAATCCTCAGGTTGCTCATTAGCACCGGTAAATATAATCTCTACTTTCTGGTTGGCTAGGTTACAGTATAGCCCTGATCCTGATACAGTAATTTAGGTCATTGTTTCCGGCATGTCAATAAATGGGTATCTAGCATCAAACACCAGGTTTAAGAGATTTTATTGTTGTACAATTACACATCCCCTCTTTAGGCAGACGTACCAGACAATTCCATAGGGTATTACGCTCAGGCCTTGTTTGTACAATATTAAGGTATGCATGTTGTTGGTGTGAAATTATTTAACTTTATTGACTAGTTGATTGTAAATTTGTAATGAGATATAGCACCATCATGATGAAAATTTTGTCTGCTTCAGTTGGTTTATGCATCGCATGTCCTTGGGGTTGAAGATCTTTATTTTTGTTCGGTTGCCCTCCTCTACCTCTGTTCTTTTGTATTTCCGATTGCTATTGAAAGTTATTTTTCATGCAGCAGAGTTACCTAGTGGTGTTACCTAGTATTACGTCTGCAGCCAGCCACGTACAGGAGACTGGCTGCAGCTCACAGTAATGAGACTCGAACTTGTGCACTACTCCACATAGGAGTTGCATAGGCCACCGGCCCCTTGTATCGGGTCCCCCCAATGGCTCATACTGTTACTAACTTCTATTGCTTGCACTGTTTTAATTCTTACCCCAATTGGGAATTATGATGACTTGTTTTCTTGAATCTAAAATGTTGTAAAAATCTAAGCAAGCTTCCAAAGAAAGGTTTTAAGCTCAAATCCTTCTCCCTTAGCTTGAGACACCTATTCATGGGGTAGATAAATAGGACAGCAGCTAGTTTTTCAAAGTTTGATTGTTTAAATTTGGTTCTAGAATTTAAGAAAAATGTTCAAAAATTTGTCAAGGGAGAGGGATTGAAAAACTTTGGGCAGATATTGCAGTTGGTCTGCTTTTTGCATGTCTTGGGACAAATTGGTCGACGAGAGCCGTCCTGTTGGGTTTGTCGTGCCTTTTCTAATCAGTTGTGTATTGAGATCAAGGATAGTTAGGCTCAAATTGATGACTTTTACCAAGCCAGGGTGATACTCTACTGCTGAGTATTATCCCTATCCCTCCTCTACTTCCATCATAAAGGAGTACTGATTTGTTGGATCTTGTTCAAGCACTTTGCTTTTCTTTGCTCTCTCTTTAAAGATACAAAAACTTATCTAGATGTCATTGACTCTAGTATTTAATAATTTTTATCTATTATTGGATTTGAACCAATGACTCTTGCCACATGAAAATAATACTCTAATCACTGAGTTAAGTCATTTCTTATCTTAAAGAAAACCAATGAATTATGCTGCTTAAATTTGAGCTCTTATTGGCCTTGCTGAAAACTTATCTGAGGTTAATTTGTTAAAAAAATAAATCAAGTTTGGGGTCATTACTTCAATTCATCTTTTAAAACATTTGTCTGCAATTCAAGCCTCCATACCACACGGACATTAGCTTAGGAGAGGGAAGTGTCACAAGGGGAAACCTTCCTGGACGGAAGAGGTGAAACACTTGCATATAACTTTAGAGAGAGTTTTTGGTCCCAGAAAAAAAATTTAGAAAAATTTTTAGAATTCAAAATGAGTGAATTAGATTTACTTGATTTTGTAGGCTTTCAAATTTCAATTAATCTTAAACTTTAATTTTGAATTCGGAGATACTTTTGGGAATTTTTTTTGAAATTGTAGTACTCTTCATAATTTTATGGAGTGTCATTCAAATTCGTACAAGAATGGAGGAGGAAAAATTAAGCAGAAGAGAGGTATGGGGGAACAGAGTTGTTTTCGACATATTTACAAGTTAAAAAATTGTGATTTTTATTACGTACCCAATAGTTTATTTTCTATTCGAGTTTTGATTTTTAAGTCTTGAAATTTTAAAATATATTATTTTAGACATGATTAGGATTATGCTGTAATTTATTTTATTAAAAATATTTAAAATTAAAATTTCAATAATGTGAGTAACGATATATGACTGATTTTAACGATTACATAGTGATTTTTAAAAGTAAAAGAGGTTAGCATAATTTTTCAAACTACATATGAAGTCAGTGTATTTATGAGAAACCTGAAGGGAGGTGAATGTAAATTGTCCCCTGTATTATTATTATTTTGACAGAGATTCATAAGAGTAGCGTGGGAACTGACAAGCGAGAACATATTCTCTCTTTTTGGAGACGCAATTACCGACATTCTCCCTGCTGCAACCTTACATTCTTCCGTCATCCATGGAAGCAACCTGTAGGTATATATTATCCTCACCATATGTCCACGCATCGTATATATATACACAATTTCATATCGGAACTTCAAAAGATCAACCAGAAGAACACCAGCGATCTCCGCCTCTTTCTACATGGAACGGCCGTCGAAGCAATACTTCAAAGTCTGCTTCTGTTTCCGGCGAATGTTCCGGCTGAAGGCGGCGGAACCGCCTCATGATGTGAAACAACTCTTTGAAACCTACTCCGAGAACGGCACCATGAGCGTCGAGCACCTGCTCTGGTTCTTGGAGGAGTTCCAAGGAGAGGAAAACGCGACGAAGGAGGACGCCCAAGCCATCATCAATAGCCTCAACCATCTGAATATATTCCAGCGCAAGGGCTTACATCTCGAAGCATTCTTTCGGCATCTTCTCAGTGACTATAATTCTCCTCTATCTCCTCTCGGGGTAATAATTTCTGCTTCTTATTCGGTATTTCTTTTTGGTTTCTGCTTTTGGAACAAATTGTAGGACCAGAAGGTGTGATAAATCGAAAACCTGGAGGCTCCGTTGGAATTGTGAGACATGGTGGGAAAAGAAAAGAAAGGATAATCGTATCACTTGTTTGGATAATAATGGTGGGAAGCAGAGGTGATAAAAAAAAACCAAGGACCGACAAAAACCGATCGGAATATTAGGTCTGCGGTCAGTTTTGGTTTTTAAAAAAAAAGTCCAATTTTTGGTTCGTTCTCAATTTTTAGTAAATATCTCTGGATCGGATCGAATTGAACCGGATGTATAATATTTTTAGAATACCAGACCGATTTAAACCGAATTAAACCGCAACATGTAAAAAATCGAATCGATTTTGAAGTGATTCCGAAGTTCCAATCTAAAATTCCAAAAAGAACCGACCTGACTGAATCGAGCTGAGCCGATTAGTCCAACCCAAAATTCCCGAAAAACCCGTCCGGACCGAAGTACCCCAAACCAATTTCGGTTTACCTAAAATTTTGATTGGGATTGGACATCACCATTTTCACCCCGAACTGATCGGTTCGTTCCGTTATAGCCGAAAAAACCGACCAAATTGAACCGATTTCACCCCTGGTGGGAAATGATTAGAAATGAAGGTTTTTTTTGAAGGAGATTCTTATCATTTGTTTGAGTAACTAAATCAAGACACAAAATAAGCAAATAATCAGGTTTTACCAAATGGGCCTAAAAAGGTAAGAAATGAGGAGAAATGAGGAGAAATGAGGAAGGAGAAAATGATTTCTTCAGCGTTCTATTTTTTCTTGCTCACATGATCTCACCATTTTTTGTGACATTTGGTGAGAATTCACAATCTTTTTTCCCTCCTCTCTCACTATCCAAGGGGCTGGAAGACTCCTTTTGTATCGATACGAATTTCACCGCCTGGATTCCTCATTATCGAAGGGCCTGGATTCCGTATTGTTATAGAATCGTTACTTCTTATGCATACAAGAGCATCCACATCGAGCGAATCAAATGTCCTCCTCATCTAATTTGAGGGGCAAGTCTCCCTAATAACTCTTCACGTCAGTCTTTCTACCACTCCATTCTATTTTTCTAAAACTACAGTATCTTTCTAGTTTTAAGTAAGAATTGTACACTCCTGAGATTTTATTTTTATTATTTTTTCATATCTTTCTCTTTCCCTTTTGTTTATGGCGCCAAAGAAAATAGGAAAAAAAGAATATTTTAATATAGAGAGTCGCATATGACATTACAAAATATGACTCTTAAAATAGAAAAATAAAATTTTCTCTCTAATTTGGTGCAAAAAATAGAAAAACTAATGTGGATGCTCTAACGACTAATTCTTCCATTTGAGAAAAAATCACCCAAAATAATATTTCACTTCTTGATCCAAACTTGTATCAAAGTGAGTTTACTTCAATTTCCTAACTGAAGGGACTCTTTTCTTAACTCCAATTTTGGAAGGCCGTTTCGTGGGTTTTTCAAATCTACCATTACACCATTAGTGAAGATTTTGCTCAATTGCATGCTCATATGTGTTTTTTTGCCCATTACAAAGTATGAAGAAGGAGAGATCAAGCTTGATTCAATGAATGTATGGTAATAACTTTTTTCTGGATGCAGGTGCATCATGACATGAATGCTCCCCTGGCACATTATTTCTTGTTCACAGGCCATAATTCGTACTTAACAGGAAACCAACTCAGCAGTGACTGCAGTGTTGAGCCTATTATAAAAGCCCTGAAAAGAGGTGTGAGAGTTATTGAATTGGACTTGTGGCCAAATGCAACAAGAGATAATGTGGATGTTCGCCATGGAGGGTATGAAGTCAACCTGCATTCCAATGTTTTTTGAGGCCCCTGGTGATGCACATATCTCATTGCATCATATTCTTGACATATAAGCAGTATTTGAAAGGACAAATGAATAGAAAAGGACATGGGCGAAAAGGATAAGAGAGAATGTATGAATGACACAAAAAGGCACAAAGAGAGTGAAGTTTTATTTTTACACTACCTTTGCAAAAAAAAAAAAAAAAAAACTCTTTTTTATTCTCGTCCAGTAGGAATCTGCATGACCCTTTTCTGCAAAGCGTGTTTTTTATAATTTGCAGATGGTCTCAAATTGTGGTTTGGTTCTTACCCAAGCACTTGGCCAAGTTATGAATAAGTTGGAAAATTATTCTATTGTTTTGGGAAAGTTTGAGTTCCCTGATTTTCATGATGCACCCTTTATCAAATATGCGGTTGCATACCTCATCCTGAGTCTTGAGAGGAGTACCACGAAGTATGAGGTTTGCTATATCGAAGATTTTCCAAGAGTTAGTACGAGAGCTTTATCATTCTTGCAGTGTCTCTTTCTTTCTTATGAATGCTTACTTGAACTGCATACTGAATTACGAAGCACCTATTTGACCTGCAAAACTTACATCTATTCTAATTTGAATCTACTTGTGATCTGTATCAACCTTTTCCATCAACTACCACGTATAGAAATAAGTAGAATCTCACCTTATTGGTTGTCAAATAAGGAGAATTTTGTTTGTTATATTAGAACTGTATCTCTAATTTATACATGTTGTCTTGTAGCTAGTATTTTAACACGATTAACAGATTGAGTTGAACATTTTCTTTATGATTTTAGAACGTTGACCACTCCAGTGGAGCTCGCCAAATGTTTGTGGGCCATTAAGGATCATGCCTTTAGTGCTTCTGAATATCCTGTGGTGATAACATTCGAAGAACATCTTACTCCAGATCTTCAAGCTAAAGTTGCTAGTGTGAGTATCTATGCATTCGGTGATTTTTAACTGTTGTTTTGGTTTTTCACCGCCAATAAGTTTTCTTGTAGATGGTTATTAAAACGTTTGGATCCACACTGTTTCGCCCCGAGTCAGAATTAAATGAGTTACCTTCACCAGCATCACTGAAAAGGAAGATTATCATATCAACGAAACCACCGAAAGAATACCTAGAATCTCATGTGAAGCAAAAGGGGAATCCACAGAAGGTGAAAGGTTCAACAGAGCAAGAACCTTGGGGAAATGAGAAGCGAGCTGTCAAAGATGAAATTGAAACAGATGATAAGGTGCGTGTGTATTTGGAATCCTTTGTGAATTCACATCTATGTGGATGCAACTTCTCTTATCTACTTGATTTTATTAATTCCTTTTGTCCACAGGATGAATCAGACGAGGATGAAGATGTCCAGCCTGAATATAGAAGCTTAATTGGTATCCATGCTGGGAAGCTGAAAGGTGGCATGGAGAACTGGTTTTCTGATGATCCTGATAGCGTTAGACGTCTTAGCTTGAGTGAGCAAGAGCTTGAAGATGCTGTTAAAATGTGTGCAACTGATATTGTCAGGTAAGTAGAGGATATTCAGTATGATTTGCTTAAACAATGTCTTCTGACTGAGCAGTCATGCACTGTATCAGCACTTGGCTATTGCATTTATTTTGATGGGATCCATTTTCTACTATTTAAATAGCTCATTTCTGTTATCGACACAAGAACATTATTAGGCTTTGCATCATTGCTAATCTTATTCTTGAAGGAATTGAAGAATTACCTTGAGCGTAACCTAAGTGAATGTTTTATGATGCTGTACATGGTGACAACGTAGAGGATGAGACCATAAATTTAGGAAGCAAACAATCAAGGGTTTGCTAAATGGGTCTTGTGTCTATGTGCCTTAAGTGGTGATGCTTTATCGAACTAGTGGATATCCCTTGTATTTGTAATTCATTTGTGGCATTGAGCAATCATAACTGCCAGCAATGTTACCTTAGTTTCTTTATTGTTTACCATTAATTGACTATGGTTACTTCCTTTTCTAATTTCAAGGTTTACGCAACGGAATTTACTTAGAGTATACCCCAAGGGAATACGCTTTGACTCGTCTAATTACAATCCTTTTATTGGATGGGCACATGGAGCTCAAATGGTTGCATTTAACATGCAGGTCAGATTTTCCTTTCTGATTTCTCCAGTAGGAACCAAGTCTTTTCAAGATTTAATTCAAACACCATCCACTGTTGTTCTGTAAAATCAGAGTATCACATGCATGTCCACTAGTTAGAAGTCATAAAAACACATAACCAAATGACAAATCATCTTTGCATGTTGTTGGAAGAAAATGTACCTGTTATATGCAGCCCCTCCCTCTCCTTCTTTTCCTTCTTAAATTGGGAAACCTTATGTTAGTACCAACCCATTATAGGTTTTCAAGGTTGCCGTGCACATCCATTCTTGGACAAGTGCTAGATCATATCTCCTGAAAAATGGAGCCAACGGATATTTCTAAAAAGGTTATACCTTAAAACTGCCCTGACCTTATTGCAAAAGCAATACCAGAAGCAGGTCTTGGAGAGAGATTTTATGCATGCTGCAATATGAATAGATGTGGGGTTAAATAATCGGCAAGGAAATGCTTTGTTGTCCATTCAAGCTAGCTCTTAGTTGCGGCTAGTGTTAACTGAGTGCTACCTAGGCTAGGAGAAAAGGGAAGGGAAGTCAATCAGAAGGAAAAGGACCGAGGTATCCTCCTGAGTTGTTTGTTTGGGTGGAAAGGAGAAGAGAAAGGAATGGAATGCTTTAAAACAATGCATTTGTTTTGTAATTCAAACTAGTAACCAAAAGAAACAAGGGGGTAGCCTTCCCTTTAGATATGGTAACTGATGGTATTACCTTGCGCAACCCAAAAAACAAACTTGTAACTAAAAGTGGAAGGATAACAAACCCTTTGGGTCCTGTGGAACTCTTGTCCCTCCTTTCTGTCCCTTCTCCCATCCTTCCTAAGCAAGGATTCTGTTTCACTCTAACCCCCTCCGATCCTATCTACCATACTGGGCATACACAGTACTGGAACTTGGTCCATGGAACATGGTCACTGACAAGAGCTTGACTCGTTTAAGCATCAAGATTATTGCATGTGAAATGTTAGCCGAATAGGATGGTTAAATTAGTTAAATGCAGACTACAGCCTATGCCGAAGTTTTGGCCTAGTGAGGTTTGAGGGAATTGTTTGCCGGAAAATAATCGACTTATGCATGATAAGTCCTCTGCTTTGTGATTCTCTCTTACTTTAGTTGATGAAGAAAATTTGCTATGATCTTGGCAAAAATAGTCCATCATTTCACTCTGAAGGTAAATAAGTTGTCACAACTTCCCGCACATGATGTGGGCGTCCTCTTTATTCTGATCTTCTGTTTTTAACAGGGATATGGAAAGCACCTTTGGGTAATGCATGGAATGTTCAGATCTAATGGTGGTTGTGGTTATGTGAAAAAACCGGCTTTCCTACTGGATCCTGATGAAATTTTCGATCCAAACGAGGAATTGCCAGTTAAGATGACTTTGAAGGTGTGGGATTCTTGCAAATATGTGACGCTATTAGACTCTCTCTCTCTCTCTCGGAAGTTGATTAATCTATGTAAACTTTTGTTGACAAGCAGGTAAAAGTATATCTCGGAGAAGGGTGGCATTCAGACTTCCGCCATACCGACTTTGATCTATATTCCCCACCAGACTTCTATACGAGGGTAAGATACTAAAAACTTCTGTTTAGCTAAAAACACAAGCCGTCCATTTTTTCCTGATGATAGTGACATAAACTAGGTGCTAGAATCTTTGAAATCTCAGATACCCATTGAAAGACTTAAAGGCTGCTCTACCACCAACCGGGCCAGTAAATAATCGTTGAGGGACTGATTTAAGTGCTTTCGAGTACTTCAGCTTAAGTAATTTAACATCCCATCAAAATTGTTTCCTTTGTTTTCAAATCCATCAAAGGCCATGCATATATTCTTTGCCATAATTACATTAGTGTAAACAGCTGGGGTGCCTGATCAATCTATTTACAGGTTGGGATTGCCGGAGTCCCAAGTGATACGATAATGTTAAGGACAAAAGCAATTGAGGATCAGTGGAATCCTGTATGGAATGAAGAGTTTGAGTTCCCCCTCACAGTTCCTGAATTGGCTGTGCTTCGGATTGAGGTGATGGAGTATGACACCTCTGGTAAAAATGACTTTGGAGGCCAAACTTGCTTGCCTGTTTCAGAGTTGAGAAGCGGAATTCGAGCAGTTCCACTGCATAATCGCAGGGGAGAAAAGTACAAATCCGTTAAGCTTCTTATGCTTTTCGAATTTTTTTGAGGTTCTCATTTCTTTGCGTGTTGTTGATACTATGCATTGGATTGCTTCTATACCCTTTTACCTATCTTCTGGTTTTAAACTTTCTTGCTTTCCGTTTAACATTGAAGACAACAATAATATCATGATATTAAGATTTTTTTTCTGTTTATCGTCTTGGAAAAAGGGTATTGATTATAGTGTGTGTATCTGTGTAGTGAAGTAAGTGTGTATCTATATGTAGCGATGAAAGCCCATGGTTGAACTCAGTTTAGCTATGCGAGCAATTTCCACTCATTCTCATAGGTTTTCGGGTCATGTAGCCTGGCAATTGTGGTCATTGTTTACAACCTAACTCGATACCCATATTTTACGGCTTCACAACTCTAATGGTTTCATTTCAATATATCCCTTTTGTGAGGAGCACCCCTTCCGCTGAACTTATCGGACTATTTTGTTGAATTTCTCAGTAAGAGAGAGTCGTTGCGAGTTAATATAATATCTTACTTTGTTCATCCGTCTTGGCAAATTGCATTCCCTCTGGTTAGAAACTTCTCTTGATTGAAGCCTTTGTTGAATTGAATGTGAGAAAATAAATGCCCTGCGAAAATAATGAGCATTTTTATTCTCATAAACAATCTGAAAAAGAATTTTATTAAAATGATTCTGAAAACTTCAAAAGAATCGAGCATTTCATTTTGCGTGGGCTAAATCCAGCGCAGCATAAATCCAGCTCAGCATTCTCTAACCGTTTGAACTGATTGCGCGTCCTTGAACTGAACGGCACCTTTTGCGTGAGCTAAACCGTCTTCTTCAGTTAACAGAAACAACTGTTGTACCCCATATAAAGCCAGAACATACACACTGACAGTACCTAGCCGCCAAGAGGGTCCCGGTTGTCTTCACTGACAAAACTGCGAGTATCATAAGTATCATATTCATAATCCTTGTCGAGATCCTCCATTGTATTTCCAAAAGCAAAATGTTTGGTGCCCATCGTAGTGAAAGGCATTAGACCAAAAGCCCGGGCTGTCTTGATCTCCCTAGCAACCTTCCTCTGTGCTTTGGCACTAATTTTAGTCTGGACAACAAACGACAGAAATCGATCGGGAAGAACATCGAATGGTGTATTGATTGGATTCAAGAACATTGAATTTGCAGTTTGGTTACCTTGTTCCGCTTGATGATAATTCCAGCTTCTGTTATGAAGTTGGCAAGGAACCTGATGTTCTGCTCAGAAATTTTTCAGGAATTAAGGAAATTGGAGAAAAAGTCCATGTACAACCATTTCAACACACTTAAATCCCACATACATCGCAAGTACAGCTTTCTGTACTCAAAGGGCCTCTGCCAAGGATAAGTGCATACGATTTTTGGATCAAGCAAGAAAACTAACTGGGTAGAGAGTGGATGAATAACTGGGTTAAGAAAAAAGAAGAAGGAAGAGGACTAGAGGAGCCAAATTAGGTTAATGACCTACAATGACAATCAACTCTTGGCTTGCTGAATGACTGGCAGGACTCAATATTAGCCGCAAAAATGAAGACTTTCACAGTTAAAATAAACCTTCCGTTGTGTTCACACCTATACGCAATTCCATATAACCAACATGGACCTAAGTGTATCATCTTGTTCAAGCAATTTTGTGCCGGACCCAGTAAGAACAGAAAATTAATATGCCAGATACAAGCATGCTCACCCTGAAATCAGCTTTCCTCAGTACTTCCTCTGTTGTAACTTCAAACTCGTACCTCTTAAAAGGTTTGCGCACACCAGGTTTTGTAAGATCAAGATCCTGCATATAGCCACACCAGGCATAGCTAAGAAGATAGCGACATTACCACAACATGAAACACAAAACCGTAGCACAATAACGGATATAGTACAGGGGTCGAGATATTGAAGGGATTAAGTTTATTTTAAAGGTCAAAATCCACATCCAACGCAACAATTGCCCCCACACAACCACAACCACAACACCCACCCCCCCCCCCCCCCCCCCCCAAACACCCAAAAAAAAAAAAAAAGATAAAAGAAAAACTACTTATGTTGTATGCAAGTAATAGTATTTGTTGCCCCAATCGAAAGTGAAGGCAGAGGTGTGGGCGGCAAATTATTTTTCCTCTACACAAAGGTACTCAATTTGCTGGTGGGGATTGGTAAACCAACCCCCCAAGGTAAATCAAACTTGCCCAAACAAAATCATAACAACCAAGCTGAAAGAATAGATTTGGACCAAACAACGTCATCCACATCAGATTCAATCCCGTTATCAGGAAACAGACCAGATGCACATACGTTGTGGTGGGCCAACTAGAAAATTAACTTGGACTAGCCTCAGGCTAGGCTCATTCACAATATGATACACATCAATCCCACGAGGAACCATGACAGCCCATAGCTTCAGCACTTGATAAAACGCAAAGCGAATTTTATCCTCTAGTGAATGCTACTGAACTTCTGTGCTAACTTCATCAGTTCTTTGTAGCTTTGGAAAATAGGTTTTAGCTATGTATCATACATGAATCACCTCTAACTAAAAATATCACAAGTTACCAATATCATGCAAATAAGTTAAAGGAATGATAGCAAACTGCCCCAACTGAGAGATGCCTCAACAACTCTATCTCATACCTTGGGGGTATAGGTCATCCCACGCTGAAAAGTGATATCTGGCCTGAAAGCATAATCTTCTTTGTCTATTTCCTTAGCATCAAACTCAAAATATGTGGCTTCTTTTTTAAGTTTCGCATCCATCCCGTCTGACAATGTACTGAAACTGTCATCTAGACCATCCAAAAACTCAGATCTGTTTCCGATATTAAATTTGGAACTGAAACCAGATCTGCCATGGGCCTTCTCAATTCTCTCAAGCTTTTGATAGAACGCATTAGACTTTGAACTACTCCCAGAAGTATCACCAAATATTCGGCGCTCGAATTCATCAGGAGACTCAAATGAGTTTGCAGTTCGGCTGTCATCACTACCTGATCAGAAACGGAAGGAATGCCATGCAGAATGTCAATCTTAGTTTAAAGCTTGAAAAAAATAAATTATGAGAGAGCATAACCAAATGTGAACTAGGGGTAATAGTGTTGGGATTTATGCCCTCACAACCAATAAATTCGTTATTTTCTGTTCATAACAAGAGCTCTATTTCATTATTCTGAAATATATTCTTTCATATATTGGATATAATTCAAGAGATCAACGTACAAGTCCCAAGTTACATAGAGTACGATTTATGTATGTGAATGAGATTCAATAATGGGAGATATAAATAATAAATGCTTGTAACTTGAATTGTTCACAGTTGCTAACACAACGGACAATCTATCAGGTCAACTGCAACATATGATTAACTTCTATAAGGTAGAATGATATATCCCAATCATTGAAGTGAAAGACTTCAAATTAATATGTTGGTGTATTTCGTATACATGAAGGACCATCATAATAATCACACTGCATTTAACTACTTGCAACTTCACATGTGAATCTTATAGTGCTAATTGTAACTCAACCTTTATCCTAAGAAAGTTAATGATCTCAAGTTTCTATGCTATGTCACTTTGAGTTGCCAATGAGTGAGGTCTTACTTAATCAACACCTCGGTGGGTTTGGTGATTTATGTTAGCTTTGTGAGGACATTATTTTCAAGATAGAGTTCACTGTCTATCCATTATAGGGTATAATGTCCTTTGAGTTAGTTCACTGGATTAATCGTTGGAATCTAATACTAGTCATTCTAATGAAATATTTATTAGAATTTTTTCTAGACGAAAAGTTAGTAAGCTATATTCAATGAAGATAAAATATAAGTATGCTTTGGTGTGACAATTTTTTTAACCAATTGCTACATATGGACATTACACACTGAAAGGGTTTAATATTGTGGTAATACCATGTACCAAGTAGTAATAGAATATTATTATTGAGATCTAGAGTTCAGCCATAACTATATAGTGAAATTAATTTAGGTTTAATTGGGCCATTACTCATAGATATTAAGAGAGTAAACCCAATTCTAGCTACAACTCAAGAAGCCCATCGGTTCCAGCCCTGAGCCGATAATTAGAGATATATATTCTTTTTCATTGGAGTTGAATTGATGGCCAAAATGATACTCATAGGAGGTTAGAAAAATTCTATCCTATCACCCCCTATATATCTCTCTCTCTATTGGTAAAAGAACATACTTTTTCTCTAGCAGAAATATCAAGTGAGTTAGAGAGAGGAAAAGGGAGAAGAAAATAATAAGGTTGCCACAAACATTTTTGGTCTTGCATTCTCTACAGGGTCATAGGGTTAAAGATCTTTAGGTTTTACAAGTCAAGAAGCAAGAAGGAACAAACGTCTTCTTCGTCAAATGTAGGGTTTTGTTTTTTGAACTAAGAAAGGTAAAACCCTAACCTTTCCTCATAAAACTTTACATAAGAATTAGATTCAAAACATTTTTTTGAGACCAAATTATTATTGTTTTCGCAATCGCTTATTTTGCAACCAACAAGTAGCTCACTCATAAGAGTTTGATACATGAAATATTGAATGTAGAGGTGGCATATATCTGACATATTAACGTAAACATGTATGTACAATCATCAATCCTCTATTTTCACAACTGGGCTTGGTTTCTACGGACGTCTAGAGCTAGAGGCTGAGACAGACCAAACTTGAACTGATTGGAATGCCCTCTAAAGCAGCATATCCTCCAAGGTCTTAAGGTATGAGAGGATATAAAGAGTTGCAATGCACATGTAATACCAATCTACATCCACTATTGCTCTGGATGAAAGAAGAAATTATAATCCAGAGAATAAGTAATCTTCAATACATTACATCCATTGTTAGTTAAAGCTTTGAGATTATTCAACCATATTCAGCTTCTGTCCTCCAGAAAAATGATTAGATAATTCCTTAACTATAGCATCATGGTGGTAAACAGAATTTCACAAAAGTACCTGAAGTTGGATTTGTAGAAAAATTTCTAACAATCTGGGGCAACTGAATTTCGTAGGGAAAGCGAACATTCACGGACCTCAACAAACCGTGAATAAGTTTCATCTCTCCTGAAATCAAATGGAGTCCAAATCAAACAACCACATCACTATGCAAGTTTTTCCCCCTTTAAATCACAAGAAGTCAAGAACATTCAGAAAGTAAAGATGTGTAACTATAGTGAAGATAGGGTTTAATAAAGTAATACTGATTTCTGCAAAAATTAAAAATGGAAAGTTTTCGATACCCCTATGTTTAGCCCCAGAGCACTGAAAGCCATGTTCGATAGCAACAATGGAGGAGAGCCCTCCTAGACTTGTAATCCCTAGAGAGAGAGGGAGGGAGGGAAGGAGGTACCTGTTTTTATAGTTGCCGGAGCCGCCGATTGTCGCCGGAGTTGCTGTGGGTGTTGTTCGTTGTAAGATTAGATTTGGGGGTCGTTCTGCCTTATTAGTAACTAGACGATATGCCCGTGCCTTTACACTCCGTAACGTAACGTAACGTGAACCTGAACCGACAATCATAAGAATCATCACATTCAACCCTTCTTAATCCGATATGCCCGTGCCCCAGGGTAAGTCGCGCAAGTCTCTGGGCTCGGTCAACTTTTAGGGCAACAAAATTATTTTTTTATGTTATAAAAAAATAATAGAAATTTACTGAAAAAATATTAATTAATACTAAATGGATAATTAAGTTGAAATCGAACTTAAACAATGTAAATGCCGGGACAGGCACGGTGTGCTTTTAGTATTGGTAAAATGACACTGTTTTATCTATTTTATCCTCGAAATTAGTGGATCAGATTAGTCACATTAATTATTATTTTGCAGTAATGAATGGTGTCGTATTGAAAAGGTTCTTTCAGAGCCTCAGACCCATAAAACCCCAATTTTTTGGATTTTTTTCTGAATTTATAATCTTACCTACCAAACAAGGTATGGTCTTAACAAGGTAGGATAGACAGAAACAAATCAAGTTCAAAAACAGTTCAATAACAAGGTCGGATAGACAGAGCAGATAAAAAAAGGTGACACAATGAAATGCTTAATAGACTAGAATTTGTCTTATATACAAATTCTTATTCGTATCCTTCCAAAGTATAAACAAGGCACAATTGTTACTTGGTCGTGAACTTCATCCATGATCACATTGTGAGAGAGAGCTTACAAAATGTGAATCAAATTAACAGATCTGCGATCCATGTGCACACACAACCCAAAAGAAGAAGAATATCATTCACACACGAAACAACAGAAAGAGTGACCAATCCATCACCACTTCCCAATAGTTAAAACAACTCTTCGTTTGGTATACATTTTTAGGTAGTTTTTTAGTACTTGACAGTATTCTGAAAAATATCAAAAACAGTTTTTCATATGTGAGGATGGGTGGATTACTTCTGTCAAAAACATTTCTTCATCATCCCCCTTAATTACTTCCATCACCATTTTTAAAGATGTGATAAATGAGTGGATTTAGAGAAATCAATGAATCAAAGCCCACTATGATGACACCTGAAGAACAACTAAAGAGGTGGACTCAGGTATCACTTTCGGGGGTCACAACTGAACCAGAGCACTTGGTGTCCTCCCATGTGATCTCTTGGATGGGGTTCTTTTTGAGTATTCTACACCTAAGAGTCAAATTCTGTCACAAAACCTCGATTAACCTCCTAGTGATGCAAACGGTTGAACCTCGATTAACCGTGTAATTTTATTTCAAGTATTATATCCTTTTTTCCGAGCAAAAAAAAAACATCTACAAAATGACAATAGGCACACCAAAACAAATAATCAAAAGCAGACTAACTGGAACTCAACACAAACTTTGATACTTAATCTTCAAACCAAGATACTTTATTTACCTTCAAGGACTGATTATATTTTTTAGCCTTTGGTTAGTATTACACCTAAATTTCCACCATCTTATTAAAGTCTAATGGTTCACAGCTGTAATACAAAACACAATAAATCAAATACCTATGAATTTTATACACTCAGCGATTGGTATTCCAGATTTCTAGCTAGTGTGGAAATATCAACCAGACAACCCAAAGACCCCGTTTTACTTCACTCCTAGTGCTATCAAAGACAAACCAACTGAATCGCAATGTGAATCGCACATGGAAAAAAAAGAAAAAAAGTCTACTCAAATTTTTTTTTACAAAACTCATAGACACAACTGATCTTATTGCCAGATGTAGTATCCCATAGCCATTACCCAGTAAGAAAAACAAATGGAATATTTAAGTTTTTATCTGTTCAAGTTTTCATAAAAAATTTAACGAAGCCCTATTCAGATTGAGATCAGAAATCAGAACTGAAATTTTAAATTTCGAAAAAACAGTTGTCCCAAAATCGATTTGGAGAGCGAGAGATAGTGACAGTTGAATACCTCAGATTGAGAGTGGCGGATCAGAGTGGCGGATCAAGAATCAAGATAGTCGGAGACAGAGAGGGAGCGAGGGAGAGAGAGAGAAACATACAAGGTAGTTCGACTCTTGCGATTGAGAGAGAGAAACATACAGAGAAGGGGCGAGGCCGAGTTCTGTACTTCTGTTAACGCAAGGAGAAAAGCTGGGGACTTATAGGGTTTTGTATTGGATATATCACACCAAATAAACCCTCCTCCAATTGGGCCTTGGGTTTTGTATTGTATATATCACACCAAATAAACTCTCATCCATTTGGGCCTCAGGTTTTGTTGGTCTTGACAAGAATTTTTAAAAAACTTAAAAAATATGAATCAAATTATAAAAAAATTAAAAAAATAAAAATAATCTAAAAATAGGATTTGCTTTTAACTTAATTAAAAATTAGGATTTCAAGTTTAGATTTTAGGATTTACGATCTAGGGTTTTGGATATTACAATTTAGAGTCTAGGATATAGCATTTAGGGTTTAGGTTTAATGGGAGTGATAGGATTAGGACTTATAGTTTAAGAATTCACAATTTAGGATTTAGGATTTAGGATTTAGGATTTAGGATTTACGGTTTAAGAATTCATGATTAGAGTTTCGTGTTTCAGATTTTGAGTTCAAAATTCGGAGTTCACAATTGCATTTTGAGAAATTCAGGACAGATTGTCTTGCAAACATTTTCATCTTTCATTAACCACTTGGTATCCTGTACGGCTAAAAGAAAATTGAATTTGAAGGAATCCAATCAATATAGGTGGGTGGGTCAGTGTGCGTGCGCCCGCACATGTAAAAAACTTACTAATACGAAATTTCTTATTTTGCTACGGTATTGACATTTCATTTCTGTATCAAATTTTGATGATCCGAATTTTGAATCGTTTAATGTATTTAAAACATATTTTTAAAGATAAACGCAAAAAATTAAGTCAAAATATTATTCGAAAGACTTATCAGTATTTACTAAAAATTGTTTACGTCAAACTTTTTTCGATATTTTTTGAGTTGATTTCTTGTGTGTACCTAAAAAAACATGTTTTAAACATATTTAACATTTCAGATACCAAAGGATCCCTTATTACTTATATTACTTGATATTATTTTGTTTACCTTAATACTTATAATTATGATATTGCGATTTCATGTCAACTCAAAAAGTGTAATTTGAACAATTTTTAAGGTCTACTAAACAAAAAATTTCATATCTAATTCTACTCCCAAACACTACAAATTTACAATCAATTTTTTAAAAACTTTTACCAAATACTTTCACAGTGTTCGTAAATTTTTCATAATCCAGAATCCACAATTATAACCAAAAGTCTCCAATCCATCAAAATTATCCCTCCCAAAACACCCACTAGGAGTTGTTAAATGGCAACTAGCTTCTACGAAGTTTTAACACACATATACAGGCATCCAAATGCATGCATGATACTAGTAAGAGAGAAAAGGCGAAAATGGGAATAAAATCTTCTTTAGGAAATACTAACATCTATTAGGCAACGCTCTTCATTAATCTAAAAACCTGATTCCCAAAGAACAGCAGATCAGGGACACACATGGTCATTGGAGATTCCACCCATAAAAAAGGGTTACAGATATTAGTTTCAAAACTGAAGATAGAAAACTCAACATGAAGGCTGCCTCAAAAGAGTATCATCACCATCCACAGCATGGACAATCACCACCACATGAGCGCAAAAAACAGTCACCTAAAAAGATACAAAACTTGTTCAACAATCCCAGGCTGCTCTAATGAGTCCCACACACACTGAAAGTGATCAGTTGGTAGTTTATTAGGTGTGCTTGTCACCTAAAACACCCCCTACAAGATGCAACGTTCCATAAGATAGGTAAATACAGAGAAGCGATATTGACGATGAATATCTTTAGGGGAAACTGTAAAATCCAGTTGAACTGATCCTTGATTTACTCCTTCGGCATTTGATCAAACACTTGGTGCACAGTTCTGAAAATCAATGGTGAAACTGAGGACTGACTAATGAAACAACAGAAAGACAGAAGATGAAGAAAATACATCTTGAGATCTTCATTTCATTTCATATCAAACGTATTACAGAAGAATTGAAATAGATCTCCTAACAGAGTAACTAATTGTCTTAATGAAAATGTGAACAAAGGCTCCTATATTTATACAGAGATAACCAACACAATTAACACGTGGGCTAAATCGCATAAATCCAGCTCAGCATTCTCTAACCGTTTGAACTGATTGCGCGTCCTTGAACTGAACGGCACCTTTTGCGTGAGCTAAACCGTCTTCTTCAGTTAACAGAAACAACTGTTGTACCCCATATAAAGCCAGAACATACACACTGACAGTACCTAGCCGCCAAGAGGGTCCCGGTTGTCTTCACTGACAAAACTGCGAGTATCATAAGTATCATATTCATAATCCTTGTCGAGATCCTCCATTGTATTTCCAAAAGCAAAATGTTTGGTGCCCATCGTAGTGAAAGGCATTAGACCAAAAGCCCGGGCTGTCTTGATCTCCCTAGCAACCTTCCTCTGTGCTTTGGCACTAATTTTAGTCTGGACAACAAACGACAGAAATCGATCGGGAAGAACATCGAATGGTGTATTGATTGGATTCAAGAACATTGAATTTGCAGTTTGGTTACCTTGTTCCGCTTGATGATAATTCCAGCTTCTGTTATGAAGTTGGCAAGGAACCTGATGTTCTGCTCAGAAATTTTTCAGGAATTAAGGAAATTGGAGAAAAAGTCCATGTACAACCATTTCACCACAGACAAACCCCACATACATCGCAAGTACAGCTTTCTGTACTCAAAGGGCCTCTGCCAAGGATAAGTGCATACTATTTTTGGATCAAGCAAGAAAACTAACTGGGTAGAGAGTGGATGAATAACTGGGTTAAGAAAAAGGAAGAAGGAAGAGGACTAGAGGAGCCAAATTAGGTTAGATGACCGACAGTGACAATCAACTCTTGGCTTGCTGAATGACTGGCAGGACTCAATATTAGCCGCAAAAATGAAGACTTTCACAGTTAAAATAAACCTTCCCTTGTGTTCACACCTATACGCAATTCCATATAACCAACATGGACCTAAGTGTATCATCTTGTTCAAGCAATTTTGTGCCGGACCCAGTAAGAACAGAAAATTAATATGCCAGATACAAGCATGCTCACCCTGAAATCAGCTTTCCTCAGTACTTCCTCTGTTGTAACTTCAAACTCGTACCTCTTAAAAGGCTTTCGTACACCAGGTTTTGTAAGATCAAGATCCTGCATATAGCCACACCAGGCATAGCTAAGAAGATAGCGACATGACCACAACATGAAACACAAAACCGTAGCACAATAACAGATATAGTACAGGGGTCGAGATATTGAAGGGATTAAGTTTATTTCAAAGGTCAAAATCCACATCCAACACAACAATCCCCCCCCCCAACCAACCGAAAAAAAAAAAAAAAAGATAAAAGAAAAACTACTTATGTTGTATGCAAGTAATAGTATTTGTTGCCTCAATCGAACCTGAAGGCAGAGGTGTGGGCGGCAAATTATTTTTCCTCTACACAGAGGTACTCAATTTGCTGGTGGGGATTGGTAAACCAACCCCCCAAGGTAAATCAAACTAACTTGACCAAACAAAATCATAACAACCAAGCTGAAAGAATAGATTTGGACCAAACAACGTCATCCACATCAGATTCAATTCCGTTATCAGGAAACAGACCAGATGCACATACGTTGTGGTGGGCCAACTAGAAAATTAACTTGGACTAGACTCAGGCTAGGCTCATTCACAATATGATACACATCAATCCCACGAGGAACCATGACAGCCCATAGCTTCAGCACTTGATAAAACGCAAAGCGAATTTTATCCTCTAGTGAATGCTACTGAACTTGTGTGCCAACTTCATCAGTTCTTTGTAGCTTTGGAAAATAGGTTTTAGCTATGTATCATACATGAATCACCTCTAACTAAAAATATCACAAGTTACCAATATCATGCAAATAAGTTAAAAACAGGAATGATAGCAAACTGCCCCAACTGAGAGATGCCTCAACAACTCTATCTCATACCTTGGGGGTATAGGTCATCCCACGCTGAAAAGTGATATCTGGCCTGAAAGCATAATCTTCTTTGTCTATTTCCTTAGCATCAAACTCAAAATATGTGGCTTCTTTTTTGAGTTTTGCATCCATCCCGTCTGACAATGTACTGAAACTGTCATCTAGACCATCCAAAAACTCAGATCTGTTTCCGATATTAAACTTGGAACTGAAACCAGATCTGCCATGGGCCTTCTCGATTCTCTCAAGCTTTTGATAGAACGCATTAGACTTTGAACTACTCCCAGAAGTATCACCAAATATTCGACGCTCGAATTCATCAGGAGACTCAAATGAGTTTGCAGTTCGGCTGTCATCACTACCTGATCAGAAACGGAAGGAATGCCACGCAGAATGTCAATCTTAGTTTAAAGCTTGAAAAAAATAAATTATGAGAGAGCATAACCAAATGTGAACTAGGGGTAATAGTGTCGGGATTTATGCCCTCACAACCAATAAATTCGTTATTTCTGTTAATAACAATAGCTCTATTTTATTATTCTGAAATATATTCTTTCATATATTGGATATAATTCAAGAGATCAATGTACAAGTCCCAAGTTACATAGAGTACGAATTATGTATGTGAATGAGATTCAATAATGGGAGATATAAATAATAAATGCTAGTAACTTGAATTGTTCACAGTTGCTAACACAACGGACAATCTATCAGGTCAACTGCAACATATGATTAACTTCTATAAGGTAGAATGATATATCCCAATCACTGAAGTGAAAGACTTCAAATTAATATGTTGGTGTATTTCGTATACATGAAGGACCATCATAATAATCACACTGCATTTAACTACTTGCAACTTCACATGTGAATCTTGTAGTGCTAATTGTAACTCAACCTTTATCCTAAGAAAGTTAATGATCTCAAGTTTCTATGCTATGTCACTTTGAGTTGCCAGTGAGTGAGGTCTTACTTAATCAACACCTCGGTGGGTTTGGTGATTTTATGTTAGGTCTGTGAGGACATGATTTTCAAGATGGAGTTCACCGTCTATCCATTATAGAGTATAATGTCCTTTGAGTTAGTTCACTGGATTAATCGTTGGAATCTAATACTAGTCATTCTAATGAAAAATTTATTAGAATTTTTTCTAGACAAAAAGTTAGTAAGCTATATTCAATGAAGATAAAATATAAGTATGCTTTGGTGTGACAATTTTTTTAACCAATTGCTACATATGGACATTACACAGTGAAAGGGTTTAATATTGTGGTAATAGCATGTACCAAGTTAGAATATTATTCTTGAAATCTAGAGTTCAGCCATAACTATATAGTGAAATTAATTTAGGTTTAATTGGGCCATTACTCATAGAGATGAAGAGAGTAAACCCAATTCTAGCTAGAACTCAAGAAGCCCATCGGTTCCAGCCCTGAGCCGATAATTAGAGATACATATTCTTTTTCATTGGAGTTGAATTGATGGCCAAATTGATACTCATAGGAGGTTAGAAAAATTCTATCCTATCACAACCTATATATATATATCTCTCTCTATTGGTAAAAGAACATACTTTTTCTCTAGCAGAAATATCAAGTGAGTTAGAGAGAGGAAAAGGGAGAAGAAAATAATAAGGTTCCCACAAACCTTTTTGGTCTTGCATTCTCTACAGGGTCATAGGGTTAAAGATCTTTAGGTTTTACAAGTCAAGAAGCAAGAAGGAACAAACGTCTTCTTTGTCAAATGTAGGGTTTTGTTTTTTGAACTAAGAAAGGTAAAACCCTAACCTTTCCTCATAAAACTTTACTTATACATAAGAAGTAGATTCAAAACATTTTTTTGAGACCAAATTATTATTGTTTCGCACTCGCTTATTTTGGAACCAACAAGTGGCTCACTCATAAGAGTTTGATACATGAAATATTGAATGTAGAGGTGGCATATATCTGACATATTAACGTAAACATGTATGTAAAACCATCAATCTTCTATTTTCACAACTGGGTTTGGTTTCTACTTTCTACGGACTTCTAGAGCTAGAGGCTCAGACAGACCAAACTTGAAATGATTGAAATGCCCTCTAAAGCAGAATATCCTCCAAGGTCTTAAGGTATGAGAGGATATAAAGAGTTGCAATGCACATGTAACACCAATCTGCATCCACTATTGCTCTGGACGAAAGAAGAAATTATAATCCAGAGCATAAGTAATCTTCAATACATTACATCCATTGTCAGTTAAAGCTTTGAGATTATTCAACCATATTCAGCTTCTGTCCTCCAAAAAAATGATTAGATAATTCCTTAAGTATAGCATCATGGTGGCAAACAGAAAACTTTCACAAAAGTACCTGAAGTTGGATTTGTAGAAAAATTTCTAACTATCTGGGGCAGCCGAATTTCGTAGGGAAAGCGAACATTCACGGACCTCAACAAACCGTGAATAAGTTTCATCTCTCCTGAAATCAAATGGAGTCCAAATCAAACAACCACATCACTATGCAAGTTTTTCCCCCTTTAAATCACAAGAACATTCAGAAAGTAAAGATGTGTAACTATAGTGAAGATAGGGTTTTATAAAGTAGGGAATGGCTCCCAATACCAACAAAAATTAAACCAATACAAAACCAATGACTATGACCCTTGGATCATCTCTAATCTAAGGATGGAGATTGAACCAACAAAATCTAGCCCTAATACAGTATCTGTTTTGCCAAACCCACCCCAGCCCACCCCAACCCCCCTTAGCTCTCTCTCTCGCGCCCCCTCCTTCCGCCGTCCGCCACTATCCCACCGCCGTCTCTCTCTCTCTCTTCTCCTCTTGACCCACAATACGCAGGATTTTAATTCACAACCCGTACTATGGTACTCTCGCATTCCAACTCCATCCGTGAATATAAGAAAATGGCAAACTCTAATTGAATTTCAATTTGTCCTAGTTCTGAATTATTATCACACCCAAAATGTAGCTACCTGATTATGGGATACTGGAGTTACAGTAATGAGATTTTGATTCCTACTCTAGATGACAGTCACATCACGACAGAACACATGGTTAAGAATCTCTGAACTTTCAATGCCAAAAATGTTTACTAGTTTTTTTTACAAATCATCATAAGACCCAAACACCGAAAGATCAAGAGTACGGCTGAGGCGACTTACGGCGACGGACAGATCTGCGACAGCGGCGTCGGAAGAGGGTGGGTCGGGAGGAGAGACAGAGAGAGACGGCGACTGACGAATCAGCGACGGCAACGTCAGAAGTGGTTGGGTCGGGAGGAGAGAGAGATGGCGGTGGGACGGTGACGACGACGAGCGCAACAGCAGTGGAAGGAGGGGGTGAGGGGCCGGCGGGGAAGGAGGCGGGTCGGGTGGAGAGAGAGAGACGGCGATGGGATGGCGAGGGTGACGGCGACGGTCGGCGGCGGGTGAGGGACCGGCGGCGGAAGGAGGGGGCCAGAGAGAGAGAAAGAGCTACGGGGGTTGGGGGTTGGAGGTTGGGGTGAGCTGGGTTTGGCAGAAACAAATAGTATAAGTGTATTAGGGCTGGATTTTGTTGGTTCAATCCTCACCCTTGATTAGAAATGATCTAAGGACCCGTTTGTTAAACTTCTTCGTAACTGGAGATTCGTAAGGTGGTGGGATTAGAATGGAATTCATAATATCAAAGGATTATTAAAACCAGTGTTGTATGTTTGTTTATATTCGGGATATGATTAATAGTACATGGTTTGTGTTTGTTTGCAAATGGGGTGGATGAGATTAAAATATCTATTTTCCAAATTTACCCTCACCTTGACCTTCCAAAAGAAACGAAAAATAATGTCTATGGCCAACAAAATAAAAAATAACCAATCTTTTTTTTATTTATCTATTTTAAATTTCTATAAGTATGAAATCTTTTACAAATAATTATTTGTAAATAAAAAATCAACATTTGTCATATCTATGCTGGATTTTCAAACCATACAATACTCCATCTCTTTGTCATAACCTATCATAGTGAGTAATCAGTCAACTACATGAGAGATGGATTATACCCCTTAATAAAAAACAGACAAAAAAATAACAATATAATTCATTCTCAACACTTTTTTAAATGAAACTCATTTCTAAATAAAGGGAGCAAAATTATGCTCAGAATTGTTATACTGTCCAAACAATTTTTTTTAGTTTAAGCTAAAATATACCGATGTTAACAAAATTATTATTTTTATTACTTAATTATAAAAAATAAAAAAATCTAACATTGAATAACTAAATTAGGGGCAAATAGGTCAACAAATTTAATATCATGGGATAGGATTAGCAATACCTAGTCCCCCCAGGTATTAAGAATGCAAAAATGCTAGATACACACCACTTTTGCACATCGCTTTCACACATCACTCAAAACTATGTAGTTTTGTGTTGAAAAAAACCATATTTGTTTTTTATCCATATCGTTGAAAATATTTTTGGATCTTTCTTAACATAAAACGACGTAGTTTTAAGTGATGTGTTAAAATGATGTGTATGTAGCACTCTTGTTAAGAATGTGGGCTAATGGTGGGATTGGCTATCCCATGGATTTCATAATCCACCCAATTTTTGCCAACACAAACACCCAATTAGGAGTCCCATGGGTTTCATAGTCCAAGGGATAGAGTGTGGAGGGATAACAAACATGGCCTAAGGATCATAATTATTGGTCTTCTATTGGTTTAATTTTTGTTGGTCTTGAGAGCTATTCCCTATAAAGTAATACCGATTTATGCAAAAATTAAAAATGGAAAGTTTTCGATACCCCTGTGTTTAGCCCCAGAGCACTGAAAGCCATGTTCGATAGCAACAATGGAGGAGAGCCCTCCTAGACTTGTAATCCCTAGAGAGAGAGGGAGGGAGGGAAGGAGGTACCTGTTTTTATCGTTGCCGGAGCCGCCGATTGTCGCCGGAGTTGCTGTGGGTGTTGTTCGTTGTAAGATTAGATTTGGGGGTGGTTTAGTAACTAGACGATATGTCCGTGCCTTTACACTCCGCGACGTAACATGACGTAACGTTCATCTTATGGTAATCATCACATTCAACCCTTCTTAATCCGATACGCCCGTGCCCCGGTCGCAAGTCTCCGGGCTGGGACAACCTTTAGGGCAATAAAATTATTTTTTTATAAATATAAAAAAATAATAAAAATTCATCAAAAAAATATTAATTAATACTAAGTGAATAATCAAGTTGAAATCGGACTTAGACAATCTAAATGCCGGGACAAGTACAGTGTGCTTTTAGTGTTGGTAAAATGACGTAATTTTATCTGTTTTACTCTCGAAATTAGTGGATCAGATTAGTCACATTAATTATTATTTTGCAGTAATGGATGGTGTCGTAATGAAAAGATTATTTCAGAGCCTTAGACCCATAAAACAGCAATTTTTCGGATTGTTTTTCTAAATTCTTTTCACCCCTAGTTGTTTTCGGGAGTGTAACTGGTTGGGCTAAGTTTGGTTCGGTTCGATTTTTGATTAATTGTCCGGTCAGTGTGGTTGAGCCCATCTAGTGGCCCAATTGGTACTAGGCTTTGGGTTTGGGCTCGAGCTACAAATATCAAAAGCCCTCATTTGTTTTAGGTTTTGTTACTATACCCTATGTATGGGCCTTGAAGCCCATTCTTTTCCCTCTTCTCCATGGGCCATGGGCCTTGTAGGAAGCTGTTTTTGATTCCATCTTAACTTTTTTCCCACACTTTTTGTATGCCCCATTTTGTTTGGTTATAGAAGAGGTGAGGAATCTCTTTTTCCTATCACTCTTTTTACCCCATCTTTTTTGCATTTATAAGACTAGACAAATCTCTAAAGTGCTTTACCTTAAACTACAACCATTACTTCATAAAGTGATACAAGAATACGTGTACCCATATCTCTTTGTTACAGACTCTCGAGCTCTTGTATATTTGCCACGTTTCGCTTCACAAAAAACTAACACCACAATCATACTATACTCACAAAAGAACCAAGTAAGGGAATAAACGTCAACAAGCTAAGGAATAGATTGGAACTTACTAAAAGCAAAATGATACATCGAACTAGCCAATACAACTCAACTGCGTATGATTATGCCATTACTTACTCGAGAAGCAAGCTTGGGAGAAAAAAGTAAAACTACAACTTTGTAACTTTATGGGTTTCGTTGTGCCCAAATAAACGAACAGAAAGAATTGAATACAAGTGATCATATGTCAAATTTAATAATTTAATACCGTACTCAACGCAAATTAAATAACTATAAAGACTAATTTTAACACTAAAGAAAAGGTGAATCAATATGTGCTGATCAATATGTGCGATCTGTGAAATCAATATGTGTTGATCTGTTGAAACTATAAAGACTAATTTTAACACTAAAGAAAAGGTGAATCAATATGTGCTGATCTTTGCAAGACATAGTATCTGCGAAATCAATATGTGCTGATCTGTTGAAACTAAGGGAAGCAAATGGCGAACATCACAGGAAGCCACTATTAAACACAACCTATCACATTTACCATCCTTTACCCAGCAATAAACAAGCAACCTTCATCTGTTCACAGATATTCGTCCACCAACTTCTTGTGGAATCGGAGAATGAATTCACAATAGGGAATTAGAGCTGATGACAAAAACGAAAAACTTAAAAGAGGTAGGACTGTGTATCGCCGGAATGTGGTGGCCAGAATCGTTCAAAACGGTAACATATAGGTATACGGTTTACATACGCCATATATACGTTCTCTATATACTACATACGGTCCACATTACTCATGTCCATACGACGTAAAGCCACAAAAATCAAACGAATATCAAAACCCCCAAATCGAACTGTCGAAATCCCCAAATCGAAAACCCTAAATTTCGATTACTAACAAGGAATAGAGGAACAGTGTGTATACCTTGCGAATCGGTGGAGTGACAGTAGATGGAGGACTGTATACCGCCGGGAAATACCTCTGGTGGCCGGAATCGCTCAAAACGGAAGAGAGGGAGACGAATACGGAGCGAATACGCCAAGGGTTTGCAGAAACTGGACGACGTAGTACGCGTACAAAGAGAGGACGCCTAGGCGTACAAGGTGCCACGTCGCTGTTAAGCACAAAAATAAGATTGCACAAAAAACTGGTTTTACTAGAGAAAAGTACTTAAGGAATTCAAAGCAAAAGGTTGGCTTTATAGCCTTACAAAATGAAATATTCAAAGCAGTAACAGAAACCACGTTTTACATGGCCTATAACGTGGTGGCTAGTTGAAAGAAACAAATCTAAATCTTATCTGCAAGTCCCTAAAGAATAGGGCTTTATTTAACAAACTTGTTGAACCTAAAAATAGAAAACAAGAAATTAGGAAAAACTCAAATTCCTAACTGCCAACAGTCGCAACTTGCGTCCATGTCATGAGAAGAAGTTCCATGTCATCAGAAGACACCCATAAAGTTGGCGTCTTACTCTATTTTTACGATTAGTTTCAGAAACACCCTATTTCGAAGATTACTTTCCACGAAACACCTGTTTTCATGAAAAATTCGAGGGAAGGAGAGAGGGAGGGAGAGAGAGAGGGAGGTACCTGTTTTTATCGTTGTCGGAGCCGCCGACTGTCGCCGGAGTTGCTGTGGGTGTTGTTCGTTGGAAGATTAGATTTGGGGGTGGTTCTGGCTTATTAGTAACTAGACGATATGCCCGTGCCTTTATACCCCGCAACGTAACATGAAACCGGCAATCAATCATCTTATGGTAATCATCACATTCAACCCTTCTTAATCCGATATGCCCGTGCCCCATTAAGTCCCAGTAAGTCGCACAAGTCTCCGGGCTTAGACAATCTTCAGGGCAATAAAATTAATTTTTTATAAATATAAAAAAATAATAATAATTCACTAGAAAACATATTAATTAATACTAAATAGACAATTAAATTGAAATTTAAATTAGACAATCTAAATGCCGGGACAAGTAGAGTGTGCTTTTGTGTTGGTAAAATGAAACAATTTTATCTATTTTTCTCTCGAAATTAGTCGATCAGATTAGTCACATTAATTATTATTTTGCAGTATTGAATGGTGTCGTATTGAAAAGGTTATTTCAGAGCCTCAGACCCATAAAACCGCAATTTTTCGGATTTTTTTCCTGAATTCTTTTCACCCCTAGTTGTTTCCGGGGGTGTAACTGGTTGGGCTAAGTTTGGTTCAGTTCGATTTTTGATTAGGCTAAGTTTGGTTCAGTTCGATTTTTGATTAATTGCCCGGTCAGTGTGGTTGAGCCCATCTAGTGGCCCAATTGGTACTAGGCTTTGGGTCTGGGCTCGAGCTACAAATATCAAAAGCCCTCATTTGTTTTAGGTTTTGTTACTATAACCTATGTGGGGGTCAATAAGAAAACATTAATCCTAAAAAATTAAATTCACTACAAGTGAAATAATTTGTAAAGACTTTACTTTTGTAGATATTTGCGGTGCGAATCTAAGTACCCAAATATTTATTCCTGATAATAAGAAAAGAGGTACAATACATTACCTCATCCATACAAAAAAAAAAACCCTCATACATTCATAACCATGTTTCCCACCATCAGCAGTGAGTGTGTCATCATATCCTTCACAAGGCTCAATGCCTGCCGATATAAGCTTCATCCACCCAGTTGCCCTTCTGGAATGCAGACAATAGCATTGTCAATGGCAAGCCTGAACTCTTGTGAGCATAATACCGAACTCACTCATTTTGCATCTGCTCCACCACATAATAGAGGTGCACTAGAAGTAAAATTTGGACTAATAATTTTGCCATAACCGTCAGGTAATACCAAACAGTATTTATTGCTTTACACAGTGCCAAAACAAAAAAAAAAATCTCCACGAAAGAGATAACAGTAAGTTTTCCTGATCATATGTCATCCCATATATCCTCAATATGATAATACTAAGAGGCCATGGTACAAAAGCATGGCTTAATATCAATCTCAAACCAAAAAGTAGAAGTCAATACAGCAAATCTTAAGAATCTTAAGCATGACACTAACCTGTCGAAATTAGCCATAACAATCAACCAGTTGGTAACCAAGACATAGTATCTGCGAAATCAATATGTGCTGATCTGTTGAAACTAAGGGAAGCAAATGGCGAACATCACAGGAAGCCACTATTAAACACAACCTATCACATTTACCATCCTTTACCCAGCAATAAACAAGCAACCTTCATCTGTTCACAGATATTCGTCCACCAACTTCTTGTGGAATCGGAGAATGAATTCACAATAGGGAATTAGAGCTGATGACAAAAACGAAAAACTTAAAAGAGGTAGGACTGTGTATCGCCGGAATGTGGTGGCCAGAATCGTTCAAAACGGTAACATATAGGTATACGGTTTACATACGCCATATATACGTTCTCTATATACTACATACGGTCCACATTACTCATGTCCATACGACGTAAAGCCACAAAAATCAAACGAATATCAAAACCCCCAAATCGAACTGTCGAAATCCCCAAATCGAAAACCCTAAATTTCGATTACTAACAAGGAATAGAGGAACAGTGTGTATACCTTGCGAATCGGTGGAGTGACAGTAGATGGAGGACTGTATACCGCCGGGAAATACCTCTGGTGGCCGGAATCGCTCAAAACGGAAGAGAGGGAGACGAATACGGAGCGAATACGCCAAGGGTTTGCAGAAACTGGACGACGTAGTACGCGTACAAAGAGAGGACGCCTAGGCGTACAAGGTGCCACGTCCCTGTTAAGCACAAAAATAAGATTGCACAAAAAACTGGTTTTACTAGAGAAAAGTACTTAAGGAATTCAAAGCAAAAGGTTGGCTTTATAGCCTTACAAAATGAAATATTCAAAGCAGTAACAGAAACCACGTTTTACATGGCCTATAACGTGGTGGCTAGTTGAAAGAAACAAATCTAAATCTTATCTGCAAGTCCCTAAAGAATAGGGCTTTATTTAACAAACTTGTTGAACCTAAAAATATAAAACAAGAAATTAGGAAAAACTCAAATTCCTAACTGCCAACAGTCGCAACTTGCGTCCATGTCATGAGAAGAAGTTCCATGTCATCAGAAGACACCCATAAAGTTGGCGTCTTACTCTATTTTTACGATTAGTTTCAGAAACACCCTATTTCGAAGATTACTTTCCACGAAACACCTGTTTTCATGAAAAATTCGAGGGAAGGAGAGAGGGAGGGAGAGAGAGAGGGAGGTACCTGTTTTTATCGTTGTCGGAGCCGCCGACTGTCGCCGGAGTTGCTGTGGGTGTTGTTCGTTGGAAGATTAGATTTGGGGGTGGTTCTGGCTTATTAGTAACTAGACGATATGCCCGTGCCTTTATACCCCGCAACGTAACATGAAACCGGCAATCAATCATCTTATGGTAATCATCACATTCAACCCTTCTTAATCCGATATGCCCGTGCCCCATTAAGTCCCAGTAAGTCGCACAAGTCTCCGGGCTTAGACAATCTTCAGGGCAATAAAATTAATTTTTTATAGATATAAAAAAATAATAATAATTCACTAGAAAACATATTAATTAATACTAAATAGACAATTAAATTGAAATTTAAATTAGACAATCTAAATGCCGGGACAAGTAGAGTGTGCTTTTGTGTTGGTAAAATGAAACAATTTTATCTATTTTTCTCTCGAAATTAGTCGATCAGATTAGTCACATTAATTATTATTTTGCAGTATTGAATGGTGTCGTATTGAAAAGGTTATTTCAGAGCCTCAGACCCATAAAACCGCAATTTTTCGGATTTTTTTCCTGAATTCTTTTCACCCCTAGTTGTTTCCGGGGGTGTAACTGGTTGGGCTAAGTTTGGTTCAGTTCGATTTTTGATTAGGCTAAGTTTGGTTCAGTTCGATTTTTGATTAATTGCCCGGTCAGTGTGGTTGAGCCCATCTAGTGGCCCAATTGGTACTAGGCTTTGGGTCTGGGCTCGAGCTACAAATATCAAAAGCCCTCATTTGTTTTAGGTTTTGTTACTATAACCTATGTGGGGGTCAATAAGAAAACATTAATCCTAAAAAATTAAATTCACTACAAGTGAAATAATTTGTAAAGACTTTACTTTTGTAGATATTTGCGGTGCGAATCTAAGTACCCAAATATTTATTCCTGATAATAAGAAAAGAGGTACAATACATTACCTCATCCATACAAAAAAAAAACCCTCATACATTCATAACCATGTTTCCCACCATCAGCAGTGAGTGTGTCATCATATCCTTCACAAGGCTCAATGCCTGCCGATATAAGCTTCATCCACCCAGTTGCCCTTCTGGAATGGAGACAATAGCATTGTCAATGGCAAGCCTGAACTCTTGTGAGCATAATACCGAACTCACTCATTTTGCATATGCTCCACCACATAATAGAGGTGCACTAGAAGTAAAATTTGGACTAATAATTTTGCCATAACCGTCAGGTAATACCAAACAGTATATATTGCTTTACACAGTGCCAAAACAAAAAAAAAATCTCCACGAAAGAGATAACAGTAAGTTTTCCTGATCATATGTCATCCCATATATCCTCAATATGATAATACTAAGAGGCCATGGTACAAAAGCATGGCTTAATATCAATCTCAAACCAAAAAGTAGAAGTCAATACAACAAATCTTAAGAATCTTAAGCATGACACTAACCTGTCGAAATTAGCCATAACAATCAACCAGTTGGTAACCAAGACATAGTATCTGCGAAATCAATATGTGCTGATCTGTTGAAACTAAGGGAAGCAAATGGCGAACATCACAGGAAGCCACTATTAAACACAACCTATCACATTTACCATCCTTTACCCAGCAATAAACAAGCAACCTTCATCTGTTCACAGATATTCGTCCACCAACTTCTTGTGGAATCGGAGAATGAATTCACAATAGGGAATTAGAGCTGATGACAAAAACGAAAAACTTAAAAGAGGTAGGACTGTGTATCGCCGGAATGTGGTGGCCAGAATCGTTCAAAACGGTAACATATAGGTATACGGTTTACATACGCCATATATACGTTCTCTATATACTACATACGGTCCACATTACTCATGTCCATACGACGTAAAGCCACAAAAATCAAACGAATATCAAAACCCCCAAATCGAACTGTCGAAATCCCCAAATCGAAAACCCTAAATTTCGATTACTAACAAGGAATAGAGGAACAGTGTGTATACCTTGCGAATCGGTGGAGTGACAGTAGATGGAGGACTGTATACCGCCGGGAAATACCTCTGGTGGCCGGAATCGCTCAAAACGGAAGAGAGGGAGACGAATACGGAGCGAATACGCCAAGGGTTTGCAGAAACTGGACGACGTAGTACGCGTACAAAGAGAGGACGCCTAGGCGTACAAGGTGCCACGTCGCTGTTAAGCACAAAAATAAGATTGCACAAAAAACTGGTTTTACTAGAGAAAAGTACTTAAGGAATTCAAAGCAAAAGGTTGGCTTTATAGCCTTACAAAATGAAATATTCAAAGCAGTAACAGAAACCACGTTTTACATGGCCTATAACGTGGTGGCTAGTTGAAAGAAACAAATCTAAATCTTATCTGCAAGTCCCTAAAGAATAGGGCTTTATTTAACAAACTTGTTGAACCTAAAAATAGAAAACAAGAAATTAGGAAAAACTCAAATTCCTAACTGCCAACAGTCGCAACTTGCGTCCATGTCATGAGAAGAAGTTCCATGTCATCAGAAGACACCCATAAAGTTGGCGTCTTACTCTATTTTTACGATTAGTTTCAGAAACACCCTATTTCGAAGATTACTTTCCACGAAACACCTTTTTTCATGAAAAATTCGAGGGAAGGAGAGAGGGAGGGAGAGAGAGAGGGAGGTACCTGTTTTTATCGTTGTCGGAGCCGCCGACTGTCGCCAGAGTTGCTGTGGGTGTTGTTCGTTGGAAGATTAGATTTGGGGGTGGTTCTGGCTTATTAGTAACTAGACGATATGCCCGTGCCTTTATACCCCGCAACGTAACATGAAACCGGCAATCAATCATCTTATGGTAATCATCACATTCAACCCTTCTTAATCCGATATGCCCGTGCCCCATTAAGTCCCAGTAAGTCGCACAAGTCTCCGGGCTTAGACAATCTTCAGGGCAATAAAATTAATTTTTTATAAATATAAAAAAATAATAATAATTCACTAGAAAACATATTAATTAATACTAAATAGACAATTAAATTGAAATTTAAATTAGACAATCTAAATGCCGGGACAAGTAGAGTGTGCTTTTGTGTTGGTAAAATGAAACAATTTTATCTATTTTTCTCTCGAAATTAGTCGATCAGATTAGTCACATTAATTATTATTTTGCAGTATTGAATGGTGTCGTATTGAAAAGGTTATTTCAGAGCCTCAGACCCATAAAACCGCAATTTTTCGGATTTTTTTCCTGAATTCTTTTCACCCCTAGTTGTTTCCGGGGGTGTAACTGGTTGGGCTAAGTTTGGTTCAGTTCGATTTTTGATTAGGCTAAGTTTGGTTCAGTTCGATTTTTGATTAATTGCCCGGTCAGTGTGGTTGAGCCCATCTAGTGGCCCAATTGGTACTAGGCTTTGGGTCTGGGCTCGAGCTACAAATATCAAAAGCCCTCATTTGTTTTAGGTTTTGTTACTATAACCTATGTATGGGCCTTGAAGCCCATTCTTTTTCCCTCTTCTCCATGGGCCATGGGCCTTGTAGGAAGCTGTTTTTGATTCCATCTTAACTTTTTTTCGACACTTTTTGTATGCCCCATTTTGTTTGGTTATAGAAGTGGTGAGGAATCTCTTTTTCCTATCACTCTTTTTACCCAATCTTTTTTGCATTTATAAGACTAGACAAATCTCTAAAGTGCTTTACCTTAAACCACAACCATTAGTTCATAAAGTGATACAAGAATACGTGTACCCATATCTCTTTGTTATAGACTCTCGAGCTCTTGTATATTTGCCACGTTTCGCTTCACAAAAAACTAACACCACAATCATACTACACTCACAAAAGAACCAAGTAAGGGAATAAACGTCAACAAGCTAAGGAATTGATTGGAACTTACTAAAAGCAAAATGATACATCGAACTTGCCAATACAACTCAACTGCGTATGATTATGCCATTACTTACTCGAGAAGCAAGCCTAGGAGAAAAAAGCAAAACTACAACCTTGTAACTTTATGGGTTTCACTGTGCCCAAATAAACGAACGGAAAGAATTGAATACAAGTGATCATATGTCAAATTTAACAATTTAATACCATACTCAACGCCAATTAAATAACTATAAAGACTAATTTTAACACTATAGAAAAAGGTGAAAATTACATTTGAAAAAGGTAATGACTAAAAAGTTAAAAAGGTAAGTTGATAAGCATCCTCTCAACAATTGGTGACCCAATAGAATAGAATTAAGCAAGTTGGGAAGTAGTTTTCAACCAAAGTGGTGAGTGGATGGTTGAATATGTTCATTAGAACCTAATGAAACAACAAGTGATAGTGAATCAAGTGCTCCCTTGATAATTCAGAAATTTGGTCCCCTCACTCGCCGACGCATCAAATCTTCTCCCCATGATCTCTTCCACCCCCATCCAAAGCACCTTTTCCTATCTCTAAAGGTTGATCAAATTCTATCACCATATATTTTTTTTTTTTGTATAACCAAAATATCCAATCAATTTGAGGTATGCCTCCACCTGTTGCCAACCAGTTCTTGGGTTCTGAAACTAAAGACCGAACAAGCCTTGAATTGTCAAAAGTGTGTAGTTGTTGAGATTCGACATCAATAAGTACATTTGAACAATCCTGATCTACATTTGAACAATCACAACAGCCCGTTTGTTAGAGATTAAAATTATGAAAGTGATACGGTGGATATAATAAGAGAGAAAATATAGTAAAATGAGATATTTATTATAGATGAATGAATAGTTATAAATAGTTTGTTTGAGTATCTTTTAAGGAACGATGGATATGAGTATATTGATGGTATTTTTGTAATTAGTAGTGATATTCTTGTAATTAATAATAACATTTTCGTAAATATAATAACATTTATGAAAGGGGGATAAGATATGGATAAGAAGAAGGGTGTCCAAATTTTATCCTCCTCCAAACAAATTAAATTTGGACTCCGAATATCATATTCGGAATCCAAAATCGTTAACCCCTAACAAATATGGGCCTTGGGATTTATCACCCTATAATTTCCTAGTATCATCAACCAAACCATGGATTCAGGGAGGCTATAATGTACTTTCTTGTAGTGTGTGTAATGCGAGCAAAATGATATAATTTTGTCTATTTTGTTTTCGAAACTATATCGTTTTATCTTATCATGCAAATTATTATCAAAATACATAGGAATTAAAACGATGTAGTTTTGAGGACAAAACAAGCAAAATTATGTCGTTTTGCCCGCACTACATGCACACTCAGAAAAGTGCACTACAACTCCCCTAAATGCCCAAACCATTGCTTACATAAAGGGTTACAAAATTTCAGAGAAAGAGAGATTCCCCCACAATTGGAGATATGCAAAGACAAGCTATAAATAGCTGAGACATTTGATGATGATGAAGGTCCATAAATGGACACAAAATTTGAATATCCGGTAAACGATATTTTTGTAGCATAGAAAAGATGTTATTAAATTTTTGTCGATAAAAAGTATAGTAATATTATTAAAGAGTTATTAATATAGATGTTTTCAAACAACTTGTGCGATTACAAAAATGGTCATATATAACTTATAAATGTATATAATTTTGTAATTCGATTATCATTTAAAATCTAGAACTTAAAGTTAGATATTTTATATATTCATACAATTTTAATAGAGATTGAAATGTAGATTTTTTTAATAACTTAGAATATCTGGTCTGTTTACGCACATCTCGATTATTTTTGGAGATCAATCTAATAGCCCACTTCCGAAAATCTCAATTAAATTCATAGCAAATTTTTATATGGACTAACTCTATAAAAGCGGATAGCACCGGGAGATTTCAAATCTAAGAATTTAAAAGGGAGCAAATTCCTAAGTTTCGTGTCTTAATGTCTTGATCACTAGGTCAACTCCTTATGATTAAATGTTATTTAAACTTGTAAAGAAAACCTTGAATAGAATGTCTGCCTAAAATCTTCCGCACTTCAATTCATCTTCGGACATAACGATATCAGCTGAGGTTAAAATAAGAAGTGTCTCGATAACCACCACTCATTAGTTGGTAAATAATATGTACATAATATCAAACAAATATAGATATTAATTTTACGAATGTCAATACATATTTAAGGATATTAATACATATTTTATGAATACTAATGTATCTTTTATATATTATTCATATATATTATTCATCGGCAACTGAGTAGTGGTCAAAATAAAAATGCCCTTTGACTGTGGAGGGTTTAATGGTAATTAAGATAAGATTGGTTCACTTAAAATGAAAAGATAAGAATGAAATCAGTCCTTCTGGATTGGAACACGTGCTGCTGGGAGGGACTTTTCTTTCGTTATCTTTATACTTGCAACGTGTTCTTAATTGTTGTGTACTCTTGTGATAAACATATAAAAGAATGTCAACTCACTACTATACTATAATCAATCAATTCTTAAATGTTAAGGCCAAATTTCAAGGTGGAGTTAACTAAGAGGTTTGCTTGGTGATTAAAGTTTATGACTTAGAGATTTGTTTTCTTTTAAAGATTTTAAGTTCGAAATTTTTGAAGTGATATTAATTTTTATAAAATCAGTCTATATATAGTTTTATCTTGATTTTAATTACTAGAGATAGATCGAGGATTCAACATTTGGAGAGGGCTGATTTTTTTTCTGAGAAAGAGGGGGCCAATTTTTTTTTAAATTTAAACTTACGTCTAAATTTTTTTAAAAATTTTTTGGGAAAACCCAAACCACCCCGTTCAGGGGAGGAACTACATAGAGGCCCACAAAAGAATTAAGTTTTACAGATAAAATTTGAAAATTATAAAAAAAAATTATATTGTAGTCCCTCCAAATTAAGCTTGCCCCCCTCTTTTTTCCAAAAAAATCCCAACCCCCAGTCGTGGAATCCTGGTTTCGCCCCTACCCACCGTTCTCTTACTAGTTCTGCCACTGTTAATTAGGATTTTCGCTGATGAACGAATAAGATTGATTCTTCATAAATTAGTCAAAATACTTGTAAACTGATCCGAATACTTTCTCTCTTAAAACTCCTCTACCTACTAGATTAAGCCTCTCTCTTACCTCCAATAGATGTAGAAACCTTGACCAAAACAAAGAAATTAGGTGAAATAAGTTTTAAAAATGTAAGATTATTTCAAAATTCATCGATCTGATATGGATTTGGACAGTGATTTTCTCTTTTTGTGGTAGTGCATGGATTGACAAAAAGAAGAAAAGGGAAATGAAAAGATAGAAAAGAAAACTAAAGTGGAAAAAGTACTTTTTATCTTTTTTTATAAGTGGAGAAGGAAAATAAGAACCAAATGAATAGGTTTGTAAGAAGATTAACTTCCATATTATTTATGTTTTAAATTATTATTTTTAAAAAGTCCCAACATATATGACATTGGAATCGGATGCCAATTTTTTAGAAGAATGTCAAATGTATTCGAATATCAAATGTACCAAATATCTAACAAATGTAAAAAATGATTAACTTGTATGTTGTTATTTGGACCCTTAGTAGAGTTATACTTAAATTGACCCAAATACTCAATTATCTAAAAAAATGCTAATTAAAGAAATTAATTGTGTTTCTTTACTATCTACTTAGTGGGAAATATGACATACTTATGGCATTTTTTATCGAACATAAATAAAAGAGTTCTTATGTATAGAGAAAATTATAAATTGGAAAATGTAATCGAGTTATTTTCAAATAGAATCGAATTGGTAGATTAACTAACTATTAAATCGAATGAGTTAAAATTAACGTAGAGTCAAAAAAATTATAAAGTCATCATTCTTTTTCAAATCGAAAAATTGTTCAACAAAAAAATAACAAGAAATAATTAAACAAAATAGAAAGAATTTCCAAATTTTATTTTAATTTCAAAAACGTTTCATTTTATAATAAAGTTAGATAGATGACCCTTCCAATATTTTTCGATTGGAATATGATTCTATTCCGGGTATTCCAACTGTTCTTCTAATTTAGAACCGAAAGAGAGGCAACACAGGTGTTGTAATAGAGAGAGATTTTATTACTTTCTAATTTACTCAAAAGCTATTCAACGAATCGAATATATTGAATGGAATTAAGACATAGGAAAACTCAAAATCTCTATCCAAATGGAAATGTAAAATGATTAAACAAATAAAATTTTATAAGACAAAAAATCAGGTGTCAAAGTACACTATGAATAGCTTATATAATTATTTGACACGTCACCATCTTGACAATAACATATCCTGGCATGGCTCCTTGTGTACAGGATTAGTCACCCATGTTTTCTCTTTCGGCCATTCAACTTCAATCAACTTCTTTCAAAAGCATAACATTAAGGCCTCGTTTGGATCTTACCAGTAATCTCATTATTGATCTCTTTTTAATAAAAACAAAAAAACAGAATCATTTAGTCTTTCAATGATAAATGCTACCCTTTTGAAAACGCAAAGGTCTTTTTTAACTACAATGTGAAAAATAATAACATTTTGCGGCACGATAATGGATTTACGAAGTCTAATTCAAATTTGATTTTTATTACGCCGTTGACTATGACAGAATTCGCTACGAAATTTGGACATGGTTATTACGATAACTGGTGGTGGAATAACCCGAGATATATTTACGTGTCATACATAGTCGATGTATCTTCTTCTTTCAATATATCGTAGAACTGTTGTAAACCGTCAATGCATCAAATTGCACGTGTAGAAACCCAAGTAAAAATTTCGTAACATAATTTTCTATTTTTAATTATTTTCTTATGCGGTTGTGTATGCGTTTGAGCGATTCCACGACATGAGATAGTAATAGATTTTATATTACGGGTTATGAGACCGTTATCTCCTATTCTCCTTACTTTAGATTTGAATAGATAGTTATCTCTTAGAAAATACAAAAGAATATACTTGAGATTAGTAAAAGGAAGGTGGAATAAAATTTTGAAGATCACAAGCATATGTATTAATCAAGGTGTGTGTGTGTGTATATATATTACTTAGATACCACCTGTCCGGATGAAGATGTAACCAGGCCCTGTTTTGCTTTTCGGTATTAAAGGATGATATCTACAAAGATTTTGTCATATGGTCCACTTGCTCTAATCTTTATGGTGAAGCCAACACAGAGCTACTACGGCCACTCATATCACATCCTTACATAGGGAAAAGCAAAATTCAACCGATTAACCTTTATTCTACATTTGATTTGAGGGCAATATTTTACGAGAGTAATTATTCAGTGATTTTGGGGAACCTCGTTAATGTGCGCAGAACAAGGAGGTTTGAGGCACCACCACGTGGCATGTCAAACTTCTCTTTTTTTCACACAGTAATTCATAGACTTTGACTCGTCCCATGTTTTTCCTCCACCGTATATTGATGTGGTTCATACATCTTGATTTAAACCCTATATTAATACGTGACAAATGAAAAGTTTAAGATAACATTTGAGATACTCCATTACTAATAGATGAAATGATTAAGGTAATATTTTTGAATATTAAAAGCAATTACTAGTTGATGAGTACAGATTGCCTCGGTTCAGTATTTAATTTTTTGACACCCAGTTACTTCTACTGGTCATCCATTACTCACTCACTCACTAAGCATCTACTCAATTACCAGGTGCTCGACACGAGAATACCTACTGACGTCAGCCTTGTGTATATAAGTCACCAATGCAGCCAAAGAGAACCAATCACGGAATTGGCTATGCAAAATCTTGCAAATAGTGCCTCAGAGCGCTCGGTGACCATAAACTCACCTAGGATTCATCGATTCTCCACTATCTTACATACACCTCCATGATTGCTAACTTGATCATCGATGGCTCTTTGACCGAAAACCACCCAGATACTAGAACGTTTTTGCATGAACTACTGCCGAAGTATAAAGACACCCGTTTCGTTTCCGGCACTATCAATAGTAATTTTTTTATAACTTCTTGAGGGGACAAAGTGCTAATAAAAAATTATACATATTAGCCAAACTTATAGCCTAAACCCAAAACTTATAGCCAAACCTAAATTTAAAAAAAAAAATGATAATTAATGAAACCGCATCATAGCATGTGACCGAATTCGTTATCTCGTCTGAAAAAGTCAAAAGTTTCGGCTCAGTGGTAATTCATCCTCAACCCTACCGAATTACACCTTCAATAATGGGTGGCAAATTAATTATAATAATTCATAACACAGTACAACAACTGCACAAACGTATCTCATGTGTGATGGTTTTTGGATCCTATCACATGCAATAGAAATAAGTACCTTTGTTAGGTTAGGAGGGCGTAGAGGGATAGAATCGGGAGGATCAATAGACTCATTTTTACTAAATATTTTTTTAAAAAAATCTCTATTATTATATAGAAAAAAATTCTTATAAAATATTTTGAATATGTTCTATTTTTTTTCGAATATACATCCGCCCATGCTAAGGGCTACCCTTGTGCTATGGGCTAATGAGTGTCTAATATTAATATGTTTGGATCAGCTTCGTACTCCCATCCTTCAGTACACTCATTTTATCGTCCCGTTCAAAACTTAAAAAGTCGATCTATATTGTTTATTTTTTTAAATTTGCACAAAATATTATTTGCAAAAAAAATAGCTTAATCCGATACTAACATAGACATATGAACTAGTTGTATTTTGTTCTGAAAAATAAATAGTTTAAGTTTGTTGTTATATATGCCATCAATTTTGTGAAACAATTACTTTTTCACGTGCTTTTCAACAATCAATTAAGCAAAAAAAAATTTTTAAATATGTTTTCTTCCGCGGGTGTTGTAAAATGAAAGATTTAGATTATTTTTAGCGTAAAATGCACTGATCTCCTTCTCCTTGAGGTTATTAACAAATACAAGGACCGACAAATACAAGGACCTCTTATGAGATTTCAAAAAATACAATGACTTTTTTTTTACTTTTGAAATTATTTGATTGTTTTCCTCCTACTATAAGTTTTTAGTACGTTTCGTTAGTTTTATCCTTAAATTTAACTATTTTGACTTAGGAGAGGTTATTGTATTTTTTAAAATCTCAAGAAAAGTCTTTGCATTTATCAGTCACCTCAGGAGAGGTCCGTGCATTTTACGGTGTGTTCGTTTTGAGTGTTTCTGAAATAATTTTTAGAAACAAAACTCTGAGACGTTGTTTGGTTATAAGTGTCTCAGAAACTTGTCTAAGAGAAAAATGTTTCAGAGACACTTTTTATAGAGAGAAAAGTTGTCTGGAAAAATGTTTGAAAAACTTGTTCCAGAAACTTATTGGGGAGAAAATCTTCCAAACACCTAACCAAACATAGCCTTAGAGCCTATCAAACAAGAGTATGGACTATGGAGAGATATGGAGGATGAGAGTGGAGAGGGGAGAGAATTCATTCCATCCAACAAATACTTTTTGGGGGGTTTTGGTTTGGCTAATTAGGGTAGGGGAACCAAACTAGGAGAGAAAAGGTGGGTATAATTTGCAACTTGCAGGCATATATGACCAATAAAAGTCACTTTTTGCAGAAAGTGATATTTACAGACTTTTGGCCTTTCCAGTCCCCAATTGCAGCAAATAAAACTTGTACACGTCATGCTATTGTTGTAATTCACGCTCCAATGCCCTCAATTTCAGTTTTAGCTTTGGCCATCACGAACCACTTGGCTGCAACGAGTGCCAAAAGTCCACGCGCCGTGGGGTAAAGGGCACTTAAGCGTGCTCGATGATTCGGTGTTGTTAAGTCCTGCTTGACCTAAGGGCCCGATTGGATGGGGTATATTTTTAGGGGGATAATTTTTGGAGGGGGTATAAGATAAGAGGGGGTATTAGTTTTAGAGGGAGGGCCCACTTTGATGTGATGTTTATAGAGGGAGGATAAAAAAATAGATGGTTTGGATGGGGGTTTAAATAGGGGATAAAGGGGGATAAGAGGGGTGGATAAGGAAAAAAACTGTTGCTCGTTTGGATGGGAAAAAAAAGAAAGGGGATAATTTTTGGAGGGGTAAAAGGATCGACGTGACATGTTTAGCATGGTTTGGGAGCAAAAAATGCAGGGGGATAATTTTTCACCCCTCCAAAAATAATCTCCCGGAGAGGGATAAAGGGGGATAATTTTTGGGTAGGGTGGGAGGTGCCCAAAAATTATCCTGGAGGAGAGGGAAAAAGAGGGGAGGGGGTATTATTCTTGGATAATACCCCTTATTCCTCATTACAAATACAAAATAACCTTATCCCCTATTTTATGCTCCATTCAAATTAAGTACTATTTTATCCCCTTTTTTTAATACTTCATCCAAACTATCTACTTTTTATTACCCCCTTTATAAATATCACATCAATGTGGGCCAACCCTTTAAAAATAATACCCCTCTTATCTTATCCCCTCAATAACTTATCCCCTTTTTTTCGTCCTTATTTGAAATTTTTTTGTAATTTTTTGTTTTTCATCAATTTTTGTTGATTTGTTGATTCATCTCGACATGAGCTTTCAGAAAAATTATCAATCATCGGCTAAATTTGAAATAACTTAAGAAAAGACAAAAATAAATCAAAAAATAAAATTTTTTGTACTTATTCGTCGTCTTTAGTGACTTTTTTAACTTTTGAACATAATTTTATACTCATTAGATTCCTTTCATCAAGACGGACTAATAAACTATAGCCAAAAACAATCCAAATAGGGCCTATAATCCAAATGGGGACTAATAAACTATAGCAAAAAGTAAATAAATAAATAAAGACAAAAATAACAAATAAATAAAAACTATAGCCCAAATGGGACCTATAATCCCTTATCCAATCAGCCTCTCAAATGACTATTTTTGAATAATTTAAGGGTTTTTTAACTTTGTTTTACCAATTAACAAAAAAAAGAAAAAAATAACAACAAAATATAAATCAACAATAAAAAATTTAGTTAAAAAGAAAAAATATATAATTTAGCTCGCGTAAATTTAGTTTACAATAAAAAAGATATAAAGAGAAAAATTTAGTTAATAATAAAAAAGAGAAAAATATAATTTTGGGAGGGGGTGAAATATAAGAGGGGGTAATAGGGGAGAAGAAGGGGTAATAGGGGAGAAGAGGGGGGATAATTTTTGGAGGGGGACATTTTTAGTTGCCAAACCATGCTAAATGGTGGGACCCACCCCTAAGAAGGGGTGATAATTTTTGGAGGGGGGCTTTCCCCCCATCCAAGCAGGGCCTAACTGCTTTTAAGATTTTTTTTTTAATTTAATTTTTTTATTTTTATTTTAGCCTCAATATTTTATAAATTATTGGTCCTTCTTGATGAAAGAAATCTAAAAAATATAAAATTATGTCTAAAAGTTAAAAAAATGTCACTAAAGATGATGAATAAGTTCAAAAAATTTTTTTATTATTTTTGTTTTTTCTGAATTTTTTTCAAATTTGGTTCATGATTTATAATTTTTCTGAAAGCTCTCGCCGATATGAACCAATAATCCTTAAAAAATTAATGAAAAATAAAAAATTACAAAAAAATTTCACACAAAGACAAAAAAAGAATTTAATAATCCAGTCAGTTCAAACACCACCTAAGTCCAGTATCCTTATATTTTAAATACTATATTATGAGCTGTCAAAAGCAAGAACGGCCCCAAGGGGTTGTCCGAGCGGTAGAACAGGCAAGCTGTAAACCCCAGATGCCAGGTTCGAAACTCGGCAACTAAAAACTTTGGGGCCACTGGAGGTTTGCCCGGTCGTTAACTTCAGGGCCCCGAGGACTAGTCGGCATTAGGTGGGGGGCTCCCCCAGACAATCCCAGCCTGGTCCCCAAGCCGTCGGACACCTCGGTTATCAAAAAAAAAAAAAGAACGGTTTCTTTCCATGGCGTACGTTGTTGGCCTTTTGGCACTCGAGAGGGTAAACACATGGGATAACAGTTTTTTTTCTTCTTTTTTCAGTGTCTTTGGAAAGAATTGAGGACGTTGTAACTGATGTTGTGAGTTGAAACATCATCATTAGGCACGTAAAATATTAATAAAAAATTATTCGATCAACAACGTCCAATTATTTGGACAATATTTTGGCATGTTCTGTTGGATGCACAATAGGATCCCTTGTTCCGTCTTTACGTTGGGATTGCCCACATCTGGGCTTGTGGCCCTATAAAATTATTTTGTGCTCTTTGGATATCTGGCAGTAGGACCGCAAACGAACCAAGTTAAATTTTGGAGTGCTCCTACTTGGCTTATCAACTAAATGAGCTAAAATTTAAGTTCGAACTTGACTTGTTTCTAAACTAGTCAATCCAAACTAAATTCATTTACTCAACGAGCATCTGTAAATGAGTCAAACTTCTAAAACGAGCCAAGTTTTTAAAAGCCGAGCCGAGTTTTAGTCACTTAAGCTCGACTGGTTTACAAAACGAGCCAAATATTCGAGTTCGATCTCGACTTGTTAACTAAACGAATCGAGCCAAATCGAGATCTTACCGAGTCGAGCTCCCGAGCGGATTGATTCATTTGCAGCCCTAATTGGGAGTGTCTAAATGATAAATGAAAATTTTTAAAAACGCAAGAACGCAATATTCAGATATAAAAAAACTCAAATAGAATAAAGTAAAAGAAAAACATAACTAACTGGTCGGTTAAATTTTTAAAAACAATACAAGTCATAATTTATCATATTTTAATTTATTTTCACTAAGATGCCCACCCAAAAAATATGTTAATGAACTATTTTTACAACCACAAAAAATTTTTTAATCAAAATTTAGGGCACAAAATTGGACTAAAGAGAAACTAGGTTAAAAATAATCACAAAGACATTTAAAAAATAGAGTATTGAGCAAAGGGGCACTCAGGACACACCAAGGAAGCATTAAAACCCCAACCGAAAAGCAAAATCTCGGTGAACCTACTAATTTCTACAACAAATAATAAGTGGTATAGAGAGAGAGCTAAAAAAATAAAATAATCGTGGTTGTTTAAATTAGTTTGAAAACATACAGGTATGAAGGAAAATATATATTAAATGAGTTTAAAAGTATACAAAATGAAAGAAAAATGAAGAGAGTACAATTTGAAAAACGATCTTCAGTTTTGAAAATTAATAACAATAAATGTATAATTGTGTGTGTGTTAGAAAAGATAGCTATATGTATTTCAATAATAATTAGTGTAGTTCAAGATTTTAATTTTTGAGAGGAAATTATTTTTTTGTTTAAATTCTTTAATTTTAATTCAAAATAAAATAACATGTAATATAGATACGTACTACTAGGCGGCAATAAATAAGGAACACCGTGAGACAACAAAAGAAAAAGACGGGTCAAATCGCACCTTTACACCCGTCTGGAGTTGGGATATATGGTCGATGGGGTAGGAGACGAAGCTCCAATTGGGTCCTCCCACCCATTTTGCTAACTCCGATTGGAGATTATCAGCTGCACCCAAAAACTGTTGGTTCGTCTACAATTTTCCACTTCAAGAAAAATCCCTCATCATAATAATACAAAGCCCGAGAACCCACCATGTTTCCCAACCTGCCAGAGGACTCGAAAAATGGAAATGTTCTTTGCGCCATGGGGAATGAACACAAGATACATATTTTGTAACGCTTCGATTTTTTTAGCATATTATTAAAAAAATTATTTTATTATATTTAACAAATATCTAAAAAATTAACTAAACCGATTAAATAAAATTATTTCGGAAGTAAGTTTTTATTAAAAATATAACAAATTGGACTTACAGGTGTGTGAAAATACATATATATATATACACAGAGTCTCCATCGGTATGACAATTAAGTCTTTGTGGAGTTCATCATCATCAATTTTTTACTTTTCCTACTTGGTTTGCAACACTAGTTGCTCTTCTATATTTGGCATGAAACGTTAGGGTCAGAAAAATTGTTCAATGAATTGCGACATTTAGTCGAGAATAATACCCGATGAAACTCCACATGTGCAAACATGTAATTTCATTATGAATCTTTATTTAGTGTTCCTAAGATTTCCTTCCTCGAGAATTCAAATCTTACCTACCGACTCTAGCGTAAGACCCTCAGTTGAGATTGATCAGTCCTTACATACTTTATGCCCGTAGTCTAGGGTGATATATCTAACTTGAATACCAATAACTCTGTAAGGAAGGGATCTATTACCATTCACTCAGGTCAAGTTCTATCTCACCTTACCTAGATCATACATCGAACGTGGCATATCAGACTAGGTGCCAAGGAACCTTAGCTACTACCCCTTCTAGCTCAATGACACCCAAGACATAGACTGTTACTCATTTGGGTCGGAGCTATCTTCGCAGACGTCCTTAAAAATCACCTTCAAATGTCTCCAAATCCTTCTCGTTGGGTCCTCTTGTGCATAAATAAAAAGGGCCAACCTCCAAATAACTAAATTGCCTTGTCAAGGTCAACCAAGTTGATTAACAATCATTTATTTAACTTGGTGTCACTATTCATAAGCTATTTATAGTGATCTTTTAACACCATTTGTTGTCTTGTTCGAGTGTCATTCAAACTAATATTCCTAACGTATAACTCGACAAAGTATGAAAATAAACGACCATCATAACGGCTAAAAACTAGACAACTACCATAACTCAAGTACTCAACAACAATCACATAGCTCAACAACAATACATCAATATATAATAGTTCCAGCACAACAACGTCATTAACAAATATATAGTCAGCATTGGCAACTTGTGCTCATGAAATTCTACAAGAATTCGTGGACATAATAATATTACTAATGTTGTAAATATCGTACCGTACTGACCGCGTATTGGTATAAAAATAGTATCAAGTACATATAATATGATACCGTTCTCAATACCGGACGTACCGAGAAATACTAGTATATGACTGATACGGTACCAAGTATAGTTGTGATAAATTCAATACAGTACTCGGTATATGACCGATACCGGTATGTAATGTATCAATAGACAAATTGGTACTCAAGCCGATCTGGTATTCAGAACCTTGAATATTACAAGTGTATGCATGTGAGATGTGTTTGTGAGGGGTCGGGATGGAGTTTAAAACCTATTTGCCAGAAACAAGCCTACTTGTTGACCGTGGACCGCAACCTCCAAGTTGGTCGATTGCCCCCGATTGGTTGACCACTTGGTCCTGATTGGTCGACTGCTTGACCGGTCGTTCACTTGACTAATTAAGCGTCCTGACTAATTAAACGTCCGTTTGTGAATGGTCTACTACTGTTCGTTATGGGTTTATTCGATACAAACTGAGGTCGATTTCAAAGCAAATTCTACAGAATAACCAACTAAATGAATTAAAGAGGGGTTTAATTGTAATAATTTACCTCATATGCACTCTCAGGAGTGGTTCGCGTGCGGTTTAATGGTGATTCATCAGTGTTTCATACTGCTTCCTCTTTTACAGTGGTCCTCTTCCTCTGTCTAACTTTTTTGAATGTCAATGTCAATGATGAAGAAGTAAAGGGTGGTTGGATTTATGTAGGGGTGGTTGGGTTGCCAAAGGCTGGGGGAAACATTCCAAGGATTTTCTGATGAATCTGGTTAAGGGAGAAAGTTAGGGTAGGGGTAGACATGTCTAGGAGGGAATGAAGTTTCAAAGATACACCAAGGGGATACGAAAGGTGATGAACAGAGATGGCTAGGTAGGGGAATCTAGGTAGGGGAAGAGGAATGAAGAGAAAATAATTCGCTACTTTACACCCTACACACTTACACGTTCACCCGCAATCTAACCTGTTCATTCGAGGTGCTAAACTAAATATAATAAAAATTGTCAATTAAATGCAAAGTACTTATAATAAATGCCTTCAATAAAAATGTTGTTTTTATTTATTTAAAGTTTTGAGTTATTACACGTTTAGCGTTCATATAGACTTATTATTTTGATTTTAATTTTTTAATTCGTTTTGTTTGTTAAGTTAGTTAGACTTATAAAAAGTCAGATTGATCGGTTATCAATTCGTACTTTAACCAAAAATTTATTAACCTTTTTAAATTGACATGATTCTATAAATAATTTCAAAACAAAACTATATTAATTATATTTTACTATAAATAATTTCAAAACAAAACTATATTAATTATATTTTACTGTTAATATCTCTAGTGGTGAAATTTTACTACAAATGTTATTCGATAATTGACATGATTTTACGTTTGTTTTTGTTTTTTTCTCTCTCTAAACCCCAAACGCACCCTTAAATTAGTTTCCCATTTTAATTTGATTATAATTTATCTCCACTCATCAGTGAGTTCACACTTACCTTATCACATGAAAATTGACTCTGTTTCTCTCTCAAGAAAAAGCTCATTTCCACACTTGAAAAGCAGAGACAGCGACGTTAGTGGTTTGGCGCATTTCATAAATCAAGTGGACACGGCATCTTCCGCCTCCTCTCTCTCTCTCTCTCTCTCCCCACTTTCCTCTTTCTACCCCTTTAACTATATTTCTCTCTCTAAAAAGTTACTACCAAATATAGATTTTGGAAGCAGATCTTTCTTTTTGATTGAAAGAGAATTTGTGCTCACCATCTGTTTGTTCCTTTGGCCCCACACCAACTCCATTAACAAAATTCTCTCTCTCTAACTTGCTGGACAATTTAATAATTTTAAAAGGAAACGATGTTTACGCTGTCTGCAATTTTTTATTTGGGTTCTAGAGGGGTAGTTCGTTGAGAGGCTACGCTATACAGATATATATAGCCATATACATGCTCGCCGGCGATGCCAACGCCGGTAAGCACAGCCAGGCAATGCTTAACCGAAGAGGCCGCGCGTATGTTAGACGACGCAGTCACCGTCGCCCGCCGCCGTAGTCACTCCCAGACCACCTCCCTCCACGCCGTCTCGGCGCTAATAGCCCTGCCGTCGTCAACTCTAAGGGACGCATGTGCGCGTTCTCGGAGTTCGGCGTTCTCGCCGCGGCTGCAGTTCCGCGCGCTGGAGCTGTCCGTCGGGGTGTCGCTTGACCGGCAACCGACGGCGAAGGGGGTAGAAGACCCTCCGATTTCAAATTCTCTCATAGCGGCTATCAAACGGTCGCAAGCGAATCAGAGACGACACCCCGACACGTTCCATTTGTACCAACAGCTACAACACCAGAGCAGCCAGTCGTCAATTTCGTGCGTCAAAGTTGAGCTGAAGCACTTTATTTTATCGATTCTCGATGACCCGATTGTCAGTAGGGTTTTCGGGGATGCCGGATTCCGGAGCTCCGAAATCAAGCTCGCCATTCTTCAACCTCCTCCAATGATCTCCCGATTTCCCCGTTCTCGTTGCCCGCCTCTATTTCTGTGCAACTTACCCGGTTCAGACCCGAACCGAGTTAATTTCAATTTCCCCTTTGCGGGACTTGAGGACGGAGACGAGAACCGCAGAAGAATCGGAGAGGTTTTGGCTAGGAGGAAGGGGAACAACCCGCTATTGATCGGAGTTTGCGCCAACGACGCGCTTAGTAGTTTCAAAGATTGCATACGAAGAGGGAAAACCGGCCTATTGCCGGATGAAATAGATGGGTCGAGTTTAATTTGTATAGAGAAGGAGATATCTTGTGGGAGTAGGGAAATGGTGGATTTGAAGTTTAAAGAGGTGGCTGATTTAGTGGAGAATTGTTCTGGGCCTGGTATTTTGGTTAGTATAGGAGAATTGAGCGTCTTGCTTGGCGAAGGCGGTTCAGTTGAAACTGGGAACTATGTGGTATCAAAATTGAATGGATTGTTGGAGGTTCATCTGGGGAAATTGCGATTGATTGGGGCTGTGGGAAGTTATGAGACATACATGAAGATCTTAGCTCAGTTTCCTTCTATAGAGAAAGATTGGGATCTGCAGTTGTTACCCATCACTAGTTCAAAGCCTTCCGGTGGAGGATTATGTTCAAAACCCAGGTTAGTCGCCCATCTAGTATTTATAATCCTGTCTCTCCATACTTTATCGTGATTTAATTTTCAGTGTAACAGTTCCTTGATGTCATGAACTATATAAATTGACTGCTTGGATAAAGAGAGAAGCCGCAGATTTTATTATAAACTTAAACACTAAAACGATGTCCTTTAAGTAATTGTTATAGTAGAGTAAAGATCTAGCCATAAAAAAATTGAGAGACCCTTCTGCAGAATTTGCTTCTCATTATTCGCTATATGCACTCAACATGGCCAAATTGCAAGTTCAGACTGAAATTTTGGATTCAATTCAATATTTATAAACCTAGAAGTGTTCCCTTTTAGGAGGACAAGGCTGATTGCTTTCAGATTTGGAGTGTGTTCATTTTTTATATTCGAAATTCTCCTTACTGTCCCTGCGCCCCTTCCTTTTTGTCATCCTAAGGCTACGACACTCTCCCCATCCCATCTCCAACCCCTGTCATGCTTTTGAAAAGGCTCACAGAATCATCCTAGTCACCACCAACTGTCCAAAGTCTTTGTATATACGGCCAGCCATATAAGAAAGCATTTTGTGATCTAGTTCAGAAGTGACCCTTGTTGGGATAAGATCCAGAGGCTATAATCACATTGACTGAAACATAGGAAGTCTTGCATGGTTCGAGACGAAGGATGAGAAGGGTCCTCCTTGGCAGGGGAGCCAAGCCATGTGGTTAAGAGACTGCAGCTGGTTATGCGTGGTCTGTATCAGCAAAGACGACTTTTATTTGTCCAGTTTGGATGTTAGGCAAGCCTAATGATGAGAACTCTAATCTGGTTGAGTCTACGAGCCTAAATGGCAAGCTGAAGTGGTTCCAGGCTTCAGCATTGAGTTGGGAGAATCTGGGAAGGTTTTTTCTTTTGCGATCCTTGTCTTATATGGAGTAGTGTTTTTCCAGCTTAATATGTGAAGTTATAACCTTAAACTGAATCTTGATACTTCATTGTTTTCTGGTGGATGTTAGTCAACTCAACAAAAACGTGCCCCCTTATTCGTACCTCAAGTTCAATACTCCAAGTGGGGTATGAACAAGGCGGTGGTCGGACTAAACATTTATGATCACATATCTAGTGCAAACATTTATGATCTTTGAATTGTCCGTGCGTGCATGTGCTGTAAATTGTATGTTCTCACTTTTGTTGGCCATATAGTGGGTCAAGATAAATGTGTAGACTCTCCTCCATAAATATGTCTCAATGTTATTATCGCTTCAGCTCCTAACTCACGTTGTTCACATCATACTTTACAGCTTGATGGGGTCATTTGTTCCATTTGGTGGCTTCTTTCCTAGTCCATCTGAGGTCCAAAATGTGTCAAGTCACGCAAATCAGTCCACTCGGTGTGACCTCTGCAATGAAAAGTATGAGCAAGAAGCTTCTGATATATTGAAGGGAGGACCCGCTGCTTCAGTTGCTGATCAGTTCTCAGCAACTGTCTCTCCTTGGTTACACTCACATATGGCTGAATGTGACACGAGCAAGAGAGTGGATATCGTAAAGGTATGTAATTCAAACAGTTAGAAGATTGACACTGCTCACCACCAAAAAAAATTTGCACAGTATTTTCATTGTTTAAATTGTTAAAAATTCGGGTGATCATGTACACCATCCTTCCAGTGCAGGCCAAAGAGGATGGGAGTTTGCTGAATGCAAATCTTATAGTTCTACAGAGGAAATGGAACAATATCTGCCAGCGTCTTCATCCCATTAGGCAGCCATTCAGTTCAGATATTTCGCAAAACAGGTTCCAAACTCAAGGTTTTGAGGAATTTCAGTTTGCTGGAGAGAGGAACAGAAGTAGCAGTAAAGACTCTTCGTTAAATGAAAGTGGATCTTCCAATCTAATTTCTTCCATGCAGATGGACCTCAGAAAGGTTTCTCCTGTGAAGCAGGCCTTGACATCTCCAGTGTCTTCTGAAGCTCAAAATTCCAAATTTCAACCAAGACTACTGGTAGAAGCTCCAATGGCTAATGTGACCACGGATTTGGGGTTGGGAACACTTTATTCATTTTCTGGTCAAGAAGACGGAAATCTCAAAGTCGAGGACCACAGGAGTCGTCTTCCCTATCCCACAGGTTCCTTTCCTTCTGAGTCTAACAGGGTGAGTGAGAATGCTTCAAATGATATTGCCCCTCCTTTGTTGGGAGGAGAGGTGCATGTAAAAGATTTCAAGGCTCTTTGGAGAGTACTTACTGAAAAGGTTGGGCGGCAAGGTGAAGCCATTTTCACTGTGAGTCAAACTGTAGCACATTGCAGAACTGGTAATGGAAGGCTTCGCGGGTCAAATCACAGGGGTGACATTTGGCTTAGCTTTGTTGGGGATGACAAGGTGGGAAAGAAGAGAACTGCCACAGCACTTGCTGAGATAATCTTTGGCAGTAGGGAAAGTTTGATCTATGTGGATCTAAGCTCTGAAGATGGGATGAGCTGTTCAAACTCCATCTTTGACCACCGGGATTTAAATAGATGCGATGTAAAGTTTAGGGGGAAGACTGTTGTTGATTATATTGCTGAGAGGTTGAGTAGAAAACCTCAGTCAGTCGTGTTCCTCGAAAATGTGGACAAGGCTGATTTCCTGGCTCAGACTAGCTTGTCTCAGGCTATCAGAACTGGTAGATTTCCTGATTCACATGGGAGAGAAATCGGCATCAACAGTGCTATCTTTGTGACTACATCGAATCCGAAAAAGAACAAGAATGAAATCATTTCTGGAAAAGAACATGTTCAATTTTCGGAGGAAAGAATACTAGAAGCCAAAGGCTTGCAAATGCAAGTTTTAGTTGGGTGTGGTGCTGGCAATGTTGCTAAAACCAAAGGGATGAATGTATCAATTATGCTGCGGAAAGAAACCTCAAAGCCAGTTTCTGTGAACAAAAGGAAGCTAATTGACATGAATGAGTCAGCGGAGCAGGACATGACCTTGGAAATACCAAAACGGGCACATAAGGCATCAAAATCGTGCCTGGATTTGAATCTACCTGTAGTAGAGGAGGTGGAAGAAGATAAAGACTACAGAAACTGTGATAGCGACTCCAACTCAGAATATTTAGACGTTTGGTTGGAAGATTTCCTTACTCAAGTGGACGAAAAGGTGGTTTTCAATCCCTTTGATTTCGATGCACTTGCGGATGAACTACTGAAGGAGATCAACCGAGTTTTCAAAGAGACGGTTGGAACCGAGTCTATGCTGCAGATTGATGAAGAAGCGATGGTGGAAATACTTGCAGCCACTTGGTTATCAGAGAGGAATAGAGCTGTTGAGGATTGGGTCGAACGAGTGCTTGGTAGGAGCCTTGCAGAAATTCATGAGAGGTATCATCTCACTTCTCAGAATGTGTTGAAATTGGTTGCTTGCGAAGGCCTTTTTGTGGAAGAGCAAGCATCAGGCGTATGCCTTCCCACAAGAATTATGCTGAAATAACAAAAAAAATTCCCTTGTCATATATGCTTTGTAATTATCATGTGTAAATTTGTAGCATCCAAAAAAAGAAGCCTTTCTGTGGCCAGGCAGTTGGATAGTTTTGCTGGATCTTCTCCAGAAAATTTTTGTGATGTATAAACTGCAGCGGTATAGTAGATAGTGTTCTTAGTTCATCTATGAGCTGGTTCTCTCTCTTTTTTTGTGCCTTGATAACGCCTCCGCTGGACCCTCCTCGGCAATGACCTGCAAGAGGACTAAGGATACTGGTGTGGTGCCGGCTATCACCCTTTCAATGCCTAAGTTAGTGATTGGTAATTTTAGAGAGAATTAGAAAAGGAAGCTATTCTGGAAAGTCTTAGGACGTACCTCTCTCCGACGTCTCTGTCCTGGTTAAAACCTTCCTTCATCCCCTTTCCTCCTTTCTCGAGAACTGTTGTCATCGAATCCGCGATGAGGTCATCCATTTCTGCCGTTTCGAAATCCCTGTCCGTTTGGATGGGGGCCTTATCTCTCTGATGGGCATACTGGATGGTACAGTCCTACGTGGAGTCTTCTTTAACGACTTTCGTGTTTACCGCTCTGGAATTCTTATTCTTTTGAAGGAGGGGCCTACTTTCCAGTATGGGTGCAACCTAGATTGAGTAGAACTTCTTCTGAAGAGCCGAGAAAAGTATACGGGCAGGACAGAGCAGAACTCCTTGTTCGCCAGTTTCCTGCCTATAACTACTCTTTTTTTCCCTTTATTTTCATAGAATTATTAATCGTTTAAAGATGTACTTTTATGGAAGTAGGAAAGCACGTTATAGAAAATAAAATATGAGCTAACCATAGGAGTCAAATTATGGGAGTAGTACTTCTTGCTGGGTATTTCAGTCTGATTGGGAACAATTTTTGTTAAAGAATAGGAACGAGTAAAAAATCAAATTGAACGAAAAAACTGCGGTTCGGTCACTCTGGAATAGAGTTTGGTCAATTTGGTCTAACCCAAATTGATTTTTCCGATTTGGTTTCGGGTGTCTTATTTTTTATTATAACCAATCAAATTGAACTGAATTTATAGGATGAACAATTTTTGATTTTTTGTCCGTGGATTTGGCCCAAATAGAAGAGTTTTGAGCTCTATAATCTTGTTAGTCCAAAATTTAATATATCTAACTATTTTTCTTTAATTCATGTGACCCAAAACTAAGCCCATTTTGGTTAACCATAATGTAAGCCCATTTCAATCAACCCAAACGCCCCGAATTTCCCGACCAAATTGATATTACCCGAATCTTGATGCATTCTTGTTGAGAATGAAGAAGAAGAGAGATATTCTTTTGAACAGAAAAATTTGGTTGTGTAAATATTCTATTTTGTCGAAATTCGTGGCTTTTTTACTTGTAGGATGGATCTTGAAAGATATGAAGAAGATTTCGATTATTTCATAAAATCGGTCAGGTTCGGTTTTTGAAATTTGCACCTTGAATCGATCGGGTTTGGTCTTTCATACCTACACGCCAACCGAACCTGAACTGATTTATGTGAACTTCACATTCTACCAAGGGAGAAAGATTACCTTCTATTCATTTCACTAAACTATAGAAATTACAGATCTTCATGTAGCCAAATGAGAAGATGTACAAGTCATTTCACCTTTTCCAAATCCAATATTTTCTGAGGAGTCTCAACAAGTTGATCTACCACCTGATTCAACAGTTCTTGGAGAATTTGCAGCTCACACTCTGCACCTATATCTCTACAATCTTCAAGCTTCCACAATGCTCTTTTTACCCAATTCGATTCCATCATCTCTGCTTCAGCGATTTTACAAATCTCGCCCCACGTCTGTACATTCGTCTCCCTCTGGCAATTTTTTTCCCTTGATCCATAGCATTTTCCATGAATCATCTTCTGCGTATGAATATTGCAGGTAGAAATACTGTGTTCACATGGAAATGATGAGTGCTCATGATTTTCAAGCTCTGCTGATAACTTCCTTCTTGAATTTGAACCCTTACAACTTGCATCTTCTTCTTCCTCTGTTCCAAAATTTAAAGGAAAAAAAATGGAGGAATAACTTTAGAATGAAAAAAAAACTACACCATTTGCATCTTTTATTACACTATTCCTAGTTAATGAGCTTTATTTGAGGGTGAAAGCTGATATTGGTCTATTTGATCTGTCTTATTATTGAATTATGTTGTTCTAAGTAGAATTTATTCTAGTCAAATTTGTTTGGACTATATTATTAGCTTTGTCGTGTTTTGACCTCGTTTAATGCAAGATTTTATTTGACTTTACAGATGAAATACCCTCAAATCTTAAGCCATTTTCAAGCATTCGCTGAGTTAATTTTGTCTTTTTCTAATCAACTAAAGGATGACTTATTTAGCCATAATCTAGCCCAAATGGACATCAAAAGTGGCCAATGAATGAATAAAAAAATCAATAAAAACTACATTCCAAATGGTGGCAATCTATAAGGGAAGCTAATTGTGAATTATCAAAATGGAGGAGCTTGTTGCATAGCAGGCGTGCCATACAGTAAAACGATGTCATTTTAACGCACATCACTCCTTGCTATTGCTATGCACTGTACACTGCAGACCCCAAGTCTTTGAATTATCAGTATTTTCAACAGCTCCAAACTAATTCACAAACAAACAGGCCCTAAGTAAATCACCAAAAGAAAACTGTAAACAGAATGGAGAAAAAACAAACCTGAAGTGGGAACTATGGGATGAAAAATTGATTCACAGAAATCAAGAACAGAAACAGGGCTTGAATTCTCTGAGTTGCAGCACTCTGTTTCAGCCGTCTTCACTCCAATAACGTCCTCTGCCTTCCTCTGTTTCCGTCCATTGCATTTTTCCTTGTTGTTTATGAGTTTCAATTGCTCTACGTCTTCTCCAGACACTCTCTCTCTCGTCTCGCACTTCCTTCTTTTCCATTTCTCTGCTTTTCTTCGCTTCAATTTCCCACCACCTGCCTCAGATCTACTTCCTTTTGATCTAAATTCGTTATTCTTCCCCAAATTCTCAAAGCTAAGAACAAAAAACTCCTCGTGTTCCAAGAACGTCGGCATTTCGGAAAAAGACAGTGAGGTCTTCGCACGCCGGTGCTGCCCCTGAATTGACTCATTCTTTCTCGAAGAATCGTAATTCACCGATCGGCTTCGCGTAATTGAACTGGGTTTCATCTGGGTATCAGAAAATTCAATCCGAGGCATCAATTCCAACCCCATTAGCCTTGCCACTATCCCTGGATTAGCTGTTTCAACAATTTTCTCCTCTGTTTCCAACTTATCGAACTCAACAGAGTTCAAATCATTGTCTCTACTTTGAAAGTCTTGGTGTGTAGGGAGAGTGTTAAAGCAAAGAAGCCGGCGTAACATGGCGGCCAGACAACCTGTGGTGGCGGAAGCAGTGGTGGTGGAGGCAACTGAGGAAGAAGAGGAAGGCAAAAATTTCATGTTATTGAAAGGTGAGAGAAAAATTATGGTACGAGTTGGATTTCAAGTTACTAGAAAAAGGAATAGTGATAAAAAGGGAACAGGGGAAAGACAAATTTGAATGGCGTTTTGTATCAGAAAGAGAAAGTGGGGATGGGGGGTGGCGGGCTTTATGTTTGAATGTTTGCCATGTTCAACTCTAACAGTTTGATAAAGAAAAGAAAGCAGAGATGTTCCCACGCGCTCTGAGCAGTCTATTTCTTGCAATTTGTCTTTCACCATTGGGAGCTACTGACCAAAACTGTGATACCACACTGGCGCGTAGATTGAACACTAATCAAATGTAAAATTATGTCGTTTTGATCATATTACACATGTACAATAATTTCCACGGATCCTTTTTTGATGACCTGTTCATATAAAATTTATAATTAAATATTTATGTATTCCATGTGAATATATATTAAGAATGGTACCACGTAAGTCGTAACCGTGTCCTACGGGCACTATGTTAGAACACCCAATAATTATTCTTTGTAAACTAGTAGGAAAAGTTGGAAGAGAGAGAGAGATGTAGTGAGAACACAAAACCAAGATCGAAAGAGAAATTTCAATACAATACTTATTTATTTTAAATATTCTTCAAAACCCTATAAATAATACCTTAGACGTATTAAGTCCACGTTTTGAGATGAGTTTTAATTATTAGTCATCTCATATACATATTTATATGAATAATGTATAACGAAAAGTATATAGAAACACACAATGATTTTCCGCGGAGAGAGAGAGAGAGAGAGAGAGAGAGAGAGAGAGGGGGGGTGTTTTGTAGGGTACTGGTGAGCAGAGAGGGGGGAGGGGTGTTTGTGGTTGGCTGTGACCATATTTTTTCCCTGGTGGGGTTAGTAGGGTTTGCAGTTGCAGTCTTGCAGATGCTGACTTTTGACTTTGGAATAGTAGTTTCAATTTTTTGAAGGATCACACACAAATACATACACATATTTATACAAACACAGACATGGGCTAGGCTCACACACACAGTGTGTGTATTTGTGTTACTGTGTGTGTCTCTAGAACTTTTTAAACAGTTTAGCATGCATATATGCTAGGATCTGAAAAGCTTCCCACTGACAACTCTGTTTCCTTCGATTTGTTCGACATTCGAAATGGGTAAAATTCTCTCTCTCTCTCTCTCTCCAAACAAAAAGGGCTGTCTATTTTGTTTTGGTTGTGGGCAAAGTCTTTCTCACTGGGGAACCATGGATCTTATCTTCCTGTTTCTTCCAATTTGTTTGTTTTAGACCTTTTGTCGTGGCCTAAACGTCTACATGGCTGAAAATTACTCCAAAATCGAAGGAAAAAAAAGAGAGAGGACATGCCTATTGAAAATAATTAAGACTCGTAGTGTATTACGCATAAGAGAGCATGTTCTGAGCTCAATACATCTTGTTGTGCACAATACACAGTAGGATTTTGAAATCCTATATAGAAAGAGTTCTGTAACAATTTTTAAAGATCCGTCTCGATTCTAAAAAATGCCTTCAAGTTATGATTGTCCCAATGTGACGATGATTGTAAAATTCTAATGTATATAAGAATAGATTCGTAAAATAATTACAGCAATGGCCCACATTTCATATTTGTTTTCAAAAGCTAATTGTGGGATGACCACCCCGTAACTTGCCCTCCTTTTCTCGCACTACGTGGAAAATCGATAGGAGAGAGATACATTTGGATAGAGAGTATGGAAGAAGAATTTGTAGGATGAATAATTACTCAATCGGAGATTTTTTTTTTGTGATGAAATTTTCATGGTGGAAGTTAAATTATCAATTAGTTCCACAAATGACAGAGACACATGCAAGATGACAATGAGTGAATGACATGTTGGAGATCTTCAAAATTAATGGGTTTGATTTTGAAATTTTTTTTGAAAAACTTACTTTGTTCCTAAAATGCTTGGTTTTGAAAAACTTGCCGATCAAAAAAATGCTGGCCTTTGATGTCGGATTTGGTTCAACATTGAAAAGTTGTGAAAAAATTACGTGACCTATATATTGAAACACACCCAGAGTGTTCAAGTAGTTTGCCTTTTAAATGTCAATGCTATGGTGCTTCGCCTTCGCACCCAAAAGTTACACACTCGTCCCACGCGTGTGTAATTTTGGCAGTGGACCGAGTCTACAGTATGGTGCACTTAGCACGTTGGCACTATGATTAGGTGCCATTTTCTATTAGCTAGGGATCAGCGGTGTGACACTGATGTGGATGCCACATGTGATTTTTGTGGAAAGTGATGTGACATAACCGAATGGGTGTAACTGTTGATCGCAAATATGTGTGATCCAACGCCTGCGATTGAATCTAATTGGGTATAATCGTTCCTCGTGAACAGACGTGATTCAACTGTTGAGATTGCATCCAATCATGGTGTGCGTGTATGTGTGTGAAACAACACACTGGTTCAATCGAGTGCGAGTGAAACATTCCAATGGTTCGAGTGATCTTGACTTTTTGGATCAAATCCAAAGGCAAGAATCGATGGGGTATGTGCCTATTCGTAGGTGAACCATTTGGCCTATAAATAGACTAAGAATTCAGTCATGAATAATGACATTATCGAACCTCTTTCTCTTTCTCAAAACTCTCTCATATTACAAGCATTCACACTAAGTGTTTATTCTGCATAAATAATACTTAGTTCTGATTTCTGCTTTATTACATAGTTGACATTTTATCCATCTTTGTTAGTGCAAGCGTAGTCGTAAAGAACATAAATTCTGGTTTCATTATATCTTAAAAGCAAATTTGTTATAATTCAGTGCACACTATTTAGGTGGGGCAAATACTGTCTTTACATAACAGACATTGTAACGCGACTCAAAGTGTCATTTGCTCATTATTTTTGTAACAGACTTCATTGCCAAACCTTCAATCCCAAAGCCAAATTTCTGCAACATGACATTCATAATTTACACTAATTTAATTTATTGTGAAATATATGATATCGATCTAATGATTATTTATAGACTGTTTTGAACCTTCAACGCACACAATGTTTATATTTCTCTTATTTTAATTTTTCTTGACATTTCCAACACTGTTCGTTTCTGGGTGTCTAGGTATCCATTGCATGCCTCCCCTCGTTTGAACATCTCCCTTTACTTTTAAGATTATGCCATCTTGAGGAACTGCTAAATGGAAAGATCTTATCAACCTCCATGAATGAGAAATCATAGATCAAATCACCAAATCTGAATCATATAGTTTTGTATTGGCTAAGTTCACGAGTTAGAGATAAGCGAATTCAAACCGTTACATCTGCTGCAGGATAAACCACCGTCTCTCAGATGAGAGAGTAGATTGAGGATAATCCCCATGTACTATACAAACCAGTATGAGCTTCAATACATCACACAATAACATGAAGTATAACTGCTCTCTCTCTCTCTCTCTCTCTCTCACAATCTTCTTATTTAAAGCTCCTAGCAAAGACACCACATGAGGGGAATTTGCTGCTGCTATATTTGAGTCCCTACTTTGTAGACACAACCAGCATCACCATACACCTTATGATATGTGAAGATCCAGCCAGAGTCTGATTGCTGGGTAGAAAATGTATTCAAAAACTGAAAATGAAGCAGGTTGATGCTATTATATATGTCATGGGATATGCGAATAATGGAATCGAATGATTGATGAAGACGAAAGATACTGAGCCAAACAAAAAATTACACATCAATCACAATTCGGTGTAAGAGAAGTCGACATGGCTCAATTTAAGGAACAACAAAATTGCAGTTCTTCCTCTATATTGGATAGAGTTACTGAAGAATGAATACCTGTTGTAATCAGTCAGATACAAATTGGAAAACATTAAGGTATCACCAAATGACCATGAGCTACAATTCTTTATTACGGGAAGAGGCTACGATCATCTCGGTGAGGCATTCATACAAAACTTTTATAGAAAAGTGTCAGAATGAAGTGTAACCGTACGAGTGTGGGTCCTATTTAGAACAACCGTACGTCTACCAACACAATATTCTCGACACTTTTCTGAAAAAAACTTTATAGGTCTATATTGTTTGTGGGTTGTCAGTTTACAAAATACAGGATCGCTTTCCTGTATTGTCCGAGCTCTCAGAGAGTCACTCGATCTTGCTCTGAGAGGAAGCATGCAACTGAGCATCGGTCTGATAGAAAACTACGTCTCCAGTGTCGCTGACATAGTGGTCTTGTTTGATGCTTCTTACTAGATAATTCAGTAGGTGAAATGGAATAGGCCCTGATTTCTTTGGCTCTCTGTAGTACTTTCCAAGAACTGGCTTAGCTGCTTCTGTCTGCATCATATGATAACATCAAACAATTAGCATGGTTGATGGTAATTTTCTTGAATTTGCTAGCAAACATGTATTATCGCGTTTACTGGAGGTCTTACCGCTTCTACTAAGTGATAATGTGGGATCTGAGGGAACAAATGGTGTATAACATGTGTCCCGATATCATGGTGGATGTTATTGAACAAACCATAATCACGATCAATTGTGGTCAGCCCTCCCCTTAAGTAGCTCCATTCCTGTTTAGTGGAAATACAAGGATATCTTAACCTTAGGCTAGAAGTTCCAACAAGATAATGAGTTCAAGAAATTGAGCACGAAAAACATTGCGAAAGACACACAAGAAGGTACCTTGCCACGATACCAAGGAAGCTTCTGCTCATGGCCATGGTGATGCAAGTAAGTAACAAAGTCCAACCACATGACAAAAACCTGTATAAATATGGTTCAAACAAGCAGTTATATCTGAAATAACTGAAACATTTGCCATTAAGAAACCAGAATCTCTTTTTGATCATCTGGAAATCCATAAACTCTTAACATCAGCTTATTCAGTTCGTTGTCTTCTCATCTATCTGTTTTCTAGCTGCTTCACATCTAAACTTTTACTGTGTTCATAAATTCCTCCAAAATCAATGATCCAAATACTGCCTTAAGAACTGGAGTGCATCACTTACCAAGTACGGAACACCATAGAGCATAAGCATTTGGACAGGTCCTACGACCAAGGATAGGTAGCCAAGCACGGCAACCATTAAGAACCAACAGACAGTTGAAGTGAGCACATGTCTCCTCTCACTGGCAGTGAACAAATCACTATAAGGGTTGAAATGAGAACCTTTCTTTCCGGGACTCCTTTTCCACTGTAATTCAACCCATCAGTTAAACAGGACAAGCTTCTTAGTGTAACTCTTAACTGCAAGTGATGATAACAGATATGCTTCTCAAGAGGAAAACAAATATGATGGGACTCTCACCAAATAAAAAGGGTATGCAAACATGGGGAATGGAACTTTGAACCGCAGAAATTTGGTGGAGACATCCAAAGTCTTGTATAGCTTCTCAGACAGCTGGAACCAAGAAGTAATTAAATGGCTGAATAGAACACTAGAATTGTGTTATGCGTATCTTCATAACATTAACGAAGAATTAACCAAGAACCTTAGACCCCGTTGTCTGAATAAAAGGATTTGATTAGACTATATAAATTCAAGGGAATCAGATACGAAATCTAACAAAAGAATGGGGATATAAGATACCATGGGAGATGTGGTATTATTAATCTTCTTACTATTATACCAGTCAAACATAGGGAGATTTAAATTGAGAAACGAAAGACATACGAATGGACTGACAGGAAGAAAACGCAATAGGTATGAACATTAGAAGAACTATTACCGGTACCCATGATTCATCGTGTTCAACATGTCCATGATTCTGATGATGAGTTCTGTGGCTAATTCTCCTGTTTTATGGATCAGCCACTTATATACAATTTGTAACTCAAATATTGAAGAAAAATAAGGCATTAATTGGAGAGTTATTGGGACCATACCATCCATGGTAAGGAACAAGAATTGAAGAGTGCAGGAGATGTCCAACAACACTGTTCAGAAGGGCATTGTCGGAAAAGCTTCCATGGCCACTGTAAATCCAAAAAAATCATGAACCATGCACGTTGTAGACAATGGAGAATTTCAAGTTAATTACCAAAACAGGAACACATAAAAACTTTGTAAACATGTCAATACCAATCATGTCCAAGAACAAACAGTGCCCAAAACATTGTCCCCTGGGAAGCCCAGTAGAGTGGCCAAACAACCCAACTGTTGAAATAGAGCGCTACCGCTGCTAATCCAAACACAACAAGAACGTCGCTGACCACATAACTCAGAGACCGCCATGGCGACTTTACCCAGCAGTGCTTGGGAATAGCAGCTCGAATCTCAGCTATCTTAAAAGGAGGAGGATCACTTGCATCAAATTCATCCTCATCAGTGACATTATGAACCCCATTCATGGCCTTTGCTTTCATAAGTACGCTATCTTTATCTGCAGGGCAATATGAGAAGAAGCCAGTAGAATGGTTACAAACTGTCAAGGGCAAGAAAGATGGTTATCCATAGAGGCTATTTAGGAGAATGATACCGTCCTTAACTCTAATATTTTACACTAGTTGTTATGTGAGACCAAATTTTTTATGAGATTGGATTTACCGATACAAGGCATATAGGGAGCACCAAGTACCAAATCGGAATGAGGATAGAATTCAGAAACAATTTTTCCCCATGCGTTGGTTTCGAGAATCATTCACAATTCTGATTTATATCTTCCTCATGACATTAGTCTTTCCACATTTCGTAAAGTCTCGGAATGCAGTAACTCATTCAAATATAGATCAATATGGATTAACTTCAGCTAGATTATCAGTTATGCACCTCACAAATGTACCAGGTGGGCGGTGCCGCGGTGGCATCCAATTGATGCATTATGAAGGGTAATTTGACTTTCTTGGTAACAGTTTAACAAGTTGCTAATTGTTGCACAGAATTCCCTGGTATTGACAAAGAGGAGGAATCAACCTCATGGGGCCTCATTTAAACAACTACAGAAAACATTATGCTTTTCCTTACCCTACCAAAACATAAAAATAAAATAAAAAAAAGCTTTTCCCATTTCTCCGATAAATTCGTGTGAATGGGATCATTTTGATTAGAAAAGATGGATCTTGTTCTTCTATTACCCCTGCAATATTTTTGAAAACAAAGGGTTTTGTAATTCATTGTCTTTTTCACAAGGTAAATCAAAAAGAGTCCCATACACAAATCCGATTTCCATACACAGACTAGAAGCGGTTTTTCATTAGGAAATAAGCAACCGGCACATCAAAGCACAACCACCACTTACAGCCAGAAATGCAGTAATTATCTCCTCCATTTACGTTAATAACCTCGTCCATTTACATTAACTATCTCCTCCTTGGCCCCTTCCTAACAACAATGGTGGTGGTTTCGGATCACCATTCTGATTCCCAGATTTCATGAAGAAGGTAGTTTAATCGATTTTTCGCTTTATATTCGCTTAGACATGATTTTGCTCATTCTTTTTAGAAGACATTCAACCATGGAGAAAGCGAGAGAAAGAGAAAAGCAAAAGCACCCATTCGTTCACAAAGGCAAATGGGATTAAAATCCATGTTTTTAATCGTAAGGAATAGAAATGGCATACCTCCACTCGTCTCAAAATTGCTCCAGACGGTCTCTGTTCCTGCTTCATTGGATTCCACCGTCACCATCTCGATCTATATATTGGATTTTTGATTTGATACCCAATGACCAGATTTCTATGGCAATTAGGCCCAAAGTGAATAGGAGGCGTTTCTCACCCCCTTGGCTCCTTTGCAGGGCAAATAACTACCCACTGTGCGGTCCTAAGGGTTTGCAGCTTCAATGCTACAGGCTCCTCCAAGTGGTGCACAAGGGCAACTCCAGAAACCAATGCATGTGCAGTTATATAATGTCCAAACTCAAAATGTGTGCAGGTTCCACGTTAATACGCTACAGTTTCTGCAGGGGACAGTTTCTTTCCGGTCTTGTGGTTTGAAACGTCCAATTTTGTCCAGAGATACCATTAACAAAGAATTGGGCCCGAAACCCCACTGATGGTGGGTCCCTATCCTTTTGGTGAAAATTGTTCTCTCTCTTTCTTTACTTTTTTTTTTTCCCAGTGCTGCTCTCGCTCTCGGTCGCACTTTCTCTCTCTCTAGGTTAACGCACAATATAAGTTTTTACATCAACAGATAAACATATTATTTTTACATCAATAAATATTTTTGTCTTTATTATTTTTTTCTTTCTGTATATTTTATAAAATATACCAAAATAAAATTATTGTGAATAAAAATACAAAAATTGAATGCTTTGCATCATTTTTTTAGATTATTAATTATTACTATTGGTTTTTGCATCAACTATTGTTATTTTTATTTTTTTTATTTATAAAACAACGTTAAAAATCACTTAAATTATTTAAAAATATTCACATTCATCGCATATTATAATGCACCTAACTTTGAAGAAAAAAAAGTAACCAACACCACTTATTCGAATATCTTTCAGTCGTGCTTTACGAATATTATTATCGAAAAAATATTAAAAATTTATCGTTTACTTAAAAAATTATTTCAGGACTAACTGTGAGTTTAAATATTTTGATAAAAAGTTATTGAATTATGGTAATGTATTTTGTTGTTATTTTTTGTTGATTTATAAAATAAAATTAAAAATCTCTTAAATTATTCAAAAATATTCACATTCATCACATATTCTAATGTGCTCAACTTTTGAGAAAAAAGTGACGGACACTACTCATTCGAACCACTTTTGGTTGTGTTTTCTAAATTTTATTGTCGAAAAATTATTAAAAATTTACCTTTTACTTAAAAATTATTTCGGAATTAACCGTGAACTCGAAATATTTTGATAAAAGGATGTTGAATTATAATAAGGTATTTGTTGATTTATATTTTGTTGTTATTTTTCTATTGATTTATATTTTGTTGTTACCATAATTCAACAACCTATTATTAAAATATTTCGAGCTCACAGTTAATCCTAAATTTGTTAAAATAAATGACAAATTTTTAATATTTTTGGATAATAATATGCGATGAATGTGAATATTTTAAATAATTTAAGAAATTTTTAACCTTATTTCATAAATTAACAAAAAAATAAAAATAATAGTAATTGATGCAAAACATTCGATTTTTGTATTTTTATATAAAATATACCAAAGTAACAAAATAATAAAGATAAAAATATTTGTTGATGTAAAAATATACCAAAGTAACAAAATAATAAAGATAAAAATATTTGTTGATGTAAAAATAATACATTTATTTGTTAATGTAAAAATTTATATTATGTGTTAACCTTTAGACTGAGAAAGAGAGAGGGGCTAAAAAAGTAAAGAAATAAGGAGAGAGAACAATTTTCACCAAAAGGACGGGGGCCCACCATCAGTGGGGATTTCGCAGAAATGCTATATGCCAAGAATTGGCCACCGAACTCCCCACCGATCACGTGTGGGGGGCCTTCCTTCCGTATGCCTTTTGAAAAGTTTCACCAACGCAGCATCCTAAGAATTCTCTCTCTCTCACTACCTCTCTTAAGTAATTTTTTAAAATATTTTTTTTTATCTTTACTTTTTTAATTTTGTTAATTTTGCGTTAAATACTTATTGATTCATCTCTTAAATTATTGAAAAATATTTATATTCATCACATGTCTTAATGCACCCAATTTTGAAGGAAAAAAAGTAACTGATACCGCTCATTTGAATCCCTTTCGGTCGTGCTTTTCGAATTTTATTATCCAAAAAATATTAAAAATTTATCGTTTACTTAAAAAAAATTCAGAATTAACCGTGAATTCAAAATATTTTGATATATAAGTTTTGATTTATGGTATGATATTTGTTTATTTATATTTTGTTGTTATTTTTATTTTTTGTTGATTTATGAAAGTTAAAAATCTCTTAATTTATCTACTAATACTCAGATTCATCATATATCTTAATGCGTCCAATTTTGGAGAAAAAATGATTGACACGTTCATTTGAATCCTTATTAGTTGTGCTTTCTGAATTTTATTGAAAATACTAAAAATTTACCATTTACTTAAAAAATTGTTTCGAGATTAACTCATACGGAAAAAATCCAGGATGACGGCTTTAAAAAAGGACGGATAAACAAATATCTTATCATAATTCAAAAGACCTTTATCAAAATATTTTGAGCTCACAGTTAATTCTGAAATAAATTTTTAAGTAAACGAAAAAAATTTAGTATTTTCTTGACAATAAAATTTGAAAAGTACGACCGAAAGGGATTCAAATGAGAGGTTTATGTCACTTTTTTCTCTAAAATTAGGCGCATTAAGATATGTGATGAATGTGAATATTTGTAGATGATGTAAGAGATTTTTAACTTTGTTTCATAAATCAACAAAAAATAAAAATAACAACAAAAAATAAATCAACAAATATTTTACTATAATTCAACAACTATTTTTCAAAATATTCCAAACTCATGGTTAATTCCGAAATAATTTTTTAAGTAAACGATAAATTTTTAATATTTTTTCGACAATAAAATTCGAAAAGTACAACTGAAAGAGATTTGAATAGCGGTGTCGGTTTTCCTTCAAAATTGGCGCATTAAGATATGTGATGAATATAAATATTTTTTAGTAATTTAAGAGATGAATCAATAAATATTTGACGCAAAATTAACAAAATTAAAAAAATAAAAATAAAAGAATATTAAAAAAATCACTTGAGAGAGGTAGAGAGAGAGAGGGGGGGAAAGAAAAGTCTTGGGATGCTGGGGTGGTGAAACTTTTCAAAATGCATAAGGAAGGAAGCCCCCACACGTGATCGGTGGGGGGTTCTGTGGCCAATTCTTGGCATATAGCATTTCTGGGGATTTTGAGCCCCGATTCTTTGCTAATAACATATCCGAATTTTGTCTATTGTGAGATTTTCAGATCTCGAATTTTTTTTAAGATTATTAATCTTGATAAAAAAAATTGATTGAATTTCAATTAATAAATAATAAATATAAATTTATCGTAATATAATAAAGTTTTTTGGAAAAAAGTAATCGTATTTGTCGATATTAAACTAATATAAGCTTTTATGTAATTGATGGTCCTATCTACGTCTAAAACATAAACATTTTGATGACTAAAATAGATTTAAAAATGTATCTTTTTAGGATCGGAGAGAGGACATGCGTCATATACGTAATAGTTTAAAGACCAATATAAAATTTTTAATTGAGAGATTAATTTTTATTAGTCGGAGATAGTGTCTAAACTTGCCGTCCGGATTCGAGGTAGGTTTGTCTATCCCATTTTAATAACTTTTTTATTTCGTGTGTATGTGATTCTATTGTAATTATTTATTATAAAAAAAGATAATTCAAAGACTTCCCTCGATATTTCTAACGACTATAAAAATCTTTCTTTAAGTTTGTGAAATTACACTGATTTTTTCTATTAGACTTGTCAGGCTGATGACATCAATTGCAAGTGTTCTTTTATATTTTTACTCGTTACCCTCTCTAACACAATGTAGTTGCTGACAGATATCTGACATATTAATTCAATTTCACTTAGTTGTTAGATATTGATATTATTATAATTAAAATTTATTATATATGTTTATTGGGAGGTCAATGCAATTTTAAAAATTATAGGAGAGATTTTCGTAGTGGCTAGAAATCTCAATTGAGGTCAGTAAAATTTATCCAATTAAAAATGAATAACCTACCTAATACAACTTGTGATATTGTAATATGTAAAAAAATGGAATATATTAAAATTTAACATAGGGATTCGAACTCATAATTTATTGAGATTATATGTGTGTGTGTGAGTGTGTGGACCGAGTAAAAAAAATTTTAAAAAAATACGTGGACGAGAGAAATAGTTGATCCTATTTTTATTACAAGAAGGAGACAAAAGATAAAAAGTAGAGAGAGAAAAGAAGAGGCACGCGAACTGTTGCAGGATGGGGAGCTGCTACTGGCCCCCGCCGCCGCCCGCCCCCCCAAACAAGCCGACAAAATAGGTGGGGGGCCATGCTGTATTTTACCAAAAAAATCCTTTACATTTCCTTCCTTTACTTCGAGTTTCTTTCATTTACTTTGAGAGCTTTGGGCTTGGGGCTGCTCCATTATATTTTCTTTCTTTATTTATTTTATTTAAAATGGTTTGTGTGGTATTAAAATAAATTTTGTGTAAGTTTTTAATTTCAAAAAATATAAAAAATAACCAGTGATTAAAAATAATATTTAAAATCAACCGCGAGCTCGGTTATTAAAAAATTATTTTCGTTTTTATTTTTTTAAGTATTCCGTGATATTTAAAATTTTGAGTGTAAATATTTAAATATTTAAGTGTTCCGTGGTACTTAAATTTTTTTATTTTTTGCCTCTTTTTTTGTTTGAACATAAGGACGAAAAATATAAGTGTTACGTGATACGAAAACAGGGCAAAAATATTTGAAATATCATTTGTAATTATCGTAAATATATTACGTGATGTGTATTTTTTTATGTTCCGCTCCAATAATTAGTACTTCAAAGTTATATTTAACAAAATAGACAATTTAAACAAATGTTACATACTTTCTTTTTCAATTAGTATTTTTATAAATTAATTGGTAATTCAACTCTTAATACAATGTCTATTACAATACAATTATGAATTATGGAGTATATAGCAATGTAAGTCTCCCATTTCTCTCTATTTATAGATGTAAGAAAATAGTTAAAGAAATAAAATATGTAATAAATAGATTAATAAGGAGGAGTAAAGACGTATTGAGAAATGAAAAATAAATCATGCATTGAAAAACAAAATTAGGATAAAGTGATTTTTAATCTCATATTTCTCGCCATATTGCAATTGGAAAGAATTAATTATTCAGTGCTTCACACTCTATTTTCTTTTTACAAAAATAAAAATTTAAGGATGCATATTTTCGAAAACTTGAACCTTGGAGAAACTTTGCTACTTGAACTACATCACAACTTAATTAAATTACTTCATTTTTATTATTTATTATCATCTCCGTAAATTATTTTATTTAGTGAACTTGTTTAATACTTGTAAAATATTTAAGTAAATTATAACACAAAAAGTCTAAAAAATATCTAGTTTAAGTATAAAAATACACAATAAACTATGTATATACAAACAAATACACAATAAACTATGAATTGGTCAAAATAAATTTAAAATTTTAACTGTACCTTAATTAATAAATTCTAAGACTAAATGCGGCATCCAATTTTATGGATTCTCACCAAAAAAATTAGTGTGAAGATAAAAAATTATTGATTAAGAAAATTCAAAATTTTAACCGGTGGTTTAATTGGTAAATTTTAAGACTAATTGCGACCTTCAATTTTATGAATTTTACAAAAAAAATAAAGAATTAGTGCGAAAATAAAGAGTTGAATTAGTTAAAAAAATTTAAAAAGTACATATTATTATTTATTAATACTTATTTACATTTCATTTTTAGTTATACTTTTTTATTAAAATCAATGTGAAAAAGTGAAAAGGAAGAAAGTGGCATTTTTGTAATTTGGATGGAGAAGGAGAATGACATTTTTAATTTAAAGGGAAAGGAAAGAGAGAGTGGCAGTTTTGTAATTATAAAAAAAAGGTTAGATATTTGTTGAGAAATGATGTAACTTTTGTTTGGAGGGAGGTGTGAGTAGCAATTTCGCCGAGGATGTATGGACGCTTGAGCACTACAAAATCAAGTAGGGAATGTGGGGTCCACCTTCCTTTAGATTCTTTCCTTTAGGGCTCGTTTGGATGGGGAAAAAGAAGGGCAATAATTTTTGGAGGGGGTAAAATGATCGACGCGACATGTTTAGCATGGTTTGGGAGCAAAAAATGAAGGGGGATAATTTTTCACCCCTCCAAAAATAATCCCCCGGAGAGGGATAAAGGGGGATAATTTTTGGACCGAGGGGAAGGTGCCCAAAAAATAAGAGGGGGTATTATCCAAGAATAATACCCCTTCTCCCTCATTACAACTACAAAATAACCTTATTCCCCTATTTTATCCTCCATCCAAATCAAGTACTATTTTATCCCCCCTTTTTAATACTTCATTCAAACTATCTACTTTTTATTACCCCCTCTATAAACATAATACTCCCTCTTATTTTATCCCCTTCAATAACTTATCCCCCTAAAAATAATCCATCATCCAATCGGCCCCTTAATGGTATACTTGTGAAAAATTATATGGTGGTTCTAGAATACCATTGCATATTGCTCAAAAACCTTCACACCACAACGTAGAGTTCAGTTCATAATAAATGTAGGGTAAAATGCATTGAGCTTCCTTGAGATTTGTAACAATTGCAAGAATCTCTTGTGAGATTTCAAAAAATATAATTATGTATTCTACGTTTGAAACTATTATACTTTTTCCTCTACTGTTAGTTGCCGTTAGAAAATGGTTAGTTTTTTATGAGGTCATTATGTTACTTTTCTAAAATACCTAACAAACCTAGATAATGGCTATAAAAATAAAAAAAAAACTCTCTCTAAGGCACGCAACTTTTATTTTTCTCTTCATCTCACTAAAAATATGTAATTAATTTTATTTTAGATTTTTTTTACAAATACATTAGTTGATTATTTTTTATTTATCGGTGTAATTTATTTTTTCCTCAAATTGTGGACATGTCATATGATACAATGATGCTAAATACACCTAAGACAGTGAAAAATTATCTTTCAAAGTACAAGTCAAAATCTTTAATTCTTCGGTCAATATTCACGACGTTGAAAAAACAAGTATGATGAGTTAATGATGATTGGTTTAGGTAGGGTGGTTGGTGTACTGTGGACACTTGTAGGGATTAATGCGTGAGACCGCGATCCACAAACTTACGCATGGGACTCATCCTTTACTTAGGAATGGAGAGGAAAAACATAGCATGTCACAAGAGCGAGGCGAGGTTTGGAACTATAAAATCAAATAATAGTTACTAAAATTTAAGATGGATAAGCAATTTTACAAATTGACTAATGTGACTCAGATTTAATTTGATTCATCGTTTAAATCTCGAATATGGGAAAAAATTAAAGCATTAAAGAAAAAGATAAATTAAATTAAAAATTATAATAATTATTTTATGAGATATGCTAAAATTTATAAGTTCTTTCATTAGGTAAAACATACATAGAACATACAAATTTAACAAGACACATTAAGTAGTAAATATATTTTTTTGTAAAAAAAAAATAGTTGTCAAAATATAAGATGCATATTTATTTGCATAAACTTGATTAAAAAATAAATATAAAGTCTAATATAATAATATAGTTATATAACACGCACATATATCATTTATACAATGTATTTATATACACACGCATAATAGACTAAGTACATATAAAAAAGAGAGATAAAAAAATTAATAAAGATACTTTACTCTTTTATCCATCAAAACTAATGGTGTTTGGAAGAAGTCAACGCCAGAAGAGAATCAATTAAATAGTTTACAAAGTAGCAAATGTCATTGCATTTTCTAAAACCTTAGGAAAGGTTCCTACATTTGTCAAAAATATAAGGTCGGTGCAATTTACTCTTAAATGTATGGATGATACGTACGTGATGGTAAAAGGTGTTGATTTGCCATGGCGTAGTGGCCTTGTTTGATTTGCAAATTAGGCGCGCGAGATTGAATTATTCGTGTCTAATCATGTGCAATTCTACGTTTGGTTCTCCACAACTAAACAGGACAAATAATCCCAGAATTATTATAGTATATACATATATGTGGGTACTATTTTATCCTCCAGGGTACTCGTTTAATCTCGTTTGTATTAACTATTGTTCCACAGCCTCTAACCACCATCACTACCACACCACCGCCACATACGTATATCTATACAATTTCAGTAAAATATTTTTGTTCAAAACTCCAGACATCCGAGTGGAATATCTTAAAAATAATCTTGTCCAAATCAAACATGAGATTAGGTTTAACTGGTATTAGAATAGTACCAGAACAAATAATCTCAGAACTATTAGTAGCCCCAGGACTATTAATCCCGTCAATTTTGGGAGCGACCTATTATCTAAAATTTTATTGTCATGCGTTGCATCGATATTCATAAAAGGCACCAATCCCCTCCCGGCTCCAAAGTATTTTTTTTAATTAAGACCTAGATCTAAATTTTGAAAATCATAAAAATAATTATATTTTTTAGCCTCCTAAATTACATTCGATTCCAAAAAAGAAAATCTCAACCCCCACATGTCGAATCCTGGGTCTGCTACTGACTATATTAATTTTTTCCTTTTTTAACATTACTAACATATTTTCTCCTACCTAGTAGACAATGGTTAATAAGATCGATAAATAAGTGAGATAGAATCCATCCAATTTTCTAAAGAGGATTACTAATTCTTAACTTTTTGAGGAACCATTCGTCAGTTGTTCTAGATGGACTGCTTTTGTCAATTTTTTCGACCTTGGTTCCATAAGAGCAAGACCAAAAAATTGAGAAATAAAACCATTTAATTTCATTAATTCTCAATAGTCATGAGATGATCATATTATGGTGATCCTTTTGTCGACAGATGCTCATATTATACTCGTAGTCTCGAAATAATGAAGACCAACTATATAACGTCTACATCTAGAATTCAAGTATTGTATACGTTATTAGTTCGATCCCTTGTAGAACTTGGTCTAGATTTGAAGCAAAGGAACCAAAAGAGACATAAACGAGCCAAAGGCTAGTTATAACAAGTTTTTTCTACTTGTCGCGTGCATGTACTTAGATGCCTTTTAAAATAAATTTTTGAGTGGTACTGCTTTTGCTTTTGAGGTTTGTTTGTCGCTACTTTTTCGCGCCTAGCCTTGCTTTTAACCAACTAAACCAGTAAAACCCAAATATGAGTTAAGGCCTTGTTTGATGTGACGTCTTATTTATATAGTTACTTAAAACTTAATTTATAAATTGAACCAAATTGTTGAATAAATGAGATGTAATTGCCCCACTTGATTCTATGTCCACTTGCAGACACAGCCCTTTCTCGTTGAAAATCCTTAAGCGGAGACGTGGTATAAGCAGAGTCAATTAATAATAGATACCCTTTTTTCCAAAGATTAGATCTTTCCAAACGTAACCTAAACTTTGTCTCTACACTATACTCCAAAAATCTCAGATTTGTTTTGTTCAGAGCATCTTTAATACTATACTTTAAAGTTTGTATTTTATTGTTTTTTTATATTACTAATATTATTTATAGGGTTGCGAAGATTTATCAATCTGATTCTATTCATCTTCGAAAATTAGGTTGCTCATGTAGCTTGTGCAGAAAATAATCAATTATTGTCACCGATCGTTGCTAGCCGGAAGACACTCCGATACTTAAGTTAGAACACTTGAGGTGAAAGTATAACAGTAATTATACTTGTAATTGACAACGCACCTGATTTTATTTTGCAATCTCATATTTATATTTATAAGTTATCAAGTGTTTTAGTTTAGTAAATGAATAATATGGGATCATTTCCCTAATTGTACATTGCTAAATATGGCTATTACCTTATAACATAAGGATTTTTTAAATAAAAATATTCTTAAAATCTCGTACTTTTTCATTCAGGCTATCTTCCAATTTCATAAGGTTTCATCGCATGACTGAGTGGCGGTCGACTGTTCGACATGGCGACATCCCATGTGGCGAGCCCCAATTTTCGATCGGTCTTCTTTTGGTCCATTCAGTAATACATCTGCCAAAACCTCACACTACCGACGCAGCCTAACTCATCTTTGGCCTAGCCTGACATTCGGCCCATCAATTCGTTGACGGGTTGGCCCTGAAAATTTGAACCACTACATTATTAATTTAAATATAAAATGATACGTCTTTTACATTATTACATTCTTAAGTAAAGTTTGACCATCACACTTTATTACTTAATTACTTCAACTACAAATTCCAAAGAAACATCTGCATATATTAATTATTAATATTTATAAAGAAAATTGTATTCAACTCAATAACTGATGTCGAATCAACACATCCAGCATCTTCTGAAGGTGTTGCAGTCACCTCTAGGGGAGAAACTACATAGAGACTACGGGATTTGCACCACCCCAAATTTTTTTAAAAAATTTAAAGACTTACGTATAATTTTTAAAAATTATAAAAAATTATATTTTGACCCCCTTAAATTATATTCTGCCCCCTTCCTTTCAAAAAATAAATAAAATATTTTTCCCCAAACCTCGAATTTTGATTCCGTCCCTGGTCACCTCAAATTTTTTGCGTAGGTAATTGAGAGGATTGGCAAGGATATCAGGATCGTTCATCAATAAAAGAGAAACAAATTTTAGGACTATAATCAATGAAATATTTTAAAAACTCATGTTCAAGACTTCAAGTTAATAAAAGAAAATTAAGTGAATAAAAAAAAAGATGTGAAATTATTTTTGGTGGAGAAAAATAAATAAATATTTCTAGGCAGCTCGGATGAAATTAAAAAAAAAAAAATCTGGACATCATTTTGGAGCCACCGTAATATTGGTGTTGAAATTTGCAAATGCAATTCATGGGTAACAAAAACTAAACCTAATGCCAACAAGTAATGGTAATAAAGAAATAAATTAATATATATTTTTTATATTTGAGGGATGAGGACTGAGGAGCATTCTTAGAATTTGAAGAGAGAGAGAGAGTGGGTGTGAAACCAGAAAACCAGTTTGGTCCGAGTTTTTTTGGTCAAACTAGACCAAATTGAATCGGATACATCTCGAATGATGATGCTACACACGCAAGAAAGAGAGAGATCGATCTGGAGCACACATTGAATCGGATAAACTTTCAGTGACCCTTACTGATTCATATTTTGATGAGATTCGACCTCATGATTTGATGAGGAAAAGGGGTTTAATAAAGTCTCACTCCTCCAAGAAAAGTGAGTACCTACCATGAAATTAAGACCACAAAAGTGGAGGGCTTGGAAATTTCACTGGCAAAGACTAGTCGTGTTTCATGCAATACCTTTTCCTTTATTTTTTATAACACGAAGTGTTCGGGCCAATTTACTCGCACCTCAATTAATATTATTTGAAGGACAAATCTCACAGTCCACTTACGGAAATTTTAATTAAAACTACAGCAAAACCCTATATGGACTGACCGTAAAAAAATTAATAACAATTAGGAGGTTTAGAAGCTCAAACTCTAAAAGAAAGAGGAAACCTTTAAGTACCTTCTACACCTCAACTTTTCCTATTTTTATTTGATTTTGTACGAAGTTTAAATTTTCTTTTTTTTTATATATATATTTTTTTTGAGTAGCATGTCGCATTAATTAACCTTCGAAATTAAGTTTGGTAAATCACCAGATTTATCTTCCTATTTTTTATTTGATTTTGTACGTAGTTTCTCTTTTTCTTTTTTGCTAACCGAGGTATCCGGCGGCACTGGGGCCAAGGCAGGTATGCCAGGGGGGTCCCCCACCAACTGCCAACTAATCCTCGAGGCCCTGGAAGTAAACGACCGGGTAGATCCCCCTTTTCAGGGTTCCCTCTAGTGGCCCCAAAGTTGTAGTTGCCGAGTTTCGACCGCTGGACGTCTGGGTTTACAGCTCGCCTGCTCTACCACTCGGACAACCCCTTGGGGTTCGTAGTTTCTCTTTCTTTTATGGTTTTTTTTGGGTCACATCATCACACGCCACATTTATTCGAAATTAGTTTTGATAAATCACCAGATTTATTTTCCTATTTTTTATTTGATTTGGTACGTAGTTTCTGATTTCTTTTATATTTTTCTGCACTAAATTTATTTTCTGCAAGTGAACAAAAAGCCTATATATATTAGAACTGAAATGACGTTTTTTTTAGCCGAGGTATTTGGTCAGTTTTGGACTTATTTCCAACTTAAGATCGACTAATCCTCGGAATCTGAAGTGAACGACTGGATAAACGTCTAGTAATAATTTACTAATTGATTTTAGTGAGATTCGACTTTGTAACTGTAAAAAAATCAAACTCCTTAATCATTCCGTCTCCTTTTGCTTAATTAATTCTTTGGAGTTGAAATGACATTTCTTTCTCATATGAAATGACATAAACGCTTGAGATGCTCTTATTTGAAACCAAAACACCTTTTTAATGCAATTTACAATTTCAAAAATTCCACCATCATGATGTTCCCAAAACTTTATAGTACGAAATATTCTGTTTGTTTAATTATTTTCGTACGGAAATTAGATACTCCAATTTTATTGTTCTTTTGTGGTACTAGAAAGAGAGACATATAGGTAAAAGTGATGTTTATATGTTGGGATGGGGGTTAGTGGCTTTTGACAATTTCAATGGGTTGTTAGAATTTTTAACCCATTTGTAAAGACCCCAGTGCCTATTTGCATGGTGAAAAGCCGCCGTCCAAAAATTATCACTCTTTGTTAAGAGTTTTGGCATGGTTTGGAAAAGTTAAATGCCCCCTCTTAATTTTTCACCCTTGATATTTTTTGTCCCATTAGAGTTTTTGTCTCGGATTATTTTTGGGTAACCTTTAACCTTCCCAAAAGTTATCTGGGAGTGGAAGGAAAATGTTATATCAATTTTACCCCTTCTTATACTTTTTCCCCTCAATTTTGAAAGAAAAAAGTGATCAATATTGCTCATTCGAATTTCTTTCGATCGTGCTTTTTAAATTTTATCCTTCAAAAAATACTAGGGATGGCAATTTGGACCGAACCGATGGTTATCCGAACCGAACCGCTTAATTTTTCCCGAACCGTAACCGTTTTTTTCCCCGTGGGTATGGATATGGTAGGAACAAACAAATACCCGTTCGGGTTCGGTTCGGTTATGGTTAGAAGAATAACCGAACTGTTACCCGAACCGAACCGAACCCGAACCGAACCGAACCGAAATTAAACGACGTCGTTTTATTTATTTATATATATATATATATATATATATAATATTATATTAATTATTTTATAATCCCAGGTCCTATTATATATAATATTATATTAATTATTTTATTTATATATATATATATATTATATTAATTATTTTATAACCCCATTCGGGTACCCGTTCGGTTCGGGGAATACCCGAACCCCGTTTGGTTCGGTTATGGAGTACCCCCTCTTCCTCCATTTGGGTATCGGGGCGGGTTCGGTTCGGGTATTCCATTCGGGTATCGGGGCGGTTATCCGGATAACCGCCCCGAACCGCCCCGTTGCCATCCCTAAAAAATACTAAAAATTAACTGTTTACTTAAAAAAAAAAAATTGGAATTAACCGTGAGCTCAGAATATTTTGATAAAGAGTTGTTGAATTATGGTAAAGTATTTGTTGATTTATATTTTTTTTGGTTGATTGATAAAATAAAGTTAAAAATCTCTTAAATTATTCAAAAATATTCACATTCATAACACGTCCTTATGCGTCTAACTTTAAAGCAAAAATAACGGACACCGCTCATTCGAACCCCTTTTTGTTGTACTGTTTTAAATTTATTCTTAAAAATATAATAATAATTTACCATTTACTTGAAAAGTTATTTCGGGATTAATCGTGAGGTCGAAATATTTTAATAAGAGTTGTTGAATTATGTTAAGGTATTTGTTGATTTTTTTTTTTTGTTGATTGGTAAAATAAAGTTAAAATCTCTTAAATTATTCAAAAATATTCACATTCATCACATGTCCTAATGCACCCAACTTTAGAGGAAAAAAATAACGGACACCGCTCATTCGAACCCCTTTTAGTCGTGCTATCCGAATTTTATTCTCGAAAACATACTAAAATTTTACTTTTTATTTAAAAATTTATTTCGAGATTAACCGTGATATCCGAATAATTTGATAAATAGTTGTTGAATTATGGTAAGATATTTGTTGATTTATATTTTACTATTCTTTATTAAAACAAAGTTAAAAGATCTCTTGAATTATTCAAAAATCTTCACATTTATCACATTTATATATATTAAATTTTTCATTTATAAACTTTATTCAATACATAATCAAGTTCAACACTACACAAGGGCAAAATAGTCATTTAACAATTTTTTTTCTTATCCACCCACTTTTATTCTCCACATTTCATAAACCATTCAAACCAAGTCAAAATATATCCCTTGTTTTCTCCCCATCTAAACCATTTATTTTTTTATCCCCTTCTATAAATATCACATCAATGTGGTTATTTCTTTAAAAATAATACCCACTCTTATCTTATCCTCTTTCAATAACTTATCCCTTGAAAATAATCCTTCATCCAATCGGCCCTAGGGCTTAACTTAGTAGAAAGAAAGAGGGTAACTAAATTAATGACTTGCCTTTTTAAGGTTATGAGATCGAGCATCACCAGAATCACTCATTTGGGGTCATTAGGAATTATATTCGGTCGTTACTTTCAAGGTCTCAAAAATTACTTCATCCGTCCCAAATTCATAGTCCCTCTTCGAGATTCTAACTTTTTAGGGGGCATAATAATTGCTTCAAAAACTATTTTTTTTCTAAATATGCTCTTGATTTGATTGATGTGTACAGTACAAGTTTTATTTAAATAAATGAGTAAAAAGAAAATTTAACCAAATTTCAATTGTTATTTTTAAAAAATAAACTTTTATTTTGAAACGTCCTAAATTAAAATAATAAACTATAAAAATAGAACGAAAAGAGTACTTGACATTAAATTGAAAATAATTTTAAAATCAACTGAATACTTTGATTATATAAAAACCGACCCTACCTCATAGCTTAACAGCGAAAGTAATAGCTGGTCCAAAATTTATCATTCTGTCAACATTTGCAACTAGAAAGACTGGCAGGAATGTGATTTTTGGACTAGGGGTCTTTTTCTTTTTTTCTAAGGATGTTTCAATCGGTTTATGCAAGAATAGACTAATTATTGAAAGATTAATCTCACTATTCATCGACGGAATGATTAACTAAAGTTGAGCTAAATTGGTTTCGATTTTCTGACCCTAAAAACAAAACTGAACGACTAGAATAAAAGAAAACCCAATTTCTTTAGTAATTTGTATTTTTTGTAATGTGTATTTTTTTATTTTTCCATAATATGTATTTTTTAAATTGATTTTACCCCCTTGATAGCTAAAATACTAATATGTGAATAAAAAACTCATTTTTTTTAATTTTACATTAGAGTTAGTCCAACCAAACAAAAACTCGGGCTAAAACCAAAACAAACTAAGGGTGTGTTCGTTTTGAGTGTTTCTGAAATAATTTTTAGAAACAAAACTCTGAGACGTTGTTTGGTATAAGTGTTTCAGAAACTTGTCTGGGAAAAAAGTGTTTCAGAAACTTGTCTGGAAAAAAAGTGTTTCAGAAACATTTTTTATAGAGAAATAAAGTTGTTTGGGAAAAAAGTAAAAATGTTTGAGAAACTTGTTCCAGAAATTTGTAAATTGAAATAATTTCGTTCAATTTTGATTGAAAAAATCTTAAATTAAAATTTTCGACTCGACTTGAATTTTTTTCTTTAAACCAAGCCGAACTAGACTGGTTAGACATCTAATAATTACTAATATGTCGTGCCTAGGAAGAAAAGCCGACATATTGACGACAGATTTCAACGGTTCTTATGGTCCAGAGAATTTAGAATTGGCCTACATATTTTGACTCTACATCTTGCAATTTAACTTTTTTTCCAAACCGCCCTTCTGGAATATTCAACTATTCGAAAATATGTACGGGGCTAGTCCCTCTAGTCATTGATATTTTTGACCCGTACTAGGTGCTTACCCACACGGCGCAAAGCAATGTACACGATAAGACGTGTGCTGCAAAATAATTTTATTTTGACGCACAAAGAACCGTTCAAACAATTAGACAACATTCAGACAATTTTTTATGCTACAAAATTATATCGTTTTGAGGATAATTTTTTATGCGGCAAAATTGTATCGTTCTGACGCATAACTTGCTCTGTTGTATACGCTATACGATAGGATCCCCATTTCGGTTTTTGTACCTACCCCTTCGTGCTTTTTAAACGGTGAGATATACTATATTTTTCTTAAATGTTTATTAAATTTGCATAAGTTTTTTTAATTAATGAATCGTCTTTGATAGTAGATATTTAAAACGTAGAAAATTACGACCAAAAATTCTAGATATATAATGACGATGAAAAAAGTTTAAAAAAAAATACTCCTTGCGTCCCATTTTTATAGTCTATTATTCCAATTTAGAAAGTCCCAAAATGAAATTCCACTTTTCAAGAATAACAATTGAAACTTTGTTAAATTTTCTTTTTGCCCATTTGTTTAAATAAAATTGGTACTGTACATATTAATCAAACTTTTTGAAAAATATCCATTGAAATTCTACTTCAAGGACATATTTGGAAAGAAAATACTTTTTGAAGCAATTATTATATTTGCCTAAAAAGTTAAAATCCAGAAGGGGAGCTATAAATTTGGGACGGAAGGAGTATACTATTTCACCATTTTTTAAAAAAATGAATTCTTTTTTCTTGTTTTTCTAATGTGTAGGATTTATTAAGTGCTCTTAGAACATCATCATAACTATTTCAAGTCCTCTTTTTACCACGCAATTGTGTAAAATCTAAACCCATACCGTATGTGATAAAACAAAATATGAACACTACGTTGCGGTGTTTTGAGTTGATTAACAAATCAAAAATACACAAGAGCGAGACTGAGAAAAATAACAAGTCACGACTAAACAGTAAAGAATGAGGACTCAATCTGATATCACCCCAAGTTTAATTCCTAGGTCGCGGAAGCTCAGAGTCATACTTGGTTTCATGTTTTATTACACAAAATTCAGCCTTTTCTTCCACTGTTCCCCCCTTGCCATTGGTGTGGACTAGTAAAACAGCAAAAATGTTTGCATGTTCTAAATGCCCCAAAAATTCAAGGCCCAATAATGATTGTAAAAGCCCAATATGTCTAAAGAAATTTGTACACATATTCCGCCAGTTCTACCAACAATTGCTGCCTATGATAATTACAACATTTCTGCGATTCCTACATGACACTCAGATTATTAATATCTTACAAAGTTATGGCTTTCTTCAGGAGATCATGACTTTTGACTCATTTTTTCAATGATTATCTCTATAGTTTAACTATGATTTTTTCTCAATTCTCAGCCAGCACTGTCTATCTTTGTGCCTGGTCTAACGTAATCTGATGTCCTATATGTAGTTTTAAGAAAGAAAATTACCTTCGACCCCGATTTTGACTTGATCCCCTGCCACTGACTCCTGATATCTGCTTTAGGTTAGTAAGAGCTTCCTGAGCATGGCTCTTGGTTACTGCATTTCCATGCTTAAGGGCTTCCACCAAAGCCCTCACCAAAGACTGATTCAGAGAGTGCTGTTGGGTGACACTTTCCACTGTCAAAACTCTCTCCACCATCCAACTAGCCTTCTCTTGAAGCTCCCCGGGCCGAGCTTCAGTGAAAAGCAATATCACCCCATCGACCATTCCTAGCTTTTCAAGCTCTTCAACCGCTCTCTTGAGCCCATCGTTAGAGGTATCTGACAGAAGGGTAGACAATGCTTCCACCGCAGCGATTTGGACATTGGTGTCCTCATATGATAGGAGATCAACTAAGGGTTTTATACAATTGCCCTTCAACAAGCAAAACTGACTATCTTCCTCGCATGGGGAATTGTGTAGTGGGCATGCGGAAGGTTGTGGAGAGGCCCTCCCACACATGAACACCAAGGAAGAGCAGAAACCGTTGGGAGGTGGTGGGTCCGAGTCCCTAGTGGCAATAAGTATCCTACCAGATTCTGACAAGCATTTCAAACCAAGGGCTGATAGATGTTTCACTCTCGGTTTTGAACTGAGAATAAGCGGGTCCCGGAAGATGCTCATGAGACGATGCTCTTTGATGAGATTAACACTTTGAGGATCCGTACTCCTTGTGAAGTGAAGTAAGAGACCCAGAAGCCCTTCCACCATGCTCAATGAAGGCATGGAAATTCTACCATCGGAGCTTTTGCATTGTTCTTTGAGAGTGGAAACAGTCCATTTCAGAAAACTAGGTCCTAGGACAGTCTTCACATCATCTACTGATAGGGGAAGATTTGCAAGTATGCAGGCAGCATCAGATCTCTCGCTATCTGCGGATTGACTGTCCTGTAGTTTCTGTTTAAATAAAGGAAGCTTGTTACAAGCTTTAAGCTCGCTGGCTAGCTCCTCACGATACCTTTCAGAGAGGATTCTAGTGAGCTTGAAAGCATAAGTTCTCTGTTCAACTTCTGGTTGTTCGAGAAATGCTATCATTGTTTTGATGCCATCTCCAGATATTATATGACCGGCAACTGATTCTGCCATGGAAAATACATTTGGATTCAGTAACAGTGCAATGCAAGTTAAAGGATGTATACCAAATGCAAGCACTTTTTAGTTAGTTAGGCACACACAAAATGTTTGGCTCTCTATTCATGAAGCCTCACGTAGGACGTGTAGTATACATGCATTACATTTTGACGTTGACCACTTTGGCACTTAGTCACTTACTATATAATCTTTTAGTGTGTAACCATTGGATTCGACATAATTCCATGACACCCAAGTTATTTGCTATCTGACAAAGTTATGCGCTTTTCTGGATGCCAAGTACTTGCATCCTCCTGCTCGGCATAGATATTGCCAAACACTAAATACGCTAAGACAATGTTCTCCAACAGAAAACGGATATGGTTGGCCGAACTTATGTTTGGAAACAGTAATTTATGCACAAAGGCTCGACAGCAATGCCACAGATCTCTTTTAATTACTTCTTTATCCACAAAAGAGATGAAACCTGGGGAATAGGGTACTACCCAGACCCCACAGACAGGGTTGAGGAGATTATGTCTAGGTGCAAAATGCAGAGACTAATTTTAGGCGTTCAGAGGAATTTGCGGGTGAACAACTTCCTGGGGCAGCCACAGTTTCATCAATAAAATTACCTGATGCCTGGGGAGAGGATGCCATTCCATATAGAATATGGAGAATAGCCACTTGACATTGAGGATATGCAACATGTAAGAGGCCCAGAAAACTTGAGACAATTGCTTCCGACTGTATAGAATTCCCTTTCTTGTCCGCGGATGCTAATTCCCAGTGTCCAGGTTTTGACACTAGATTTGAGATTGTTGATGCAGCCAAGACTGTCTGCTCTGGTGACACATCCTGATTTTCAAACAGAATATCTGTAAGGGCCGGAAGCACTGCTGAATCAACAAGGATGGATGCATTGTCATCCAAGGATGACAGATTAAACAAAGCCTGCAAGCTCGGAGATCTTCCTTCTGGCTTGGATAACAGTTCAACTAATATTGTAGCACTTTGGCGAGCAATTAGTTCTTTACTGTTATTTGTCAATGTCATTCTCCCCACCAAAGATGCCATCTCTATTTTAACATCATCAGGACCTGTTTCCCAGAGAAAGACCAGAGCCAATCAATATAAAGTTTTGAAAAGTTTCCAATGAATTATCTTCAGCAACAGTAAGTTGGATTGCCCCCGAGTTTTGTTTCTCGTTTCTTTTCATTCAACTATAGATCCATGTAGAGATAGAAACGAAAATACTCAACAAGTCCACCCATTTGAATCACCCACATATTTAGAAATTAAAAGTCCAGGCAATCTATTAACTGAATATCAACTTCACTCTTCTAATTTTCATAGACTGCGTCTCTCCATAACAACACTGAATCTGGAAAAGATTTAGCTTCTCTTTCTTACTGCGCTAATTTAGCAAAAACAAACCAGCTACAGCTTGATATGCAGTACCAAATCTGCATGCAATATTAAAGCTGCACTAGAAAAACCACTTGGAAGGTCCAGAATTCAAAATGATCATGGAAATTAAAGTTGACCCAGAAATCAATAGATAGTTCCAAAGCAGATGGTTGATTTAATAACTATGCTTTCTCCTCTTTCTTTTACTTCTTTCTTTCTGTCTTTTCTCATTAAATGTTTAGTATACGTAATAACTTCAAATACCAAGTTACATACCTTCACATACCCGAGTAAGTAGAGGCTCAAATCTTCCTGCTGCTGCTAGATGCTCAATATTTTCCTCCACCTTTTCCATTAGCTTTAAAGCTTCCTCGGCTAAATTAGAAAGAGCAGGAAATTCAAGATTTCCTGCCATGGTTGACAGCAGAACTAATGCCCCTTTTTCTGAAGCAAGTTTTCTACAATAAGCTTCATCACTTGAGAATTCAAGCAATAACTTGACAGCAGACTCTCTCTCTTTCTCAGAGCTTCCAATAAGGCTATGTATGGCCAATCTCGTTATACCTTCCCCAAGCATTATTTTCTGGGAAGAAATTACACACCTTAGAAGAACTTCAACAGCCTTAATGCTAAATACTAGGATACCATAACAAATGTTTTTTTTAATAATATGATGGTCAGCTGGCATACAATTGAAAAGAATTGCTTTCTAATGGTATTTTACAGCTGAGAAAATTTAAAAATATTTAATGTTCAGACCACAGTACAAGCTCTCGCACACAAGGGCTCAAGAGACACTACATATCGCACCATGAGTTGAATTCCCGTTCTGCTTTTAGACTTAAAACGTGGATACAATACTAGCTGAATCTTGCTAATTGTAAAAAAACACATTCTACTGGAGGACAGCATAGCTAGCGAAGTTACCATGAAGGTTCTTAGAATGAATAGGCCACTTTTTTGCTTTTTAACTCCTGCCTCGACAAAGAGTTCGCCAAATTATTAAAGATATAAGCTGATAAAAGTGACCCAAAATGTTGGTCACATTTTACACATATATCTCATATGATGGAAATTTTGTCTTCTAGGAGCTCCGTCTCCTCTTTCAAGGCTTATTCTATGTTACATTTAGACCATTATACTACTCTGCAAATCTTCATTTCCACACAAGAGTTTTTTCAAATATCAGAATCTACCTTTAGAAATAATTTAATCCATACCCAACCTTTTTATAGAGAAGACATAAAAAGCTCGATATTCACATGTAGGATTTAAGTTTTAACACCTAACAAGCTTTTGTTCCTATCTCCTACGTAGTTACAAATATAAAGAAGTTCAAATGCATTTAACAATCTAATTGTATCCTAACTAGAATTAGATTGATATCATGCAAACTGTTAAAAGAGTTTGTCCCGCATTAATTAACTATTACCTCCAACATTAATATATGAGCCTAGGCAGTCTTTTCACTCGTTGCCAATTGGTTTTGAGTTTGATGTTTTATCATGATATCAGAGCTAGGATTTCAGAAACTTTTGGACAAGACTCTATTCTTTGATTGCTCTGTTGTCTGTGCTTTAAGTGCACCTTATTTCGTAATGATCCGTTTTTATGGATCTGTTGTTTACATCTCCACGTATAGGTCAAGAAACGCACATGGGGGCAAATAGTAGAATACGTATTAATTATTACATCCAAAACTAGTATATGAGCTTGAACGGCCCCTTAATCATTACCAATTGGTTTTGAGTTGAATGCTTTAACACAAACAAAGAAAATTATGAAACCCAAAGGGTTAGCTCAAGTGTTAAGAAGGGTAGCTATAAGAGCCTTAAAAGCACAAGTCTCTAGTTCGGTTCCTACTTAGAGCAAATAACCCTTTGGCCCAGCCTCCATGTGAGCAAAAACTTGTACAAAATGATTGTGGAAGGGGATTCCAGTTAATGGTGCGGTGACATGACCTAAGGTTGTCGTTGGTGGCATTGGCTCTGTGTACCCAGGAAACCATTCTTTTTGTTCCAGGTGTAGATAAATATGGTAAAAGTGGCAAAGTTAAATAACATTCCAAATCCAATGGGCGGCCGAGGTAGATAATAATCAATCACATAATATCATATCTATAGAAGGAGAGACTAAAGAATATCACCTTACTGTCTTCATCCTTCGACATGCTAAGCAGCACAATGAGAGCTTTGCTTCTCAAGAGTGATCCTATACTATTTGAGCTGTTCTTCAGCAATCTAACCACAAGAACAACTACACCAGCATTTCTTACTCTGTATCTGCTAGAGGGATGCTCTTCTGCAATCTTATAGATGTGATCTAAAACCCGTTCCACACATTCCACCGATGGTGACTCCTCACTAAGATATTGCACGGCCAACTTAATCTGAATCTCAACATTCCTATTAATCCATTCTTCAATGGCTCCAGCCAACCCAATGTTGGCTTTCAGGTCCAAAGACGTCAGGACCTGTCCTGTGACAGGACATGTTGGGTCACGACCATCCTGTATACACCGCTCAATCCAGTACTCAATGGCGGCCCTTTCATAATTTTGGGAGGACTCCAAAACCACTGGATGCTTCATCACCTCCTTAGTCAATGGGCATATGAAGTTCTTGAACGGAGAAATTTGAGCGTCATCTTCGAAATCAAGATCAAAATTTTGAGTCAAAAGGTCTGATTCAAGGGACCAGCTGTCCAAAATTTTTTCAAGAGACGCCAAAATTCGCCTCTCTGAAACCGTATTTGAGCGGGCAAGATCTTCCTTCAACAGCTTAACCTGTTCTAATAACTCTGTACGGTTATTGGAGTCAATTCCCAAAGCTCGAGCCAAATCCATGATTATAGCACTCTGCACTGCTTTGCTTGTTGGTCTTCCTTGCCCTTCTTTATGCAGCATAAATTGCACTCTCTTTTCATTCTCCGTTACCTGAACCATTACAGAGTATCACAGTCATATACATACTAGCACATTGCCCTAGCCTAAAGGCACTTCCTGAATAATATGACTTTACCAATCCAACCCTTAAAGTACGCCAAAAATTTCAAACATATTTTCGAATATACGCTGAGCAATCTTAATTGAGATTACATTTATTTTCGTGAAACCGCAACAAATCTACACGAAATATAATGAACCAACCACTCTGCGCTATGCACATATAGAGGGAAGAGACTAACCTTAAACTGAGGTTGCTTCATATCTCTGGAGAGATCAGCAACCTTCTTGCGAAGATCAGCAACGTCGTGAAGCGTAGAGTCGAGCAAAGCCAACCATCCTCCAATTGCTAACGTACACTCCTGGAGAGTTGCGCAAAGCGCGAGACAGTTGATAAGGACGAATATCTTGCTCCTGTTCCGATATACCGACAAAGCCTCGTCGGCCCTCTTCAGATCTCCAGAAATGCCTTTAACCGCCGTCTGTACGGACGGAGGAAGGCTCTCCGGCTCCGACGGCCTAAACAACTGGTGCAGGATCAGGTGGAGGCGCTTTGCGTACCCCAAGAACCGCCGAGGGTTTTCCCAGGCGTAGCAGCGGTCGTCGGCGGCGCAGATTTCGGTTAGTGAATTGTTAAGTAGCTCTATTGGCGATGAGATCGACGTCATTTCAAGCGCTCGGCGGCAAGCATGTACTCAGATTCCGGTGAGTGAGTTGATTTCGGCACTTGCATATACATAATACATCTATGTACATAAACTACACTGAAAACAATTCAGAGCAAATGCTGAGTCTAAGCTCTTCGCGTTATCCTCTTCTCTCTCTCTCTCTCTCTCTCTCTCACGCGCACACACACAGAGCAAGACCACCAATGGAAAAGTCAACCTGAAGAGCCAAGCCAACCGCAGACTCCTGCAGCTCAAAGCAGTTATCCTATACAGTGCGCACCCAGTGCTCTGGACCGTGGGGCTGTTCCAATCCCAATGTTATTGTTACTGGTTTTTAATTATTTCTTTATTCTTAATTAATATTTATTGTGTTCAATAAAAATAATTTAATTTGATCTTATAAGAATAATTCATTTTAAAGAATTTAATTTTTAGCCAATGTTATAAGAGAGAGATTAAGTAATATTTTATTCAATAACATGTGTTTAAGTTTAGAATTTTAATTTGTAATTCTAGACCAAGAATTAAGTACTTAGATTAAATAATTAGCAATATTCAATTGAACTTTATTTTATTATAATGTTTATGGTGGACTCTAGGAATAGTAATCTCACTTTTCAACTAGCAAACATAATTAAACTCTATTTTGGTGACATTTTCTGATCCTACATCGATAATTGTAATATTTTATATTTTAGAATCTATCACTTTGATAATGACTGCAATTCAATGATTTTTGATAATTTTGTCTCTATTTGGCCAGTCTTATTTAAATTAATTATTTTTTATTTTTATTAAAAATAAAAAATAAAAAATTATAAAATTATGTTCAAAAGTTTAAAAAAATTCAGTGAAAAATATGTCAACACATACGCTGTTTTTGACCTTTTCTTTTGTCTTTTTAATTTTTTAAAATTTTTTGGACATAATTGTATACTTTTTTGAAATCTCTTATCAAGACGAACTAACAACAATTAAAAATTGACGTGAAACAAAAAATTAAATTTTAAATAATAATGAAAAATAATCAATCAATAATTTAATAATTATTATATGCTAAATGAATAATTAAATTAATTATCAAAATAGAGTTAAAAGATCTCCCAAATGTCCTTAACAGGAGGACCAGAACGATTATGAACCGGAAGGGGGGAGTCTGAAACGAAATTATTTGAGCACATAAAATACTGTCTGAATACTGTTTTAATTGTCCGAACAATATTTTACGCATTAAAATAATATTATTTTAACGCACAACACGTCATGTTGTGTACGGAATTCTAAATTCGGACTCCAACATGATCCTATAATACAAGTCAACCAACATAAGGTCACACCGTTCTAGAAGAAAAGGAGATGTCAAACCAAAAGATTTGGGATAAAATCTGAAAGGACCATGGTAGCTACTACCGTGGAAAAAGGATACTAACATTTTCAAACTCCCTAATAATTGTAATATACTTCCCAAAAAAAAACAGCTCTGAAACTCTCTTTCAAAAGTTATGATTTTATTATTATTTACTCAAAAAGAATAAATGTAAATCATAAATATATATTTAGCGTACCTTTTATAAACTTAAATATGATTTTAAATCGTTTGGTTAAATAAGGAGTTGAAAAGCTTATTATTAAATATTAATCATAAATATATATTTAGCTTAAGATAATTATAAGAAAGAGACGAAAAAACTGATATGCTTTTCCAAAGATGCCTGTTACCACAATTTCTCGTACCACTAGTACGCTTCTGTACTTCTTACAAACTATACATGTGTGAAATTAGTAAGTGTTTTAACGTTTTTTCGATATTTTAAAAACCGTACCCAACCAAGAATGTACTACTGCGGGTGACACGCTCACATGGTGTCATTGTTATTTGGCTGCAGGTGTTCAGAGCAATGTTATTAAAGGTCTATTTGGCCTGGATTAATCCAGGCAAGATTATCCGGTTTTTTTTGTCTTTATTTAAATTTTTTTTGTATTTATTATTTTTATGTCATTTTTTCGTGGATTATTGGTTCGTATCGACGAAAAGAATCTAAAAAGTATAAAATTATGTCCAAAAGTTTAAAAAAATCACTAAAGACGAAAAATAAGCCAACATGGACGCTGTTTTTAGCTTATTTTTTGTCTTTTCTGAATTTTTTTCAAATTTAACCGATGATTGAGAACTTTTCTGAAAGCTCTTGTCGAGACGAACCAACAATCATCAAAAAAATGATGAAAAACAAAAAATTAAAAAAAAAATTCAAATAAGGACAAAAAACTAAACAGTGAATAATCCACTAATTCAGTCAGACCAAATGGACCCTAAATTTCGTCCGGCATCCATCGGTATCAGTTTCGAATTAGTATATAAATTGTTTCGATTAGTATCGTATCGGTCCGTAAATAATTTTACAAAATTTTAAATAATAATTTTTTGAATGTTAAATATAAATTAAAACTAAAATCATTAATTTTTATATTTGGTAATTTATTTTTAAGTTGCGAGACTTTAATTTATATGTCAAATGTATTTTTTTGTTAAAATATATATAGGGTTTTGTTAATGTGTGCCCTAAGGGCACATGATAGTGTACATTAAATGATATCAACCAAACTCATTTTTATTGAAAATAGAAAAAATCATTAATGACTTATGCAATATTAAAGTAAGAAAAAAACTTGTGTTATAGTGAGACCAAAATGCCCTTTCTATATTTTTCTTAGTGTTACATTTTTATTTTTTCGTCTCTATTTTTTTTTTTTTTTTTAAAACTATCTTTAGTGTTTCAGATAAGGAAATAACAGACAATTAGCTATTTATTGGTATAAACTAAAAAGAAACTAAAACAAGAAAGATTAAAGATTGGTAAATTAAATTATTTTGTAACTTGCAAAATATTTTTAGTTTGTGTTTTACAGTATGTTTAATCTAAATTTTATAAAAATGCAAACTAAAATTACTTTTCATATATATAATAAGAAAATATAGCAGCTTCATTCATCTTCTTTAATTATTCGTAATTTTCTTTTTTTTTTCTTCACAAAGAGATTTTCCTTTTATACTGTAAATTCTTTTACGAATTGATATCATAAGAATGAGAAAAAATGTAGAGACTTATTCTCTTCTATCCCAAATAAATGTAGAGATTGCCGTAAAAAAAAAAAAAGAAAAAAAAAGAAAAAAAAAGAAGAAGAAATAGGAAGATGGGATTGCAGTGCTCTAGTAGAAGGCTGAAGTATTACAAGTAGGAGTATAACCGGTCCGGTTTGAAGGAGAAATTTGGACAAAATCGAAAATTTTTATTAAGATTTTGCAAATCAAAACCAAATCGAATTATTTTAATTTAGTTCGGTTTGATTTCTTTGATTTCGGCCCGGTTCAGATCGATTTTCATTTTCTTTTTAGTGTATGCCAATAAATAGCTAATTGTCCTCATGTGCCGAGTGGCCCGAGTTATCAAGATAGTTAAAAGAATTAGAAAAAAATAAAAATGTAACACTAAGAAAAATATAGAAAGGATTTTTTTGTCTCACTATAACACAAAATTTTCTCTTACTATAATATTGCACAAATCATTAATGACTTTTACTATTTTCAATAAAAGTGAGTTTAGTTGATATCATTTAATATACACTATCATGTGCTCTTAGGACACACATTAACAAAACCCATATATATATACATATATATATATATATATATATATTAATTTTTAACAATAAATCCGAAACGGTAAGCATCACTATCCGTACGTACCGTACTAGTAACAATACCAATACGAGATTAATAATTTTAAGTTCAAAGCAGAACTGAAAGATACAAGTTAGTTCAATCTCGGACCCTCTCGAAGCACAAGTAATTGAACATTAATGAATTTGTAAAACCAAATCATGACACCAAAATCCTATCATTTTCCAGAATCCTTCCTCTTATCCAACTAGTACACAAACTATCGGACATATATATGTTCAGAACCCTTGGATCCACGTGAAATTCTTAAATTATTGAGAACACTACGTGCATCCAACGCTTTCAAATACTTCTGTGTCCAGATAATATGTGTTCCTAACATTACTCTATCCAATCTGGCATAATACAGAATCTACCTGATTCAATTTAGGTGGATATTCGCACTATTCAGCTCACCGCCGCCTCTGGTGCTCTCTAACCACCACCATAAGCCACTTCCTCCATTAACAACAATATTCCCTCAACAAAAGAAATTTGAAGAATCCCTTTTAACACAGCACAATTACCTGAAGCTCTCTCGGCAGTTCCTCTTAGAACATTTTTTCTCCTCTTTTTCAGTAGTTGCTTCAGCTTTAGAAAGAATGCTAAGCATTTCACATAACAGTTACATACAAAAGATCAGTGAAACATTATTACCAGTGTGCTCTTGAACAAATACTCATTATTCCTTACAAGATTCGGTAAAAAATCACAAGGAATATTGAAAACCAGTTCGCAACGAATGGGTGGGCACTGGGCAGGTATGGTATCATGATCATGGACGTGGGAAAATAAATGAGGAAAATACTACACCTTCACAGGGAAAACATAATTCACAGGTTTCTTCAATCTAAGCTCATCCGTAAGACCCCAATTATGTTCTTGTTACTGGAATAATAGACATTGAGATAAAAAGGCAGGGCTTGCTGTGTTCTTGGAACTCTTTTCTCCTTTTTTTCCTGCCTTTAAGCAAGGTTTGGGAGTTGGGATTGGGTATTGAATATGAAGAGTGGCAACTCCATATTCCCATCTATATCCGGCTTATGTCACGGCCAAAAATAAAAGTCGTAGACCAGTTGATCGCCACATAGAATCGGTTTCTCCAGCTTAGGACGCGAGTGAGATACGCTGAGCGCCAAATAAACCAACTAACAAAACCTGCCATAGATACACCTTTGGCATCCTATAGAAAGTGCTCCATCAGTGAGCCACTTCACTTGTGAATAGCAAAAGAGAAAAAAAAGGCTAATATATTGAGAAATTTACCTTGCTCTGCCGCAGGTCCACGAGAGCCTTGAATCTGCCAAGGGTTGCCATGCTTCCCAAATGCTTATACACGAACGCTTCTCCTAAATCTATATCTTTCGCCGCGTTTGCATGTCCTCCACCGGCTTTACTCATCCTATTCAATTGATTTGCAAGATATTTCCCCTGTCGCTCTGCAACCTGTTTTATGCACCCAAATGGAGGACCAAAAAGGCAGAAATAGCTGCAATGAATGGCCTGAGAATTCCATCTAGAGCAACGACTAGAAAAAAATATTTGCATCCATCCATGTTGCAGACACTTTTTAGGGTAATCTACTGAATATATAACAAATTCATGTTAGTATAGGGGCCTGTTGTCGCAATGAAGAGCGTTAAGTCTTCATAATGACAATATGAATGACTTGTCATTACAGCTGTGATGTTTTAGAATATGAGATTTGCCAAATTAGAGTTTGATAGGTTAGTAGAAATTATAAGCACAAATGATTTGAAGAAACGAAAGACTACTAGAAAAATGACAGCTGAGAAAATACAAGGCAATTTCAAGAGAAAGTCAGAGAATTGTAAGAAAAAACCGGATGCCTTGTGCAATTGTTTCAGAATGTGACATCTGAAAAGGTTAGTTGTACGCACAACTATACGGGGGTCTCAAATTCACTAACTTACATAATTCAAAGACTAGTCAATTGCAATAACCACCTGGCAATATAGACCCTATCCTTCAATAAGTTTGAAATACTTACAAATCAAGCACTAAAATAACAGGTAGAAAATCAGCAACTCAACTCAACACGCCAAATACCAAGGGAGTGGTTGAGATAATCCCTTATGGTTTTGGAGTCTTATCATTGAGATTAACAGCTTTCCTTCTGTTATACCCTCTTGCCAATTGTAAGAACAGAAAACAACAAACCTTTTTGTTCGAATCTATATTACCAGGAATGCAGATTGTACCGGTACGAGGAACGAAAACAATAACGTCGTGTGCCACATCATCCCTAAATTGTAGTACATTGTGGGTAGACTTCTATAGATAGCGAAATTAGAACTTCCTCTTCGAAGCAAACATCTAGTAAAACTAAGTCTTATTTTTCAATTATCCACACACATCTTTAGGAGCATATGACCGTATTTTTAACATTTCCCCTCACCTAATTCAGTCTCTCTAGGTTTATACCTTAATAAGTTGATTTCTTTGGGAAATTGGGGACACTTTGAATTGCTAAATTGACCGTTTTGTAACGGAAGTGTACATGTTTCAGAACGTGCGTGCTAAAATATAATTCGCTACGGTATGCGCTTCCGAGGTAACATAGGTTCTAAGTATGTGTGGTTTTCAGTCAGATACATAGATCCATTTCCTCCAATTTGGTTTACTAGCAGTCACGTCCTACATTAAGTCCTTGTCACAACCAAAAAACAGCTAAAATTCTTCACAACTTACCTGGGCCAAAGCAGGAAGGACTGGTTTGCCTGTACTTTCAAGAAACCCACTACAGTCGCCAACTGAGAATACGTCCTGGACAGATGGGACACGCAGCCACTCATCAACACCAATCCTGTAAACAGGAATATTCTGTTATTTTCCTTCTAGTGAGCACAAATAGGAAATCATTACATGAGACCAAGCTATAATATTTGAAAACTATCCGGCAAAAATGGAAGGCAGGAGAAGGGGAAAAACTATGGCCAACAAAAACACAGATTTACTAATCTAGTGTGCTATATTTTGAAGAGGACTACAACACAAGCAAAAGGCACACATGCATAATCTTGCACCTCCTGAACATTTGTAAAACATATCTCCAAATTTCCTATTTGGCCACTGTTACAAGATATTTTCACAAAGTACTTCAACAGGTTTCCACCTAAACTGGGAATACGTTCATTTAAGTTTTGGATTGAAAAAAAAGTACAGCAAATATGCCAGGCTAAAGAGAATATGTATTTTACCTTCCGCCTGGAGCTTTTGGAAGTTCAAGATTCTTGACGAAAGGTGAGGGACCAACACCGGTAGACCATACTAGCAATCCATACGGAACGTCAGTTCCATCACTGAGAACTATCTTCTGAGGTTGAACATCCTTAACAACCCCGCGTACAAGACGAACTCCTGACTGAGAAATAACAGCAAAAAGTGAACCAATCAGGATAAAGAACTGTAAGATAAAAGGATGACAATCAATATACTATGAACAGCTAGTAGACGAAAGTTGTTCCCTTAACACATGTCCAGTTCTGGTAAGCAAGCACAGAAATCATAGCAATGACAGTCTGTTAAACGAAGCAGAAGATATGGAGATATTTCAAGATGAGCTAATTGGTGGCCTGGGTGTTACTTTTACAGAGCATAAAAAAGAAAGAAATATGGTGAAAACATTCCTCCAGACATTCAGCTGAATCCTACTTTCTTCTCTCTGTATCCAATCACAAAATAAGATAGAACGGCCCCAAGCTCTTCAGTAATCGCCATTTGCAAACGTAACTGCTGACAGTGACACTACTACTCTCAGAGTTTTTGCAAGTATAGGGATACCCCTTACCCGATGCATTCAAATGGAGAAATTCAACAAAGAAACGAACTTATCATCTCTTCTGTAAGAACCAATATACTGTTTTTTAAACTGAATGTAGAAAGTGACTAGAAGTATTTGACTAAAAGAAAGAGAGACCAAGAAAAATTGAAAAAAAAATCTATACTTCCTTCTGAATAAATGCATATTTTCTTAAACAATTGTATACCAGAGACCAGAGTTACAAAATCGCATAGAAGCAATTCATTCACTGACATTGTTCACCGGATGTAGATGGACTGCATAGTAGGATCAAGAGAAAGCATGACCAAAAGCAGAAATAAAGAAACAAACTATACCTGCATCGCAATAAATGCATAGAATTTTCAAAACTAATGTAGTGTACCCAAGAACAAAGTTATAAAGCCAGTGAAGCAATTTCGTCCAAGGTATCGTATTGCTCTGCTATCGCCAGATAAAAAATGACAGTTCTTATGACTCCAACTTAAGCTCATGGTCGTTAACATGATAACTCGTTTGCATATATGACTTAAAGAGCCAACTAGAAAAGTTGTTGAAACCTTGTGTTCTATACCTCCTAGCAAAACGCAGTCGTTAGCATGATGACTCACTTTCCTTTCCGTACCTTGTATCGGAACTATCTACATTCCAGGTTATGGTAGACTTGAACAGTTGAACTATAATGAAATGGTGCCCCGGCCAAACCCAGACATGATTGACACCTATGACACATCCAGTTTAGGAGTCTACTTCCTTAATTAAACAAATTACATGAACATATACTCAAAACTTTTGACGAATAGCTATAAATTTAAACTTCTAGTGGATCCTAAAAAACCAGAATCAAACAAGAATGCATAGGGTCCATTCAATGAAAGCCAAAGATGACAATACAAAATCTGTCTTCATGTCCTCAAGATTTGTCTGACCTGTTATTGATGCGTCAAGCACCTACCATGCACATTTTTTAGAAATTCCTTAGTTAGTTTTAGAGATAAATCTGCAAGAATGGTTATATAATAAAGATCGTTCCGCAGAAGTGTGAGTGAATAAATAGGTAAAGTTTTTGTGTGATCCAATGGATGAAACCCTGTATAACTCTGTTTTGTACATTCATTTTCAATTCGCTAGGTACTGCTTCAGACTTGGGCGACCTTTGAGAGAGTGGACAATGCCTTGAAGGTTTTCTGGATTTTATAAACGATTTTAGTTACTCGGGCCAATGGATATACATACAGTCAATTTTCAGAAACATTTATTTGTCAACATTTTTTCCCTGAAAGGAAATTAAGAAATTCTGTTGTTTCCATGCCAACTGAGTCCTTCACCGAATACTTTGAATTTGGCCACCGGTGCCCCATTATCCATCAAATATTGAGCAGATCCTTTAATGATATTCGTTATCCATGCAGCAGATGGAAAATAGCAACGCAAACATACCAAACCGATCCAAACCAAACAGAGCCTAAAGTCACAATCAACTGGAGTCCGCTACATGAATTCATTTCTCCAATGAGCTCTCTCTGCCAAGGGTAATGTCTTCTATAACGTTCAAAACACCTAGATCCTTTCAAACTACCACCTCAAAAGTTAGAACTACCCCTCGCCCTATTGCTACCATTTACTGTAACTATATCACTCCTCCTAACTACCACATTAATCGATATATGTCCAAACCACCTTAATTTATGTTTGCTCAAGTTATCTTCCATCAGCACTACTCCACATTCTGAAATTTCGTCGTTTCTAATTCTATCTCGCAAAGTCAAAACCGTAGCACAAGACATAACTACGAGAAAGATAAATAGACTACTAACCACGAGAGAAAGCAAATAACATCTTCCATATACAGAACAGCATTTAAGACCAGCTGACATAGAACACGTGCGGTGAGTGCTCTCCTACAATCTCCAATACCAAAAGTTGCAGGTTGCAGAACTTATTTGTCCTTCATGGTACCACCCGGTCTCTTCTACACTCTTGAAAGGGGGAAAATTGAGTGTCCACGTAAAATATATAAGCTACTAGAATGCAAATGCAACAAATGTTGTATTCTTAAATGTTAAAATTTCAAGAATGGAAAGTAAATGAGAATGGAGAGACTGTTGAGTTATTGTTATCTTGGATTGACAAATTGAACATGACCTTTACATGGAAGTCTGAAAGGAGATATATCCGTAGGGAAGTATGCAGTAAAATACATTCCTAACATACTCCACTGTATAGCTAAAGTCTTCTACCTGGTCAATTATCTCTCACCTTTACTAACTGCTTTGTGGCATATCTGCGCAAGCGATCATCGAAAGAAGACAATATCTCGTTTGCCTGTAATGATAGTACTTTCAGATCTTCATCAAAACAGCTACAGAATGTTAGGAATGTGAAAAAAATAGCATGATTGTTTCTATCAAATTCCCAAAGACAAATAAATAAAATTTGGGCCACCAGCTTCAGTGTAGTTTGGAAAGTAGTACAAAAAATAAAGGTAGGGAATTGCGAAATCCACAACAGATTTGATGGAACCATGTGCCCTCTCTCACATGCGGGGAGGGGGTCCAAAAATATGAGAGGTAGTGATCTAGAAGCATCAAATTCGCCTGTAGATTTGATGCTGACCTTAACACTTACATGGAGATCAATCTGATCCAAATGCATCACGAGATTCTTGAAACACTAACCTCAATCAATGTAACGTGAATATAATCTTTCACGTGAGCATATCTTTGATGTACATCCTTGATGATAAAATCACTAAGTTCACCACTAAACTCGACTCCAGTCGGACCACCCCCAACGACGACACAGTGTAGGAGTCGACTTTTTTCTTCCTCACTTACTCCTGTCTCAATCCAAAACCATTAAAGGAACTTATCATGAAAGTCTATAGTAATACTCAATGATACTGATGCATATCTAAGTATCATACCGGGAACATCAGACAACATCAAGTTCAGGAGTAGTTTTCTCCGGATTTCCTGAGCATGATGAACTTCGCGAAGGAAAGTTGCATTTTCTTGTACACCCTTAATTCCAAAAGTCAATGGCTCTGATCCAGCGGCAATAACTAACTTGTCGTATGAAAGTTTGAAATTCCATGGATCCAAGCTATCCGCTCCTTCAGTGACAGTTTGGCAATGCACCTGGTAGAGCATACTTACATTGCTTCATCACTATTATCATAAACAGAAACAATGTTATCAATTGAGTGTTAGGCCTCTATTGTAGTATGACCAAGATTGTAGTGTGCAAAAAAATAGCGGCTAACAATCCATTCGCTGCATGTAATGGCCGTAATTGGCAGCTGCAACCAACGAGTAAAGGTAATTGAGATTTTCAACAGCTCATATTTCAACAACAAACTTAAATCTAGACAATCTGAGTCTCCATATCCAAGGTCTACAAGATTCAACGTTAGATGAACTTAGATTCGTGTATTTCTAACCTTCCATCATTTTGTCAATTGATTCCTTGAAGGATTGAGATCACCAACTTAAATATTGTTAATGTTAGGCTAGATTTTCTGAACAAGGTTGGAATGCCACCCTCCTTCCTTCTTGCATGATGAATATGATTACAACTGATCATTTCTTACTATTAAAAATGCTCCATAAAACTTTAATTACTGCAAAAATCAGTTTATGCAGAGGATGCCAAAAACTTTTAAACCCTAATAAATGATTTGAAACCACCAGTGAGGATTAGCTAACCTTCCAGAAATTAACAACGGATAGCAATAAAATAGCCAAAGATTGAGACTTGCTATATATGAAGAAAATGCAGATTCCATCACCATCCCAAATCATAGAACTCTAATAAGTTCACCCTAGCTTCCAGTCCATTCATTTCACCAAAAAAGGAAGGTAAGGACAAGAAAAGGTAAGACCAAGCCCTGAGCAATCTTTTGATTTAATTTCCAGAAAAGTTAACAACACAATCATGTTAGATTTGTAGACGACTTTTTGGCTGTTTGTCTCAATTTATTGGAACCAAATATCCAACGATTCAAAACTCCGGAAAATGCAGATTCCAAATATTGAGACTTGCTATATATAAAGAAAATGCAGATTCCATCCCCATCCCAATAATGATCATAGGACTCTAATAAGTTCACCCTAGCTTTCCACTCCAGTCATTTCACATGAAAAGGAAGGAAAGGACAAGAAAACTTTTGATTTAATTTCCAGAAAAGTTAACAACAGTCATGTTAGCTTTTTAGACGAGTTTTTCGCTGTTTATCTGAGTTTATAGGAACGAAATATCCAGCGACTGAAAACTCCAGGTTTCCTACGTTGTCGGAGCAACCAAACACACTTTCAACGGGAAAAAAGGGAACAGAGACTGTATCAATGAGGGCAAAATTCCCTCACCACATGGTTATCAGTGTCGAGTCCGGTGCAATTAGCGAGGAAGAAGTAAGAACCGGGTTCTCGAGAAATGGCCGGTTGAATCCGTCCGATCGGCTCGGCGACGGACCGGAACTCCAGAGTCCCGACACAGGTCGAAGCCAGTAAGGGAGTAAACACCATATGGTTCCTCGGCGACACGCACACGATATCGTATTGCTTCGTGTCGATTCCCTTCATGAGCCGGCAACCGGCCCACCCGGATCCGACCACCACCACTCTGGGCTTTTCGTCAGGCTTCGTCGGGCGCAGTCCCGCGTACCTACTCACCTCTGGCTCCGACTGCGTGCTAATAAATCGACCAAATGAATATGTTAGTGCCAATGGAGGCGACGCAGTGATTTGCCGTTGGAGTGATGATTGTCTCGAGACGCAGGTGGAGAGTTGGAGGAAATTTCTGAACCAAGACATGTCGGAGATTTGAGAGGATCACTATACGAGTTTATATATGTCTCTCTCTCTATATATAAAAAATGTCTCTCTCTCTCTATGAAGGAAGACGGGGGGAAGCAATTTCACAGATCTATGACTCGGTGGGAAACAAACCACCGATGAAGACTCAGTTGGTTGAAGGTGGCGGCTGCCTCGCTCAACAGGTCGCAGGTGGTGACGTTGGGTGGTGAATCGATTTCATATGCTGGCGGACCATGAATCATTAAAGAGGCGAGTCCTGTTTTTTTGGATTGTCAACGAGATTTGTGCCACGTTTATTCTCTTAGGATTGATTCGTCTTCTCGAAAAAAGTACAAGGGCATTTTAGTCTATAAGCAGTACAGTGATTGGTCATAAGAGAAGATAGTAATCGTAATGTTAAAGATACAAGCCGCACATGATTTGAACTTTCTTTGGGTCCCATAATTTTTTTATTTTTATTTTGACTTTCACGCCCTCTTTGCCTGCACGAATGTGGGATACTTTCCTTTTTCCTTTTCCTTTTCCTTTTTCTTTTCTTTTTCCTTTTTTGGCTTTTTTTTCCTTGTTCACAGAAAAACTTATCGGATTGAGGAAATCCTTTTCAATTAAGACAATTATTATTCGATATAAATATAAAGAGTAATGTTATGTATCCAAAAAATGACGGAGAAAATTATTTCGAATTTAAAATTAATAGTCATAATTCACTTAAATTTATAAAATAGAATTTTTCAAATATAAATGAGTAATTTGCTATTATATTTTCTCTGTCTTAAATGTGTAGAGTAAAATTATTAAACTCGTATTGACGAATGTACTATTTATATTATTGTATGATAAGTAGAGTTATCAATGTGTTTCAGCGTACTATTTTTGAATTTACGTTCAAAATTAATACATATTTTTTAAATAATATTTTTTTAACAAAAATAATATTAAATATATAAAATAAAACTACCGGCGAATGTACTATTTTTATTACTAGTACATACGTACCGGTACCGATATGTATCGACGTACTGTTTTGAATTTATCGGCAAAATTATATACATTTTTTTAAATAATATTTTTAATAAAAATATAATTAACATATAAAATAAAGTCTTACAACTTGAAAATAAATTATTATACATAAAAACAAATAATTTTAGTCTCGTAATTACCCAAAAATCATAAACTGCAAATTTAAGAAAATTGTCCGATACGGTATGGTACGGTAACGACCAGAACAAGGTTTAGCAAAAAAAAAAAAAACGACCAGAACAAGTCGAAACACGCCGATGGATCAAAACGATACAAGAGGTGGATAGGTGCCGCTAAGTGATCGATACCACAGGTACAGTACAAGATAAATTACTTTAGCGTTGAATTAAAAAACAAAGTTTACTTGTTGATACTCATTTTTAACATGCTATAAACATTAAAAGTATTGCTGCAATGATTTGGAGTCGCTTGGCATAATTTTAAAATTTAAACCGTTAATATATTTCCAATTTGTTTGTTTATTTTTTGACTTTTACGTATCTCAAATTGTTTGTCTAATTTTAAAGTTGACTAGTCAAAATTTCTTTAATGCCCTTTCTTTTTTTAAAAATACATTTTGAAAAACGTAAACTCTCATTAAATGTTTAAAAAGTTAAGGGTGTTCTTAGAAAGTAAAATTTTTTAAGAGTAATGATTGTGTTTCTTGAATAAGTTAGAATTTTAAAAATGGACAAACAAATTAGGACGGAAGGAGTATAGCCTAATAGATATGACAACTTTGATTGTCTCTCGAGATTAATCAAAAAAGTTTACAGTAGTAAATTGATGTTGGAAAAAATTCAGATAATAGAATTCTAAAGAAAATAAGTAATTGTATATTTTTGAATTTGTTTTGCATTTATTTATTTTTTTCAGACTTTTGATCATTTTTTTCTTTTTACTTTTTAATTTTTTTTATCAACACAAACAACTAATCTAAAATATTTACAGAAATAAAGAATAATATTGAAAGGTAGTGACAATAATATCCTATACTTTTATCCAAACTCACCCTTAACATATATTTGAAACTTTTTGCTCTCTCGAAGTCTTAGATCAATATAGTTTCTAATTATTATTGACTTAAGTTATTATTTGGCACCCAATAATTCAGCTCAATTGGGCTAACTTATTAAGCCGAAAGAAAAGTAAAGTCTGATGTTTATTACCACGTGGTCCCTAAGATTGGTAAAATGACGAAAGTGCTCCCAATAATAGTCCAAATTGAGTGTCCTTCAAGAACATTTATTATATTTTCAAATTCAAACAAAAAACCATACATTAAAATGCGATCAAAACACAAAAAAAAATAATAATTTAACTCAGGATGTATTTGGCCTATGGTTATTTTTTGTTTATTTATTTATTTATTTATTTGTTGGTTAATTAATCATGTTGATTTGGCTTAATTTATTTTTTGGACCCATATATTTCTCAGACTCCGTACGGTGAGGAAAAAGCCGAAATTACCCTTCAAAGTCAAAGCCCTTTCCCATCAGACTCCGTACGGACAAGGGCAATATGGTCATTTGTCCGTCAAAGTCAAACAAATTACTTAATTCATTCAGTCAAACAACACAATAAATAAATTAGTCCAAATGACATCAACTACTTTTATATTTATTCCAAACATCATAAATAAATAAACCAATAAAAACGGTAGGCCAAATGAACCCTCAAACAAATTTAATTAGATTAAAATTTAATTTTAAACAACATAACTCAATAACAATTAATGTACGAAATTCACTTGATAACATTATTGCATATGCACGGTAGAGTGTACCAATGTGGTACTCTTAGTCCTTAGAGAGACTAATCACTAATCAGGGCTTGTTACGACTTTTCCGACCACCGCTGCTTCTAGGCTTGGGATCATGGTTGTTGTTCGCCGACGCATCGCTGTAGTCGTTAAGTGAAACTAGGAGGGATCTTCCCTTCATGGCCTCCATCCCCATTGCTATCTCCTCCCCTGCAACCCCACAGTATACTCGATTTATCAGATTAATACACCTTGAAATAAAAACTATTGCTCTACTCATAATTATATGTAGACATTTATTCTCGTTTGTTTAAGCATAAACTATTTCTAATATTTTAGTTGCAATTTCTTGGAAATGGCGGTGTTAGTTGGGATGGGATCGATGGTGGTGGGTGGCGGCGGCATCAGTGGTGGTTTTGATACTGAGACGCTTGTTGGGGGTAGAAATATGATACCAATATGGTAATGCGAAATACAAACTTATATTTAATTGGGTTCGGATAGAAAGAAATATACTTATCAACACATTAAATTTAAACCTATCTAAATATATGTATGTATTTTGTTATGTGTACAACATAATCGAAAAGCATATATACCAGGGAATGAAATGGTGTTTCGGGCAGAACAAATCATAGCCAAGCCGAACAATATGCACAGCCAGAGCCGAAGTCCTGCTGCCATCTCTCTCTCTCTCTCTCTCCGAGTCTGGAATCGTGAGAACTGAAACAGAGGAAGGCGAGGGATGGTTAGAATATGAGAGGGTGGGTGTAAGTGTGACTGAACGTGAAGGCCATTTATAAGAGTTTTCGATTTCTGATGGTACGATAAATGATTGAAAACTGGGGTTGACATCCGCACAACTTGGAAGTCATGTTCTCAACCACAAACAGATTCATTGATAGAGAATCTAAACTGAAACAGCACCCACTGCAAGTGTTATTTATCGCGTCCCGGGATTGTCGATACCGATTGGTATGTTTTGTACCGGTATCATAGTGATACCGGATCATTGGTGTACTGTCTCAGTTACTGTACTAATCTATTCCGTACTATTTTGGCCGATACTAATTGGTACCGTCCATATTTTTTAAATTTTAATTAATATTTTTTTAGATAATTAGACATAAATTAAAACTAAAATCATCTAATTTTATATTTAGTGATTTATTTTTAAGTTGCGAAACTTTATTTTATATGTCCAATGAGATTTTTTGTTAAAAAATACAAACCAAACCAAACCAAACTGAGCCTTATGTCCCAAATCAATTGGGGTCGGCTACATGAATCCTTTTAGCTATAAAAAATATTATTTGAAAAATACATACTAATTTTAGCGATAAATCCGAAATGGTACGTCGTTACACTCCAATATCGATATGTACCGTACCAGTATCGATATGTACCGTACTAGTAATAAAATCGGTACGCTCGTCAATACGAGATTAATAACTTTGCCCACTATATAAATTCGGGCAAAAATATATTTTGAATATTCTAATACATTAATTTTTTAAATTTTTTTTATAGAAATAACCTATATTAAATAATCTTCGATACATTAATGTCTGAATCTATATAGAAAACTTTTTTATAAGAAAAATATATACCTTCTTCAATACAAATTGTCAACTGCAAATGATAACATGAGCCTTTACCAACTAAATAATTGAGCTACCTCAATTGGGTGTACCTATTGAGTTCAAGCATAATAAGTATGGAACACACATGAGTTGACTTTTCCATTATGTATAGAATAAGCACTAGAAATTATTTATTTATGTTTTTTTTATAGATTCTTCATCGATTCTTTTTCTCATTCCTTTTTTTTTTTTTTGGACATCTCACTTGAAATATAAAATATAATTTTTGATCTTGTGCTCAAGTATACTATAGCGGCCCGATTTTCATCCACGTTAAAGAAAATACTTTTAAAATAATTTGTTAATTAACAAACATTTAGAAGAAATATTAACCTTTATTAATTAAATGCAAAAGCGAAATTTTAGAGTATATGTGTAAAAGTTTACTAAAAATACCCCAATCGTGAAACCGGGCTCTAACACGTGATATACTTGTTTTAGTAAACATGTAACGACCCAATTTTTAGAGATGTTGATAAAATAATAATATAATACCAAAATATTTATTATTTCATAAATAAAGGGAAAAGTACAATATTGTTTGGTACATTCTCTAAGACATGAATTTAAACCAAAAAAAAGTGATGTGCATTTCAAAATACTGTATCAAAAAAATGAAATACAAATCATCTATCTTATGTAACTAAGGTGTGTTTGGTTGCTTGTTTGGGAAAAAAGAAATTTTTTCCCAAACAATTTTTTGAAAAGAAAATTTCAAAATTTTTTATTTTTTTTTCCAAACAATTTCATCTTTCTATAAAAAAAGAGAGAGAAAGAGACACCTCGAAAATACTGAAAAAATTTAACTCTCAGATTTTTTCTAAAATACTTATACCAAACAACATCTCAGAATTTTTTTCCCAAAAATTATTTCAGAAACACTCAACCGAATATACCCTTAGGGCTTGACAAGGTCTCCAATCAGTGCAATTTGGGAGCCACATTCTCAACCACAAACAGATTCCTTTGGAGAGAATCTACACCAAACACCAATCATATACATAAATTCTGATATAGATATGTTTTGAATTGTCTAATATATTAACATTTTTTTATAAAATTTAATTATATTAAATAATTCTGAACACATTAATGTTCGAATCTAAGAAAAATATAATCCTTATTCAATCCAAATTGTCAAATGCAAATGATAACATGGGCCCTTACCAACTAAATAACCAAAAAAAACAAAAGAATTGAGCTACCAAAATTGGATGTACCTATTGAGTTCAAGCTTATGGAAGTATGGAGCACATGAGTTGACTTTTTCATTATGTATAGATTGAGCATTAAAAACTATCTATTTTTTTTTTATATAGATTCTTTGTCGATTCTTTTTCTCATTCCTTTTCTCTTACACATCTCACTTAAAATGTAAAACATGATTTTGAATTTTGTACTCCGGTACACTGCAATGCACCAATTTTTGACAACATTAAAGAAAACTATTTTAAAGTAATTTGTTAATTAACAAATATTTAAAAAATTTAATATTTATTAATTAAATGTGGAAGCAAAATTTCAGAGCACATGTGTAAAAGTTTATTAAAAATACCCAAACCAAATTATAGCATGTGATATACTTGTTCTAATTAAACTATTATAGAGCAACCTAAGGATATGAAATCCACGACTCGTTGCAATCTTCATCACCGTATTTCGGGTCTTGCCGCATTTCCTGTGGCTCCTCTATATTTGTTGTGATATTCCGGGAGCAACAATTTGAACCATAAGTTATCACGCTCGGTAAAAAACACCACCTGACAAACTATACACAGTAATAAAGCATAAACAGAATATAACATAGTGCAGAAAAAAGAAAAACAAACAAGTCTTTTACTAACCTTTAACTTAAGTGAATTTAGGATGTCCTCATCGGAAATTCACCATACCCGCACACTCTAGTATAAGGGTCTTTGTTAGGATTGACCAGTCATTACCTACGACAGACCCTTGATGAATGCAGTCCTAATTTATATACCCAGATAAGTCACTATTGACCTTGCAAGGAAAGGAATTTCTATTGTCCACTCAAGGCAATCCTGACCTCACGTTACCTAGATCTATACAATGGTAACGCATCAGGTCTAGACAACGTACCTTAAAACACGATGTTCAGTTCAAGACCACATATCTTAACTACCTCGCATTTAGTTCAAGACTACTAAGAACCTTGATCGTGACCCTGCTTAGATTCATTGTCCTCACAGGCGATTCTGAAGTTACCATCAACCATGCCTCTCCTTGACCATCCTTCCTTCGTCTTGATCAAAGCGTCATTTGCACCATCCCAATGTTCCTAATGTTATGATACTATGTTTTTCCCAAGTTCATAACGACAAGCATGATGTCTATTGGGCAATATAAAGACAACATATCAGCATAAAATTAATTACTCCTTAGTTTTTATTAATTGTCATTATTTTGTCATTATATTTGACCATTTTGTCATTCCTTCACACTCACTCCCTTAATGTTTTTTTCAATAATTTTTTTTGAGATTTGATATTTTTAGCTAGAAGCAAGTGCCTCGTAAAAATAATAAGTACGTCATGAAAAAATATATAACGTTGGAAGTCTAAATGTTCCAAAATGTTGTATGCTTATTTAATAAGGGTATAATAGTAAAAAATTACGAGAACTTTTATCTTAAAAATAAATTTATTTTATTTTTCTTCAAATATTAATAGAGGTGCACGTAAATTAGTCCGAATAATCTAATTTAATGTAAATAAATAAACTTCTATTTTTTATTGATATCAATTATTTTTTTCATATATTATAATTAATTTTTTTCATTACGAAAATTCATGCTAATTATTCGGATCAAAAAATTAAAATATTTTCGTGCATATGTTTGAAAATTATTTACACCAATTTAAAGAAGTAAGCAAGATATTTAAATTGGTGCAAAAAATTTAGAAAGTTATGTACGAAATTTTTTTGCTTACTCATTTGAATTGGGAAAAATATTTTTTTTTTTAGAATATGCACGAAAATCCTTTAATTTTTTTATCCCAAAGAAAAGAGCATGAAATTTTCTCAAAATAATTATTAAAAAAAATATTAAGTGAGTAAATGTGAAGAAAAGATAAAATGGTCAAATTTAAGAGAAAAATTAAGGACAACTAATAAAAACCAACGGTAAGGGTAATGATCTAATAATTTTAAAAACAAGACAGGTGATTGTATTTTTTGAAACTTAAAAAAAAATCCTTGCAATTGTGAGAAACCTCAATGGAGGTCCTTGCATTTTACCCAAAATAAATTGAAGAGAACAGTTAATAAAAGAGAGAGAAAGAAAGGTACATGAAAAGTTAATTTAGGGACAAAAAAATCTGCTAAAAAACAAAAGCATAAATCAACCCATTTTTGTTCAAAAAAGTTTGAGATTTCGGCCGTCTCTTAATAGAATGCAACTCACTTCATAACCACCGACTTCAGTAGTTCCACATCAACACATTTACGTTGTGTTTGGAGAGCGCAAATTTATGGAAGATTTATGAATGAAAATTGAAGGAAAATTTAACAAAACAGTCGAACTTATTTTATTGGATTTTCTCTTGATTCAAACGACACATTTGGGGTTCTCCAAATTCTTGGTTCCATACACGACGTCCCATTTCATTATTTCATTTTTTTTTTTGCTAAGTAAATAATTCATTATTTCATTATACTTCAGTGTTATATCTTCTTTGCATAATAGTGACAAAAAAATTGAAAAGATTCGGGTAGATTATGATATACTCCATTCACCAGCGACACAAAATTTGAAAGGATCGGAGTAGATTAGGATATGCTCCATGCACCGTACTTCCCGTAGATTCTCATTTGGTCCACAATCATCTTCTTCCTCATTTATTTGTTTCCTTCCAAGTCGTAATCTTGTGGTCTCGTGTGCGTATGTGAATGCATGGTTAGAGGATAAACCATATCCAACAATCATTTGTGCATTTCCATTCGCACATCATTTGTGTCTGTGTCTGCTCGTGTGAGAGTGAGGGGGGTAGAGAGAGAGAGAGAGAGAGAGAGAGAGAGAGAGAGAGAGAGAGAGAGAGAGTCCATCCGGACATTACCCAGATTGCAATGGACAGCCGGAATGGTTCTTGATTATAAGAATTAAACAGAGAATCAGATGACCATGGACAACACATCAAATGGGCAAAAGCATCACAGAAATTTATACCCAGCAAGTCGTCAATGGCTAAAACATATCTCATGCAAGTATGCCACGTTGCTCACAAGGTCACACAAATAATCGACGTGAATAGCCATAAAAACAGTAAAAATGGCAATTTGAAACCAAGAATCACTTCTCCAAGAGCACGATACACACCATAAAAGAGACTTACGGTTATCATTTTACAAGGTCCAGAAGCTAATTCAACAAGGTTCCCATTAAGACGGTTATAATCCACCTTCCGCATTACTACTCATTCATTTCCAGAAGAAAATACCCAATAGTTATAGAGGATAGCACTCTTGTTCTAACATTTTGAAATATGGTGTCTCAATGTATATTACTACATAGTGGTAACTGAGAAACCATATGTTGCAAATTGTGCAGCACGATCACCTTTTCTTGAAACCATACTTTTTACGTTCATAGAATAGGTCAGTCTTGGCACTCCCCAAATTGACAATTTTTGGACAACCATCTCGGTCTTTCTCCTGCTGTGTGCACTCTTTGCAATAGTAGGCATCAGAAATTCCCACACCTCCACAGATGACACAGCGACCCTGAAAGGATCCGTAGTTGCACTCATCGCATACTCGCACGAGTGTGCAAGGGCGCACATAGGAGTCACAAATTACACACTTGCCATCATCTTTCTCACATAGTCGTCCAATGGCTATACCTGGCTGCTTCCTGCACATAATTAAATCAGGATGATGCTTGGCCATTCTTTCTGCAACAAGCTCTTACGTCCCAAGCTTAAAGTAACCTACATCGACACACAAGGATCAGTACTACCTAAGGAAAAACAACCAACAATAATTCCCCTACTGCAAAAAGATGACAAATACCTCACCGTTGTTATGCGGGTTCTATTTTGTTCACCCTCCTAAAAAGGGGTGAACATTACCTCCTCTTTTATTGGTCCTTCCTAACTTGTAAACCCATGTATACAAAATCACGTTTTAAGATTAAAAATAGAATCACATGAGGATCTTATTTAGGAAAATTATCCCGCGTATTGCAAAGAACAAAGAGAGGGTTGGAGGCAAATCTACTCCTCTACCGTTTCCACTTCCCATCCCCTCTCTCTCCTCTCCTTTCTCCATCAGAAAATCCTCCCTATCAACTGTACCATTCCCCCCCCCCCCCCCCCCCCCCCCCCTCCTCCTCCTCTCTATCCATCAAAAAACAGCCAACTCCATCAAAAAATCCTCCCCATCAACTGTACCATTCCCCTCCCCTCTCAAAAAACAGCCAACTCCATCAAAAAATAGCCAACAGTCAACTCCTGAGGTATTCGACATTTACAAACTCTCTCTCAATGGATTATCAACCAAATCTCATTATTTTCCTCTCTGAAGATAAATCATGGGATTTCGAAATAGTTCTTGGACCTAAGGTGTGTAAGAACCCATTGATTTGAACCCAAATTTCTAATTATCAGCTTGGCATTGGCATCAATCCAGATTTTTAACCCACTTAGACAATTTCTGATTTTCTGGTTTAACAATTTCTGATTTTCTGATTTTCTGATTAGAGGAACAGATTTGCCTCTAATCTCTCTTTTTTCTTTCCAACACACAAGATAATTTCCTAAATGACATCTCCACATGATGCTATTTTTAATGTTAAACCATGGTTGGGTGTACATGGATTTACAAGTTAGGAAGGACCAATAAAAAAGGAGATAATGTTCACCCCCTTTTTAGGAGGGTGAACAAAATAGAACTCTTGTTATGCACTATACAGAATACAGTGAGACCTCCAACACCAACTGCAGCTACTTTCGTTTTGTTAGAGCAACTCCAAAGGCTCTCTAAATAAGGCATGTTGGTTACTATAGCCAGCCAAAACAAAATTTAACGCTCCAACTGGCTCTTCATCTCCCTATTCAGTTTGGCGTTTTCAACTTTCGCTGGCTACAAGTAGCCAATCTGCTCTCCCTCACTATGTACAGAAGATTCACTTTATCGCCTAATTTCCTTCAACACCCATCACTGCCCAAGCCAATTTCCTTCAAAGCCAGAGGTAAGTTCTCCTCCCTCCCTCCCTCTCTTCCGCGCCATGATTCTTAAATCAAAAGAGAATTCTTGACGTGCTTTATAGGTCCTCATAGTGTAATTGAATTCCACTGGAAATCAATAGTAATTTGTTCTCAAGGCTTGTAGTAAAAGACTAAATCTTGATTTTGGGAGGGAGGTTTATACACTAGCTCTCTTGGTTGGTGTTTGTTTTTCCAAAATGTCTTAATTTGCATTTATGGGAGGTGTGAGGAAGTGGATGGTACTTGCAAAGTGTTTGACAAAATGCCGACAAAAGAATACAAAAAATAATCTCCTAAAAAACATAGGACTCCAGAGATGTCGAGAGAAGGGGCAGTGTAGGAGATTGCATACAGTAGAAGTAGAAATCAAGACTTGTTAGGCATGTACTCAAGACTTCTGAATGGAAATGTCTCTACATTGATGATTTGGAGCTTCACAAAACATTGGTAGAAGGATAAGACTATGTTTTAGTTCCTCAACAAGTGTGGGAGAAGCTTTTCGACTGGTAATGATTTTGACGCAAACTTCCTTGTTTAAATGTATTTCTTCTTGAATATGCTTAAAATGTTGTTTTTCTTTACGAGTGCTCATAAAGAATACAGAAGCATAGGTGAACCAAACATACTGATAACATGAAACTTTTTGGATAAGGAGGCAATTGCATAGTTATTTACTGCCTTGTTAGGCAAAGGCATGGCGAGTTTGTTAAGGCCATTTATTGACAAGATGGAGGCACAGCAACTCAAAGTCCCTTTCGTTTTTGAGGAAGAAGGCAATTGCATGATATTCATTCACCTATTTTTATTTTTTTATGAATATTTGAGGTTTTTCTAACTTGTTGATTCTATGGGGTGATGGTGAAGTATTGCTAAGAGTTAATTGTTTCTCTTTTTCATGTTTTTGATTGGTCTATTTTGGAAACTTTACAATCATGATCGTTCATTTCACTGCCATTTACTTAGGTTGTGGTTATAGACAATTCATGAAGATTCTATTGGTGTTCTATTATTTTGACAACTATAATGTAAATATGACCTGTTAATATCGACTTACGTGACATGGTCGTCCTTTGCATATTTGGTCATACATCACTTGCCAAAATCTAGTCATAGTGAAGAAGAGATTTGGAGAAAGTAAAAAAAAAAATTGTGGCATGAAACATGTAGTTTTCTGTTGTTTCGTGTGTGAATGATATTCTTCTTCTTTTGGGTTGTGTGTGCACATGGTACTCAGATCTGTTAATTTGATTCACATTTTGTAAGCTCTCTCTCACAATGTGATCATGGATGAAGTTCACGACCAATTAACAACTTTGCCTTGTGTATACTTTGGAAGGATACGATTTTAGGTGTTCCCACTTCGAATCTTGAAATCTATATTTTATGTCATCAGAAGCACAGACACGTGTCGGTCATGCTTCTTTTATGATATCTGAATCTTGATTATTATTTTGTAGAGATGAGTCTATCTAATGAAGGTTTAAGACTTATTTTGAAGAAAGAAAATGCTTGCAAAGTAATATAATTTTTTTTTTAGTTAGTTGGTTAAGTTAGTTTTATTGGATAGCTAAAATAGATAGCGCTGTTGGAATGCGTAGGTGAAAAGGCAACTAGCCAAATTAACTAGTTTACCTTTTTTATACTTTTCGCTAGGTATTATAGCCAACGTTGTTGGAGTTGCTCTTAATAGCGTAAAAACCAGGGACATAAAGCACATTCCCCTTTTAATAACTCAACCCTGTTTGGTTTTCTGGATACTTGTTCCTTAAATTACTACACAAATGAATCGAGGACTTACTGGGGCCTGCAGGACTTTAGCCAGGTTCATAATTTTCAGTTTTTAAGTGAATTTCTCTAGGAGTTGGTTAATTGGAGCACGGGACAGTTCACAGAGAAAATATTTAGAAAAAGCGAGCAAACAAAAAATTTAAAGATAGATAAGACAAAAAGCACACCGGACACACCTATTTTGTGTGAAACCTAGTTTCACTAGGGATGGAGGATATACACCGAACCACATAAATCATGGCCTCTTATATTTGTGTTTGTGATTGTGGGTTCTCTCTTTTGATTTAGAATATTTGCATTTGTTTCTTATTCTCCATTACCATATCTATCATAAGTTAGTTTGGAACAACATACCAAAACCTAAACAATCTACAGCATCACCACATCACTTAGTTCAAATTTGGGTAAATACAGCAAACTAATGAATTTTTTCTCCGATTCACCTCCCAATCCCCATCATTAACAGTTTTCCTTTCTATGCTAAAACCCAGTTCCTTGTGCCTTGCAAGTCATATATGCCATTGCTAGTAAAACAAGTAGTTAACCTCAACGATTTCATCGCTTTTATTCCATTACTGCAACTATAATTTCCGGTTTACCAACGCAACACTAACAAAACAAGCGAAGATCAATAAAATAAGCCCCACAGAAAGAGCACAGATCTAAATTTTCTATCATGATGCTGCACAGAGAGAGACAGAGACAGAGAGAGGGGCGACTAACCTTGAAAGTTCTCGAATGCCCTAGTTTGCGCCGACGAGTGACTATACTGACGAGGATGCGAGAAGGGTTTTATAAGCGTGAAGAAAGGGGACTGCCGGAAAATAGAATGGATCGAGTGTTCCAGAGACTTGAGAGGGCCGGGCCTCTTTAAATATGGGCTTCAAGAGTGATGGGACATCTGCTCCAGCCCATCTTATTGTAGCCCATCTTATCTGCTCCAGACCAAATGCTACACACACACCATTTTGAAATTCTGGATTTTCTTTTTTCTTTTTTTTATTTGGTCCACACCCAAAACGAGGTCGTTTTGGGTGTTGTGTAAAAAAGGTGTGTTAAAAGGGTGTGTGTGTAGCATTTTTGTATTTTTTGTTCTCTCAAAGGAAAAAAACATACAATAGGACGGAACCATAATTCAATATTTAAAGGTGGAAATTTTTTTTAAAAAAAAGAAGAGAGTCAAAGATAAATTTTTTTTTGGGGGGGTTTTCCAAATAGAATTTTTTTTTATAATTTCAAAATTTATACTTAAATTTTAAATTTTTTATAAAATTTTTGAGGGAATCCGGATCCTTCCCAAGCTCTATATAACTCTTCCTGTTTGCTGGAATTTTACATTATAGATGCTCTCATTGCTAGAGAAGTGAAGCGTGTAACGATAGGCTGCAAAGAAAATGGTTTGATTACATGGATTTCTGGATGAGTTAGGGAAAACAATTGAAAAAGGTACTGTTCTACATGGTAATAGTAAGAGTATTATATTTTTTTATCAAGAATTATGCGTTTCATTCCATAACGAAAGAAATACAATTTATGTATCATTTATTTGTTCTCTTCTCGGCGATGGACAATTTGGACTAGAGAAGATTTCGTGATGTTGAGAATCTCGCTGATAATGTTGGTAAAGAGAATAACCATTGACAAATTGAAATTATGTGCAGCTTTGATTGGTCTCCAAACTTAAGAAGATGAAGACGAGTTTGCTACGATTTGACAATATTGGAGTGCAAATTTTGAATTACTCTTTGAGTGAGAGAATTGTTATGTAAAGACTCTCCATGAGCCGTCCACGCCTAAACACCCCTTTTTGCGTTCCGACAAGTGGCCCAAGATTTTTTCCAGATAGCAATGTAACAAAGAACAAATAGTTATTTTCCCTTTAATTTTGTCGAACTGTTTTTGTCTGGCTTTCATGGCATGGCATGGTAGGACAAATAGTTAAATCCGTGACCTCGCTTTAAATCCCACGTTTTTTGCTCGATTGTAGGACAATCAATATTTTGAGCTCTATGGTGGTGGATGGCGACGACAATCTTCTCTGTTGCAGCATGGGATGTGGCCCATGGATAATTTTAGAGAGAAGAAGGTGTTGGAAATTTGAAAGGGTTGTGAATGAAATTGGGACACCGGAGGATCTCACGAGGCAACCGAAAAGTCTCTGCATTTACAACTCATTCATGGTCGCTTTAATGTTCATCAATAACGCTATTGATGTCCATCAATGACCCTATTAATCTCCTTGTTTATAATTCTAGCGGTTTTGAAAGTTTATGGATTCTGTTTATAGTGGATCCTATTTTTTATTTCGGCACACCGAGAACGAAGAATGACTTGAAAGTTTTGTGTCTATACGATTTCCTTTTGGTTTTTTGTGTTCTGTGGAGAGAGAGACACAAATACAGTTAGTTCGACAGGCGGTCGATTGGGTGGTGTTCTATCGGCTGAGTGAGCCGTTTTACCCTGGGAGACAAGCGCCGGAATGATCTTCCAACACCCACGGGAGACGGCGAATCTGTTTTAAGGGGACTGTGATTTCACAGGACTCGGTTTGGTAACGTATGTTGGTTTTCTGATTATATTGTAATTCTATTCTGTAATTCGATTGTTGATTTAATAAAATTATATTCTGGAATGGAATCCGATCAACTTGTTCGCATATTTTTCCTACAATCTTAAAACAGATTCTTTTTTATTGATCGGGATTCGAGTTTTTCAGAAAATAGTTTCTGTTTGGATCTAACTATCTAGTGCAGAATTGGTGAGGAAGATTCTTGTCAACTTCTGGGACAGAATTAGTCATGCCGGAAAAATTGGAAATGAAACGAAATCATGTGATTTTGTCCGCTGCTTCCATGCGGTGTTTATTGTGAATATGGTATTTTCTGGTGTCTCCTTTGCTTTTCAGTATATGAATACATATAGAGATTGATATAGATAGGAGCCCAGAATGAGAAAATTCACATGCCTAATGGCAAACTTTCTCCAGAATGCTAGTTATCTAGCATTCTCTCACGATTGATTCTCTCGGGATTCTATTACTGAGATTGGAAACTCTTAACTGCCCTTTTGGTTTTTAATTATTCCTTCATCTTTGAAACTTATTATGAGGATGGGGTTGCCCATTTCTCTGTGTACAAGAAGTAACAGCCCTTGATTTGTGTTTTTTTATATCTGCTTTGCATCTGCTTCTTTGTATGTTGATCCATAAATAGATAGAGATTTTGCAAAGAAAACAAAGAAATGGCATTCTATAGATGTAGTTTTTTTTCCCCTCAATGATTCTGAAATTGCATAATTTTCTTTGCATAAATCTAATTTTGGATTTTGGTGGATATGTTGAACAAATTTTTTTTTTTTTGGGGGAAAAAAAAATTGTCGTTCCACACTCATGGAATTTTATTGATAAGTGGTAAATACAGGATCAACTTGAACTTGAGGTTAATGGATTCACATATATACTGTTATAAATGTAAAGGTTAGTGAAATTACAACGCATAATTTTCCACGTGGCTGAAGATCAAAATTGTAAGGAAAGGAAAGATGATGATTTCATATGGTGGATTGTGGTTTCCATAAAACTTTTGGTTGAGGAACTTTATTAAGTTCTATTTATTTATTTTTGTTTTGGAATTTTTGCATTATCATCTTGTGCTGCTTTTAGACACATAATTTGATTTGGACTTACCATTGGCCGATGGAAAATGGATAAAGAATCAAGGTTCAGACTTTTTGTTGAACTGTTATATGCATGATTCCGGTATAAAATTGCATAAATGCTCTTATGTGGTCTCCTAAATGCAAATGAAGGATTTTGTAACGGACCATTGCCCAATATGATAATATTTATTATCATTATTGAATATTAATGCACTGAGCTAGTAGCATTTTTTGTGAAGGGAAAAATGTTGAGTAGATGCATAAATATTTGAGAATTATTCTAATGAAGGAGCATATTATTTGAGGTATTGTCTTTAGTGGTATAACCACAACTGTTGGTGTGCCAACAGAGATCCTGTGGGATCATGGTCTACTTTTTATGAGAATGAGCGGAGAGTGGCAAATTGTTGCCAACTTGAATGTTAAAGTAAAAGACATCTTTTCAATACGTTGAAATAAGCACCAAACTTTTGAGTTTGATTCAGTGATGTGTATCACTTGAATATCTCACGCATATGGGGAGACAAAGAGTTTTATACTTTTGTCATTGATAGCATAAGATAATGCTATCAGTACTTGCTCGAGAGTAAGTGTGAGATTTTGAATAAACTCATTCTTTTCATAATGAAGTTTAAAATTCAATATAGCAATAAAATTAAAATGCTGAGAAATCACCGTTTGGTGAATTTAGTGTTCAAACATGAAGTTGTTTACACAATATTTGCTTTAACTCGATAGAGTTGTTAAATTGGAAAATCATGGCTTATAGGCAATGATAATTGCTACGTTGATAAATCTTGTTTTATCACGAAATGTGAATGATATTCTCAATGTGAGATACCATGCAAGGAAAATGATTAAAAATTCAAGAATGTGGGGGCTGAGAGCCTTCCCCTTAATTCTTGAATTGTGGGGGTATCTAGCAGATGTGATGGTACCTATAACCAAGAGGGGTCAGGAAATGTGAAAAAAAAAAAAATCGTTAATTGTATGTTGATTGATTTTTGTGGTGCATGTCAGATTCTCGTAAATGAATCTAAGCTACTCGATATTCACAAGAACGTTAGGAGATCGAGAAATGCATCATTCTTTAGACACGTGATTACGTGTAGATACAAGGGAGAACACTGAAAAGTGATAGTCAATTTGTTGTGATACCTTGGGTATACTCATAACTATGGGCTGCATCATACTAGATATCTTGCAGTACTAGGAATGTACAGTGACGCAATTTGAATATCTGATATAAAGGATTCAGAATCCATAAGTGGGTATGTTTCATACTAACATGTGCAGTTGTGTGTTGAAAATTTTCCAAATAGACGTGTACAACACAGTCTATGATGTTAGTCAGAGTTTATTACTCTAGACAAGGCAATTGAAAAGCCATAATGGCTACGCCAACTTCTGAAAGATGTTCCTATGTAGGCGAAGATATGTGCCAACAATATGTGTAAATTGCGATATCCAATCAGAAATTGGATGAGCACAGAGTAATGTGTAATGGTAAGTCTCGACATGTCGTCGTAGACACAATACCATTGAACAACTGTTCTCAAGTTAGATTGTCACAATTTGACAGAGTGAAGTCAAAAGACAATATTGTAGATCTGCTAACCTGAGGGTTAAATAGAAAGCTAGTTGTGAAATATCGACGAGAATGAGGCTAAAGCCTATGATGTTAAAAACTATCGTGATGGAAACCCAACCTTATTGACTGGAGATCCCAAGATTAAGGTTCAAAGGGACAACCTAATCGCGTGTGGTTACAGATATCACAGAGGAGATTGATTCTCCTACCCATTCCTATGGTGTAACATTGAAATTGTTAAGGATAAGCAATTTTTATTTGCTTTTAATGATTCTTATGCGTTGGAATTGAGATTCCTTGTAGAGTATTTGAGATGCTCACGATAAGTAATCACCTATGTGAGTGTGAAGTGGGGCCGCTTCAATAAGAATTTGAGAAGGCAAAATTCTTAAAACACTTGCAGAACCAGGACGTGTGTTCATGGCCAAAATGAACAAAACAGTGAGAACTAAATTGTGTTAGGAGAAGTTCCTGTGTGGAGTCTATTGTTTCGATTTACACAAACGGCAGAACAGTTCAAGACATCATGTTCACTGGTCAGCCAGTAAATCCGATGGGCTTTCACAATGGAAGGTTCAATGCCAAAAGCTACCTATCCTATGCAGGAATTATCTGATGTGCTCTCTCTCCGAGTTTACTTTGTACTTTGCGTGAGTTTTTTGCCAAATTCATTCGTGTGGGGGATTGTTGAAAATTTGAAAGGGTTGTGAATGAAATTGGGACACCGGAGAGTCTCACGAGGCAACCGAAAGTCTCCGCATTTACTACTCATTCATGGTCGCTTTGATGTCCATCAATAACGCTATTGATGTCCATCAATGACCCTATTAATCTCCTTGTTTATGATTCTAGCGGTTTCGAAAGTTTATGGATTCTATTTATAGTGGATCCTATTTTTTATTTCGGCACACCGAGAACAAGAATGACTTGGAAGTTTTGTGTCTATACGATTTCCTTTTGGTTTTTTGTGTTCTGTGGAGAGAGAGACACAAATACAGTTAGTTCGACAGACGGTCGATTGGGTGGTGTTCTATCGGCTGAGTGAGTCGTTTTACCCTGGGAGACAGGCGCCGGAATGATCCTCCAATACCCACGGGAGGCGGCGAATCTGTTTTAAGGGGACTGTGATTTCACAGGATTCGGTTTGGTAACGTATGTTGGTTTTCTGATTATATTGTAATTCTATTCTGTAATTCGATTGTTGATTTAATGAAATTATATTCTGGAATGGAATCCGATCAACTTGTTCGCATATTTTTCCTACATAAGGAAGAAGCAAAAAACAGGGGCAGAGTGAGAGAGATAGAGAGAGTGTAGTGGTTACATCTTCTCTCTCAAGATTAAACATATTGGTGAAGTGGGTGGAAGATTAGTTTTCGCAGTTCCGGATTCGTGGAAATTTGACTTGGGGCGGTAGGAATTTTTTAATAGAGAGAACAACGTGTAATCTTCTGCCTGGTTTAGGTTAGGTAGAGGATGAAAATATGATTTTTAACAGAGGAAGGAGACAAGATGGTGCTCAGAACTACTAGAGAAGACACCCGAATCTGCTGTTAAAACCATCTGATATTTTCATTTTTTTTTTTTTGGGTGAGATGAGTGGTACATAATTAGAAGACAAATATATATATATATATATATGTATGCCCTCGTACCAAAGCTCACCCGCAGCCTCACAACACAACCTATTAAAATAAGTACCTTTTGTCATTTTTGGAAGGGAATGCATATCCACAAACATGAAAAGTAAAACCACCTGTCTCCTCCTCTCTCTCCTCCTCTCTCTCTCTATATTTATATATATATAATAGGGTGAGAGAGGGGAACCACATGATACTTTATAAACGAAAATGAGTCCCAGTATACATTCAGCCGCCCACTACGACTCCTATCCTCCAGTCTTCCGCCCAAATACCATCCCAACCCATGAACTCCCAACGCCCAAACCCGACGAGGATTCGGACCCAATACCCGTAATCGACCTCCAAGACTTGAACCACGACGCCATAGCCGAAGCTTGCCAAAACTGGGGGATATTTCGTGTGGTAAACCATGGGATACCGAGCACACTTCTCGACCAACTCTATGAGCAAGCCAAAGAAGTTTTCTCTCTCCCTTTTGATTCCAAACACGCCTTAAAGTCCTGCAGCTCTATGGCCTACTTTTGGGGCACCCCTGCCCTTACCCCTACTGGAGAAACAATACAGAAGGGTCCCACCTCCCCTTCAGACATGAAGTGGTTCGAAGGGTTTAATGTTCTTTTGCATCAACTGTCTCATCTCCAAGTTGAAGATCCTGTGCTTGATAATTTCAGGTGAACTTTTTTGACCGTACGACTTTGTAGACAAATTTCTACTAGCTATTGTTACACTGAAAATAAAATTGATTTAATTAATTCTACCCAATATGCAATTCAAGACTTAAGTTGGAGGAGTACGGAAGGCACCAGATGCGACTAGCTACTACGCTTTTCAAAGCCATGACAGAAAACCTCAACCTAGATCAACAACAACGGGACCACGAGTCTTATCTCTCTCCATCAACCACGACCATGCGTGTCTACCGTTACCTACAATGTCCACTGCCTGTATGGGGCATCGATGCTCACACAGACAGCTCAATACTTACCATATTGACCCATGATCAAGTCGGAGGATTTCAAGTGTGCAAAGATGATGATGAATGGATTGATGTCAAACCTATTCCTAACGCACTACTTATTGTTCTCGGAGATATGATACAGGTCCGTTTCCAAACGTAGTTTATTTGCGCGTGCATACAATCATTATAATTTGATATATTAGTAGACTTATTATTTTCTTTTTGTGGATTCGTTGGATATTTACGGGTTAGGCGATGAGCGATGACAAGTACAAGAGCGCGAAGCATAGAGTGAAGGCAAACAAGTACGAGGAGCGAATATCAGTGGGATACTTCGTGTTCCCAGCCGAAGATGTTGTGATCCACAGCTCAAATTACAAGCCATTTACTTATGCTGATTTCCGAGCAGGAGTCCAGAAAGACTTGAAGACCGTTGGATACAAAAAACTTGGGCTGGGCCACTTTAAGCTGAAACAGGCCTTCTAATGTTAGTGGGTTCATGGGATAATTTGGTTTCGGCAGTTATTTAATCTTTAGACCAGAATAATTCGAATCGTTTTTTTTTTTGATAACCCAGGTATCCGACGACTTGGGGTCCAGCTGGGGTTAACAGCTGGGGGGAATCCCCCACCTTTTGTCGACTAATCCTGGAGGCCCTGGTGGAGCGACCGTTTGTTTCCCCCAGTGGCCCAAGATTTAACCCTAATAATTCGAATCTTTCATATTATAAGTCTCATAATTTAGAAATTACTAGTAAAATATCAACTTAATTGGACTGTCTAATTTTAAACTTTTATTTGATGGCTATTATAATTATAAAAATAATTGTTGAAGTGCTTATCGATGTCCCAATCAAACTAGTTTTTGCGTTTAAAAGTTATATGTGGAGAAGGAGGATGATAGTGGGCAGTTTTTTTTTTTGAGGGAATGTCAAAATTGCCCAGGAAATTATTTTTTGTTCCATTTGTTGATGTGTAATAATAATAATTTTGGGAGTGGGTATTTTTGGCGAGTAAAATAAATGACAAAGCTTCAAAAAAGGGGGACACAAAGTGTGCTCTCCCTTTATAGATGGAGTAGATAATATTCGAACAATGGCAAAGTAAGCTGTGTCATGCATCAAAATTACATAGTTTTGGTGCATGAAATATTTCACACCACCTTTGGTCTTAATTCTTGTTTGGCACTAATTTTTTTGGGTCCAAACTAGTTGTTTTGATAAAAAAGAAAGAGAGATGATTTTACAAACCTTACTATCGTTCTATTGGGGGAAAATAAAAAAGGCCGATACCGACAGTGATACCGTTTATTTAAATCATTTTCGGTTGTGCTGTCTGAATTTTATTCTTAAAAAATACTAAAATTTTATTATTGACTTGAAAAATTATTCCGAGATTATCCGTGAACTCAAAATTTTCAAAATAAAAATTCTTTAATGAATTTCTTATATTATCTAAAAAACAAAATTTTAGTATTTTTCGAGAATAAAATTTGAACAGCACGAGCGGAAAGAATTAGAATTAGCGCTGTCGATCATTTTTTCTTTTTCTAAAGTAGGGAGGCAATAGAGTGTGAAGTTATTTATTTTTTTCTAGTCAAAACAGGTAATTTGTACCCAAAAAAAATTTGGTGTCAAATGGCGGACCATACGGAGGGGGACCGGGAGGTGGCTTGTGCCACCCCATTCTAAAAAAAAATTACTTTTTTTAATGTCTAATTTTTTAATTTTATTTAGGAGAAGTCATTCAATGCTTCTAAAACATTGCTACGAGTGTTTCAAGTCCCTTTTTATCACACATTTATGTGAAACTTATATTCACATAAGAAAGAGTATAGGCACCTCGTTGTAAAAAAATGTATATGCACCTCGTTGTGATTCCTACGAAGTGCTAAATTTTTATTATTATTAAAGTTAATTGATAAATTTACACAATAAGAAAGAGTTTAGACGAACAGTGATAATGAATAGTGACAATTCAATTCGACGCCACTCCAAATCTAATTTATGGATCTGCCACTAATTTTATACATCAAAATTACATAATATAACCTGCTGTGCGGGCTGCACAACAAGAAGTACCCAATTCAAAAAAATGGGACCTGCAAGTAGTATATGAAAAGATTATGGAGAAATGAAGGTATGGAGGCTTGCTATGACATATTATTCCATATTTCTATTTAGGGTGGAACATAAACCAATGGGCTAATTGGAGTGACAAGAAATGGCAATGCTGTGGACGTGAAATTATTTTTTGATGTTTTCGTTAACGTAAGATAAACCCACGTGAGACAGCCTGTCAGTCCAACTGCTATTTTGATCCAGTGGGTCACTGATGAGTCGAACTCCAACTACAGTCCTGTTTTGTTTTCACCCTCTTTTGAGTTAAAATTGCAGTATACCAAACCTTATGCAGACAGGAGAAAAATTCAAATCGAAAATCTTGTACAACTTCCACGTGATATAGGTTTGTGGATGGATCAGAGTGACGGATGAACCGTCCATTTAATTTTCTGAAGAATCCAAGTAACGAACAAAAGTCTAAAAAAAGAAAAAAGAATTAAGAACACTGATATGGTGTCAGTCTAAGTCAATCGACACTGTCTATAAATAGAATTTTTTTTAATTAAAAAGAGAGTCTCATATCTTGAAGAATGTAGCATCGGTGTTGGTAAGATTTCATTAGAATTTTATTTTTCTATTTTAGGGATATAAATTGGGTTGACACCTGATGTGCTCAATGGACTTAATTATCATAACCACATTCCCCTTTAGCAAGGGTAGTTCTACTTAATTTGGGACTGACAGTTATGTCCCATAAGGACTAGCTGGTTCATGATGAGTTTTTTTGCCTGTAGGAGTCCCAGACCCTTATAGTGGTGGACTAATTTTTCATGTTGTTTTCATTCTCCTCCTGTGGGTATTCGAGTAACTGAGTAAGGACATATATTCAAAAGAGTAACTGTACTTGGTGTTATTTTCATCTTTATCAATCACAAATTTTAAAAAAAAAATTATAACCAATATAATATAAGTTGGGTAAAATAATTAATATTATGCAAGTCTGGCGGTTTCTAATCTACATGTTTATTATGGAATTATTTTACTGCTAATATAATACATTCGTATTTTCACCCGTGTACTCGTAGTCTACACCGTCCCATCAATCATCATGATACTAAACTAAGTAATGTTTTAATTAGTAACTGATGAGTCGTGATAAGTTGGCCGAGCCGACTAGTGCTCTGCTTGGTCAGGTATAACCTGCTCGGCTCAGCTTATATTCGACCTGCTCAGCTCAGCCTACATATGGCTTGTTCAGCCCAAGCATATTCACGCGCAACTAGGCATCCTACCCTAAACTGGTCGTCCCCTCTCAAGGGGAGAAGGCTCCTGCTGTGATCCCTAAAATCTCTCCACTGTATATGGGGAATCATCATCAGATCCCTCAATTTAGGATAGAGATAACGATGGAGATATACACTTACCAAAACAGAGATAAGCATCAGTTATACGCTCCACTAATTCAGTGAAAGATCTTGATCCCTTCCTACAAATTCGCCAAGGAAATCTCTATATAACAAAGGAGTCTCTACAGTATAAGGTACGAACATTCTGCTGAGAATTATCTCCTTACTTTCCATACAATTCCTCCACCCTAAAGCTAACTTAGGCATCGGAGTGGTGTTGGTGAGATACCACACCGGTGTCAAGTTCTTTTTGAAGGTCAGAAGGGAAGACGATCAAATCCGTTTCATTAGTAACCAAATGCAAAACAATTGTTGAAAATACGATTAAATTATTTTTAATATTTGGGGGGATTGCGAGAATTGTAGTGCACTTTTCTATAGTGCGGGCAAAACGACATAATTTTGTCCACTTTGTCCTCAAAACTACATCGTTTTGTCTTATAACGTGAATTGTTATCAAAATACATGGGAATTAAAACGCTGTAATTTTGAGGACAAAGCGAGCAAAATTATGTTATTTTGTCCGCACTACACACGCACTACAAGAAAGTGCACTACAACCTTCTTAAATCGGAGGGGGGGGGGGGGGGGGGGTGGCGTGTGGTGATTGTGGGGTTGGGTTTCAGGGATGACTCATCCTTGGATTCTACATGTTCCCCGAATATATTTCGATTCCTAAAAAAAGTCTCAGATTCTCAATCTGTTCGAAACAAATAACATAATAGAAACAATCGAATCGGGAGAAATTTTCATTCTTCAACAAGAGCAACACCATAAAGATTAAGTAAATAGTACACGCAAACATCTCTCCATCATCAAAGTATCCAGGGGAATTCGGAGAGGTTGTAGCGCACTTCTTTGTAGTGCACATGTAATGCAGGCAAAATGACGTAATTTTGTTCGCTTTACCCTTAAAACTATATTATTTTGTGTGACAAGTCAAAATAATGTAGTTTCGAGGACAAAAGGAATAAATTACATCATTTTATCTGCACTACATGTACATTACAACTCTCCCAAATCATATTCAGAGGCACATGATGAAAGGTTCAAATTTCTCTCCATCATCAAAGTATTCAGAGTAGGGATAGCGACGGGACGGATCGGAGGTGGATGTTACTATCCCCATTTCCGATTCCCAAACCTATATTCAGTTTCTATCCTAGCCCCGATTTCCCGAATGGGGATTGTTTTTACCTTCCACCATCGCTCTGAACGGGTAATGGAGATTTCCAAATGAAAAATAGAAATTAAAAAATAAAAAAAAAGAAAAATAATATTTTCGTTACTGTATAGAAAAAAAACTAATAATATCTACCTGTATATGGTTTTTTTTAATGACATTCCTTACGGTTTAACAAATTTTAATGTTCCTTACTGTAAAATCTATATGAAATTTCTACTACCAAAACAAACGAGTTGCGTTTTATATAAATCGAGACTTATCGCTTGATTACAGACAGAATCAAAACTCAGCCAGAAAGAAGAGTATTAGACGAAAAAGTATCCAGATTTAGCAAATCGTGTATTTCTTTTAGCAAAATGCTGATGTGTAGCTGGAATTAAAAGTTGACTAAACATAAAAACTAAACTAATCGAATTCTACTCTTACAAGTACACGGAGAATGGGTGGGGACGGGAAATGGGGCAGGGATTGGTGACAGGGATAGGGACATATACATCCAAATCCTATCCGTTTTCCGATTATTTTTCAAACTAATTTCCAAATCCTACCCGATCTCTGAAATAATTCCCAAATTTCCGCCTTATTCGGGACAGAGGCGGACGAGATGGGTCAAATTTCAAGAGTACTACATACACATCATTTTAACACATCACTTTTACACATCACTTAAAACTACGTCGTTTTATATTAAGGAAGATCCAAATATGTTTTCAGCGATATGGGTAAAAAACAAATATAGTTTTTTTCAATACAAAACTACATAGTTTTGAGTGATGTGCAAAAGTGGTGTGTCTCTAGCATTTTTGGGTCAAATTGCTGTCCCTAATTTAGAGGCGCATAATGAAAGGTTCAAATTTGAACAAGGACTACTACTACTGTTCCCAATTCACGATATTTATTTATTGCATGTGGCATGTGCCGTGCGTGCCTATATTCGACAAACAACATTCACTATCAACAACCCAAATTGGCCCCATTAATGTAAATGTCAGAAGTAGAATTTTATTCACCTTTAATGTTTTTATATATGTTCGATTCTCATTGGTAATAATTTTTGGAGTCATCTCATCTTCGTGAATAAGCCGACAAGCATGTGAAAATATTACGGAATGAGCTGTAAAAATTAGTCGAAAAAGTGTGAACAAACTAATTTCGGGACAATTTACATCACCAGACACACCTATCAAATCAAAAACATCTAAATAAACAATAATTCCAAAAAAAAAAAAAAAAACTTGTCACCATTATTATTGTGTTTTTATTAATTAATTGGTCTTCATTCTCAATTATATCTTTTAATTCTCTGTCCCAACACAATGTTACATTCGATTTGCTCTATCGTCACATCGTCTCTGCATTGATGGGAAAGCGTAATTACTATTGAGTATACACAAGTCTTTTGCATGGCTGCCTGATCTTGAGGTTAGAAGTTGACTTTAAAAATAAATAATTAATAGGTGTCAAATAATCGGACTTGGGGGTTCAAGGCGCGTTGTGTACCAAAACGACGTCATTTTAGCACACAAAAAATTACCCAGACAATCGAGCAGCATTTGGAATTTTTTTTTTTGTGCATCGACGTCATTTTAGCGCATAGCCCATGTGCCGACGGAACCAAAAAATTCACTAAGCGAGGGTGAATATGTTTTTCGAGAAAAAAAAAATGCATACACAAGTTTTTTGCATGGCTGCATGATCTTGAGGATAATCAGAAGTTGACTTTAAAAATAAATAAATAAATAGGTGTCTAATAATTGGACTTGCGCATTGTATACGAAAACGACGTCGTTTTAGCACATAAAAAATTACCCAAAGAACCAAGCAGCGTTTGAAAATTTTTTTGTGGTCCGACGTCATTTTAGCGCATAGTCCGCGTGCTGACGAAGCCAAAAAATTTACTAAGCGGGGGCGAATATGTTTTTCGAGAAAAAAAATGCATACCAAATATTTAGCATGCGCGACCGTCTTTACTGACCTCTCCCTGGCTCCATTAGCGTGCACATAGTGGGGTCCTGAGTTCTCTAATATGCGGAGATGCAACAAATAAAGTGGGCTATGAACATTTATTGCTATAAATATTGAACTGGAAAACATGAAAAGTTAGATACCCCTCAGATTATAAATGTAGGATGAGTAGATGATGAAGATAATGATAGTGACGCAGAATTGGATTTGGTATTGGGGATTAATTAGTTATATTATTGTAGATAAAGAAGAATGGAATGATGTTCTGTGAATGCAGATGAAGCAAAGCAAGGCACATTTGCTTTCAATTTTTTTGTCTGTTTATTAGGTAGGAGCTTTGATTCTTTGTTTCCGGATATACTTTGGTTTTCTTTTGTGGTAGGGACTCAATTCACGCGGCAACCTACTTTTAGAGGTTTATAAACTTCAGGTCAAGAACGGACCAGAATTATATATCTCCTATCGTACTGGTTGGTACTAGGAGTGTCTAAGAAAATCTGAAAAATTGGAAAATCGGACCGAGCCGATTCAAACAGTTCATTTTAGTTTGGTTCTACGGTCCAATGGACAGGTTTTAGTTGTAAAAAGATAAAAATTGCTAATTTTGGTTCAGTAACTGGTTTTTTTTAATCAATTCGCGATTTGAACCGAACTGGAACCATTTATAACGAGTATATATAAATTATATGCATAAACATATATGTATATACCAACTACCTTCTTATTCAATTTGACCATACAACTTTCTTTGAGTAGTTAAAAAAATAAACACTACTGCACTTTCAAAAAATATTTTCACTTCTCAAATCAAAATCTTCCACCTTCTTGGGCTATTTTGCGGTATTCTATTCGTGTGTTTCTAATCATCCAGTTATTTTGCGGGTAGAACTGAAAACCGCACAGATCGAATTCGAAATTGAGGATTGATTTTGGTTAGGTTTCACATTAGTAATAGTCAGGTTTTGGTTTATATTCGTTATGAATGTTCTGGTTATTAGATTCGTACGGAACTGCACTAATCCGGATCATGTACAACCCTAGTTGGTACTGGTCGATATATATTGTACTAGTTTCGTAGTGGTAGCAAATCATCGACGTATCATTCTGGCCATCTTTCTAACATGTTTCGGGTTGTTCCGGCAGATACTAGTTGACACCCGTCGTTATATTTTAAAAAAAATTCAATTAATAGTTTTGTTTTTAAAAATTAGACATAAATTTAAAAAGTACAAAATTATGTTCAAAAATTAATTTTTTTGAAAAAATAAGTCAAAACATGATCTGTTTCGATTTTTTTTCGTCTTCAGTGATTTTTTTCAATTTTAAACATAATTTTATACTTTTTAGATTTCTTTTGTTGATACGAACCAACAAATTCTAAAATTTTTATAAAAACATAACAAATAAAAAAATAATTAGTTAATTTACGCCAAATAGATAGGACACTTGAATGTTTATAAATATCAAGAGAAAAAAAGTAAAGCTACCAATGAGGCCCATACACCAAGTTGGGATAAAGGGGGTGACCTCACACACAACCCACCTTACCATTTTTTGGCCTTATGCCTCCTATTCTGAATACAGTAAAGCACTGATAACAATGGACCTGGACACACCCTTGTCCCCATCTCCATATATTAATCCATATAACCAAACAACGTCTCAGAGTTTTGTTTTTAAAAATTGTTTCAGAAACACTCAAAACGAAAATGATTGAAGGTGCTCTTATTGTGCATCATCTTAATGAGTTTAATACAATTACAAATATGTCGTCCGTTTCTATTGATTTTGATGATGAGATATATGCATTGATTGTGTTGGTCTCACTATATAATAGTTAGGAATCCATGAGAATGGTTGTTAGCAATTCTGCTAGAAAAAATGAATTTAAATATGAAAAATATTCGAGATTTGATTTTGAATGAGGAAGTACATAGAAGAGATGCAAAATCGAACATATAATTCAAGTTCAAATTCGGCTCTAAACACCGAAGGTAGAGGTAGAAATTTTCAAAAAAATCATAACATGGAAAATCAAAATAAAAAAACGGTAGAGGTTAGTCTGGGTTAGGACAACAACAAGGAAAACAACATGGTGAGTGTTGAAACTGTTGTACTATTGGTCATTATAAAAGGGAATGTAATAAACTGGAGCAACAGAACAATAATAATTTTGCTAATGTGACTGCTGAAGATATTTTGGATGCTTTGCTTTTTTCCGTTGATAGTCTTATTGACTCTTGAGTGTTAGACTCTGGAGCTTCTTTTCATACCATTGTTGTGTCCACAAGAAGCGCCATGTCAGAAACTAAATTTTTGTACGTTTTTTATTTTTTATTTGTTTGTATTGAGCTCATGTGTAGCTGTAAATATAAAATTATGAGGGCACTTGACCTGTAATCCTATTTTTTTGTCATCATAGTAAAACACCTCAACAATCCGTGAGCACATACAATTAAAGCAACTTATTTAACTCAGAACCACGTATATCTGTTTGTTATGTTTTTTTGATTGTGCATTATTTTTTCGTTATGTCCTAACACATACATATGCATTAGACATAAATAACTCAAGGAGTTGGATTGGAGGACCAGATTTGAGATTTAATTGTTTTTTTCTCTTAAATTTTAAATTTGAAACTTTTCAGGCATCGTAAATCCTCAGGAATCTAACACCTACATAGTTTTGTCTTGACTTTGATTGAGACCCCCGCTAGTGGAAGGTATGATTTAATCTCATCAGAAATTAGTCGATGGACATATAATTTCATCAAAACACTCCAAGTTATAAAAGAAATCTTCGTATTTAAGGAAAGAACAATGTTACTAACACATCACGTTGTAGATCAAATTATACATCATGTCTACATGACATTCACTAATTTGAACCCATATTAAAATTTGTAGTATTCTCTTTTATATTTTATACTTAAAATAACATGTCACGCACACATGTGAAACTTATACGTTAGCAAACTTATTCTTAAAGAAATTAGTGAAAGAAACCACATCCTTGAACATAAATAAAATCAGAATAAAAATCACGGGAGCCTTCCTCAGCTACCTTCACATGCACACAAGACAACAAAACAATACACAGCCCACTCCATTATATGCCGCGATACACAGTTCTCTCTCTCTCTCTCTCTCCCTCTCTCTCCTGTTACACTTTTCCCTCTCTGCCTTCCAAAAGCCTCTGGCAATGGCTATTCTCAGTTTCCAATCTTCGTGTTATACTTTACCCTATTCCATAACAATTCTTTTTCTCCTTTTGGGGGAAACCCAAAAAGCTTCAGCAGTAGTGCTTTCGAGTTTGAAGAACCACCGTAGCAACCACCACCAAAGAAAACCCCTGCTCCATGGCAATCGCACCACTTGTGCTCTGTTCACCGGCACCTGGGTTCGTGACGAATCCTACCCTGTTTACCAATCCTCTGCTTGCGCAATCATCGACCCGCAATTCAACTGCCAAATGTACGGCCGACCCGACTCCGATTACCTCAAGTACCGTTGGAAACCCGCCGATTGTGAGCTCCCCAGGTGTGTACTCTGTAATTTTGCATTTTCCCTACCTCTATACTCATTTTCTGGTTTTGTACACTTTTTTTATGTTATGCAACTGAAAAAAAGACGACAGAAAACATAAAATGTGTAATTTTGGCTTAAAGTAGAAAGCATTTTTATCTACTTTCAAGGACTGTGAGTGTTCACACCCATAGATTCTCCCACAATCAAATTAGTGGAGGTGTATGAACATTGCATTTAGAGAACACGAGAGTACGTACTTTTTAAGTGATAATGAATACCCTATTTCTAGGATACGCGAAGGAATAATGGGGGGATTAAGTTTTGCTCATCAAAAGAAATGCCGCGGAGTTTTCTTAAGCCGCTCAGGATCCTGTAAGGTATATATTCCTGAGTGGGCCCCGGCCGATCGGCGTAAAAATAATCTCTTTTTGTTTTTTTAATTGTAGGTTCAATGGGCTTGAATTTCTGTTGAAAATGCAAGGAAAAACGGTGATGTTTGTGGGTGACTCTCTGGGAAGGAACCAATGGGAGTCGTTGATTTGTATGATATCGGCCGGGGTGTCTCGATCAGCGACCCAATTTACAAGGGGAGATCCTCTCTCCACCTTCAAGTTTTTGGTGAGCGTTGATTTAAATCAGACGGCTGTTATTATAATACTACCTTTTTTTTTGGGGATAAGCTAAAGAGGTCCTGATATGGGTTATGTTACTGTGAAATGCAGGACTATGGGGTAGCCGTGTCGTTCTACAGAGCACCGTATCTGGTGGACATTGATTCGGTGCAGGGAAAGAGGGTTTTGAGATTGGATGACATATCAGGAAACGGGAACGCTTGGAGAAATGCTGATGTGCTGTCGTTTGATACCGGTCACTGGTGGAGCCATAAAGGAGCTCTCCAAGGGTAAGCAATTTTTATCCCAATTAATTAAGAGCTCTATGTGCATATATGAACATATTCGAATACAGATGTATTCGTAATCGTTAGATGCACGTGGAATCCTCAATAATTTAAGAGCTCTATGTGCATATAACAATTTTAGACATATTTATATCCGGATGATCTGTGTACAAAGAATTTTTCATTAGTTAAATAGATTAATTGATTATATGCATTTTCCAAAGCGACAAGAATGTGAAACACTTGATTGGATCACACTTCTCAAACGTTGGAACTCCATGATGCAGTTTTTAATTTGTGGGTTTATTGGAAACATAATTTTCTTAAAAAAGTTGGTCCGCTAATATGTGTTCTTGAAATCTGAATTAACCTATCACGATTTTCTCAGAATAGAGTCGATTTGACAAAATAGTGTTATTGTGCATGATCATGCTACAAATCAGACCCATGTCTTGGCTGACCTAAGTAGAGCAGTTAGAGAGTTTGAAAGGATAAAGAATTTTAAAATAAATTAACTGCTAATGAGAAATTAGTAGTTTGAAAGGACTCTAAACTTAGGTATAAGACTTAATCTCTCCATTCACCCATTGGAGTTGCTTTCTGTCGACTAGAGGTGGAGAATTCTATGACTAAATTCTTGTCTTGCACAAAAGATAATTGAAGAACAAAGCATTCCACTAGGTTGAGGAAGACGATTATTATTTGGAGAAATTTACAATCCCCCACAATTGGCGCCATTTGTAGAAAAGTAGCAAATCTTTATGGCTAGTAGGAATGCAGAACGAACAAAAACTAAACGAGTCGGAGTATGACAGAAGTAGAGGAGCGACATGTCCAAAAGCTTGCCGAAAGAAACCCAGGCAGAAGCTTTGACAATTCGATAGTCCTCGCAGATGCGAGGGTGGTTCAAGAATCTAGGGTAGATTTAGCACAAATAAATCTCATTCAATGCTATGATCTAGACGAGACCCTGACCTCTGAGAGGCCTTTCGTTGGAGGGACCGAGCCATTTAAGACATGGACCAAAAGTTAAACTATCAAGAGATAAATTAGTTATCTGTGGAAGCTTTTAGATAACGAGTGTTTGACAAAGTGCCTACATAATAAAAAAGATTGATCTAACCACAACGAATAAGATAGCCAACAAAGTATAACAGTTCAAACCATTTTTGTGGTGCACAACATGCAAAAGTGGAGGATGAGACCTTAGAGAGGCAAAAGTGGGTGCTTTCAAAGCCTGCACGACCAATGTGGCAATGGCTGGTAGCAGAAGTGTAGAGTAGATGCTAACTAGAAAAACGCTAAAGGTTCAGATTCCTCGCGGGGGCCTAAAACAACGTTGGCTTATTAGGAACTCCTCGTGGCATTGGCCACAAGTTAAATATTTGGCTTGAACTAGGCATTGACCTAGACGAAAGAATTGGCTTGAATTAGGCATTGGCCTGAAAGTAGTATTAGCTAAACGTGAAATAGCATTGTCTGGGACAATTTGTTGATTGTGTCCCAAATGTATTGGCTTGACCTCAAAAGCTTCACTAAGGAAGACATTGGCCTATATGAGAATTTCCTATTAAGTGTTGAAATTTCTTAAAGCATTAGTTAGCACACAAATTTTCACTAAGTGTGAAAAATAATTCTTTTAGCCAAGGGCGGAACCAAAATTATCACTTTGGGGGGGTCAAAATTTTTTTTTGGGGAAATGAAGGGTTGAGTATAATTTTGGGGGGACCAAAATGTAATTTTTATAATAATTTTTAATTTTTAATTTTTTTATACCTAGGTTTTAAAATTTTTTGAAATTTTTGGGGGGGCCCGGGCCCTCCCCGGCCCCCACATAGTTCCGCCCCTGCTTTTAGCATTAGCTGAAATTAGAAATCTCAGTATAATTTAGGTTTGTCTTGTTGGGCTTTGATTTATCCTAGAACGATTTATAATTTGAAAAGATATACAATGATAGATTAGTGGTTGAAAAAGACTCTAATACCGTAAGAGACAACATCTACATTAAGACATACTAAGGATAGAAGTACATTGTAATTTGTTATAACGAGCATTGATACTATAAAATTGAGGGCTAAGCATTGATTTAACTACTGAATTTCCTTTCGGCCGATTAGAGACAGATGGTCGTGTATGATTTTTTTATATTGCAGGATAAGTAATCGGAGAGCATTATTCTACTAGTTTGAGGGGGAAAAATTATTAATTTGCAGCAATTTATCCCCCACGGACAAACGTATATTATTTGTGACTATCTGGGGGTTTATAATGTGTAGGTGGGACTACATGGACTCAGGAGGGTCACTGTATCAAGACATGGATCGATTGGTTGCTTTAGAGAGAGGGCTAAGAACGTGGGCCAGATGGGTGGACGCCAATGTTGACTCAAGCAGAACCAGAGTATTTTTCCAGTCCATATCTCCTACTCACTACAAGTACTCTCTCTCTCTCTGCTCTCTCTCTAAATTATTGGTTGTTGAATGCATGCCAGCTCTAAGGCAGATGCTTTTTGTTCATGGAAAAAACTGAAAAAAAGTAGGCGCCATTCATCAGTGCACTATGATAGCTGTAATCCCCTTTCAAGAAATTGATGGCCGTAGATCAATTATGCAACATGATGGCCTGGATTCACAAAACCCTACTGCCCTTTTAAGCACTCACCTTAATTCACCCATCACCTTACCTTTTTTGGCTCGAATCATTTATGCATCTTAAATTCCATGAATTCGGGTTTATTTCGAGGACAAAATAGACAATTATGTCATTTTATCTGCATTATACTCGAACTACAGGGACGCTCCCAAATATGATTTGAGCGAGTGTTTGATTGGGTAGTTTCGTCCGAATGAGTATTGCCTATAATTAAGCAAAAAAGATCAACTTTCATTGACAATAGGACCTAGTTTCTGGGCATTCGGGTTTAGATGGTAAGAAACAGTTGCATCTTGACTGACAATTAATGATCAGTAAATTTAGATTGGTGGTCGAAGTTCATATAGAATTTTGTTCTGATTTTAATTAGGATTTTCACAAATAAACGGTAAAATTAGTTCTTTAAAAATTAATTGAGGTGCGTTTAAGCTCGCGCGACACACTGAGTTGTAACAAAAGAAAAGTGTTGGCTAGTCCGTGCAGGAACATGAGACAATGGTGTTCACGTTTGAGTCACTAGTTTCGTCGGTGGAACCTAACATGTGAAGTACTCCGGTGGGGACAAAAAAACTTATGTTTTTAATGCAAGCACCAACAAAATAATAATAAAACCTCCAATAGTCATATAATGTCAAAACACTATTTTCCTGTCTGTGCAATAAAACCTCCAATAATCATATAATGTCAAAACATTATATGCCTGTCTGTGCACAAGTTAACGGCTGTTTATTATATGTTAAAATTATAAAAGGGATAAGGTATATATATAGTAAGAGGAAAAATACAGTAGAAGAGAAATTTATTATAGAAAGATGAATAATTGTAAAAGGTTTATTTGAGTATTTTTTGAAAAAAGTGAATATGGTAAATATGAGCATGTGAATGACATTCTCGTAATTAATAATAACGTTCTTGTAATTAACAATGACATCTGCTCAAATAGAAGAGGGATATGTGAGGGGATAAGATATTTATAGGTGGATAGATCAAATTTTATTCTCCTCTAGATAGATAAAATATAGACTTGAATATCATATCTGGGGTTTAAAATCGCTAACAAACCTCAGATATGACAACTCGAATTATCATATTTGGGGTTCAAATTTTATCTCCCTCATTTGACTGCTACCAAATAGGATGTAACAACCTGTTTGTTAGCGATTAAAATTATAGAAGGAATCAGATTGATATAGTAGGAGGGGAGATATAGTAAGTAAAATGGGAGATTTATTGTAGATGGTTCAATATTTATAAAAGGTTTATTTGAATTTTTTAAGGAAGAGAATATGATAAATATGAATGTATGGATGACATTTTCGTAATTAATAATGAAATTTGCATAAATAGAAGAGAGATATGGAAGAGAATACGATATAGATAGAGAGAGAGCCGTGCATAAATTTTATTCCCACGGATAAAATTTGAACCCCCGAATATCATATTAGGAGTCCAAAGCTACTAACAAACCACGAATATAACAACTCAAATTACTATATCCCGGTTTCAAATTTTATACCCTCATCCCAAACAAGGCCTTGGGTTCAATTTCTGTCGTGGCCCCCTTCTCCTCTGCAGTAATAAAGTGAGCTCTTTAACACTTTGGACTATCAGGTTGGGATAAGAACAAGATCGTGTGGTGCTGTATTATTTGGCAAAGTTATAGTCTAACATATTTTTTGACAAAATTTATATCCACCGTTGAGTCAAAATTACTGTTAAAAAAATAATAAAATCGTCTTTAATATCAAATTCGGCATCAATTTTGAATTTGTCAAAACTTCCCATCACCCAAGTCGTAAATGGTTCATCGAAGAATGAAATATAGTTAATATAATAGTTTGAATTTTAGATTGAATCAAAATAACACCAAACTAGTGTTACCATGTTATTATTATTTCATTATTTTTAATACTATACAGTTAAAAATTATATACGAAAGTTCTATGACTATTTGAATTTTAAGTTTGACACATACACTACACTGGGTTTTAGCCTAAAATATGGCATAATGGCAACCATTTTCATAATGTCAAGTGCAGCCCAGCTGAATGGAATGGAGGGGCAGCAACAAGGAGCTGCTACGGGGAGACGATGCCGACGAGCAGCGAGACCTACCCGGGGGTGTACCCAGATCAAATGAAGGCGATTCAGGCAGTAATAAACGACATGAACACACCTACATTTCTGCTCGACATAACAACGTTGTCGGCCATGCGAAAAGACGCCCACCCTTCCATTTACAGCGGCGATCTTAGCCCTGAACAAAGGGCTAATCCTGACCATTCTGCTGACTGTAGCCATTGGTGCCTCCCTGGCTTGCCTGATACTTGGAATCAATTGTTTTACACTGCTTTGTTCTTCTAACTTTTTACTACGTTATTGTCTTTAACTTTATGGTTAATGATTAAGACTTCTGTAGGTTATTTGGTATACACCTTAGAAATGGGGGCAAATTGGACCCTTAGACGTCTATGTTGTAAAATAGTCCGTTGGAGAATTCAGGTGTTGTATTGGTTTTATGAGAAATAAGGGCTGCTTATTTCCATGTTTAGTAAATGAAAAGTCCGAACAAACTCATTAGATTCATTTTGCCAAATTTTATTGATGAATCAGTTTTTCTTTCTATCCTTTCTTGATGGTGCGGCAAGTACTTCATCGACCATCTTCGAAGGTGAATGCTTGTGCCGGGAAATTACAGGTGTCGACCCCCATTAGAGTGGGGAGAAAGCCTTTGATAGGTCATGACGCGCAAACTGAGCCGGTTAGTATTCTGCTCGGTTCGGTCATCTCCTCAGCATCTTGGGCTCAGCCAATGTCTTAACATCCTCAGCTCAGCCAGTGTCTCGGTCTCCTCAGCTCAGTTAGTGCCTGGGTATCCTCAGCTCAGCCACTGTCTGGTCTGCTCAGCCCAGCCATTGTCGGACCTATTCCGCTGAATAACTCTCCGGAGTTCCTGGGATCTATCTGTCGTAAAACGTATCGTTCCACTAGGAAAGGAAGATCCCAAAGATCTCTCCACGTCTTACGCACCATCTTCACCCGCTTCCGTTATTTAAGGCAAGGGGGATTGTTGGGGATTCAGTTACCAAATTAAAGGCCACTAGCCTTGATTTACTCCACCAAATCAGAAGTGGACCACGTCCTTTCCTAATTTGTCTCCAACAAGATCTCTATATAATGGAGGCAGCTCTGTGGTACAAGGTACGGACATTCTGCCCAACTTTACCCATATAGATTTTCTACGTTATTCCTCCATCCTCAAGCTGACTTAGGCATCGGAGGGGTGTTGGCAAGATACCACACCGGTGTCAAGTTGTTTTTGCAGGTCTGCCGGGGACGATCATAAATCCGTTTCATCAGCCTTCTTGGAACATAAAATGAAGCTTGCCATAAGAAACGTCACTTCTTTCAGGCTCGAGGATCCAAAAAGACTCGGATAGCGTCACCGCCAATGGGCACCCAGCGGCGCCACCTCCAACAATTTTGTAGTTGTAGTAGTCTTCCGATGGAAATTCTGTAGCTTTGTATACAAAATAAACTTAACTCGGACCTTTAAAGAAAAAGATTGATCAAAATTCTACTAAGTTCAAGAAAACCAGAACAAGAAAAAAGAATGTCCCAAGTTTCACTTTCCCATAAAACTAACCAAAGATGTCTGGTATCCAAAAGACCAATGCAATTGAGTTAGCCAAAGATGCACTCTAAGGACTGCTCAAGTGGCCGAGTGTTCTGAGAACGGAGGAGGCCAGCGGTCAATCGGAAGGGCCGGTTCAGCATGGTTTAAGCTCTCATCTGAGACGAAATTAAACTAGGCCTAGATCACAACTCCATTGGAAGTTGTATTTGCAGCCGTGAAGGGCCGGATCAGCATGGTGTGTGCTACGCCTGGCCGAGCTCAAAGACGGCACCCTTCAATAGCATGGACCGAGTTCCAGCCAGGCTCACGGTTCATAGTCCAGATGGGGAACATGATGGGTTTGAGCCGGTCCAAGTCTCAATTAACAGTATGACGTCGGACGAGCACAGACCATGCTCATGGTGCATAGTATTTTCTCTATCAGTGTAGGAGCACTTCATGAGTCCGGCCAATTAAGTTTGCAGAATTAGGTACTCAAAAATCCTTCGGAAAATCTCGGACTCGTGAGTGAAATCACTTCCGAATGAAAGGACTCCACATCTGCATTTTTGCCTTGAAGTTTCGTGCAGTTGTTAGCTTCATTAGGATCCTACAATTATTTATTAGGCTTTAAAATCATCATGCGAACAACAGCTTGGGCATTATTTTTAATCTTCAGTATACATCATTGACGTTCAAATTAACATCTAACTGAAACACATCTCTAAGGATCCAAATTCCGCTGCTGCGAAGCTGGTTTTCACTACAATATACTGCAGGAAATTGCCTTGTGAGTAAGATGATTTTCTGTTTTTCTCCCCAGCAATTGAGTTGAATTTCCTGGTGCTTTCTTGGGGTACTGAAAACAGAATAGTATGGGATATTGGTACTACAGTGACACCAACATGCTGGTACTATCTATTAAGCTTCTTGGCAAGAACTACCTTTCAAGTAACCAAATTCTGAATCAACTGAAAGGAAATCATCGTATTAGTAATGGAGGGAACAGATCAACCCTCCAATATATATTACATGATATCAACAGCACATCTAGTGGCTTGGAACTTGTAACTAATACAACATAACACCAAACATTATTCAAGTACACACATTACCTAACTTTTACACACCGGGGATATCTAAAACTCCCACGTAATCTTTAATTTCAAAGGTGAAACACGCACGAAAGATACTCCTTGAAATGGGATATTAGCTTTTGGTTTCAACTCCTGGAACACTAATCATCCGAGGTAGGTTGTCAATAATCTTCGGTCCAAAACTAGCCTTGCCAGCAGAGGGCAATTTTTGTTCATATGCCGAAAGATGGACTCCATGTGCAGCCCTACCAGAAGGATCAAGATTGTTTGACCAGGAAGCGTCCCACTCGATAGCTTTGGCTGTGCTGCAGGCAATGCTTGCTCCGCCTGGAACAGTCAACCTAGCCGAGTTCTGCAAAATATTGAGAGTAACATACACACGATAGGGTCAATATTTTTACGGTATTATTGTAGTTAATGATGAGGGTATTCGGAGATTTAATTTGATTGAATTCATCACCTGTGGGAAGAACCTCTCAAATATCATTCGGTAGTAGTAGGCTTCCTTTGTGGTTGGGGTGTTGTGAGGGTATATATGTGCAGCATTAAGCATCATTCTATTAGTCACCTGAAAGTGATATCTAGCATTAGAAACAAGCCATTGTAATTGTATTTAGTCATAATCAGTCGAGAAGAGGTAGAAAGGTGGACATGATTACGTGTTGTTCGGCGTGGGCTTTGAGCCCATCAATCCAGCTGTATCCGACGCCATCGCTGAATTGCTCTTTTTGCCTGTACAGAATATGCTGCAGGGCATCAAACAGAACATGTTAGTCTAAGAAAATTCACCAAACCAAGACTTTGAAACATGTGTTATGATTTCTGATTTTTGACCACCTTTGGCAGATAAGGGTTTTCTTCATCATCAAAGGCCCTCCTCAATACCCACTTCTCGATTCGCCCTTCATCTCGCTTAATCTGAAACATTTTTGAAGAAAATTAGGGAATCCTCCATGTAAAGTACACAGAAGTTTTTTAGATACCCAACTACTTGGATCAAAGTGTCTTTACCATCTTCCATTCGGGGTCGATGCTCATCGCCACATTGATAAATTCTTTATCCAGGAAGGGCACTCGAGCTTCCAGACCCCAAGCAGACGTCGCTTTGTTAGCCCTCAAGCAATCATATTGATGGAGAGCTTTTATCTGCAAACAAAAACCAAAACAAAGAACCATCTCACTTTTCAGCTATACATATGAAAGGAAAGGTAGTTTGACATGAAGTATTTAAGGTACTTCAAACCTCGCCATAGTAACTGTAACAAGAAAATTAGCCCATTATGTCCTTTTTGCAGAATACTCCTGGTAATTGAAATTAAGATTTAATACCTTGTGACAAGTCTCGCGGTGGAACTCCTCTTTGTTGGGTGCCTTGTGGAAGTACAGATACCCACCAAAAATCTCATCAGAGCCTTCACCGGACAAGACCATCTTCACTCCCAGCGACTTAATTTTACGCGACATGAGGAACATAGGGGTGCTTGCCCTGATTGTCGTCACATCGTATGATTCAATGTGGTAAATGACATCTTCAATGGCATCAATGCCATCCTGCCCACAAACCCAAAGCCAATTTATATCGCCGATCAAATAATAAAGGAGAACACAAAACAGTTAAGGTTGAGAAGGTGAAATTCCTCGTATCAAATACCTGAACAGTGAAATGAAACTCGTGGTGGACAGTACCCAAATAGTCCGCAACTTCTTTTCCAGCCTTCAAATCCGGTGAACCCTTTTTAACAAAAACAAGATTAGTATGACGCTTACAATTCCTCTCCTTTTTTGTCTGTTCAAAACCATATAATCAGCTCTAAGTTTGCATAATGACCAAAACCCACGAATTTTTCTATAAAATTGTCCACAATACTGTCATTCTGAATACTTTTCTGCTAAAATTACTCTGAATCTGTATCGTTACTGTAACGTTTGTGAGCTCACCTCGAGGCCAACACAGAAGGAATGGAGTTGGGAGCCCCATTGCTTTGCAGCCTTAGTCCCTGCCAAGTGACGGGCAGTGATTGAAGCCACCAAGGATGAGTCTAGTCCTCCAGAAAGAAGTACTCCAAAAGGCACATCAGTCATCAGCCTCTTAATCACAGCCTGCAAATTTTCGCAACCAACTCATAAATAAGTTTCTCCCATAAACTACCCGACTTCCAGAGTAATTCTTCAATCATTCGAAAGCTCACATTTTCAAAGGCATGCCTTAATACAAGTGGATCATACGGGGTTGATGGAATGGCCTCAGAGAACCAGGGAGGGTTGTACCATCTACGGAGAGCGCCTTCTTTGCTAGAGTACAAGTGACCGGGTGGAAACGTCTCAAAATGTTCACATTCATCATTCAGGCCTTTCAGCTCAGACGCAATCCAAACAGACCCTGAACGGAAATAGAAAGAGAAACACCATGTTTGATTACAATCAGAACTTCAATTGAATAAACAAAAAGATTCAACTAGTCACAAGTTGCAGGTATGATGTATCATTACCATCTAGTCCCCATCCGATGTAAAGGGAAGTGATCCCGATGGCGTCCCGGGCAGCAATGAAGCTGTTGTCGCGGGTGTCCAGTAACACAAAGGAAAACATCCCATCCAACATGTCCACAAAATTTTCTCCGTACTCTTCATACTAATGATCAAAAGTGAAGGCAAATTCATTCACCACGAAAACTAATAAAAAATCTTTGACTGAATACCATCACCAAACAACTTGAGATCTTTTCTTATAGTTATTGAAATTCAAGATTGTAAAGATGGGTATTTTTGTTTACAGCCCCTTTGGCTACGAAGATGGGGAAAGAAAAGAATAGAATAGAGTATGATTTCTCTTAATGATGAAAAAGAAAAAGAAAGGAATATGATATCTCACCATCTTATTTGGATAGACAAAATGAGTGAGATAGTAATTTCTCTCAATTTGTTATCTATGTTGTTTGACTAGTAGACATAAGAGAAAAGAAAGAAATGTATTATGTTTATTTTACTAAAATATTTTTTGTAGTCACTATACCAAAAAAGAAAAGAAAGAAAGGATAAAGTTGGCAATATGAAAAATTAAGTCACTCCTGGTTTCTTCTCTCACGAATTCTCACCAAAATTGGTGAGAATCAAAAGGAAGGTTTTAAGGGGTTCTCAATTCTCACTCTTTCTGACATTCTCTTACCATTTCTCACCTATTTGTCAATCCAAATATAGGAGAGAGTATTCTTTCTCTCAATTCCCTTTTTTTTCTCATGAAAATCCTCAATTAATGTAAATATGCTTAAGAGATACCTACCAAATGCGCGATAACCTCACAATCACTGCCAGTGCGAAACTTATGATTAGGCAATTGCTTACGCAGTTCCTCATGGTTGTAGATCTCTCCATTCACCTGGTTCAAACAATAACATCCTCCAAACAATCATAATGGGGAATAAATCTTCAGCAATTTAACAGGAAAAACACGATGAAGAGACGTTGATCATAGGAAAATCTATACGAAAATGACTTACGGTTACTACGATCTTCTTGTCTTCACTAAAGAGAGGTTGATCACCGGAAGCAGGATCAACGATTGCCAAACGTTGATGGGACAAGAAATAATCACCGTGATGATATATGCCACTCCAGTCTGGACCACGATGCTTCAACCTAAAAACAAACAAACAAGTTACCAAACTTCAAATTTTCAAGTTTTTGGCTGCATTAGTTGATAACCCCACATGCCCAAAATTTCTTGATTAATCTTCTATCCTTTTTCCTCCTACCATAGTAAAATTCAAAAACTACAACACATTAATAGGAATTCCCCAAGGGCCAAATCGTTCAATTCACAAGGAATCAAGGATGGAGGGTCCCCCATTATCAACAAAACTCTCTGTCAAAAGTGATGGATCGGTTATTTTAGGGTCAATTTGTCATGGGTCATGATATAGAAAGTTGTTGAAATGGAATTAATCAAGTTAGGTCCCACATCCCCAAATTCCACGATCAAGCTGATTAGATGTCAAAGACGATTCAGAAATGTCTACTGTACACTAAAATAACAGATGATGAGGCAGCAATCAACCTTTATGATCATCAATTGATGGAAATTTCTTAGAATTTGTTTGAAATTCAGGAATCAAAGATGAGAAATGCTAATCTAGTTGTAAAAACCCACAGAAAATAATTGACAGTGACCACCCCGTAAAAACAAATTGGTTATAATTTTGAAGGTGATGGAGAAATGTAAAATTTTGGGAAAGGGAATTTGCCTGCGGGAGAGCTCGAGGACGCGAACCCTTTTGGCCTGAGAGTCATCAGAGCAACCCAAAACTGCTAGTATTCCACACATGGCTACCCAATTCACGTCTTTTTCTTAGCGGAAATGTGTAAACTAACGAATAATATGATTACTGGATAAGAGAGAGGGGAGAGAGAGAGAGAGTGTGAACGGTATTCAATGGGTAACGGAGGCTGTGGATATCCTCTTGAAGAGCCACGTATTTATAGCCATTGTGAGGGGCAGAGGCCCACAGTCGGTTGCTAAGAGCATGACAAGAACTGCCGTCGTCTACGTTTCGCCGCTTAATGAGGTAATAATATCTTTTTGCTTGCCATGTGATATTCCAAAAGATATTGCTAATTATTATTGAGAGATTCATCCTTTTTCTCGTCAGAAAATAATTGGGTGTGAGACAATCATGATTACTCGAATTAATTGAAATATATATTTATAATTTGGATGTGAGATATTGATCTTTGCCAAGGTAGCCATGTAATATTTAAAGCTGTTGCAGCTCATTTGTTAGCACCTTTGGATTGATGAATTTGATGAGAAAAGAAAAGAAATTGAGAGAATAAATAATCTCTCTCGTGTTTGGATTGATTAGGAGGTGAGAAATGATGAGAAAATGTGAGAAATGGTGAGAAAAGAGACACTACAACAAATTAGATTTTCCCCCGCATTTTGTTTCCAGCGTTTTTAAAAAAACCCCGGAATAGCTTTTATTTTTCCCTTCCCTCCCTCATTTCCTCCGCCTCCCCAATATTTCCCTTCCCTCCTCCGCCCCCAAAATTTCCCCCTCCCCAATATTTCCCTTCCCTCCCTCATTTCCTCCGCCCCCAAAATTATGCCCTAGCGTGCTCTCTCTCGGTCAGCTGTTGCGCTCGATCTGCTGCTGCATTTTGAATTTTTTTTTGATCGATCAGGTATCTCTCTCTCTCTCTCTCTCTCTCTCTCTCCTGGTGTCTCATTGATCCGAAGGATTATGAGGACACCCATTGATCCGACGCAACTCTTTTCACCATTTATGCGATTCTATGGAAGTCATAACCGACACTGATGTAAGTGTAGGGCGAAGGGGTGCGGGGATTCTGATGTATATCACATGGTATCTCTGTGGTATGATGAAATAGAGAGCAGTTTATAACGATCCTTAAGGCAGCCATTGATGCGATTCTATGGAACCATGTTTTCTTCACTTTTATGCTTTGCTTGGCCTGCAAAATGAAGTGGAACTAATATATTATTTAATGGTGTTTCGTATTTGAAGTTAGTTAATTTTGTTGGTCAGCTTGCCGTTAATTAATTGTAGTAGTATCATATTGAGTTTTTAGGCATGGGTATCTTTCAATTTCCTAAATGTTTCTTGGTTTTGCTTCCTCTGTCAAAACCTTATAACCCTCGTGATTATGAGTTGTTTGGAGTATCTTTCATAAACCAAAATCCTTGGTTGGACGTACCATGTTTCTTCTCTCTTTCTTGCTATTTGATTGAGATGGGTTGGTAAAAACGTTGGAAAAGTGGAATTTGTAGCGAGAGTTTTGGGCAACTTCGAGCCTAAGTAAAAGTGGGATTCAAACACATTTTGAGATGTGTCTAAGTGTGTTTAGACACTCATAAGTAAGGGAATTAAATCAGAAACAGAATGAACAAAATCTACAAAGAGTTGGAGGAGATTTTGTTCTTTAAAATGGGCTATATGGAGAAGTTGAAGACTCACCTCTTGTCCCACATTGGTTGAACATATTGCATATGGGTCTAAGGGTTACAGAAGTTTTTACAGGGGTGAATCTATGGTAAAGTAGGTTTGGCCTATTTATCACGCCCACTGACGAGTGCCCGTCATTTGTGCTTAGGCCTATAAACCTTATATTCAAAATTCCACAACATTTTGCATCATGGCTGTATAGAACAAACACAGTTTCGTTTGGTAGTTCAGTGGCGCTGACCATAATTGTACAACAACTGTTGCACTCTGGGAGACTGATGTTGGCGGCTCTCCTCAACTGGTTGGGCAACGTCAAGACAGCATATCATGAAGTGGTGTTTCCCTTTTTTACATGCTTCTTGCAACTATAGCGTTTTTGTATTTGTAGGATTACTTTCTGTTACCTGAAGTTGACTTTGCCTACATTTTTCCAGCTGACAGCATATCATGAGAGTGGGCATGCTGTTGTTGCCTTCAATACTGCGGGTGCACATCCAATTCATAAAGCAACAATAATGCCACGTGGATCTGCTTTGGGAATGGTTACACAGCTCCCTTCAGATGATGAGACATCAATTAGCAAGAAGCAGTTGTTAGCACGTCTTGACGTTTTGGGGATAGGTAGGTTTGCTGGGTGTTGCCAGTTTCAATAGACAGTGAATTCTGAAATTTGCACATGAAATGCGGGTATAATGTGAGATTGATTTCATTGTGCAATGGATACTCTTTCACATTTAAGTTGCTGAAATTTGTTGTTTAACTTCTACCGATTCAACATATGTTTGGTGAGAGAAGCAAGCATCTATCTGGGAAGTAATATGTTTTATTGGTTGTGCAGGTGGGGAAACTTCTAAGAGAAGCATACGATCGTGTGAAAGCCCTGTTAAAGAAGGTTGGTGGACAATTATATGGATAATGCATAATTGCATATAGCTCATTTATTTAATCATGGTGTAGACTTTTTAGTTTATAATTTGTAATCTAATAGGTGAACTAATGAAGTTTTGGTCATACTGAAGGAAAAGAGTTGAGTTGACAACAAATGGGTAAAAGGAAGTCAAGGGCAAAGCCACCCCCGAAGAAGAGAATGGATAAGCTTGACACTGTTTTCAGCTGCCCCTTCTGTAACCATGGGAGCAGCGTTGAATGTCGTATGTATGTGTCTATTAATGAAGTTCCCTTTGATTACTGGTTGCCTATGTGCTTGGAGTGTGTTCTGATTAGATGGCAATGATGTTTGAGGATTATTTTGTAATTATGTTCACGTGCTAAACTTTTTTTCTTAGGAGACTCAAGTTTGAGTCTGCTTAAGCCGACAAATAAAGAGACTATCAAAGTTCACTTTTTTTCTTATTCTATATTCAGGTTATGGAAATTACTTAGATCAAAGAAGAAAAAATTGAATGATTAGGAGGGCTGTAGTGTGAATTGATTCCAAATGAAGCTTTTGATGATATGAATCGTCTGAGAAAGAATTGGCTGCAGTCAAGATTAATGCATCTGATATTGATATAATTGCTAGTGAACTAGAGGTGAGGTCCTTATCTCGGTGCTTTTCAACGTTTTACAGTACATTTTTCGCGAAGACTTATAATATGTATTCTTCGCTTTGCAGGTGGACAAGAAGGTGGCTGAAAGAACTTTGCGTGAGCACAAAGGTGATGCTGTTGCTGCCATAAGACATTTACTTCACTAGAAAGCATTTCAACCCTCTTTTAAATCGTCAGGGTTTCTGAACTTTTATGAGAGTTTATTCATCTCAAATGCTGAATGCCCAGGACTATTCTTATTGTGGTTGTAGACCCGCTTAGTACTAGAAGCATTTGTTTCCCTCAATCTAGCTTCAAATTTGGCTTAAGCTTCGGTTTGATATGTATCCATTGTATTACACAGAAGTGTCTGATCTGGAGATATATATAAAGTGGTTTCTACGTCATCTTCACAGTACTCAATAAAATCACATTAAACATCTCTAATGGAATGCTGATGTGAAGAACAGGAACAAAATGAAATGAGATGTTTGGTCAGATCACCGCCCTGCCAAGGCGGAAATCAGAAACCATTTTACGACATTTAATAAACGCCGGGAAAAACGCTGGAAAACATTCCCGGCGTTTCTTAGAACCCCGGTAAAAGCTATGGCAAGTCCGGGTGAGAAACCATTTTACGGCATTTCTTAAACGCCGGGAAAACGCAGGGAAAACGCCGGAAAACATTCCCGGCGTTTCAAAAACGCCGTCCAGCATTCCTGACAGCGGCTTCGCCGGCGTTTTTAAAAACGCCGGGAAAAACGCCGGGAAAAGCTATGCCGGCGTTTATCCATCTTTTCCCGGCGTTTTTGAAACGCCGGGAATACCCCGATCTGTTGTAGTGCTAGAACCCCTCCAAACCTCCATTTTGATTCTCACCAATTTTGATGAGATTTCATGAGAAAAGAAACACAAAGGATTTTAATTTTTCATGTTACCCATTTTATCCTTAATTTCTTTTATGGTATTATTAACTGGAAAGGGTATTTTAGTAAAATACATAAGATACTTTATTTTATTTTCTCTTATGTAGGCTAACCAAACAAGATAGGTAAGAAAATGAGAGAAATGACTCTCTCTCATTTTGTCGATCCAAATGAGATAGTGAGAGACCATATTCATTTCATTTCATTTCATTTCTCATCATTAAGAGAAACTATAATCATTTCCTTTCTTTTCTCACGTTCGTATCCAAAGAGGCCGTAAGTGATGAGGTGGATATAATAAAAAAAGAAATATAATATAAGCATAATTAATAATGGCATTTTTGTAAGTAAAAGATGGATAAGATATGAAGACAAAGAGGGTGTCCAGATTTTATTTTCTCTCTAGGCGGATAAAAGTTGGACCTTAGATATCATATTTAATGTCCAAAGTCGTAACAAACTCCAGATATAACAACTCAGATTGCTATGTCTAAGGTTCGAATGTTATATCTCTCATTTGACTCTTAACAAATAGGACCCAAGGGTTTAGTTTGACGCTTAAAATTTGAGACTTAGAGATTTACTTCCTCTTAAGGTGTCACGTTCGAAATCTCGTAAGTGCTATCAACTCTTATGAGGTCAGCCAATTCAAGATTTTGCTTTAACTGCAATTGGAATCCCCGCAAGTTGGTGAGATTAGACACTCATAGATTAGTCGAAGTGCACGTAAACTATCATCGACAGTATGAGTTATTAAAAAAATCTGATTATATTTAGGTATTGACATTATATTTAGATTAATACTTGTCCTTTTCGAGGGCGTAAATTTTGATGGGGGAGCCGTTTAAGTTATTGGCGCCGTATGAAAACAAACTTGTAAAACTATGCAAAGGATTGTCATATTCTGAATACAAAAGAATCTTAACGCCCCCAACCAATTAGAAAGAGCCCTATTTAATTATCGTGCCATTTCTCATGTTTTAACATCCCCAGACAAAAAAATCTTCACTACCGTGTGATTTTTCATGTCACATAAAATAGCGTTAGCAAAAATTTTATTTAATTATCTGAGTCGTTTATTTTGTAATTTTGATATGCTAATTGTCTTTTTTTTTTAAATCAAAATGATTGAATATCGATAAAGGCTTTTGTGAAAATATATTTGTTTAAAAGAGAAATAAATGTTTAGAGTCTGATCACGTGGTACTATTGTGAGAATATACTCCATGTAGATAGGTATGTTGAAAAATTAAAATTTTGGGGTAATTTTATCTCAAAAATTAAGTGAGATCAACTCACCAATTAGGGTATGTCCAAGTGGGTTCGTGTAGTAAAGAGTTTAGGTCATGAAAAACGGAGCAAATTTATTAAGATTTGAAGAAGAAATTAACTTTCAAAGGGTGTTAATGGATTTTGGCCCTAACTGTCGCCCAGTTTTGTTCACCCTCCAACGTGTACGACCATCTTGAGATCTTATTTTGATGATTAAATTCATCTATTTTGTTTTGATAAGTTTTTTTAGTTATTACAAAAAAAATTCAACTCAATCAAGTATCGATAACTGTTTGACCTAAAAATTTAGTTTTCTAGCTTTAAAAATTAAAAGTTTCGAATAAAAAACTAAATTCTTAGGTCAAGTACTTATCGGTATCCTATTGAGCTAAATTTTTGCGTGATAACTAACAAAATTAATCAAAATAAATAGACGATTTCGATCATTGAAGTGAAATTTCGATATAGTTCCACATGGCGGAGAGTGAAGAAAGTTTGTTCACCTGTGCATGGGCGCCCTCAACTTGTCCGAATTGAATTATGGCTAGGTTCGAGATCGGGGCTGAGACTATGGGCTTGTGAGCCCGTATTCTGAGGTCCGAGGTCTATGATTTGTGGTTCGTGTGCTATAGGCTTGGACGTGGCTTGGTTTGGACGATCCTAGACAACTTGAATGGATGAACCTAGACAACTGTGGCATAAATCAATGAATCTAAACAGGTTTAAATTGATGAATCTAGACATTAGTAGGTTAAATTGATGAACATGGAGATCAGTAATGTAATGTTTGTTGTTTAAGTTATACGCGGCGTACAAAATGAAACTTGTAAAACTATGCAAAGGATTGTCGTATTATGAAGATAAAAGAATCTTTAACAGCTAGCCCCAACCATTAGAAATTAGATTTGGAGAGAATGTAGTGCATTTTTCTGTAATACGCGTGTAGTGCAGATAAAATAACGTAGTTTTGTCATTTTGCCCTCGAAACTACATCGTTTTGATTTTATACATTTTAATAACAATTCGCATGGTAAGTTAAAACGATGTCGTTTCAAGGACAAAACTAATAAAATTACGTCACTTTGTCTGCACTACACATACACTACAGCTCTCCCAAATCCTTAGACATTACCTATTCATGTGATTTTTTACGTGACCTAAACTAGGGTTAAAATGGACATATTTAATGATCTGAGTCATTCATTTTATTATGTGCTTATAGTCTATGTTCAAAATCAAAAAAATTGAACATCGGTAAATACTTTATGAAATTATATTTGTCTAAAGAGAAATGAATAGTTAGAGTCTGATCGCACAGTTCTATCGTGACAACATACTTCGTTTAGATAAATATGCTGGAAATATAGATTTTTAATTTAATTTTTTAGGTGACTTTATCTAAAAACTTAAAGTAAGATCCACACACTAACTTAGGTAAGTTCAAGAAAGTTCATGTACTCCAAAGTTGGATTTATGTCATGAAAAGATTGAACAAAATCTATTAAGATTTGAATGAAAAATTGACTCTTGAAGTTTTTTTAGTTGATGTGGACTTGGAGCCTAATTGTCACACATGTCCATGCATGCCGCAGCCCTTTCGAATGAAATTATGGCCAGGGTCAAAACCGGGGCCGAGACCGCAGGGATGTGAGACTATGGTGTGAGGTCTGAGGTTTGAGGTCCGTGTGTCATAGGCTTGGACTTGGCGTGGTTTGGACGAACTTGGACAACTATTGGTCAAAAAGATGAATATAGACAGTTATCGGTTAAATGAATGAACCTGGACATTCGTGGGTTAAATGAATGAATCTGGACAAGTTTTCTATTCACCCTCTCGCATTTACGAATTTGGGCTTCTTCCTTCTGGTTCCCACACAGAAATTTCTTATCATATAAAATCCTAGATATCCAATGCTTTTGAAATTCTCTTTCGATTCCAGCATGAGAGAGAGTCAAACATAGTTTAAACTTCTAGGTACTCTTAGCTTAGTTAGGAGTGTAACCGGTTCGGTTTGGCCAATAAACTCGGACCAAACCGGTTGTCTGATTTGAGCAAAACATAAATCGAAAACCTAACCAATGTCATTCGGTTTGGTCCGATTTCTGATTTGGGTGGTCTAGGCCATATTTCAAAGCAATTCCTTCTTAGAAATCATAACTCAGTATACATATTAGAATATAACAAAAATCCCTTTATTTATATCCCCAAAGTCGTGGTTGGTGATAATAGGGAAAAGAATCATCAAAAAGGTTATTCTATGAATTCATATCAAGTGTATGTTGAATAATCAGTCATTGTCTTTAACATTAGTTGTTTCATTGACTTCGAGTATTCCTCTAAGCATACAGTACTTCACTCGTATTTAACATGGCAATAACCATGAATTGAAAACCAGCACACCCGTTTTTCTAGATCTAATGGCGGAGATCAAATACGAACCCAAATGTTTGTAGCAACTTAGTATACGAACTCAGTATACAAAATCAAATGCAAACTTTGTAATCAGTATACGACCCAATACCCGTAGGCTATAGCAACTTGAACTCCGTTAGAACCAGATCTGGACGGAGAAGACAAATAACGGCGGAGAAGGAGAGTGAGTTTTACTACACTCATATTTTAAAAAAACCGTGCAAAATACGGACCTTGATTTTCTTTATCAAATCTTTTTTTAATACATCAATACTTTTCTTTACTAATCGCTTTCTATTTTTACTACTAACAAATTCGTGATTTCAGAATTCACCGATATTTAGTTTTATTATGATTCAAATTAGTTAAGTTCTACAAGTTTTTAGTAAATAATGTTAGGTGTTTTACTAGAGTGCTTTTTTTTTAGTATGATCAATAATTTCAAAAATAAAAATAAAAATCCAAACGAATTTTACCTAACGAGATATCGGTTGCATGATATGTTTGAGTATTGCATAACGACAAAAACATATCCAGATCGGAGGTCATAGGGTATCCTCATTACCCGACCAAGTCTCCAATATATTTTGGTAGGCATTATTGATAAAATTTTTTTAATGCAAATCATCTAATTCAGTAATTATCCGTATGTTCCGGGACCACGTGCACGATGTCATATGTGGTCCTCAGTGATGGTTTTCATTTTAATCATTTTTTTTTATATCTCAGAATGCTCGGATCAATTTACACACATCTGAATTAATTTATGAGGAACCAAACTCATGGTCCACTAACAGGGACCCATTTAAAACCAAAACTTTATGCTATCTATATAGATTGATCCTATAAAAATCGATAACACCTGGGGGCTTGTTCGACTCGTGAATTAGGCACACGAGTTTAGTCTATTCGTGCCAAATCTCGCGTAATTTCATGTTTAGTTCTCCAAAACTGAACCAGGATTAATAATACTAGAATAATTATAATACTTATATGTGTGTTACTATTTTATTCAAGGGGGGACTCATTTAATCCCATCTCGAAAAGGACAAAACACGGACAGCCTAACACCACAACTAACCACCACACTGCCGCCACCCACCACCACTGAACCAATCAATGCTCCATTGTCTCCGACCACCACAATACCTACAACATCATGAGGAGCTTGGTGTGTCGCAAGCTCTATTGCTTCGGAAACATCGCTGGAGGTGGCTCTTGACTACTTTTTTAGTTATGGAGGTGCAGATTATTCAGAAACAAAACCAATGAAAAGTTCAAAAATCATAGACATCCGAATGAAATATCCTGAAAATAATCCAGTCTAAATTAAACATGAGATTAAGTTAATTTGACTGGTATCAAAATAATATTAGAATAAATAATTTCAAGATTATTATTCTCAGTACTCTTAATTTCGTTAATTTTAATCCGCGAATTAAACGAGACCCGAGAGATTTCGAACACGACACCTAAATAAGCATTTTTGTTTGTTGACTACTGCGCTCTTGGAGTCCTAAATTTTGGCAGAGGCAGTAGACTTTATCCGTTCAGAAATTCTCCGTGCCGAGTCAGAGCCACGATTTCTCAATTTTATGTACAAGTACAAGCAACAACGATGCACCTTCTTTTTCTACCTCCAAGGGATGTTTTATATACGTTTTGACTCGTCTCTATTAATTTACACCTGATTAACAAGTTATTCAAATTCAAACTTGTGTTAAGCGTGTTTTAATTAATTTATTAAATGAACAAATTAAGTTTAAAAATGGTTAATCTTGCAAATCAAGGTTGAGAATGTAATTATTAATCAACTTGTTCAACTTATGATCACTAAAAAGATTAAAATAATCTAGATTTATTCGTGATGTCACGATTCCAACTTAGAGTTGGTCGAATTATCGTGACCTGTCGATGAGTCTTATTCCGACTTTAAGGCCTATCTTACTATATTCTAAAGATAAAAAGACTATAATAATCTAGAAGTTACGGAAACAATATTATTGATAGTTTGAAAATTCATCAGAGTCAGACAAAAACTTTACGTGTTTGTAGATACGAAATAATCTTACACAAAATGGAGTAGTCCATGAGTCAAAATTCTTTGATGCATCATTGGAAAAAAAAAACAGCACTAAACTCTTGATGCTTTCAACAACTCTGATGAATTTGTACTTGAATAAAAGTGTACTAAAAATAGAAATTAACCTTAAAATAAATATTAATATAGGTTGTGTGGGTCATAAATAAATTTTGTAAATTTTAATTTAGAATTAACCGGCCTTTAATTAAAACTTAGGATACTAAAAGGGTAACATGAATCAAATTTGTCGACTTTAATCATCGAAATCATTTATTTTATTAAACTCTTCAAGAATATTGATCATGGACCTGAAAATAATATTAATCATGGATGTTATAATTAGCAGCTGATGGAAATGCATTGAAGTGTACCAATCATAAGCCTACAAATTATCTATTTTCTTGGAGACTGCAGACCTAGCTAGAAGGCTCCTTCACGTGTTTCTTGTGCTAAGGTTTGCATTCTTACTTTACTTTTTCAAATGGGAAAAGGTTAGAGAGTAAGATGGAATTCCGAGTGTCTGGATCAGCTCAGCTGTATTTTTATTAATTTTTAGAGGAATTTTGTATGGATTAATTTTATAAGAATTGATCGTACTCGAAAAATTTCGAATCTACGAACTTAAAAGAGATCAAACTCCTAAATATTAGGTATTGACTAGGGTTGCAAGCGAACCGAGTCGCGAGCCCGACTAGGCTCGGTAAAGGCCCGGTTCTTTTAGTTAACAAATCAAGCTCCAGCTCGAGTTTTAGGCTCATTTAAACGAAAGCTTGGTTCGGCTCGTAAAAACTCCGCTCGTTTTAAAAGATCGGTTCGTTTAAAGAGGCTCGATAAGTAAGTGAGCTTAGTTCGACTCGGCTCGTTTACAAACAAATCGAGTTCAAACTCGAATTTTAAGCTAATTTATAATTTGCACTCCTACTTGTGTTGATCAAGGTTTGCGTTCTTACTGTTTTTTTCTCTCAATGAGGATAAGGTTAGAGGATAAGATGAAACTCTGGCAAAAGAATTAAAAAATCATGATGACCTTTTATTTTTGTGTAGAATTTATAACACGTGAACATAATTTCAAACAATTAAAAATAAAACAAGCGTGGAAAAAAGTGGGTTTGACTATCGAGGAGTAGAAATTTGGATGAAAAAATGGCAAAGGTTAGTACGGATTACACTCATTAAACGTGCCAACTTTCTAATACTTTTCGTAATTATGGCAATTTTGTTTGTTAGTGAGATTAACCCGTGTTTGAAGGATAGAAATTAGTTTTTTTTTAAATTAATTAAGATGTCTGTTTAACTCGAACACTATAAATTATTAAAAAAATTGAAGAACAATAAGTTATGGATCTTGAGTGGTGTGCATTAACACCAAACAGTAGAAATCAATGTAATGTTATTACTATTCATAAGTATATATTACTATCCATAAAATATACATTAATATTCGTATTTACTTAACATTATGTGTATATTATCTACAACCTATTTGACGATGATTAGCAAGACCCTAAAGTCCAATAATTAGTTCATTCAGAGAAAGGGATCTGATAGTAGTACATTCATGACTTTAAGAGAGAATGGTTAGCCCCCACACCTCAATATTTGAGTGTGTAACATCTTGACATCTTGACACCAATTTCACTTCTTATTTTTTCAAACACATGTAGGGCTGGCTAATAAATGAGCATCGATTACGATTAGTCCATTCAGAGATAGGAATCTAGCAGCAGTACATTCATGATATTTTGAGGGAATGGTTACCCCTCACACCTCATATTTGAGTGTGTAACATCTTGACACGTAGTTTAATATAAAAATAGCAAAATATATTATTTCGTGATACGCCGCACTAGTTTCACTTTTTATTTTTTTAAACACATGTAGAGCTGGCTAATAAATGAGCCTAACAAATCGAGAAATTAATTTTTCTTCAAATTTAGTTTGAAAATTTAATGAGCTCTAAGTATTATGTTCAAGTTTAGTTTATTTACGAGGCTAATCAATTTCAATCCAAGTGTTAGTCAAGCGATCTCAATAGCGTGGATTTTTCATAAATCATGAACAAAATGAGCCAAGTAGTAATTTGCACGAGTTTGGTTTCAGAGTTTAATGAGCTTCAGAATAACTTTGTAGCTTGATTTATTTGCGCAACGAATCACTGCTAAACAAGCTTTTAGCAGCGAACATGAGTTCCAGCTTAGTAGTTAAGGCCTAACACTTAAGAATTTGCTTCCTCTTAAAGTATTAGGTTTGAAACCTCTCAAGTATTATCAATTATTATAAGACCAATCCATTAACACACACACACACACACACACACACACACATATATATATATATATATATATATATATAACTAACATGTCAATAAAGTATATACATGACATGAAGGATATATATCACATTCCATGTCATGATGTCAATGTATATGCCTTTTTAAAAGACAGAAGAAGAATTAGAGAAAAGAATAGAAAGGATATTAGGAAACACAGTCACGATTCTCTGCATCTTATGCCTCCCGGCCCCCATAACTTACTTTTAAAATGTCCATGATGTATAGCCAGAATATAACATATATTATCTAAAGCGATCATGCCAAGTCCGTTATCAAGATAAGTAATACATATCAGATTATCAGTGAACAATAAGTTATTATGGTGCTTATGAAACTTTGTCTCAATGGATATGTGTCAACTTAATTGAGTTTGAAATTTTGGGCCGCGTTGTTAGACGACCTGAGTTTGTTAACTTGATTAGTATGTTCGTCGGGCGTTAGATTTAGGGCTAAGAAAAATGCATTCAATGATTCAACCGTTCAGTTACAACGTTAAGTTGCGTAGATTATCAACGCAAAAAAAATCATATTGAGCAAACATTGATAAAATCTTAGACAATTCCTATTTATTCTTAGTGCAATTTTCATTATTCTTGAAATATATAATATTTATTAAAATGAATATATATCGACATTCGAATGTGATAGGTGGGAAACTAACGACAAGGAGCCCTTCCCGACTTGGCTCATCTATTCTTCTCGACTCCTCGGAGGAGGCCTTGCTCAACCTGAGGACACTTCCCATTTTTTCGGATAAGGGTCCCAAGCGGAAAGAGTGGGACTTATGAGGAGAATTTCCTGGAGATATAAGTTGACCCATGCCGAAATGAGAGTGGATAAAGTCCTAGTCGTATGGATAAAGATTCTCAAACTGATGGAGTGGTTAAGTCCTATCGCCAACAAACTCCAAAAAAAGGGAAGGATCATGAAAGTTTAAGGATAACCAGAAACGAAAGGTGCAAGTACGGTCTCAAGTTTGACAGAATAGTTATCTTATTTATGAATTTCTTGGTAACAACCGATTGACTAATTTAGGTACCAGAGGACTGTTGTCTGACCTTGTAGGTCAGACCCGATTAGAGATCAACGAAGGCATTATAAGATAATATGATTAATCTCATTTTTTTGTGGGATGAGATTCATAGGATAACTTATATCACGTAAGGTGCTCCAAATTCCTTGGTGGGGGGGATCTTATAAGGACCATAATTCAATTACTTTCTACTAAAGATGTCCAAACACTGACAGCCAGTATGGGAGGGAAAAGTTGGGACACTTTACAGATGGGTGACTAGGTCTAGGTGTCGCTGATCATCAGTTTGGGAGGTAGATAGGGATTGATACAGGGAGGGTCCGTCCTTATCTTAAAAGGATTTGAAGTCCTAAACCTAGAAGAGAGCACGATTAACACATGGACCTTGTCCCACAAACCTTTTTGGTACCTTTGTATCAGTCCAAATTTCGCATTTTACCGAGTTAGGACACGTCTATTAATGTCAAGTTCTTTAAATTTTTAACTTCATATATTATGAATTCAAACCTAACTCTGCACCGATAATTAGCCCGGCTAGTGAATCCCCAAACAAATCAAAAACTTTCTTGAGTGATATATAACTGCTCGGCCTGCATTGCACGGCCTCAGTCAGATTAACCTATACTTGGGTCCACTCCAGGCAGCACGAGCGTAAAGAGTAGAAGCGGTGCCGAGTGTTGGCTCCATACCCCGCCAACATAATTCCGATGATGGTGCCATTGATCACCCCGCATCCCAGAGGCGGCGCGCACGAGATCGGGACGAAGATCTTTCAAGACAAAATCAAGCCGCCAAAGACGGTGACAATCACTCTTCCTCCCGAGGTATTAATATCCATTCTTGGCCAGAAGACAAGGTGCACAATTATTCAGTAATCAATCTACGTAAAATTTTCTTCTTTATGATTTTGGGCCATAGTTAGATACTTTTTAGTGACATTCTGATAATTAATGGACGTTTAACTCTATGTGAATTTGGTGGAGTGAACCATGTCGTTATTCACATTGTGGCCTATTACGTGTTGGAAAATTGTATAGATGATAATGCTAGGAAAGTACTAGACTCTTTCGAGAATGCTAAGAAGGTACTAGGTTCCTTCGGGAATACTAGGAACATAATGAGACTTTCGAAAACATATTGGGGAGATATCAAAACCTTCCCTGTAGTGGATTGGAAGCAGACTGTCATTTATTATCCAAATCAATCTATCAAGCTTTTGATTAACATGTATACTTGATTGCTCTTAGAACTCATTGTGACATGTTCATTCACTTGAGCTATTTTCTTAGCTTGATTAACTCATTATCATATTATTATTTGCATCAATGTTTAATACTAGTATCGATGTTCTTACTAGGTTGTGGCTCACTCCTTCTTTCATTTTAGGTACAAATCTCGAGCAGTAGATAAATCGACATTGCATGTCTGGTTATGTGCATCCCTTGGAGCTTTTGCATGGAGTTATTCGGCATCTTTTGACTTAGATTTTTGGAAAGATGTAATGTAATTCTATTTGCATTAAACACAAGTCATGATGTAATCATCCAACTCTATGGGTCGAAAACAATTAAATGGGGTATTGATGGCCTATTTTGAAGAACTGTTCCTTTTATAAACTCTAATCTTGATGGTCTCTAGTTATTCTGGATTATTACTAAATTTTGGGGCGTGACAGTCCGACTCTTCTTGCTCGGAAGACATCTATATCTGCTCTTTTACATTGGACATGAAATGTCAGAGGTAGAGAAGTTGCACCAATAGGTAATGAAATTCGGCAGAAAAATATACCCGAAAAATTGAACCCAAAGGTAGACTATTACACGCAGTATAAGAACACGTAGATAAGTTATGAATCTTTTTCTCTTTTTAACGGGACGATGCCCTGGGAATCAAACCCATAACAATTTGGCTCGACGGCCTGTGGAAATCTAAACCAACTCGGAAATCGAACCCGAAAACATAATCCACGTACAGTTCGACACGTCAAGACCGTCCAACACACCGATCAGGTACAGTACAACTCCACAAACGTCACAAGATGCAGCAACAGAGAAACCTTTATGTTCAAGATCCCCCCATGCGGTGTGAAATGGGGGAAGATCTCAGCAGCCGTAAGGCAAACTTATGACTCTTCCAAAAGTTCACAAAGTCTGAGAATTTCCCGTGCGTGATTTGCATCATTTGAGGAAGATATACAGTTAACAACCACATGCTTAAAGCCATATATGCCATAGGACAATTGTAATTGTAGAAATTAAGGTTTTTTGTTTCCCCTTTCAGTACTGTATCATTCATCAATTTTACTGGGGTGATTCAGCAGAGATCACATGCAATCTGCAGACCGTGAGAGAGCTTGACCCACCACCATTGGCAACATTAGGGGTGAAACCTCACTTTCCTGTGCATACAGACATAGGGCAAATTTATCAGGTAGGGACGAATATAGCAGCGAGTACTACTACCCATATAAAAATTACAAAAAAAATGTGTCGTTATACTTTACTCGCTGCTAAAATCGTCCCTATTTGATTTACCGAAACAAAACATGGACAACGTTATTTCGTACAACAAGACTATTGAAAGATTAAACCCTGTTCATCACTCATCTTCCTCCAAAATTCCGTAGTAAAATGTGCCACAGTACTATTCCGCTGGGTGTACTCCACCTGATCAGGGCCGGCCCTGAGTCTTTTAGAGTCCTAGGCGAGCTCCAAAAAGAGGCCTCTTATATATTTATTTTTCTTAATAAATTCACAAATAAAAAAATGGGTATATTTTTTAATACGACGGTGGCAAAATGAACATTTTTTTTTCTTTTTTTTAAATTTTTGCTAACGCCGCATTAAAAAAAGATGACTGACACCGCTCATTTGATCCCTTTTCGATCGCATTCTCTATATTTTATTTTAGAAAAAATTCTAAAAATTCACCATTGAATTAAAAATATTTAGAAATTAAGAGCGAACTCAAAATTTTAAAATGAAATGTTGTTAAGAAGATGTGTGCATAATGCACACAAAATAAAATTTTATTTGTCATTATATATGGACGATTCACTATTATTCTCGTTAAACAAATAAACTTCTTTGTGTTTGTCAATCTTTACAGACGAGCACAAGTCACATTGACTTGTAGGACTCTCATCGAAGTAGGAACAATTGTTCTTAATTTGGAGATATTCTTGATATTATTTGGAAAAAGTCGGCCGTCTCCGAAAATGAACAAAGAAAGTTTCTCCGATTTTATAATCAATAGTCATAATTCACTTGTATTTATAATCCTACTAATCCAAGTGAATCATAACTATTGATTTTGAATTCGAAAAAATTTTCTTAGTCCAATTTCTTGGACCGTAGTATTGCTTCATTATTTGAAGCCAACTATTCATTAGATGAGTTGGGTGAACAGATTCTCAAAAGATGGACAAGCTTTTTAAAACTCCATTTATTTATGTTATTTTTATTTTTACGTTAGTTGGGTAATCAATCACTCTCATGCTTTAGGACTTTTGGTAAATACAAACCAGAACTACTTTTTTTGGAATTATATATTTTGATATTTTAACTAGGCTTTGGTATCAGATGTGAAACCAAGCGTTCAGAGAAAAGTCTCGATAGATGTCCAAATGTATGGTCAATGATCTCTTTTTTTTTAAAAAGGTAAAAGTTCAACCTTGTATATAACAAACCGGGACTGATCTATCTCGCACAAGACTTTTTAAAGTTCTAAGGGCGTCAAATCTTAATAAAATTTTACAATTAAGTGTTCATTCTGTAGCAATTCTATAATGGATAATTTACTAAAAAGTTTATGGAGTTTAAGCATTTAAAGCAGACAATACTTTATCAGACAAGAATGGGTCGTTACCTAGATAACAACTTAATACTCGAACATTTTCAATAGGTAAATTACAAACAAATAATTCAAGACCATGTTTTTGGGTAAATAAATAATTGAAGAACTTCAATGCATAAAACTACAGTTTATTTTTATAAGATTCGTTTGATATTACACCCCTCCCCCCCCCCCCCCCCCCCCCCAAAAAAAAAAAAAAGAAAAAAAAAAGAAGGGAGATTTACGGCCAAGAGGATAATCTTCAAAATAATGAATCAAAAAGTGAAATCATATAAAAAAAAAATTTATAGCCGAGGTATTCGGTCAGATTTGGAATTACGTCTAACCTAATAAACACTAGTACTCAGAAGACCTATAGTAATTAATTTTGATGAGATTTGACCTTGGAGAGACAAACCCTTTAGTCAGCATCTCATAGTAAAATCATGTTGTACTAGACATAAGAAAAATATTATCAAGAATAAGACTATTAGAATAATAGATAAAGATCGTAGTTATAAATCATGATCTTTATGTTTTCATCATGGTTTTGGAAGCGTAATTGATTGGGGCGTTATTAAAATCACGTGATTCAATCACGGTTTTTTACCGTGATCAAAAGTCCATTTAAACGGATATTAAAACAAAATAAGCGTGATTAAATATTATAAAAGATCACGGTTTTAACCAAAAATCGTGATTAAAATGACCAATTGGAAATTTGATCTACGGTGTACATTCGCATATCTATTTTGAATACCTTTTTCAAAAATTTGATCCAGGGTTGCATAATGATGAGCAGCCTAATCAATAAACTGAACTGACCATGCATTCTACTCAAACAACTATGTGCTTTGCTCAGCTATCTGTGCAATTTTCCCTGAGAAACGGTCTATTCGGTTTCCCATGTTATCAAAATAGCTAAGCAGGACAGGATACAGTTGAGGAGATCTTTTGTATCTCCCTATAATGCACGCGGGCCTATTTATACAGAAGATTAGATCCAACCTTTCCAAACGGATATATACGATTGGATTGAGATATACATGAGAGATTATGTTTACCTATTCTCTAGGAAGATAAGATCAAATCACCTATAATCTCGCAAAGATACTAAAATATAGGATTATCCTTATATAAGTCAAGGTCTGTCCATGGGACCAGCTACGGATATTTTATTCAATTATATACAAATTCTAGCTACTTTTCTCTTATATCTTTTTCTTCCGCCTGAAAGCTAACTTAAGCATCGGAGGAGTGTTAGAGAAATACCACACCAATGTCAAGTTCTTTTGCAAGTTAGGCGCACAAGTGATCAAAATCGTTCCATTAGTTGGTGTCGTCTGTGGAAAGTTGAATCCACAGTGAGACCTTCTCTAGGTGGGGCTTCCCCGAATACGTCATTCGCAATCCCAGCAATCACGGCGTCCATTGTCTTGTCAATGATGGCCTCTGCCATCTCAACTGAAAGGTCTCGAGGAGCATCCTCAGCTAGGGCTTCTCCAATCAGCATGTCTATTGACTCTGCTCCCCGTATATATCCGTTTGATTTATTATTATATGTTTCTGATTTTAGTTACAGAATTCGAGCCCAGAGATTTTTGTTTTATTTCATGCGAGTCACAATACGTGGTTTTTTACGTGGGTACGAACATTCTATTTCATTTAATACAGATTTCATCTTCCTCTTACATATTTTTTCTCTACCCTAAAATTGACTTAGGCATCGGAGGAGTGTTGGTAAGATACCGCAACAGTATGTAAAAGATGCGGCAATAATAGAGTGGATGTGGAGCAATAATAGAGTGGATATGGATACAAGTCAAGTGAACAGGCGAACAGACGATCAAAATCGTTTCATCACATAAATATTTTGAATATGTAAGAGATGGAGCAATAATAGAGTGGATGTGGATAGCACATGTCAGTGATGTGGCAATCGGGATGTGATAATATAATTATAATTAATAATATACGTGGCGTAACGATTGGGTGATTTGTTGGATCCATAATAGTTTTACCTTTTACGGAAAAACTTTCGGATTGATAATGAAACCAGGACTGACGTTTGTCAAACGTAGGAAATAATATCTACTAGTTTTGTCTGGTGGGTAAAGACCAGTAAAATGACACGTACGAACGACCAATCGAACCACAAACGTCACCACCAGGCACGGTCTACAGTTTTGTCCCGGTTCGTTTCGTGGCGTGCGGCGACACGTATAACTTGCGTGTACAACAGTCGGTGACATCGACTGTCCGTTGACGAAAATAACATATTGCCATCGCAATCGTGAGGGAAATTGGAAGATAATGGCGTACAGTAAAAATACTCTTTAATGGATTGAATTATGGGGTCGATTTAGATCTGTGCGAACGGGATTGGCCGATGGGTCAAGCTCCGGTGCGAGGATTGTGTCGATAGCATAGAGTTTCGACTTATGTGATGCCGAACAAGTTAAGTTGAAAGCCGGGCTAGCCTGACAATACAGACTGTGTCAGCAACGCAAGGCTTCGGCCGGCGTGTTACCGAACAAGAATTCTTCGGACCGAGCGACTTGGGTCTGACAAGTATGACAAGTATTGTCTGTCAGAACCTCATCTATTATTAATGATGATATCAAAAGCGTGATGATTATCTTCGTATTTTTGTGTTGATTCTTACAAATAAGTCTTAAGATTGAGCATAATTTTCAATTAAATATTATCCGATGATAATGATAATAATTGATATTGAATGGTATATTCAAGAGAGAATATATATATATATATATATATATATATATATATATATATATATATATATATATATATAATACGTTGAAAAAGTATATTGTCCTTGGCCTTGTAATTACTTTTGTAGAGTGAACGTTGGATGGAGTTTAGGCGAACTTACGATCACTGATCACGATTTGCTTTTCATACTAGGAGGAGCAGATCATTTAATGGGCCGATGTTTTTAGAATTTTGAGCACTCTGAGGTACTATTTACGGAATTGCAATGAGCATGTTTTTTTATTGATTTTCTCTAATTGATGGAGTGGTGTGAATTATGAAAGATGTGGTGTCTGCATGTAATGTTGAAGCGTCTAGTAACTAAGTGGCAATTTAGCCGAGCGAACAGATGTTGAGTGATTAAGTAGTAGATAATATATATAAATAATCGAGCGTTGAGAGATCAAATGCCGAACCGAACCAATCCGGACTCATTAACTAAATTTCAAAAGAAGAATATTTGAGAACAGGAGCATAAAGCGATGACTAAAAACGATAGTAACGAAAATCTACATTTTATTTAAACTGCGAGGCAAAAAAAAAAAAAAAAGTCGACGCCTTTTACAATTAGAAACGAAATCAGAAATTAGATTACAAGAAGCCAAGGTTAGTTTAGAAAGAAAAAAGACTTAAACTTCTAAAAAAAAAAGTAATGTTTGAATATATAAAATTAACAGTATGATTTCAATTTAAACAATTATGGAGTATAAGAACAAATCGGATGATATCAAGAATTGGCCTAATGAGAAATACATGAAACTTAGAGTTATGTATTTTTTTTTTTTTTTTTTGGTAGCAAATTCGAAACTTTTTAGATGATAGTACCAATTTTCACGGCATTAGTTTGTCTGAAAATTCTTAGTTAAGCCAAGACTAGTAGATGATGAGATTGTTCATAGAGAAATAATCGAGATAAGCGTAAACTAATCAAACTAAATTTACTGTTGATTTTAAAATATACTTGGGTGTTTTTTCATTAGATCTGTCTCTTTAGTTACTTCTTGGTTAAATAAACTAGCTACGGATATTTTATCACACAGACTTCTGATATAAAAAATTGATGTCATTTCAAACAGTATTGTTTATTGACTTTCATGCTTTATTATTTTGTAGATTCAACGTGCATTCAACGATTCCGACATATTTATGTCCACATCTATACACAAAAGTTATATGCATAAACTTTCTCAAGCTAATTATATAGGTAGGATGGAGGTAATGGAGGAACATGTTGTACATTGCAAACAAGAGCATGTTTTTGGCCAAAATGATGTCATTTTGGCGCGAAATACTATCCGAAAAGTATTCATTCGGTATTCAACCATTCGGTCTTTATTTTATGCGACAAAAATAGTATCGTTTTAATACATAATACAGTCTGTCGTGCACAATGCACAACCTAGACCCATGTCAGGACAGAAATTGGGTCATGCTGAAGGGAATGGGTGGGGTAGAAACAGGCTGTTTGACATGAGAGATGAACGAGGAAGTGATAAGATGGAATTCAAATAGGAATGTGCGTGGCGATCCTCTCAAGAAGTATACGTGCAAACCTTTGGGCGTATGGGGCCTTCCAACCACACAGGGAAGAAATTACGTAGGGACTGCAAAAGTCCTGACCCTTTAAAAATTTGCAAAATGATTTAAGACCTAAATATAAATTTTTAAAATTATAAAACAAAATATATTTCGATTCTTCCAAATTATAATCCGTCTCATCTTTTTTCCAAAAAAAATCTGGCACCCCACAAATTTGAAATTTTGGTTTCACCCAGCAACCCACCAAATGTTTGTGAACATATCTTTGACAGAGTGGAACCACGTTAGTCGAAACACATGTGGGCCCATTTGGACTGTGGTTTTTATGTGTTTATTTATTGAAATTTTTTTCGTCCTTATTTGAAATTTTTTGTTTTTTATCAATTTTTTTGATTTATTGGTTCATCTCGACAAGAGCTTTCAGAAAAGTTATCAATCATCGGCTACATTTGAAAAAAGTTCAGAAAAGACAAAAATAAATAAAAAGACAGAGTTTTTTGTACTTATTCGTCGTCTTTAGTGACTTTTTTTTAACTTTTGGACATAATTTTATACTAATTAGATTCATTTCATCAAGACGGACCAATAAACTACAAAACATTGAGATTTGAACAACAAATGCAAAAAAAAAAAAAAAAGACAAAAATTTGAAATAAATAAATTAGTGAGGCCAAATAGGGCACATTGTCGGAGTTTTGATATATGTCATATATGTCAGGCCACTTTAAGAAAAACATCATCAAGTTTCGGATTCCAGTCAGGCTATTTACCTAAAAATCATTCTCCTCCTTCGCCTTAAATTATTCAATGGTAATATCACTTTAATTTGGCTATTTCTTATTACTTCTTACCAATTAAATTTGTTGTACTAATCATTCGTCTTCACGAAATATATATAAGTAGTAACAAATTATGATCAAAATCTAAAAAAGTTCATTAAATAATAAAAAGTTCAAAATTACAGTCTTCACTGTTTTTAGTATTTTTTTTATGTTATCTGATGGGTAGGAAACTAGCGACGAGGAGCTCTCCTCAACACTGCCCATGTGTTCTTCTTGGCTCCTTAGAGAGACCCTGCTCGGCTTGGGAACACTCCCATTTTTTGGATAAGGGTCCAAAGCGGAAAGAGCAGGGATTTATGGGGAGAATTTCCTTAAGGAATAAGTGGGCCCGGGATGAAGGAGATAAAGTCTCGATCATTACGGATAAGGGTCCTGGAATTTCTCGAGTGGTTAAACCCTATTGCCAACAAACTCTAAAAAAGACGAAAGAGTCATGAAGGTTGAAGGAGAGCTAGAGACAAAAGGGGCATGTACGGTCTCAAATTTTACAGAACAATTCTCCTATTTGTCAATTTTCTCATAATAACCTAATTAGTGATTTAGGCATCAGAGGGTGTTGGCCAACAACACACTTGTGTCCCTAATTTCCTTGCAGGTTATAGCCGAGAAAAGACCAAAAAAGGCGCGTTACCATTATCTTATCTGAAATTATTTTAATATTTTTTGATTCCTCTCGTCGAGTAGAATAAAAAATACAAAAAATACATTCATATCTATAAAATATATATTAATATTCGTATTTGTTTGATATTGTGTGTATATTATCCACTGTCTCGTTAGACAGTGATTAGCAAAACCCTTATTAAAATCAACTAGACATTTTTGCTTAAACTATTAAAATTTCAATTTTAAAATTTTATTTGATAAACACAATCGTTACATCGGAAACGGAGACAGTAATATTTATTCTGATATGTCCCGTTGTCATCTATATCCACATGCAACGTGTTAAGAAAACACTGCATCACTTATGTTGCGGTTCCCAAAACACTGAAATTACTGCTTCGGTACCAACAACGAAACCATCAACATGCGCAACATGTGAAAAAAAACTGCAACTGCTTATTTTGACTATCGTGGCATAAAATGGAAAACTAAGCAAAGTGATCCACGCCACGTGAAAACGACCTGTACCATGTTTTTTTGCTTTAAATTAATTTGGTTTATTGTGTCAACTTTTTTTCGCATTTGTTATTTTATTTTTTAAATTTTATAAATTATTAATTCGTCTCAATAAAAAAATTATAAAATAATAAATTTATATCTAAAAGCTAAAATAAAATACTAAAGACGACTAATAAATGCAAAAAATATATTTTTATTTTTTCTGAATTTTTTTTATTTTTGATCCATTATTTATAATTTTTCTGAAATCTCTTATCGTGACCAATCGATAATCCACAAAAGATTGACGAAAGATAAACAATTATAAATTTTTTTTAATAAGTACGAAAAAATAATCAAATAATCGAATCAAGTCAAATGTACATTAACTGCTCTAGTCTTGACTCAGACTAAATACATCTTGGATGTGCTTGCTTGCACTCTATGCAAAGCTCCGAGCCATGTCCCGCACCCCTTGCGTCTAGCTCAAAGCTATCTGTATATAGGGTCTATTTGGCCAAAAAAAAATTTTTGACTTATTTTTTGTCTTTATTCAAAATTTTTTTTATTTGTTATTTTTATGTCATTTTTTCGTGGATTATTGGTTCGTATCGACGAAAGGAATCTAAAAAGTATAAAATTATGTCCAAAAATTAAAAAAAAGTCACTAAAGACGAAAATAAGCCAACACGGATGCTGTTTTTGGCTTATTTTTTGTCTTTTCTGAACATTTTTCAAATTTAGCCGATGATTGATAACTTTTCTGAAAGCTCTTGTTGAGACGAACCAACAATCATCAAAAAATTGATGAAAAACAAAAAATTTAAAAAAAATTTCAAATAAGGACAAAAAACTAAACAGTAAATAATCCAATAATAACCACAGGCCAAATGGACCTATAATGGTGTTTCTCTCTCTGATACAACATAATATTGTAACATTGTTGGCTCCCTTCAGTACCTCACTCTCACCAAACTTGACATCTACTATGCCGTCAATCAAGGCTGACCTTTCCTTTGAATCCTTTCCTTCTTTCTCTCAATGTGAACTTGAACCAATATAGCCACCCCATTTTGTAGATTGTGAGTTGACTCGTCAATTCTTGGTGTATTTTACCTTCATTTTAGAACCTCATCTTAGAATAAATTATGACGTCTAAAATATCGAATGTTGAATTTTTGAGATTTTTTTTAAAGCCAAAATGCGGATAAAATTCCAAAACTCTGTCCGAATTTTAATTTTAGAAAAAAACTCAAAAATTCAACATAGGCTATTCAGACGTGATAGAATTACGTTATAGTTCATTTCGTCAAAAAAAATCTCAAATGTGAAGATTAATTACTTAATGAACGATATTTAATTAATTTTAATGATAAGATATGTAATGAAATAAGAAAGTTAGAGTAATTTAAAAACCTCAAAAGGGCTAACAAATAAGATTCGAGACTCTCTGGGCCATAACAAAATATTGGGCCGACTGATGAAGGCCTAATATCATGTTATTTAGGGCTTCATCTTCCAAACATGTATTAGCTTGGATTGGGCCAGGATGCCTATACAACTCCATTTGTACTACTGCTAGGCCCATTTTTGTAATAGGGCTCCTGTGCTTCATTTTGGGGCTAATATCTAATCTCAGCCGCTCATCCACAGAAGACTATGTAAGCCGTCCGATGTATTACCATCGTCCCCTATAAAGCACCTTTTAGGCGAACATCACCCTGACTTATTATCTTCTTCGCTGTATAGGGAATTAGGGTTTAGGGTTCGTTTCTCTCCTGACTTGGGAACACAGCGATTTCTCTACCGCCGCTGATTTGGTTCTTCTTGTTCTACGATTCGTATTCGGGATTCTGATTATTTGGATCGGATCTTCCTGATACTTCTCTTCTTTTTTTTATATGTTTCGCCTCTTATAGATCTAATTCACGGTTGTATATATTTGTGTGTTTTGTTGATGCTGGATCTTTAAATTTAATTATGCTGTATAGATAGTTATACGTATGAACAATGCTTCGCTATCTGGTCGGCAGGATTCGTTTAGTTCTTGTCCGACTCGTTCCCTAGAAGCGATAGTAATCGTGTTGCTCTTTATTCATCTGCCGAAGGCACCCTTCCAGTGCCTTTTGAAAATTTTAGGGCAACTACATTTCATACAGACACATGTATATTTATATTTTTTATTATATTTTTTAATCGTATGGAAGGAGGCTATTGGACAACGGTGATGAGTAATTTACAGACCTGTAATGATGTGCGAATATGATCGCAGATTTTGAACATCTAAGGGACTGAGTTGTCCTAGTTTCTACACTCTTCAATTTTATTAGGCATCTTTCGTCTGTTTTTCATTTTACTTTTTATTTGTTTATTAAGAATAATAATCTCATGGCTTCACTTCGTCAATTCGGTTCTGCTTACACTATACAATGATGTTTGTGTTGGGCTGCTTCAAGTGGAGCTAGAAATTTGTTCCTCTCGCTATCCGGTGAGACCTTCTTATGGTTCATCTGGACGTTGGGGAACTACATTTGGGCACACGACTTGTTCTTTGTTATTGTATGCACTTTTCGTATATTAGCCATACGAACTTGTTGGCATAAAATAAACGTGATTGACTTGTGAGGTTTCTAGAGGCAAATTATTTGTTTCAGATTATTTCATGGCGAATCTCATCGTTGGCAGCCTTTACACTCAATGGCATACAAATTACTAGCGTAGAGTTGTTAAACATCTTGCAGCTGGCCTTGAAAAGTTGTATACATAGCAACCAGACTATTGTAATTTCTAAGTTTTTACAATTGGGGCTTTCTATTGGATAACGATAGCAACAGATTGAGATTTCTTTAATGGAAGCGTAGGACAGAAGTGATTTGTTATGAAAGACTGGTTTAATTGCAGTTTGCTAAAAATCATTTGAGTCTCTTGAAGTAACTGGTGGTTTGCAATTGGGATTGCCTGAAATTAGAAGAATTTTGGTAGTACTTGTAGGGTAGAATTATGAACTTCTTGCGGCAATAGGTTTTTGTTTACTTAAATGGAATGAGAAGCCTATAAATCGAGAATCAGTAATGTAGTTCTTGGGCCCTACCCCAACTCGAGCCGAGCACAAATGGGCCGAGGGATGAGATGAAACATTTGGACGTTTAGCCGAAGATGATGCAGAGTGTCATTTTGGACACTTTGATTCGTTCGTTGAAGACGAGCTTCGAGCTTTTGGGCCTAGCTTTATATCTGGCCGAGGAAGGAAAGGGCCGAAGATTGACGTTGAGGGTGTATGTGACAGGCCAAATATAGAGTGACTGAAAATAGACGCCGAGCGTGTATGTGAGAGGAAACAGAAGATGGAGTGGCCGAAAATAGACGCCGAGTGTGTATGTGAGAGGCGAAGACAAGTGTCGAGCATGTAAATGAGAGGTCGAAGATAGAGTGGTTGAGAGTGTAAATGGGGCCAAAGATACAGTAGCCAAAGATAGACGTCGATCGTGGGTCGTTCAACCTATAAATTGAGAATTAGTAATGTAGTTCTGGGGCCTAACCCAACTCGAGCCAAGCACAGATGGGCCGAGGATGATTGTGGGTTGAAGACCCACTGTTGTGTATTTCGGCCTACTACAATAGCTCCTCATGTCGTTTGGCTTCGACATTACCCTCTAGACGCTCGAGAGCTAGGCGCTTTCGGTGTTTCCTTCACTCAGGTGAGCATGTTCGGTAGCTCTTACCGGGCTTGAGATGCTTTGCCATTCTGATAGGTTTTGATTGCCACCTTCAGCTGCACCACCTCCTCCCTAACCAATTGGAGGAGTTGGTTTTTTTTGGCCAACCGAGCCTCTAGGCGCTCAACGTACGATCGATCCCTGAGCTCAGCCGGAATCTTCGCAGGCAGAGGCAGAGGAAGGGTCAATAAAGCTGCGGGGTCCGTGGTACCCACACCCACAGTTGCATTTTTTGTCCGGGCAAATTCGATTTAATTGTTTTTCTGAGTCGGGGTTTTCTCTAAATTTGAAAGGGTTTGGTAAAAATGGGAATAAGGGTTTGAGATGAGTAGTTGAGTGAATCTCCCACTGTGGTCGCCAAATTTTAAAGCCTAAAATCCGAATAAGACTTCTCGGGCTAATATGGTGAGCCCTCTCGATTATTCTGCAAAACACTCAACACTAAGTTAGTCTTAGCGTGAGTGTGTGTATCTACATGTAGTAGGAGTGCCGTTGGAGTATTTATAGAGTAGGAACCCAACTGGGGGGTGTGCCAATGCCCGTGCGGATCGGGCGAGTATGTCTGCACTATCTTTCCCATGTTAATTCGAAATGTGGAGAGTATGCATTCACGTGGTATTGCCGAACGTCGAACGCCAAACGTAGTATGGCCGAGGGTTGAGAGCAACCGAAGATAGGCGCCAAACGTGTAAGTGAGGGGACGTGAAAGAGTGGCCGAGGCTCATATGGGCCGAAGTAACTGAAGATAGAGTAGCCGAAGATAGACGTCGAGCGTATATGTGAGGCCGAATATAGAGTGGCCGAGCGTGTAAGTGCGGCCAAAGATAGAGTAGCCAAAGATAGACGCAGACCGTGAGTCATTCAGCTTAGAAACCAAGAATTAGTAAAGGTAGTTATTGGGCCTAGCCTAACTCGAGCTGAGCTCAAATGGGCCGAGGATGATCATGGGCCGAGGTTTACTGTTGTGTATTTCGGCCTACTACACCAATAATAGAGCGATTGGCAGAAAAGTTATTGTTCTCTAATAAAACGTAGATCTAACTAATGGTAAATTGTAGAGAATGTGGCCTTATTTTTTTTATTTATTTATGTAGTGATGTTCAAACTTCAATAGTCTACTATTGTCTTTGCCATCAAACAGATATATTTCAACTCGAGGGAGACAATGGTAAATGGCAGGAGTTTGAACTACACCACACAAATAAATAAAGACACTATCACATTTTGTGCGATTACATTGGTTAGAGCTATGTTTTATTAGAGGAAAATAATTTTCATGCTAGAGCTCTATTATTGGGTTGACATTGCTTTAGAGCTCCAATTAATGGAACTATAATTTAGAATCAATCACACAACTCAAATAAATAATCTGACTTGTAAATTTAATTTATGCAATAGCTCATATGAGGCATGACCAAAAAAATGACGAGCAAATAATTAAAAAATAGATTGCATAATGAAAATCAGAGTGCAACATAGATAACATTCATTAATAAGCAAATGTAGCAAATTGCCAACGAATTATCTTGGTATGCCTTTGGGGATTAACTCTAGAAGAAAATCTGCATGGCTACCTATCATTGATAGATTTAGAGCTAGGTTGGCAAATTGGAAGAGGGGATTGCTCTCTCAAGCTGGGAGGCTTATTCATCAAATTCACTCTTGCTAGTATTCCTCTTTACTCTATGTTAATTTATGTCAATTTATAAACTCCTTGTGTCTGTGGCTAAGTTGTTAGAAAAGATGCAAATAGACTTTTTTTTGGGGGATAAAGTTGATAAAAAAAAAGCTACATTATGTAAATTGGGACAACCTAAGGAAAAACAAGAGTTTTGGAGGTCCATAGATTAAAAGGCTTGCAATTCAAAATAAAGCTATCTAAATGGTTGTGGAGATTTGATCAGGACAGTGAAGCATTGTGGGCAAGAATCATCAGGCAGAAATATGACATTTCTTCATCATCTTGGCTCCCCCCAATAGCCTGCAACACCAGAGCTTCACAGATGTGGAGGAATATATGCTCACTAGGATCCCTTGACAATCTAGATGATTTTGCTACTATGATTCATCAGGGGTTCAGAATCCAAATATATTCAGGGCACCAAACTAAGTTTTGGGAAGATAAGTGGATAGGTGACATCAGTTTACAAGATCAATACCATAGGTTATATTCACTCTCTACTCAAAAGGAAAATTTAGTCTCCGACTTAGCATAGAATGGTTCCTGGAACCTCCTTTTCAGAAGGGCTTTATTCGAATAGGAGAAAGCAAGTCTTCAAGAACTGCTACAGAAAATCAACACCTCACTTCCTTCAAATGACAATCAAGACCAACTGATCTGGGTTTGGAATAGAGAATCCTCTTTCTCTATAGCCTCTGCCTATCATAAATGGGAGGATTTATGTTTCACTTCTAATAAACATCTCAGTAGGATATGGTAAGGTTACATTCCATCTAAAGTTGAACTATTTATCTGGTTAGCCGCGCAAAACCCAATAGGGGCAAAAACAGTACTCCATAGAAAAGGAATTCCATCTTTAGGAGCTCAGAATCTTACTTGTAATTGTTGCAACTCAGGGGACGAATCAGTGGAACACATAATTCTCCACTGTATGTTCGCGTGGAAGGTATGGTGTCGCATTCTGTCCTGGTGGATTTTACTGTGGGTGATGTCGGAATCCATTGACTAGCTCCTTATAGATTTTTCAAATCCAAAATTCAATTCAAATGAGAAGATTTTATGGACCTGTTCTGTATACTCCACCTTTTGGGAATTGTGGCTGGCTCACAACAAGCTCCTTTTCCGCAACTGCACCTCTTCCATTGATGACTTGACAGACATCATCAAGATCAGGGCCACTTCATGGGCCAAGTTTAAACTCAATATTACTTGCTACTCGGTTCTAGGCCTAGTTAGAAATCTGGGTTCCTTTAGATCAAATAGGTGTCTGAGTGGATGCTCTTAGCCTGGTTCTTCTTTCCCTTTTCTCTATATCTCGTTTGTTGGCTTCTTACCAGAGGGTATTTTTCTCTTTTTATGGATGGAAGTGGAGCACCTTTTGTATCCCGGTTAATCACTGTATCACTGTGACTTTGATTATCTATACAATCTTTTGGTTTAGTAAAAAAAAAAAACATTCATTAATAAGAGGAAACATTTAAATAAGCAATTATGAAATTTAAATTAGAATGAAACGTAGGTAATAATTTCTTTTAAGTCAGCCTTTATGTTCAATTTTTAAGTTTCTAACACCAGTGTCAGACAATTTTCATACATATCTAAATCGATTTTTGATTTTCAAGTTTCAAGTGGACAGAAGTGGTGCTCGTAAGTCCAAATTCATTTTTAAACACAATGTCATGATTTTCCCGATTGATATAATCGTGACCCCTAACTTGAACCTCGTACTGATGTTAGTGTACCCAATAATTGATTCTTGTATTTTATGTTCTCAATCGTTTTACTTCTAGGTGTTATGTTTTTCATATATCGTGACTTGATATAAAAAATTCTACCTCATACCCCTCATAGTAGGTTTTGTTTTTAAAAAACACGATACAACTTACGCACATGATCGGCTCATAATAGGATTTGGTTTAATAAATGAGACATAACCTACTCAACTCTAAGACGGAGCTTAGTGTTATCAAATATAGTTCTTCTCAAATTTATATTTCGGTCAAAGATATATTAATATATTTCTCAAGTTGTAATTTCAATCTCGTGTCTCGTGGCACACAAGCGTCAGTATATTCTAAAATTTTAAGTTTCATTTAAAATCTCGTGAAATGTTAGGTACAGTGTCAACTTATCGTTTATAGATTTCGAGAACTAAAATTATGATTCTAGTTAAATTTTATCAACCAATAATAACAATAATAACATGAAGTTTAAAACTAAGCATGTGATATGTACCTTTTAGTCAGATTTCTTTTTAAATTTTTTTAACATAGTAACATGATATGTAATGTACAAGAGTATGAAAGAATCAAGGTTAATGACATCATGTGATAAGATAAATACCAAAACAATATGTCCAAGTTAACCTAAAATACCTTAGTTGAAATCATCCAAATAACTATTACAGTGTAATCAGTTCTGAATATTTCGGAAGTCCTCGATTTAAATAAATATATACTAAAGTATGACTACGTCATATAATATTATCAGTTATTCTAAAAATGACCCCGTCATCTGTTGTTCATCAACATTTCTAATCATAGACATCATCATATATTTCAAATTAACATTTTTAAATTCATAGTGCAAACGTATGGTACTTCCAAACGATAACGATTTCGATCATTCAACCAATTGTGCTTTCTAACCACAATGTCCTACAACCACATTGTTTTTGTTCGTTATGTTCTCAATCAATATATTTTTTTAACATTATATCGTTTCGATACCGTGCCAAAACATGACAAGTTCTAAGTATATGCAAGAAGATTACAAGGCTAAAAAGGGCAAATAGAATCGAATATAATTTCAGCTCAAGCGTAACTTGCTAAACGTATGATACAGTTAAATGCAATGCTTGGGTGATACACTGCTTAAGTCCATCACACCTTTGGTTAAAGTCAAAATTTGGCTTAAGTCGCATAATGGCTACAAAACACGTATAAATATTTTTACAGGAAATATATCCACAACAACTGTATGTGTCATTATCAGTATGTTTTAACATTTGGATATCCACTGGATACATTGAGTATCAATAATAAATTAACATCTAAATATTCAAGTGTTATCCATAATACTGTTCAACAAACATCTATCATTTCAAGATTATGAAATCAAGAGACTAGCATTTAAATAATTAAAAATAAATTTTTGTAAAAAAAAGATTTATATGTATTAAATGAATATTCATTGAAATTATTCTAAAAGTTATATAATAATTATAATACAAAATAAATAGATTTAATGAGATGTAAGTAAGTATCGCAAATGCGTAATTTAATTGATAATTTAATCATAGAGTTTTTGCATAATTTTTAAATAATAATTTACAGTTTACCTAGTATAAATATGATTGTAATATAACATATGATTAAGTATTTAATTTCATAAAAAATATTAAGTTCATTTTGTAATTACAATGAAATAAAAATATATTCGTAATTCCAAGACATGAGGGTAATTTAGTCATTTTTATAACCTAGGAGAGCTTACATTAAGTTATATAATAATAAAACACTTAATTCAAATAGTCTAAGTATAATTTGTAATTTAATAAAATAAGATACAGAAATAATAATATTAAAAACATATAATCCTAGAAGAATCATAGTCTAGCGCAATGTTCTGAATACCGGATCGGTTTGGGTACTGGTTTTCCTATTGGTACGGTACGTACCGGTACCGGTCATGTACCAGGTACCGTACCGGATTTATCGCAACTATCAATATATATATAAATTATAGAGAGAAAGTCAAAAAAAATTAATTTTTTCTGCAATTCTTAAAAAAATTAAAAAAAACAAATCCGGTACCGGCCGTTCGGCCGGTACCGGCCGGTATTGAAAATGATACGGTACTAGAGGTACTTGGTACCGTTTTTTGCCAAAACGGTACATACCGGCCGGTACCGGTCGGTATGGTACGGTATCGATAACATTGGTCTAGCGTCGTGATCCCAATCGTGGGTCCAGTCGTGACTTTGGACGTCTGGCCAGACGTCCGGATTTGAAAAACGTCAACAATCTCTGTAACTTGCTGTACCTTCTTTGACGAAGCTCCGTTAAGCTTAATATTCTATCAAAACACGTGAAATAGGTCAAGAATAGGGAGCTTAATGTTGGTTCGAAGTTTGGTGGAGGTTTGGGCAGGTTCTGATCGTCAACTCGATTCAGTGAAGTTGATCAATGGTTTAGAGAGTTTCTCGCAAAATTGACGGACAAGGTTGATGTAGCCATGGATGATAGTTAGTAGGGGAAAGGATGTGGCAAGGTTAGGGAGGCAATGGGGTGATAGGGGTGATGGGAGAGGAGGGTGAATGGGTTGTGGGAGAGATGTAGCTAAGAGGGGGATGAGAAAGAGAGGGGGAGGGGGTGTGCGTGTGTACTGTGTGCATCTATATATTTATGCACACATACGTAACAAACATATACGCAGACAAGAATAAAAAATTCGATAAAGTCTTTGTATTTCGATTGTAAATTACGGGTCATTACAATTACACCTCCGATTGAAGGACTAAACACTAAAAATTGAAGACTTTTACAGGAATTTAACTCTAAAAATGGAAATGCTCTTTCTAGATTTCGTTGATGATTCTTTTTCCTTTCACTGCAAATTCATAAGGCTGTATTTGTTTGCTTGTTTGAGAAATTTTTTTCCAAACAAGTTTTTAGAAAAAATTTCTCAAATATTTTTATTTTTTTCTAAACAACTTTATCTTTCTATAAAAGAAGAGAGAGAGAGAGAGAGACACCTCGAAAATACTGAAAAAATTTAACTTCCAAATTTTTTCTGAAACACTTATACCAAACAAAATTTTAGAGTTTTTTCTACAAAAATCGTTTCAGAAACACTCAACCGAACATACCACTCTCTCTGTCTCTCTAAGTTTCTCAAACTCCTGGTTAAGAATAATGAGAGAAGGGTTTATATAGCAATGAGTGAATAACCTTGCACATGAGGTGGAGTGTTGAAGATTAAATGGCTGTCAAATAAACATAATTGTGGAATAAATTTCTGATAATTTCATTCATTGTAGTCTTACAATAATATAGTACAAACATTTACAAGGAAAGAATCAAGGATATTGACCATATCAAATCAAATCCTTAATTTTAACACTCCCCCTCAAGTTGGAGCATGGATATCGCACATGCCTAACTTGTCTAAAGATACATCAAAAACATTGCTGGCTACAGCTTTAGTAAGAATATCGGCTAGTTGATCTTCAGACTTCACAAATGGAAAAATAATGATCCCAGTTTCAAGTTTTTCTTTGATGAAGTGCCTATCAACTTCTACATAGTAACTTACAAACGCCAAAAGTCATCCCTCTATACTCAACTTCCGCACTTGATCTTGCTACTACTGGCTGTTTTTTACTCCTCCAAGTCACAAGATTTTCCCCTACAAAAGTAAAATATCCTGATGTAGATCTTCTGTCATTAGCTGAACCAGCCCAATCTGCATCAGTGTAACCTTCTACCTTCAAGTGATTATTCTTGGTGAACAATAACCCTTTACCTGGAGCAGACTTCAAATATCTTAAAATACGTTCCACGGCATCCATGTGAGGTTTACGAGGATCATGCATAAACTGGCTCACTACACTCACTGAATAAGCAATATCTGGCCTTGTGTGGGACAAATAAATTAATTTTTCCACAAGTCTCTAGTACCTTGCCTTATCAGTAGAAGTTGCATCCAAACAGTGAAACAACTTATGATTTTGTTCAATAGGAGTATTTGCAGGCTTACATCCAAGCATACCTGTTTCAGTTAACAAATCAAGAATGTATTTTCGTTGAGATAAGAAAATACCATTCTTTGAGCACCTACCTCAATCCCAAGAAAGTACTTCAAGTCTCCAAGTTGTTTCATTTCAAACTCCAAAGCTAAGTATTGCTGTAGGCTCTCAATTTCATCTTGATCATCACTTGTCACCACCATATCATCAACATAGATAATCAAAGCAGTAATTCTACCATTTTGGTGCTTCAAAAACAAAGTGTGATCTGAATTGCTTTGTTTATATCCAAAGTTCTTCATAGACTTGGTGAATCTGCCGAACCAAGCTCTTGGAGATTGCTTTAACCCATATAAAGCTTTCTTGAGTTTGCACACCATTGGAATATTGGAGTATTTCTCTATACCCGGAGGGGGATCCATATACACTTCTTCTGTAAGATCTCCATGCAAGAAAGCATTTTTTACATCAAATTGAAGAAGTGGCCAGTCCCGGTTAGCCGCCAAAGACAGGAGCACTCTAACTGTATTAAGTTTGGCAACAGGTGCAAAAGTTTCTTGATAGTCAATCCCATAAGACTGCGTATATCCTTTTGCAACCAACCGAGCTTTATACCTTTCAATTGTCTCATCCGCCTTATGCTTGACCGTAAACACCCATCTACATCCCACGGTTTTCTTTCCCTTTGGTAGACGCACAAGCTCCCAAGTATGATTCTTTTCAAGTGCTGTCATTTCTTCTGCCATGGCTTGGATCCATTTATCATCTGCTAAAGCTTCCTGCATTTTACTAGGAATAGGAACAGATGATAACTGTAGCACAAAGGACGCATACGACTTGGATAGTTTTTGGAAAGACACATGATTACTAATGGGATATTTAGCTTTGCATTTAGGATCAGGCTCATATTGAATGGGTGGTATACCACGATTAGAACGAGCTGGAAGACGATATTGAGACACTTGAGATTCAAAAATAGTACCATCATTGAAAATAAGATTAGGAATAGTGGATACCTCTAAAGGAATCTCAGGAGAAGATTGACCTAGTGGTTGTGTTGGATTATCAAGAGACATTGTACTATCATGGAGAGGATTATCTTCGATGTTTGAAGTTGTTGGTTCAGCAATTGGTAACTCTTCCCTTTCATCTGAAAATTTACCCTTGTCTGTAGAATCTCCAGACAGAAAAATATTTTCTGAATTTCTAGGAAAAAATGCCTCCACTTCTTCATGATTTATCACTTTTTCCTGATTCTCCCCCTGAAGTGAAAAATCTGTAGTCAACGGCTTATAAAACAGTTCTTTCTCATGAAAGGTAACATCCATGGAAACATAAAGCCTCCGAGAAGATGGATCATAACACTTGTACCCTTTTGATTGACCCCATATCCCACAAAAATACACTTTAAAGCCCGAGACTCAAGCTTATTCCGTTGACGCGGATGTAAATGTACATAGACCACACACCCAAAAATTTGAGGGGCCAAAAGCACTACTGGTGGAAGAGTGCAGTGATCAGAGAGAGCATCCAATGGCCTTCTAAAATTGAGAACGCTAGATGGCGTACGGTTGATTAAGTAGACCGCTGAATTCAGAGCTTCACCCCACAAGTAAGAGGGAACATGACCCCCAATCAAGAGAGATCGAGTAACTCCCAATAAACATCATTTTGTTGAGGAGAATCTGTACAAGTTGTTTGGTGAATAATCCCTACTAAGTGCATGAAATCCAACAATTCTTGCTTTATATATTCTTTGCCATTATCAGAATGAAGGACTTTTATTGGAATGCCAAACTGAGTAGTAACCATTTGATAGAACATGCGAAAAATTGAGCAAACCTCACTCTTGCGCTTAAATTGATAAAGCCAAGTCATTCGAGTGCAATCATCCACAAAAGTTACAAACCACCTCATCCCATTAAGAGTAGAAATTGGTGCCGGTCCCCAAACATCCGAATGAACTAATGAAAAAGGTAGATTTGTTTTGCTATTACTCAAATGGAAAGTAGTACGGTGGCTTTTCGTCATCACACAAGTTTCGCAAATAAAATCTGAAAGATTACATCCACTAAATAGTGAAGGAAATAATCTCCTAAGATAGCCAAAAGAGGGATGTCCTAGTCTCTTATGCCACAACCAAATTTCCTCCTTTTTCTTATTCATCAAATCTTCAGTTACCACATGAGCTTACCCATTTTTGTTGAGATGTTGGAACCCATCCTCCAGATAGTACAATCCTCCAACTTGTCTACCACTGCCAATCTTCTCCTGAGTATGGATGTTCTGAAAGACACAGTGAGTAGGAAAAAATAGAGCAACACAATTATGAGATTTGGTTAATTGATTTATGGAGAGAATATTACAATTTAATGATGGCACAAATAAGACATCTTTGATAGCTAATGTGGGAGATAACGGAACTGTACCAACTCCAATAACTGGAGATGATACACCATTGGCATTGGTAATGGTGGTTTTGGAATATTTGGGGGATAAGTGACTAAATTTATAACGATCACAAGTCATATGATCTGTTGCGCCAGAGTCAATTATCCAATCACTATTTCCAATAAAAAACATACCAGTCTTAGCAGTAAATCCAAGAGTTGTGGCTAGATTCCCTTTTGAATTAGGGTCCTCCTCCTTAGCATTGGAAGACACATAAGACGCCTTTTTGCCCTTTGGATGCCAATCTGGATACCCATGGAGTCGAAAGCACGTATCCACCGTATGACCAGTACCATTACAATGAGTACACTTCGGATCCTTCTTTGAAGTAGGAGTTTTCAGAGAGGCCATTACAGCCCCTTCGCAGCGGAATGGTATGAACAGAAAGAACAATTGTGAATACAGGATCAAACTTCAATTCCTAGGGTAAAGAAGAGGATATTGAAGAAGGCTCTGATACCATGTCAAATAAACACAATTGTGGAATAAATTTCTGATAATTTCATTCATTGTAGTTTTACAATAATATAGTACAAATATTTACAAGGAAAGAATCAAGGATATTGACCATATCAAATCAAATCCTTAATTTTAACAATGGCACTGGTTACCATTGGTGAGGGAGAGAAATTCTGCAGAAAACATCTGAGGGAAAAGGGTGGTTTTCAGGGCAAAACCATGAATGTATGTGGTTTGAGCTTGAGTGAGGGCCGAAGGGTTATTTTACTGGAGAAGAAAGAAATATTTTTTTCATAGAAGATTTTGGCTGAGATTTTAAACATGGGTTTTGAAGAAAGAACATGTGAGGGTATAATGAAGTGAGAAAAATGATTGGGTGTGGTTGCTCCATCAAGCAATAATCAAATGGGTGGATTTGGGCCAAGAAGAACGCTGATGGGCTCAAGCGATTTGGGCCAAAAGAAAATGGGTTACACTTCAATTTTAGTTATTGGGTTGGGTTTAATGGGGAAAAAATAAAATTGGGCTGGGGTTTTGGATTTAATCCAATATATTTATTCAAGGGCGAATAATTCATGCAAAAATTTTAATTAATTTGGCCTAACGTGCTTATTAAGAAGCAAGTTTTGTCTATATTTAAATTTTTTTATATTTTTTATTTTGGCTTTAAATTTTTGTAGATTTTAATCCATCTCGATGAGACGAATCTAAAACGTACAGTATAGACTTATGTCCAAAAGTTAAAAAAAATTACTAAAGACAACGAATAAGAAAAAAAACAATTTTTTTGGATTGTTTTTGTTTTTTCTGAATTTTTTTTAATTTAGTCCATTATTTATAAATTTTTTGAAACCTCTCAGCGAGATGAACTAATAATCCATAAAAAGTTGACAAAAGACCAAAAAATTCACATGAGGACGAAAAAATAATTAAATAATCAAGTTAGATCAAATCGAACCTTAATGTAAATATTTATTTATTCATAAAATCTAACTAAATTATGCATAAATTAATTTTTTATTTTTATTGATTTAGTTTTTTTTGAGTCCACACACATTCAAAGAAAAAAGAAGTTAGACGACTAAGAGACTGCTACCAGTTGCTTGTCCAGAGGAAATAGATTTGCTATCATTTTTCCGATCCTTTGATCACATAATTTCATTGTCGGCTTGAACGACATGATAGGAAGTCAAGGTGTTACTTCCACGCTTGTTTCCACTCTGCTCGGAGTAGTCAAAAGAACAAAACTTCGGCTTTAAGTTTGGAGGGAACAGAGACAAACTGAAAATATCAGATGAAAATAATAAAAAGAGCGTTACAGTTTCAGAATTAAAATTAAGAAATTTTTTTGAATTTAAAATTAATAATTCACTTAAATTTATGAGAACACAAGTATAAATAAGATCATAACTTTTGATTTTAAATTATGAGAAAATTTCTTGATTCCAATTCTGAAAATTGTGAATTTTTTAATAAAAAAAAGGCCATAGCGGGACAAACATAGGGTGAGGTGGATTTGGCTTTCTGGGGTGTTTCCTTCCTCGGAAACGCTCTTCACACACGGGTCCAGTCCCTCCTTTGACTCCCAATAGGATTCGGACAAATCAACTTCCCTCTCTCTCTCTCTCTCTCTCTCTCTGTGTTTGTGGCCCTATTTGGACTGTGGTTTTTATGTGTTTATTTATTGAAATTTTTTTCGTCTTTTTTGAAATTTTTTTACAATTTTTTGTTTTTCATCAATTTTTTTTGATTTATTGGTTCATCTCGACAAGAGCTTTCAGAAAAGTTATCAATCATCGGCTACATTTGAAAAAAGTTCAGAAAAGACAAAAATAAATAAAAAAACAGAGTTTTTTGTACTTATTCGTCGTCTTTAGTGACTTTTTTTTAACTTTTGGACACAATTTTATACTCATTAGATTCTTTTCATCAAGACGGACCAATAAACTACAAAACATTGAAATTTAAACAACAAATGCAAAAAAAAATGAATAAAGACAAAAATTTTAAATAAATACTAACTACAAGCCAAATAGGCCTATATATATGTATTCTTTTCAGTCTTCAGCCAAACGCCACAGAGACTGCACCATCCATATCAGAAACTCAAGATTCTAACATCAAGAACGTTAAGTCGGGTAGAGAATGTCTTCTACCATTAAAATCTCGACCTCACCTGTTGAGAGAACACTTCCCCTAACCCGTTCGCCTTCTTCTTCTTCTTCTTCTGCTGCTGCTGCTGCTGCTGCTGCTTATCCATCACCTTCTTCTCCGTCTTCGCCTGTATTTCTACGGGTACAGAATTCGCCAATTGGGCTCAATCGGATGTTTAAGGATAATTCGGCTTCGACTTCATCTTCTTCTCCGCCGAGGCTGTTGAAGATGAACAGGCCGGCAAGGCTGGATATTCCGATTTCGAATATGGGATTTGCAAGTGATGGTTTTCCGGAGACGCCTACGGGAAAGGAGGTTGTGGAGGTTGAAGGGGTGGGGTATTCGGTGTATTGCAAGAAGGGGAGGAGACACGCCATGGAAGATCGGTACTACGCCGTCGTCAATCTTCATGGAGATCCCAAACAGGTTTTTTTTTTTTTATAGGCTAAATTAGGTTTGTACAAAGTGAGATTAGTTAATTCTTTTGATCATTTAAAATCAGGTGAAAAGTTGGAATCCTGGTGAAAGTTGACAGGAATTTGATAAAATTGGAAGGTCTTGACAATATCGGATATCCTCTTGGGGGTTTTGGAATCTTTATTTTCTTAAGGAAGTAGTTGAGAATTTGGTGAAACATATAAACAGGGTCTTGAAAGGTTTATCGAACTCTCTAGTAATCCCCATGTTACAGAATCTCAAGACAGAATTGTTGGTAACGTGGGGTTTGAATCACATGAAGTTGCTTGAAGTTTCAACTTAATCCTCTTTATGAATTAATGAGTATAGCTATCGTATTCTTGGGTTTGTAGGCATTCTTTGGTGTTTTTGATGGGCACGGAGGAGCAAAGGCTGCTGAGTTTGCTGCAGAAAACTTGGCTACAAACATATTACATGAAGTCGACAGAAGGGATGAAGTAGAAATACAGGAAGCTGTTAAATCCGGATATCTCAACACAGATTCCGACTTTCTAAAGGAACCTCACCGCGGCGGATCCTGCTGTGTCACGGCGCTGATCAGGAATGGCAATCTCGTGGTGTCCAACGCCGGCGACTGCCGTGCTGTAATGAGTAGTCGAGGGATCGCTGTCGCCCTTACATCCGATCACCGACCTTCGAGAGCCGATGAAAGAGAGAGAATCGAAAACTCGGTAAGCAGCTAGTGCTTTGTTCACTGGGTTTTTTTGGAGACAGGATCATGACAAAATATGTCTGGCCACGTTTGGTCTAATTTTGTGAAATGTTCAAATCAAATCGGTAATTTCGATTTGAAATTTTATAAATCAAAATTGAACCCAAATTTGGCCCACTCCAATTTACCCGATTTTGGATCGCGTGATCTGATTTTCTATCTGATTGGACGCAAGCTCAAATTTTAAAAAATTGTAAAAAATTAAAAAGCCCAAGTTGAATAGGCCAAGCCCAAATCCGATTAAAAAAAAATTTCATGATTTTTTGACATATTAAACTTGTGAGTTGTGACTCATTGATTCTACTGATGAATAGGATTGTTATGGGAAAAAAACAAGGTGAATCACTAAAAAAAAATTATGGATATTTTAATTGTTAGAGTGTATCTAGAACCAATCGGTTCATTTCGATTCAGTCCGGCCCATAGGAGGGGAAAATTGACAATCGAACCGATTTTTTTTTTTTAAATTTCAAACTAGATTGGATCGAACCGATCCGAAAAAGAAACCCAAACCAAAGTATCGATTTGGTTTTATTTATCAGTTCAGTCCAGTCCAGTCCAGTCCTATTTATATTTACAGCCCTAACTGAGGGATTTGGTGATGTGATTTATGTAGGGTGGGTACGTGGATTATTGGCATGGTGTTTGGAGAGTTGGATGTTTGGCTGTGTGCAGAGGAATCGGAGATGGAGCCTTGAAACAATGGATAACAGCGGAGCCAGAAACTAAAATCCTGAAAATTGAATTTGATTTGGAGTTCTTAATCCTTGCTTCTGATGGCTTGTGGGATAAGGTATATGCTTTGCCAATTCAGAAATTTCTTTTTCTTTTCATAGTCGAGTCTTCAATCCGCATTTAAAATTTTAAAAATTATGAGGCTCAAGCCTAACAATTAACATGAAACAAAAAGGGATTCCCCCTTCTGGCATCCAATCGAGATGGATCTCCCGGTTTGGAAGGAAAGCTAGTCTTTTTTTCTGGGGCATATTTCTCTTTATCGAGAACCACTGTTGGTTTCTATTTATAAGTTCGATTCGGTTTGGTTCCTAGGTGAGAAAAACCGAAAATCCCCTCGTCCAACAGATGGGGGTTCAATAGCTACAATCGATTTTTTTTTAAAATTTCAAATTGGGCCGAACCGAAACGACCTAACTAAAAAATCAAATCAATCCGCTGTTTCGGTTTAATTTACCGAAATTCTTTAGTGTAATTGATTTACACTTTCTCCTTTGCTTTTCAGGTTAGTAACCAAGAAGCCATAGATATTGCTCGCCCTTTATGCATTGGCATCCCACATCCTCAACCGCTCTCCGCCTGTAAAAAGCTTGCAGCACTCTCTGTTTCAAGAGGCTCAGCCGATGACATTAGTGTGATGTTGATTCAACTCGCACACTTTTCTTTATTTTCTTAGGCCTCAACTTCCACCATAACTATTAACACGTTGTTTTACTCTAACTACAGTTCTAGTCGTCATTACTAAAGTTCTAACCGTTATTTAGAAGATAAGCTTATGGAGTTAGGACAGATAATTGGTTTGATTTAGCTAATTTTTTCAATTTTTTTGATGAGATGTATAATCCGCTCATTTTACTTTGTAAATTGTTTCGCTAAAAGAAAAATAAGATTCATGTTGGTTCGGAATTTATTGTTCTGATATTATTTCAAGCCTCCTTTTAGGAAGTTGAAAATTCACAACCAAGACAAACTTGTTTTGTTTATTGATGTTTGGCATTGATGGTGTCAAAGATTAGACGGCGACCTCCAAAGTTGTTCCCGGAGTTTTTGCACATAAGAGTTTAAAGATCGGGGGTATTTTTCCGTTAAGAATTCTTCATCATCAAGTTAAATTATGAATATATAAGGAAATCTAAGTGCTTAACTGATAGCTTAAAAACGTACGTTGGTCACCTCCAATACTCTCTTTTATAGGGTGAATGGTAGGGATGTTATAGGGTCTAATGGTGTCTCTGATCTCACCCATTTTTGCCTTTTAGAGAGGAACAATCCATTTATTTAGGGCTCCGTCTCTAGGATTCGAAGCGCATTTAGTCTTAATTTGTGAAATCTTGCTGGGCGATCATTGTTAACTGTTTTTTTTTTTTTTTTTTTGTCGAGCAACATATGATCTAGATAACTAAGTGTTAGCTGCCAATTTAAAAAATATCGCGGAGTCCCTAAATCCTAGTGACCATGTCTTGACCGGCTTGGTGCCTAAGTCAGTGATTTGTATTACTTAGGCGAAAAAGAATACTAAAAAAGCACAAGGAACCTAAGAAAAATATTGTACCCTTTAATAGATCAGCCTGACCTTTATTCATCTTTTTCTAGATTTTAGAGCTCTATTGAAGGCATAGATCGCGTGACAGCCTTGGAATCTAGCACTTCTTATCGTGAAATAAGGATGATGCTAATTTATTCTTAAAATGACGCACTCCCGTTAGAAGTGTGCCTCTCACTGCTAGTATCCTTGTGAGACTTAAACTCCCCCTAGCTAGCTAGGAGGGACGTGTTAGTCAGAATAATATGCAGTGTACTAGAATCACTCAAATCAATAAGAAGAAATTGACAAAAAGAATAGCACAATAGAACTTACCGTGATTGGTAAATAAACGTTAAATTTTGAAAAATTGAAAGACAATCGAGACTTATGTTAGACACAATCTTTTTTAAGGTAAATTTGTCATCGCTCCAATACTACAAGACTAATGGAGTTTGTCTCTCAGGATCCAACGATCACGTCTTGTAGAAACAATACTACAATTTATAAGTTTGGCGAATCAGTTTGAGTATTGCAACTCTCTGTCAAATAACAGAATTATATGCAGCTGAATATCTGCAATGCAAGAAAATGACGAATTTTGTTGTGTATATATGGTGTGGTATTGGACTTTCTTTATATGCAATGCAGTGTATCCTTAAAAAGTGCAGCCCAAAAGTCTCAATGGTTCGAATGGGTTTGCACCACTTCAAGTTTGGAAAGCTTTCGTTTGATCATAACAAATTCAACGGTTAGGAACGGTTGGGCTACGCTTGCACCAGTTCGGGGCATGGGAAGGCAAAAGTTCGGGTAAACGGTCAGAACAAATAGAATTGGTTCAGTCCAACAGGCCATAAACGGTTAAAAAACTAGTAGAAGGACATTAAATAAATAATTAAATTAATTTCTTTTAAAAAATAAAATCTAATAACTCGAACCCGAGCATAGCATGTGCTAATTTGGGTCAAAACCCATATCACTTAAGCCTTATGTATCATTTAACAAGCCTTAAGCCTTAAGCCTTATGTATCATTTGGACTTTCTAAATAGTTTATATGTGGGACTAAGAACATTTCACTTTCAACCAATCTTTTGTATTGTATTTTGAATTTAATTTTTAATTCACATGCAAATAGTTTTGTCCGATCAATTACGTAGTCTTAATTTTCACATAAAAGTAAATACATTGTCACTTCGATCTACAAATGAAAATATGTGAAATCCACTTTTATTTTAACTTAAACTTTGCTAAAAATATGATCTCTAAAACTATTTTTCTAACAAAACCCACTCTGAGGGCCCCCAAAAGATCCCCGCATAAACTAGGGAAAAATTTTCGAACGACTGAGGAGGCCATAACAACCTAGCCAAGAAGCCCGAAAAGACTACAAAGAGCAGAGCCCATCGGATAAACCTGTCATGTTCAACAAATGATTCTCTTTCCATCAACAGGTTCTCACAATATAAACAGATAAACAAAAAGAATTTAGGTACTTTCTAACAACCTTAATTGATTATTATTCTTAGAATTAGTTTGTAGTCGTTACTAATTTGTTTTAACAAAGAATTACAAACAGGTTCTTAAATGTTGTTCATCATTGTTGCAACAAATAGAAAGAGTACTAAAATGTGCGTCACACTAGCAGAAGGGGAGAGAGTCTTCTCCTAGCTAGGAAAACAAGAAACATGTCCGTATTTGGAATGAAAAGAATTAACGGTAAGGTTTTTTGGTCTGTATTTTCATTGGCGTCTTTTTATTATTTTTGTTTATTATTAATATATTTGTGTTAAATTTTTTAGATTAATTATTCACGACTAAAGAAATTTAAAAAAAATTCAAAAATTTACTGAACACGAAAGAGTTTAAATATGGCAATTTTTTTAAATATCTTTTCCATTTTTTTAGCATTGTTATTTTTTTTTTTTAATATCTCGAAGTGTGAAAAAGGGACAGAAAAAATACATATGCGCCCACCGTGGGACTCGAACCCACGACCACAAGGTTAAGAGCCTTGCGCTCTACCAACTGAGCTAGACGGGCACTTTTTGCTTATCTAACGAATTTTAATTCAGATCCGTTAGTTTTACAGTTTTCTTTTTCTTTTTTAGCATTGTCTTTTTTTTTTTTTTTTTGGGGCGGTGGTAATATCTCAAAGTGCAAAAGGATAAAAAAATGGAAACACATGCGCCCACCGTGGGGCTCGAACCCACGACCACAAGGTTAAGAGCCTTGCGCTCTACCAACTGAGCTAGACGGGCAATTTTCTCTAATTTTGTCTTATCTAACAAGTTTATTTAATCTAAGTTATTTGTATACATTTTTAAAATTCTCCCGTTGAAACGAAGGAGAGAGTGCAAAATATTTGATTAAATCCATACAAAAATCACGAAATACCTGTATTTAACAAAAAATAATTTAATTTAAACTCTACCTTAATAAACTACTTTTTGATTAATTTTTGTTAAATAGAGTGAATATTATTTGATTTCAGAGATTTTTGTATATAGTTTGTCGTAAAAATTCTTGGGATTATTAATCATTTCTCTCAACGAAAAGAATCAAAAAGATATAAAACGACACTAAAACAATTCTAGATAAGACATCCCTAAGAGCAACCCCAACAATGACTTGGTAAAAGAGACAGTGTACAGTGCATATATCTATTTTAACTTGACACTTTTTCTATCAACACTCCAACAACACTCCCTATTTTACTCATCTTCTATTATTATATACATTATTTCTCTTTCCTCCTTCATTTCTTATTTTTTATTGAAATGTGGTAGTTTGGGAAAGCGTGAGAAAAAATTATTAAAAAAGGAGTTTGGGAGTGTACAGTGACTGAACAAAAGGGGGGTGAAATAGGGAGGCACTATTCACAATTGTATTTTGTTAACCTAAATAGGGAGCATGTTGGAGCCCATTTTTTGTGTTTTGACTGAGTACATTAGAGAAGGGAGCCAATTTGTTCACTTTGTTGCACATGCTCTAAAAACACTAAAGACAATAAAAATTATTATTTTTAAAATATTTTGGCCTTTTTGGTAATTTTTTTATTTTGGTCTAATTGTTTACTCTTAAAATAGTTTTCTCAAGATGACGATAAATCTAAAAAATTAAGCGCAAAATTCAATAAAAATTCAAATGAAAATAACTAAAAATGCAATGGTGAAAATATTCAATTTAGTTCAAAAGACATCCTAACTACAACTCCCTCATTATATATGTTATCATTTTGAAGTGTTACTTGGAGTTTTAGCAGCAGTCTTAGCGCAATTATTTTTGTCTGTTGATTATTAGTTCAAGGGAAGAAACAATCAATATAAATGTGTCCGAAGCCATCTGATGTATGTAAATTCTACATGCACATATCAAATATTTTGAATACATATTTATATGTATATATGTATATATGTATGTGTGTGTCTATCATTTTTGAAACAGAAAGTAAGAATACAAGATTAGTTGTCTGTTTGAGTAAGACTCCTTAGTGCTAAAACTGAACTAAGAGTTGCACATGACATGAACAAGGAGAATGCATTGGCTTCTTCCCACATCACATGTTCTGATATGTATCTTTGTCTCCTTTCTTTTTGTGGGATTTTGCAAGTTGGGTTACAAGAGTTCATTATCATGTTGGGTGTTGGATGTTCAAGTTTTATGTATATTGATGGTTTGGATTTATCTTACGCTTTTGCAACTTTAACATATTGATGGATATAGAATCGTCGGTTGATCGAAGTTGATCACTAATTTGGATTGTTCGACTTTAGAAGGTCTTCTTGGCCTTCTTGACCACTTTGGGCTACAGTCTTCTTGGGTCATTCATGATTTTCTCGACCTTATGCAACGGCCCTTGGTAGCCTTAGTGCGGGCCTTATCTAGTCTGGTGGAGTCTTAATTTTGTAAGAAGACTAGAGACAAGCTAACAACGAGAGACACAATCTTAACGAGAGTTTGTTTTCAGGAATATGAATACACTTTACTCTTATCTCGAAATAGGGATGGCAAATACACTATTACGACTACACTACCCAAGCTGTCTTATTCTCTATTAACAATAAAGAGGTAAACCCCAACGGAACTCTAAGACTGGAACATATGTAAACATACCCAAATGATACTCTCGTGAACACTTGACTCGAGTACTTTTTTCACACTCTTGTGGTTAGACGGTCGTGCTTGAACATGTGTGACGATTTTAGACGGAAAAAAAACACGAAATTGATGGGTGAGGTTTACATGTCATAGCAGCAAGATGTGGGTTCTGCGTTTTTCTCGGTTCCTGCACTATGGGTTTGTCGGCCATTCGATCTAGTTTGCTGCTCCTCACCATTCGCACCCTCAACAATCCTCCGCAACATCCGAACAAAACCCAGCTTTCCCGCTATACGCAACGAACAAAATATTTTCATGTCTAAAATTATCAAATAATTTTCTCCGGTAAAAAAATATTTAAAAGACTTAGCTAATTCAACTTATTTATTTTTGAATATTTTCCTTTTCAATGTTTATTATTTGACAATTTGGACTACCGTCAAATAGGGAAGGCATTTAATAGTCTTGCGTTAAGGATAAGACAAAATGTCGATTATCTCATGACAAGTTCTAACCAAATAGGAATGAGAAGTCTGAGGCGAATTCAACTTAGAATGACGAGTTTGAGATTAAATAAAATCTTAACTGTAAAAGATAAATTCCTAAAGAGCATGTTTTATTGTCGGATAACTCACCCCTCAACTGAACTACTCCATTTTAATCCGGCACAAGCCGGTATTTGATTGCAGTCCGGATAAGATTGACAAGTCCACTAACTAACATGTCTATTTGGACTGTAGTAATTATTGGATTATTGCCTAATTATTTTTTTGTCCTTATTTGAAATTTTTTTATAATTTTTTATTTTGTGTCAATTTTTTTATGATTGTTGATTCGTCTCAACAAGAGGTTTCAGAAAAATATAAAATTATGTATAAAAACTAATAAAAATTCAGAAAATAAAAAAAATAAGCTCAAAAACAGCGTCTTTGTTGATCTTTTTCATCTTTAGTACACTTTTTTTCGCTTTTAGACATAATTTTATATTTTTTAGATTTCTTTTGTCAAAACGAACCAATAATCAAATACAAAAATTTTTTGAATAAAAAAAATTAATATAATAGCCTATTTGTGGGATAACTTAGTCTCATCTTAGGGGTGATATTATTTTGGAGGGACAAAACCATGCTCCGGATTAAACAATCTCTTTACCAAAATAACCCTCAATTAAAATCCTCAATTAAAAGATTAATGCCTTGTAAATTAAATGAATTTAATCCTTAATGAGCCATTTTCAAATATGATCAATTTGATTTTCTTTTTTTTTTCTTTACTTCTCTCATCCCTTTATTTGAAATGTAAGTAAAGGTTAAAAGGACTAGATTTTGAAACAACCCAAATAAAAATAACAGAATTAATTTTTCATAAGTATATTTTAAAATTGATATAAGCGACGAATGATAGGTTAATAATCTTTCAATGACATCTAGGCAAATAAAATTATCTTAATTTAGACAAAAATTCTAATCGACTAAAGATTAAATAGTAATGAACATGTATATGTGTATATATAGAGAGTCAGAGAGTAAGAATACTTAATTTGGTCTTATTCTTTACTTTAAGGACACTTATTAACAAATTTTAGTTTTGGTAAAATATATAAAGTGATCACACGATTATTGAAATCAATTAACATAACCTTTTTTCATCAAAATAATACGCTGCAATAATAAATGAAACGAGTAGAATTCATAATGCAAATGAAACGAGTCCGTAGTTGAAATATTGTTGTTAATTTGGTCCGATGATCCTAATTATTTATTAGGAAATGAATATTGGAAGTTATAAAAATTAGTCTATCTCTTATTTTGGCAATTAAATACTGGACAATTTTACATATTTCTTGTACTACAATTGGTACTGGACCAAAATAAACAAGGGACAACTTTTGTTTTGGTCTCAGGACTAACAATCATAGGACTAACAATCCTAGACTGACTTATTCCTCACTAATGAGTTCGACAATCAAACGTGCCTGAAGAGTCTAGACTTGATTTATCACATTAATGACTAATCAGAAGACACTTCGACTTTGTATCTTACGAGGAGTTAAAGACCTAAGAGAATTCGGATTGACTGAGTACACACACAATTCGTACTCACAGTTACAATTGTTATACACTAACATTGAGAAAATCTTGTGATTACTGTTCTGACTTAATTATCAGAGTGTCTTCTTGCAAAAACGAGGAGGGATTCTTTGACAATCTCTTGTTTTGTAGATCACACGTGTCAAAAGTGTGAGAAACAGAGAGAGAGAGAGAGAGAGAGAGAGAGAGAGAACATTTTTCTTGTTGTTTTTTCTTGATAACCGAGGTATCCAACCGGTTTTGAGATTATCACAACCTAATGTCAATTAGTACTCAGAGCTCTGAAATTAATAACAGAACAAACCTTTAGAAATTGGTTTTGGTAGAATTCAACCGCATAATCTTGAGAAGCAAACTCTTTAATTTCTCTCTCTTTTTATTAAATCAACAACCCCAATGAGTTAACATCCTTTCCGTCGTTATTGATGTATTAATTTTTTATTTGATAGAAAAATTACCGACACACATATAACAAAAAAGTTAGATAATACCCAAGTGAGGACCAACCTAGTCGCCTCATATGGGTTTGTTCCTCAATCCAAGTACAGCCATACAATTTGCCAAGTAGCCAACCTCCCCGTCACATATCACTTTGAAACCAAGTGGCTCACAATCTGAAAGCACCCATTACTCTCACAAGAGTGCTACATACACATCATTTTAACACATCACTTTTACACATCACTTAAAACTACGTCGTTTTATGTTAAGGAAGACCCAAATATGTTTTCAGCGATATGGGTCAAAAATAAATATGGTTTTTTTCCAAAACAAAACTACATAGTTTTGAGTGATGTGTGAAAGCGATGTGCAAAAGTGGTGTGTCTTTAGCATTTTTGTTACTCTCATGTCTTTTCCCATCGTCCCAATTGCACTTTCCCAACCCCTCAAACATCTACTCGCATTTATGTGGAGGAGAACATTACTCTCTCTCTCTCTCCTCTTTTCTGGCAGCCATTCGCAGTGTTTCCTACTTATCCACTCTCATCCCCTCATTATTACCCTTTACATGCCAGAAGTGGTAAATGACACATCCTTAAAAACCAAAAACACAAAAAGAGTACCCTTGACACATCACTTCTTCTTCTTCTTCTTTTTTAACTCAGTATTTGGGTTGATTTACGCACATCGTTATACTTCTTATTTGTCGGAATAAGTTTTGTTTTAAAAAAAAAAAGATAATGATCAAAATCAAGAAAGATAAATACATGTCATATATGTCAGCTATTTTATCTTTTTTTTTTTTTTGTATCTTTCTAAATCTGCTATTCTTTACTACTTACCTACTTATCATGGATAGTACTAATCCAAACCATATTAAATTAACCAATTAATATATTCAGTAAGAAATAAGTTCAGACAGTATAAATATACCTCACACTTTCTGGAAATCTGAAGAAAGTCATTAAATAAATTGAAATTAGCCCAAACACAATCTAGACAATCTTACAAGAACATAGCCCACAAAATATATTGGTCCCAACTTAAGCAAAAACATCCCTATACAATTGTCCCAACTTTTTTGTAGGCCGAATAAGTTTGAAAGTGACAGAGTGGAATGAGGAGTCCATGTAAAAGTGTCGTAATCTTTCAAAAGATATGAGTGGATATTGACACAGCCGACCCCAAAAATCAAAATACAGGATATCTGTATCTCTATATTTTATTGAATGGGTGCCGATCTCGCACGTCAACAGACTTCCACCCCAAACACTCTCACTCCACAAGCCAGGGACAGGGATTAGCATATCGCGACGCGAAATTTGGCATCCGCTTTCGCCAGTCGCAACCCTCTCTGTTGCCCAAACGTGGACCTGCTGTTTCCTGACATATCAGCACAAACGTGGGTCCCATCTTTCTGTGGTGGACTAATTTCCCGGACTACACTCACCACCAAGTCCTCTGTATTTTGTGCTTGCCTTTGGGATGGTATTATGCGTTACGTTGTTCTCGTATAGTGCCCTGATTAACCCGTCACAATCGTTCAAATAATAAGAATTGTCTGTTTATTATGGGTTAACATTATTGAAGAGATACAATAGATATAGTGAGAGAGAAAATATAGTAGAAAGAGAGATTTATTATAGAGGAATGAATAGTTAGTAAATGGTTTGTTTGACTATTTTTTGAAGAAAATGAAGACATAATAGATATGAATATGTGAATGATATTCTCGTAATTAAAAATGATATTTTTGTAAATAAAAAAGAGATGTAAAAGTAAGGGTGGAATCAGAAATCTAATATATTTTGGAGGAACCCAAAGTTTAATAAATTATAATGCATTTTTGCCGATTAAAAAAGAGAATCTAAGAAGTTTTTTATAAATGCTCATAGGAACAGTTTATGAAAAACTACTTAGATAAAGTTATTTCAGGTAATATTTAGAGCTGATTTTTCGTGGGTATTCTTAAAAATATATTTTAAATACATTGAACGGTTCAGATTATCAAAATTTGATCGTCATTTTAACAAAATGAGAGGTCAGTATTTTAGCAAAATGAGATATCGATCTTAGTAAGCTTCTAATAAGTGATCACTCATTTTGCTAAAATGAGTATCTCCCATTTTGTGATCAAATATTGATGATCCAAACTATTCAATGTGTTTACAATACGTTTTTATGGGTACCCATAACAAATTGACTAAAAAAATTACAAAGCTTGATCCAAGTAAATTTTTATAAATACGGACAAAAATAATTTTATATAAAAACTGATTTGATTAAGCTTTACCCGATAATATTTTGGGTTAATTTCTCACAGTTACCCTTAAAAATATATTTTAAATACATTGAATAGTTCGGATCATCAATATTTAATCAGGATGAGAGGTTATCTTTTTAGCAAAATGACGAATCCCTTATTAGAATCTCTCTCTCTCTCTCTCTCTCTCTCTCTCTCTCTCTCTCGTTGTTATATATATAGTTATAATTAAAATCTAACAAATTTGTAAAAAAAATGTAAATATTCAAACATAAACAATAGAAGAGTACAATCTTGTTTGTTACTTTATTAGCGAGATTATGCAAAATCTTGTTTTGAATGAATGGTGAGGCTATTTTGTATTTTTTAGAATTTTTTCTAAGACAACATTAGCAATATTATTATTGAATTTTCCTAAAAAGTTTATCAATTCAATAAAATTACCACGATATTTTGAATCAAGGAATTCATCTAGACCTCTAAGAGTATATGAATGTAAACTAAGCCACCAAATACTCTCAATCATTGTATATACGTCGTAACTTGTTTTTTTGAAATGCTTTCAAAGTTTGTGCATTTATTTTGAACCGGACTTAAAATAAATTGGACCACAAATAATGGAGTGGGTTAAGATTATTTAGACTAAAATTTTATATATAAAAAATAAAAATATACAATCTTGCCTAGGCTAAAGCCCACTTTAGTCCTCCCCTAATTCCGTCCTTGTATAGAAGGAAAATAAAATATAGATAAGGAGAGAAGTATTCAAATTTTGTCCCCCTCTTAACGGATAAAAGTTCGACCCCAGATATCCAAACCCACTAACAGACTCCTAATATGACTATTCAAATTGTTATATTCGGGGTCTAAATTTTTATATTCCTCATTTGACCTCTAATAAACAGAGACTTAGCGTGTCTTATCTTCTACGCAATTTATTTCGTAAATATATATATAGCATAACCAATGTAGTAATTAGAAGATATTACCATCAATCACTGTCGGCTTTTTTTGGGAGGTTGCAGTGCAATTCTATATAGTGTGCGTACAGTGCGGATAAATAATATAATTTTGCTCAATTTGTTCTTGAAACTATGTCATTTTGATCATCATATATTTTGATAATAATTCACATGATCAATGAAAATAAAGAGGACAAAACAAATAAAATTCTGTCATTTTATCCACATTACACGCGCACTATAGGAAAGAATCCGTACACAATTTTGAATTCCCATTTTACAAGTTAAACATAGTTCGTTCAAGTATCACAAGTATGATTAGTTTTTCAAAACTGAACGGATCAATATTTTTTGGTGTATCTCATAAATTTTTTTTGCCATAAGGGGAAACTATTTTTAAAACGCTAAAAAAAGGTGAATTAAAAGGTAGACCTTTAGAGACCCCCAAAAGGAGCTTTATATTTGTAGCACACAAGTGATTTAAGTACTTTGGTGCTAAGCTACATGCAAAATAACAAAACCAAGATAAATATCCAGCTCAGCAATGGCCTTTCATGAACTTCACAAGTTGTAGAACTTGTTCGTTCATCACAAAATCGAACGGCGCAGATGTACTTATCACTCCATGGATAAGGATAAAACCTGGAATATCATATCCACTTTCACGTCAAATTAGTTCCTGACCTAAAAATGCTCTTAACAACGTCACTAAAACCGTCCTTCTGGATAATTTCCCACCTCCACGCTTTACACATCCACACACACACGCACTATATATATAGAGACACACTCAGCCCCTCCCAAACAAAAACAACCCCACAAGTGAAAAAGTGTTCTTCATCAGATTTTCTTAATTCTCAAGTCTTCAGGGATGGAAAGGAGAAACAGAGTATCGAATTGGGTGAGGGGAAGTTGTATAGGCAGAGGATCTTTTGGGACTGTGAGTTTGGCGGTCGATCAATTTGACGGTGAGATTTTTGCGGTGAAGTCTGTCGATCGGAGTTCGGGCTTGGAGTCTCAAATTGAGGCTTTGGAGAACGAAATTCGGATTCTCAAATCGGTTTCGTCGCCTTGGGTGGTGGAGTACCTCGGCGACGACGTGACGGTGGAAGGTGGTTCGACGTCGTTTCGGAATTTGCACTTGGAGTATTTGTCAGGTGGCACCGTTGCTGACCTGGCAAAGCAATCCGGCGATGACGTGGACGAGAGCATTGTCCGATCGTATACTTGGTGTATTGTCTCTGCTTTGAAGTACCTTCACTCCAAGAGCATTGTTCACCGCGACGTCAAGGGAAAGAACGTCTTAGTGGGATCCACCGCCGGCGCGGCTAAGCTCGCCGATTTTGGATCGGCGGTGGAGTTAGATATGGTGGCGCCGCGTGGAAGCCCGCTGTGGATGGCGCCGGAGGTGATTCGGCTGGAATACCAGGGGCCGGAGTCCGACGTTTGGTCCCTGGGGTGTACTGTCATCGAGATGGTCACAGGCAAGCCGGCGTGGGAGGATTGCGGCTTCGACACGCTGTGTCGAATCGGTTACTCGGACGAAACACCAGAGCTTCCGACTCAGTTGTCGGACCTTGGTCGCGACTTCGTCGACAAGTGCCTTAGAAGAAACCTGCTCGAGCGGTGGAGCTGCGATCAGTTGTTGCAGCATCCTTTCATATCGTCATCAGCGCCGCAGAATTTGATTCCTTATTCATCGCCTCGTTGCGTGCTCGATTGGTCGAATTCAGAGTTCTCCGACGAAGACGGTAAATATGAAGCAGAAGAAGAAATCCAGGAATCACGAGCTGATTCCGTTAGACAGAGAATTGGGAAATTAGCTTCAAACACGGGGGTAATTTGGGAATCTCACGGTTGGGAGGTGGTAAGGAATTTGGGAATCACAGACACAGCAGCAGAAGCAGAAGTAAACAATTTGCGTTGCGTGGAATATTCGAATTCGGTTGGGGAAATGGAAGGGACGAGTTCGGAATATTCCGATTCCGTAGAAATAGAAAGGGCAATTTTGGAATGTTATTGTTGTGGCGGCGGTCTATTGGCGGAATGTGACTGTTCGATCTGTCGAAATGGGTCGCAACGGTGGAATAGGGCGGTGGACACCGGTGGCCAAGGCTTTACAGCTGGTGTTAATTTTTTATTAGAAATTTTGGTGTATTTCACAACACCCATATCCCTATGTAACTCGTTATGGATTAAAATAATAATTATGTTGATTTTATTTGAGAATTCAATCTGTCCATGTGACCAACCTTCTCCAAACTTCAACTTCTCCTTACTTCTGCAGTTACCTAATTTCTTTCGTCGAATCTAAAGCCCAACTTCAAAGAATCTCAACTGGGTTGGCCGAATTATTCTGTTGAATTATTAAAGCTCAACCGATACACAAAACACTGTTTGGACAATTACCACATTATTAGAATAGTGTTTTGTGTATTAAAACAATATTGTTTTGGTGTCCGCACAGTAGACTCTCTCTTTCCACAAGAATATGCTTGTTTTACGTGCAACATTATTGTTACTTTAGTTGACGTGGATATTTAACATCACCAATTAGCAAATAGTTAGTCAATGAAACTCCACTTTAAAAAATTAATGGGGTTCAAGCTTGTTATCTAGCTTAACATACTGAATTCCATAATATTATTATTTCATCATATACATAAACTTAATAACCGTAAAAACTTGAAATAATCGGCTTCATTCCACTTTTATTTTTCATATTGATCGTAAAACACCATGAGTGGTAAAATATTAAAGGTTTGAAGTTCAAAGTAAACTTTTTTATTGTTTCTTCCTGGTCGTTGTGGGGAAAAAAAACAGAAATTTATCATTAGGATTGATCTTAATTAATCTTTTCATAAGCTGAACATTCAGTGGCTATGAGATATTATTGTTGACATTGGATAATGATGAATAATTTATGTTTTGGGGAGAGAGAGAGAGAATGTGAGAGAAGAATGATTGAGAGCACAAAATAGCGTGTGTTGTGAAATGGAATTCGGTAAAGGTAGATTTTCGTGAATAAGATGGCGTGACAATACCTGGAAAGTTCACATGTGAGTTTCTGGCAGCATCAACGAATTAGGGGTGGGGGTGAGGGTTGTCACTCACTCATCTTCGTATTTCACAGGTGGGTAGGAAATTAATTGGCCCACAACATGTTCACGAGTTTCAGATTTGCCCCAAAGTTGCTTTTTGCTGATTTTTATTATTATTTATTTATTACTCCTACTTAGTGAACAAGAAAGTTGTTTCTCACACGGTTTGTTTTTCCCTACTAATCAGCAAACTTTACTTCCAATCAGGGCCCCGAACCTACGCGGTAAAAAGCGGAGTTAATTGACCCAACCGAATTAGAAAATATATTTACAATAGGTATAATTTTTTTTGAATATTTAAATAAATTTATTTCGCAAAATATTATGCATTGATCAACAAATGGTAATACTTTGCACCACGCAGTTATTCATATTATAGTGATACGTGATAAACTGATGACCGACTAGGCCTTCTCGAATCTTCACCTCTAGTCTTTTCAACTCCTCTATTTAGACCTCTCCTCAGCCCGAATAATTCCTCAATCCAGATAAACTGGACTCTTTACTCATCTACCTGATCGCCGGGGCTGAGCGTATCAACAAGATTCACAAAAGAATATTCCCGATTCCCCCATATGCAGGGCAGAGGGGATACGAACTTTATCCGTATGGATAAAGTTCGGATCCCACTAACGGTTAGGGCCCGATTGGATGGGGGTATATTTTCAGGGGGATAATTTTTGGAGGGGGTATAAGATAAGAGGGGGTATTAGTTTTAGAGGGAGGGCCCACTTTGATGTGATGTTTATAGAGGGAGGATAAAAAAATAGATGGTTTGGATGGGGGTTTAAATAGGGGATAAAGGGGGATAAAGGGGGATAAGAGGGGTGGATAAGGAAAAAAACTGTTGCTCGTTTGGATGGGAAAAAAAAGAAGGGGGATAATTTTTGGAGGGGGTAAAAGGATCGACGTGACATGTTTAGCATGGTTTGGGAGCAAAAAATGCAGGGGGATAATTTTTCACCCCTCCAAAAATAATCTCCCGGAGAGGGATAAAGGGGGATAATTTTTGGGTAGGGTGGGAGGTGCCCAAAAATTATCCTGGAGGAGAGGGAAAAAGAGGGGAGGGGGTATTATTCTTGGATAATACCCCTTATTCCTCATTACAAATACAAAATAACCTTATCCCCTATTTTATGCTCCATTCAAATTAAGTACTATTTTATCCCTTTTTTTTAATACTTCATCCAAACTATCTACTTTTTATTACCCCCTCTATAAATATCACATCAATGTGGGCCAACCCTTTAAAAATAATACCCCTCTTATCTTATCCCCTCAATAACTTATCCCCTTTTTTTCGTCCTTATTTGAATTTTTTTTGTAATTTTTTGTTTTTCATCAATTTTTGTTGATTTGTTGATTCATCTCGACATGAGCTTTCAGAAAAGTTATCAATCATCGGCTAAATTTGAAAAAACTTCAGAAAAGACAAAAATAAATCAAAAAATAGAATTTTTTGTACTTATTCGTCGTCTTTAGTGACTTTTTTAACTTTTGAACATAATTTTATACTCATTAGATTCCTTTCATCAAGACGGACTAATAAACTATAGCCAAAAACAATCCAAATGGGGACTAATAAACTATAGCAAAAAGTAAATAAATAAATAAAGACAAAAATAACAAATAAATAAAAACTATAGGCCAAATGGGACCTATAATCCCTTATCCAATCAGCCTCTCAAATGACTATTTTTGAATAATTTAAGGGTTTTTTAACTTTGTTTTACCAATTAACAAAAAAAAGAAAAAAATAACAACAAAATATAAATCAACAATAAAAAATTTAGTTAAAAAGAAAAAATATATAATTTAGCTCGCGTAAATTTAGTTTACAATAAAAAAGATATAAAGAGAAAAATTTAGTTAATAATAAAAAAGAGAAAAATATAATTTTGGGAGGGGGTGAAATATAAGAGGGGGTAATAGGGGAGAAGAAGGGGTAATAGGGGAGAAGAGGGGGGGGATAATTTTTGGAGGGGGACATTTTTAGTTGCCAAACCATGCTAAATGGTGGGACCCACCCCTAAGAAGGGGTGATAATTTTTGGAGAGGGGCTTTCCCCTCATCCAAGCAGGCCCTTAGGGATAACGATTTGATCACGAGTTTCAGGTTTGCCTCAAAGTTGTTTTTTGCTGATAGTTATTACTCTTACTTCTTTTTTTCTTTTTTTATAACTTAGAGTATTATGGACAATTTACACGTATATCGACTAATCTCTGGATGATCAATTTCACCTCTTATTTGTGGGAATCTCAATTGAAATTAGCTCTGCATGAACTAGCTCTATAAAAATTGATAACTGAAGAAATTTCGAATATAAAACCTTAAGAGAAATAAACCCCTCCTAAATCCTGACCATCCGATGAACCTTTGAGTTTGTTATTAGCCTGACTTGATGAACAAGAGAGTTGTTTCTCACACGGATTCTTTTTCCCTACAAATCACCAAACTTTACTTCCAATAAGATATCTTATCGCAACTCTTTTTATTGTTCCGGTGGATATTAAAACATACTTTGCTAGACAAATTTAAAAATTAAAATATTATAATACATTTCAGTAGACTTTCCAAATTGTAATACATAATCAAAATCTGGTGGAATACATAATCAAAATTTGAAGAATCTTACGAAAGACGGGAAATAAAATTAAAGAAGTAAAATAGTGTTTGAAATATCTGGTAGCTGGAGCAAGCGAAAGGTACTTGTAATGCCCCGCTTTTTTTGAGACATTAATTAAAAATATTTTCTTCTATATTTTATTATTAGAACATAAATCGAAGAATTGTCACTCTTATTAAAACAACAAAAATATGATAAATCAGAGTTTTAAAGTGCGGAAGTGAAATCGACAAAAATATCTCTTAGGGTTTACATTTATTTGAAAAATAAGATAAACAGAGCATCTAGAGGTAAGACAGCCAAACGTTATCAAGATCTTCTCCAATAACTCCCAACTCTTCCTGCTCAGGTAGATTCTCCAATTGCTCATCGAAATCTGATATGAAACACCAGGGGCAGAGAAGTTGCTCCAAATGAGTAATGAAACTCAGTAGGAAACAATACCCGACAACCAAACCCAGAGATAACATGCATGTTCAACAGGATATACATGGATAACGTCAATGATAACAGAATCTAAATAATAAAAGATAAACACGAAGGTATGTTATGAATTTGTTCTTTTAAGTTTTTAGGAATTCCACCGAGGAACGCCGTTTCTTACCCAACTATCTAACATAAGGCACTTAGTTGATATTGACCAGTCCTTACCTACCCAGGGTCTGTAGTCTGAGGTTATGTACCCGACTTGAATTCTGACCCGATAAGGAAGGAACCTCCTACCGTTCACTCAGGTCAATAACTACCTCACCCTAGTTAGATCCGACCGAACGTGGCGTCACCAGGTCAGGTACCAACGAACCTTAGCCGCTTCCCCTTAATCGGCTCAAGGACGCCCAAGACACTGGCCGTCACTCCCTCGGGGTCCGGAGCTGCCTTCGCAGACGTCCCCAAAGTCACCCTCAACTGTTTCCAACAACTCCTAGTTGGGGTCCTTTCAATATATCCACAAAATCAAACACGGGACGACGCCCAACAATAACCTTGCCACGACGGGCCTTCCAAAGTCAATTTTACTCTTTTCCATTAACGTTCACTTACTTGTCTCTATACAGTTCAACTAATTATAATGCACACTCGACACCCTCCGCTGCCTTATCCAAGTGCCATTCGAACCGGTGTCTCTAACGTTCAATCTATGTTTTCCCCAAAACACAGTTAAGTAAATTTCACATAAAATCGGGCAACATAACGACTATACCAAGACGTTTCCAACATTTCAAATAACCCATTCAGAATTCCAATGACATAACAACAACAACAATATTCATAATATAACTCAATAGTAGATCCATACATGTTATTGACTAAAAAGTCTCAAACGGTAAACTTACTCATACGAAATCTCACGGAAATCCATAAACATAAATAAAGTGTGGGTGTATTCAAGTGCAAGTGTACAGTGTATCATTAATTGGGCCGAGACACGTGATCAAACACCCTAACTGGCAATTTATGATTCCAAAAGTAAATAAATAAATTGTGCAAGTCCTTATTTTAGAACATTGTGTCATCTAACATTCTAAATGCTTAATCGTGTGTTAATTGAATTAAAATAAATTTAATTACTTCTTCGAAACAGTTAATAACTGAACAAACAATATGCTACATATCGTTCAATGGGAATGGGCTTCTCCTAAAACTTACCTGTAATATAGCTAAATTTATAAAGCAACGTAATATGATAAATTTTATAAATTCTTTAATAACAGAGCCTTCAAGTTGCTATAATTGAGAGATGTGTGTGTATATATACACACATACATACACACACGTTCATATATATATTCATTCTTTTTTTTTTTTTTTAACCGAGAACAAATGGCTAACTTAGCTTTTCATTTTAGCAAATGGTATGTACAACAAACAGTAACTTTCAAATACACACACACACACACACACACATATATATATATGTATGTATGTATAAGTTTACTCTAAAAGATAAGCGGACAGTTTCGATATTGCAAATTCAGTAAGGTCGCTTGAGCAAGATGAACTAATTTTTTTTTTCCGAAAATCTTAAGAATCTGTCAAAAGTAAAAACTCTTTGTGTTCCAATCATTGACAATTAGAAGATGAATCTTTATGGTGTATTCTAAATGACTACTCAAAAGAAAACTGAACTTACAATTACCGAATTAATTAATCGGAAAGAATATAACATATGAAGCATGTATAAAAGAAATATAGGAAAGAAAATAAAGCAACAGTAGATCCGAATTGAAAGGCAAAAGGACATCGGTTGATCTTTTGTAATATATGAAATTCATCAAGTTTGTTTATTACTTCCTCAACTAAATATTCATTTCTGTCCATTCCAATGAAGAATTATTATACTAAAAATCCTATGTTTATACGGATGCATTTGTTGTACCCACAAGCTATTCTTTTCTTTTCGCTTGATTATGAACACCGAAATTCATGGATTTTTGTAACAAAATTCGTGCGAATAACATCAGAAATAAAACACCTAAATAACATCAGAAATAAGATTCCCTACTAGATGCATTCGAAACATATTAACACATAAATTAGGAAGATTGTTGGAACATAAGCAATATAATTCATAAATCTATTGAGCATGGGTTATAAAAATAAAAAAATGAAGAACATGAGTAATTTCTTTTCACACGAAATAATGATCAATACATGAATCTAAGGGCGGTAGGTACGGAATCCTACCTCAGTTGATGAAGGAAATGAAGAACGAAAACTAATCTCACAGAAACTCAGCTCGGCAGTGATTTCCTCCTCAAGACCCATTCCCCAATTTGTCCAACTCAAGCTCTTTTTATGAAAATAAAATAGTGAATGGATCCAAGGTTCCTACATATTTTTTTTATAGACTTAAGAAACTAATTTTTCTATTCAGTCATTAGTCACATATTTATCACCAAAATAATAAGCCATGACTAGTCATTAAGCTAAAGGAAAAAAAAACTGATTCTCCTTTAGTGCCATGCTTAAGTTTCTAACGGAAAGGAATATAAAAAGATGAGACACTGATGGTGATCAATGGAAGACAATCAAAGGTCGGTGATTTATATTGGCATGTATTATAAAAATAAATAAGTAAATACAAATAGCTAAATTTACCAATTAGAACATAAAACAAAAATTGTTTTAAAAAAATCTTTAATTTTAATTTTAATTTTTTTTAAAATTTCGGGTCGTTACAGTACTGAAATCTTTATATTTTATAATATTAAATGTTCAAGGCTGTTGGAGATGCTCTTGTCTTCTTTAATGATTTCTCTTAGCTAAGAAATATTTTCTTTTATTACAAAAGGCACCTATTGTATTCAAGAATCACTTCTTCTTTTATTTCTTCCAATTTTGTTGGATAAATATTAGATAGTTACACAACGACGTGAATTGTCATGGGTCAACACCGTCTTATAATATTATTAAATTATTGACATTTATATTTGTGTTTATACTTAAAATATCGTTCTCTTGACAACGGATCACGTGGCAACAAATATGGATCTAAACTCAATCAAGGCAACATTATTAGGTCATTACATGACGTCAAGGTAAAGAAAAAGCAATTAATGACACTCGAAGGTCCCATTATCTATGATATAGAAATTTCATTTGCCTAATTTAGTTACTGGTTCAAACGACATGTGCCAAGCAAAGAAATAACGCTTAGGAAAGAGAAATGACATGCGACATGGACAGTTGTTATGATCCAATAGTGAGATTGAAAGAGGAAAATGACTTAGGATTTCGAAATAAGGAAGTGAGAAAAGCAAAGGACCCGCAAGAAGTTATTAGAAAATAGAAACAGATGCATTATGTGCCTATAAATATCGAGGGGCATCAAAGAAGAAAGGAAAAAAACTCAATTTTTAATTCATTTGCAATTAATTAGTTTGTATCAATAGAAGTATTAAATTAATGGTCAATTATAGGAGTTGTAACGTTTCAATTTTTCAACAACGTTAATAAAACATCTTTTAAACTGAATTCTTAAGTTAACAAATATTTTAAAAGAAAATGACTTTATTTATTCAAAGTTAAATAGTTATGGAAGTACAAGTTATTACCAAAATACTCTAACAAAGTTTACAAGTGTAACTATGGTGACCAGGTCTCGTTAAAGCCTTCATCTCTATAACCCGACTCCTCCTGCTCGAATTGCATTTTCGACGGCTCTTCTAAATTTATGCCAAGAGTAAAAAAATTACTACATGAGTCGTAACATTCAGTAGAAAACACTATCCAACAAAACCCAATTAATAAAGCATCACAAGATATGTATAAACATTGAAAGTTGACACATGAACTCATTATTAATCTTCATTTAATGTATCCAGAAATCTTCTCTTCAAGTATCTAAATCTTACACTCCGACTATAGCATAAGGTCTTAGTTGGGGTTGATCAGTCCCTGCATACCACAAGTTTACAATGAGAACATATGTCATGTACCCCATTAATCAATCACTGACAACCTTGCAAGGAAATGATCTTATGCCATTCATTTAGGTCAATTCCTATATCACCTTGTCTAGATTTTACAACGGACATGGTGTATACGACCCCAAAGTCATCCTCGGCCATCTCCATCTGCTTCTAGTTCGGGTCCTTCAGTATATAAAAATAAAACGGGTCAACCTAATTTAACTGAATTGCCACACCCAAACTAGTTATCTCTCCATTCCTTTAATCTAGGTGTTACTATGTGTGTACTACATTATAATAGTCACTCGACACCCTCATTGACCTTGTCCAAGTGTCAATTGTAGCAATATCTCTAACGTATAGTTAGAGGCAGAGCCTCGTAGAGACGGGGAGTGCCACATGTCACCCCCAGTTTCCAAAATCCTATTTTTTCTTTTAAATTTTCTATTTTAACACCATATTATGAGTAATTATTTAGTGTACGTGGTGTTTGAACACTTTCAATCACTACACATTCATATCAGTGCTCTTACATTTAGTATTGGACCCCACATAAATGAATATATGTGATGGAGGATATTAGAGCATGCCACATGACGGTGTTCTAAGATCACGCACTAATTTTTTTGTTATTGTGGTGCTCATCAAGAAAAAGAGTGTGATGTAGGGTCTTCATTTTTTATTAATGAGTATTGATTATGTGATTCCTTTTTAATTATTAATTTTGAATTTTGAATATTAATTACGTGTTCATGGTGAATTTTTTTTTCCTTACTCATAGGATATGTAAATTTTGTGGATTGATATTATAACATGTGGATTTTGTGTAATTTTGTGTGCGTGTTATGGACGATTGATTGGTTTTGAATTTGGCTAGGGAAGAGAATGAATCCCAGAAGATTCATGTCTGAAGAAAAAAACCGAGGGAAAGAATGTACATGAGAGAAAAAGGTACTAGTAAGGGGAGTGGTTGAACTAGGGTCATGCTCTGGTGCATTGCACCCCATCCAACACACGTGCACCAAAAAACCTTATCGTTCGGTTGACTAATTGAAAATTTAACTATGAAATTAATTAAAATGCAATTACTTTATTAGATCTAAAAATTTCGAGCTATTATAGGAGTAACTTTAATTATTTAGTTAGTCGCATATTAGTAGTTCGTAATTGTAGCTGGTAAATATGCTCGAAGTAATTAGAATACGAGAAGAAGTTGCGAATATTCAATATTCAAGTGATCATTTTGCATTCCTGATTATTCAATTTCTTATTTTTTGATTTCGATCGAACTATATGTCAACACTTTCTGGTCCTCGACGCCTCTCGCCTCCATCCACCCTGCCACCCATTACTTCTTCCAAGTCACCATCGATGTCTCCGACACCCCCAATGTCATTGCCTCCCCCACCCGCGTCGGACAGTACCTTCAGCTCCGACTTCCGATTGTCACATATGCAAAGCCTTCGTTCTTCGCTGCCGTCAATGGCGGCCGCGAGGGGTGAATTCGAATTCTTGGTGAACATCATGGCTTGATCTACAACTTTGCTCCTTTGCAGGTTCAGGAAATGAGATGCCGTTGAGGTGACTCAAGTTACGGGAAGAGGTTTCGATATGGATTGAATTTCGCTGTCAGGGGAATATTCACCGTCATTGCCTCCCTCCCTCCCTCAAACACCAAATATAACATGTCAAAACAAACTTCCGACATGTTATGAAACATTATATAATGTATTGTTTAGGAAGGGAGTTGGATTTATGTGGAGAATTTGGAGAATACAGTGTATAGATGGCTAATCAGGATTTGGTCTCACATTGCCCATAGTTGGAATATTGTAGTCACACTCGCCCTAGTAGTGTTTTGCACGTTGGCCCTCCAAGTAGTGTGTCATGCTAAGTGAACAAACGACATGAAAATCTCCGAATGTTGGCATGGATAGTGTGATCTGATACTTAATAATTCAAAATGCTTCCATGACAACCCATATGTACTAGTAGTTTAGTTTGGCAACAACTGGCAGATTCTTCCGGCAACTCTAAATGCTCTATTGCGTGGGTAAGGGTAACCGTCTAAATTGAAAACTCGTAAATTAAATTAAATTAAATTGACAGTTTAATTTGATTTTTCAATTTAATTTGATTCGGTCCAATTCAATTTGATATTTTTTAAAAAATTCAGTTTGGTGTTCGGTTTTAGTCATCTAAGAATCAAACTGAACCAGATCGAATCGAACCAGTTACTATACTACATCCTAAAAAATAAAAAAATTAGGTTCGTACATTTAACTTTTGTTTCATGTCAATGGTTGGGCTTGAGCCTCTTAATTTTATAAAAGTTTTTTTTAATTTGGGCTTGGGCCAAATCAAATCGGAAACCCATTTTAAAATGAAAATCAATCCGGACTTTGTTTTATTGATATGGGCCTTTTAATGTTTTAGAAGTTTTTTAATTTTTGACCTGAATCCAATTAAACCGAAATCAGATTGAAACCAAATCGAAACTGAAAAAATCGAATCAAAATAGTTTAGTTCGGTTTTGATTTACAATAACCCAAAACGAAAGTACTTATTTGGTTCGAATTTTTTGACTAAATCGAACCAAATTAGATCGATCTCACCCTCAATTGTGGGAGATCAGATCTGAAATTTATAGGTATAGTGGTTAGAGCTACAAACGAATTGAGGCATTCGCTAGTTCAGCTCGGCTCGGCTCAACACGATAAGGGTTCGGTTTGTTTAGTTAACAAGTCAAGCTTAAACTCAAACTCGAGTTTTAGGCTCGTTTCGTAAATGAGCTGACTTTGAGTCTCGAAAGTTCGGATCGACTCGTTTTAGAGGTTGGCTCATTTAAAGAGGCTTGTTAAGTAAATGAGCTTAGTACGGATCGGCTTGTCTCGAGCTCAAATTTTAGACTCATTTAGTTAACGATCCAAGCTCAAGCTCGAGTACTCTAAAACTCGGCTTGGCTCATTTACAGCCCCAATCGTGGTCAAGTGTTTATAACATGTAATTTATTGGACAATGTATATGATCTATTGCATAATGCATAATATTCTTGACAAAAATTTATCAAAATACACACAAAAAATTATACTTATTCTAGAATTAAACTTTAACTTGGTGCGTTGAATCATTTGCGTGACTTGTCACCAAAATTGTAAATCTCGTCCCGTATCGGCCGGTACGTCTTTTACCGTTTTTGTAACGGTACCGAACCACCGGAGTACCATTTCGGCAAGTGTTCCGGCCTGGTCTGGGCTGTTCCGGTTTGTTCCGGGCTGTTCTGGGCAATACCGGCCAGTACCGTACCGTACTGGTCTGTATTTAAAAAAATTAAAAAAATCCAGTAATATGTTTTTTGGATAATTTAACATAATTTGAGACTAAAATTATCTTTTTTTATGTTTTGTGGTTTATTTTTAAATTGTAATGCTTTATTTTTATGTTTAGTATGATTTTTTGTTAAAATATATTATTTAAAATATATATATTAATTTTAGCGATAAATCTGAAACGGTTCACCGGTACACACCGGTACACACCGGTACCGATATGTCCACCGGTACGAGATTAACAACTTTGCTTGTCACTACAAAGGTCAGCCCTGTCTCTATCTATTGTCCACCTTGCAATGCTACTTTTGGGTTGGGTTTATGGGTTTTTTTCGGGCAATAGTCGTGGCATGGGCTTTGCTATTTTGGACGAGCAACAAATGGGCTTCAGCCCATTAATTAGAAAAAAATGTTATACCCATTGTTTATATTCGTAATTCATTAGGAGTTATATCCCCTTCCAAATATAAAATATTTTTGTTTAACTTTTTCGCGCCCAATTAGTTCTACTAAAATATACTTGAAATTTAATGGTCTTGGAGAAATGATATATATCATGGAGAAATGATTTAATGGTCTTGGAGCTCAGTAACATCGTTTTTGAACGTTTTTAGCAATTTCACATTTATGTAAAATTCATACATTTAGTCGCAGATTTTATATCAATATAAAGCAATAGTGGAAATTAAGAAACCACATGGTCATTTTTCATTAAGTGCGGTAACTTTATATGGCCTTAATTTGAAAATAACAAGACTAGACGTAGTCTATCAATGAATGCGCATCTGTTCATGTAAATTTCATCACTAAATTAGACTTCATATTTTACTTTTTCCTTCATTCTTTACCCTTACAAAAATCAAATCGCACAATAATAAGCAAACACATGAATTTAATATGCGAGGAATAAGAGATGAAAGAACTTACGAAAGCAAAATGAAACAAGTGAAAATAATTTATTATTCATTTCTTTTCCTTTTATTCTAATTCTTTTGCAAAAAGAGAGAGCGAGAACAAACTTACAAATTTGAAAAATAAGAAAAGTCAATAAATTTAATTTCTTACCACTCTCTTTTCCTTTTTTTGTATTTTCTTTTGTTAAATTTGAAGGTATAATTTTCGTTAATTTTCTTCTTAACAAATACGGAAAACATATATATATATATATATATTATAAATTCCACTTATTTTTAATGTTTTTTTTACTGCAGTTCCTAAAAATTACTTTGAAGTTTGACCCACATCCTTTTCTTTTCTTTTCCCAAACACGGCTCTATCTCACTCTCACTAACACACAAAACGAATTCACTCATTTCACTCTCAAAGTCCTCAGAAATCTCTATCGTGTCTTCGATGGCGAGTACCGATCCCGATCACAGAGAAGCGGAAGAAACTACCGCTGGCGAAGATGAAGACACCGGGGCACAGATTGCTCCGATCGTGAAGCTAGAAGAGGTTGCCGTCACCACCGGCGAAGAAGAAGAAGACGCCATCCTCGATCTGTACTCCCTCCCTCCATACCTCCCTCTCGCACATTAATCTCTAGGTGTTCTGTAATCTGCATGGTTATAAATTTACGATTTGAACTGATTTCGTCTCCTGGGACAACTTTTTAGGAAATCCAAGCTTTACCGATTCGATAAGGAAGGGAATCAGTGGAAGGAGAGAGGCGCTGGTACGGTGAAGCTTTTAAAGCACAAGGAAACCGGAAAAGTCAGGCTGGTTATGCGGCAATCGAAGACCCTCAAGATCTGCGCCAACCATCTCGGTTTTGTTGCCTTTTATCCACTCCGTACTTGCTGATTTTTCTCCCATATTTACTTGTGTTTTAATGTTCGATGTGTTCGTCATTATGTTTTGCAGTTGGTCCGACCATGTCAGTTCAGGAATACGCCGGAAATGACAAGGCTTGCATCTGGCATGCGGCTGATTTCTCTGATGGCGAATTGAAGGATGAATTCTTTTGCATTAGGTTCGGATCGATTGACAGTAAGTTGCTTATATCAATTCCTCCCCTTCCTTTCGCATTGTATAATCTGTAGGTTGATAGTCTACGAAATACGGATACTTGAAGGAGGGGAGTACTGTACCCTTAGGATATTTTTCCTTACTTCCTTAACTTGTCCGTAATTTGAAATTCACTTTTCGAAATTTTATCTTTGGAGTGTATGATATTGTTGGATACCCTAAATCACATATTCAAAATGGGATGAAATTGCAATAATTACAGTTTTAAGGCAACATTGGGTGTAACTGTTAGGATTGTATAAAATTCTAGTGCTTTGTTGCCTCTTAGAGAAGAACAAAATAATTGGATCAATGTAATATTATTCTTTTCCAATTTCCCTAATATCGAACTGAATTCTAGAGCCCATAGGTGATTTTAAATGTCAAACCTAGCTATTGGTTAGGGTCTTTGTGCCAATTGGATTGTCATAGCCTCCTTGTTAGGGTGTTCAGCTCCTCCACAGGCATTGCCCTATTATCTGTACTAGTTCTTCTGAATCTCAATCCACGAATGATCCTTGTGAGGTTACATGACATGCATGTCAATGGTACATATCCACGTGCTCTCCTCAGAAACGACTCTTCGCTAGCTGCGGCAAGTATACACATGCTCTTAGTCATGATTGACTAGAATCTCTTTGCCTGTTGAATAACTCCCTCCATGTTCTCTCTCTACCCAAACCCATCCCGCTCTTGACATTGCACTGACCTGCCCAGCAGTCTCCACTGAGAAGTCCATTACGAGTTTCATTCTCTTTCTGTGTACCTAGTCTGCAGAAGGTTCCATGATGGTACAATATCGTCTTAAGTCAAGAGTATGGCCTAGGAACCCCTCTACATGCCAAGGTCATAGGCACTGAAGTGAACCATGACTCCTTTCCCAAGACGATTAGCTTGGAGGTTGGACAGGGAAGTTCCTCAAGGTGCTTCTTCCTCAAGTGGGCTTGTACTTCTAGTCGTCAGAGAGAGATAGAGACCAAACTTCCAACACTTGTAACTCTCCAATGGCATGTTATATCTAGTATCTACCCAGTGCACCTTGGTTTGATGGGGCTTGAGACAGCGACATAACTTAGTCCCATGCTACGACTAAAAGGTCTAACTACAAAAAAGGGTAGTTGAAAAACTGCCAGATTGTCAAATCAAGAGTTAAGCCACTTGTCAACTTAGAATGGGTATTGTGCATGGCCGAGGTTGCCCTCTTGTTTCGACCTTCTACATGGAAGCCTTCTCCATGCACGAGGATAAGTAATCAATAATATGTTGCACCAAGCTAGAAACTACATAGACTCTCAAGTTTTAACTAATATAACCTTCAGTGGCCACATGCCATCTCAGTGTCTGCTATATTCTCAGATGGCCACCTCATGCTATTTCACCCTCTTCCCAATCTCTAAACCTAGAAGTTTAGTATCCTAGATGGCAGTTGTATAAATGTCAAATCCATTCTTAGAGCTGCAGTCAATGCCTTCATTTCTGCTCTTATTACCTAGGGTTCTGCTAGTTTTGGAAATTATCCATATTTTGGTAAAGAACTGCTTCTCTTCTTAAAAATAGCATTACTACTATTAATGTAAGGAAAAATGAAGGCCAATATTCATTAATAACGATAGACCATACGCGAGGAGATTTTATTTTTGAAAGCTTTGCATGATAGTTTCATTGCCAATGCTATTGAGTTCTCTCTGTATATGTGATCATATTACCATTCATACAGTAATCACCCATTAGGCTCCATCCTATCCCCAATTCATGATTGAAAATGGCTTCTCGATGGTAGTAGGTGCAACCGGCAAGACTAAAGCCAAAACCAACAGCAAGTAAACAAAGAGATGAATTTTGTATTGTGAAATTTCTACTATTATCTCTTGTTATGCTACATATTATATGTTAAATGAGAGAAAAAATTTAAAAAACCAGAAATTCCAGTAGGAGCGGGTACTGCCATTGGGCTCAAGCTCCCTCCACCATTGGTGATGGTAGATGTACCTACATGCAGTCATATTTCTCTTTGGGATGGTATTATCACTTATTCCCTTCGACATTTTAGCTTTCTTTTTATCTGTTTTCCCAGATTGCAAAACCTTCATGGAAATGGTTCAAGAGGTAGCTGAGTCCCAACAAAAGAAAGATGAAAATAAAGATGCATCTGCTACTGCTGGGCTGCTTGAGAAGTTGAGCGTTGAAGATGAGAAAAGTGAAGGAAAAACTGATGAAGATGTGTCTCTTGCAGCCAAGAAGGAATCTGAAATCGAGCCTGGGAAAACTGATGCTGATAAAAAGGGTGAGGAGTCTGTTTCTTCAACTTGAGGACTCTTCTGTTTCAATACCATGTCATTATTCCTGTGAACCTGGCGAGTGGCGAGTACAATTGTCGGGCTTTTTTTTTGCGTCCCTTTCCTGGTATATGCAACCTGGTTTCTGATACATGGGTTGGAACGTCTTGGCACATCAGTGGAGTCTTGGTCAATATTTAGGTCTTATTTTCATGTCAAATTTTTTCTTTATTCCCCCTTCAATATTCCCCATATATTCAGTTGTTTGTCGAGTCGTGATTGTCAATAGTAGATCATGTAGAGACGTATTTTGCTTCTTGAGATATATGTGATTATATGTTTCATTGCATTTTTCTTATTCTCTGTTTTTAGTAGAGCTGATGCTAGTGCCCAATGTCTGTGCTTTGTTATCATTCTCCAGTTTGAGTAGAAAATCTTATCTACCCAGAAAACAGATGAAACTTTATCAATCTTTCTGAGTGTAACATTTGCCTTTGCGATGTGTATTGCTGTTTTTTATTAGACACAGGTTGGCCACATTTAATATATGCGAGCTGTTGGGTTAGCCCTTTTTCGGCCTCACTGTTAGGCTTCTAGACCTCATTGCATTGGAAATGGAGATGCTCCAAGTCTTTCAATTCCCAATAATGGCCTTCTTTCCATCAACTTCACTCGCAACTGCGGTCATGTGCTATCAAAATTGCTTCTTTTCTAGGAACTGTCAAATTACGTGTTGACCCTCGTCTAGGGTTTTTTATGGATCAAACCTTTCATTTGCCTCATTTAGATAGCATGACCTAGTGAAGTAAGGAATTGCACGTTGTAATCGCTGAGTAGAAATAAAGATGGGATAGGGGAAATAGCATAGGGGTTGAGGACTGTTATGGGCTGCTTCTACTTTGGGGATGATATTATCCAACCCAAACCTTTCATTTGCTTTACCAATGTTATGTGGTTGCCAGTGATATGTTTGGCAATTTCTGTTTTTTCGTTGAACTTCTACCCTAATGGTCTTATACCAGCATTTAGTGCTAGGAAGTTCAGTTCGAGACTTCGAGCTGATAGAACAATATAAACACTCATTCTCCTACTAAAGTTTGGCAATTCTAAAATGCTTTGGTTTCGGCATTGGCATTACTATTTGCAGTATGTTGACAATAGCCTCTTCACCACTCATAGGCGCGATTAATCACCGAATAAGGAATTCCCCAAAATCCTGGTAATTATAGTTGGCTTGCCTTATGTTTGTTACAGTTTAGGGTAGCTGGCTCCTCAGAGTCACAAGTGAGAACCTAATGCATACCTTTTTGGTCCATGAAAGCAACCAAAACCATAATGTTTGTAAGCTATCTTAATCTCTATCAACCCTTTTGTCCACTTGAACACTTCCATTTTCAATCAGAAACGCTGAAGGGACTCTCAGGTCATTCTTAATGCTTACCAAGTTCAATGGCCAGACCCTTTACCTAATCAGAGAAAGGTTACATAATAGATGCATTTAATATTGATATAGAGAGCACACCCAACTCCCATCCACCCATTTCAAATCTCTTTTTAGTAGTCTTACTCTGCTTCCATTTCCAGACTACAATTTTAGAGAAAAAATCATCTCATATTGTCAATGGGATCATCGTAATGGCCCTATTTCGGTTGTAGTTCTAATAGTATTATTTGCTAGAAGTAGGGGTGATAATTCAATTTGTTTGGATTAAATTATTTTACCTAATGATCAGCTCGATCACCCTCGACCCAGCCCATGGGTATGTGAATTGTAATTATTAAAGGTGCAAAATTACGTTATTATCCTCAGACCTTATTTGGTAGCAGTCAAATGAGGAAAATAAAATTTAGACGCCGGATATGATAATTCAAATTGTCATATTTGGGGTTTGTTAGCGGTTTTGGATCCCGAATATGATATCTAGGGTCCAAATTTTATACGGCTAGATAAGGATAAAAATTGAACAACTCTCTCTCTCTATCTATATCTTTTCCTCCCTCTATTTATGCAAATGTCATAGTTAATTACAAGAATGTCATTATTAATTATGAGAATATTATTCACATACTCATATCTATCATATCTCTCTTCTCTAAAAAATACTCAAATGAATCCTTTATAAATATTCACCCATCTATATTAAATCTCTTCTTTTACTATGGGTCCATTTGGCGTAACTAGATTATGGGATTGTTGGATTATGTTGGGTGCCGGAGGGAATAATCTAGCTCAAAGTGTTTGGACTAAATTATTTGTGGATATGTTGGTTATGTTGTGTTTGGACTAGATTAATCCAAATTTTGTCCGTATATAATTTAGCCCAAATGGGGCTAGATTATTTGCTCAATAATCTATACAATCTGAAAAATATAGTTACGCCAAATAGGGCCTATATCCTCTTCTTATTATATAAAACATATTCCTTTCATAATTTTATTCACTGACAAATGGGCTGTTAGTCCGTACATATGCATTTATATTACATTTCCACATTTAGGGATAATAGTCTTTTTGAAAATATTTCCTTCTCAAATCAAGGGAGACAAATATTTATTACCATGAAGACCCATCTTAGATAATTTAATCTAATAATTCAATAATACAAACAATACGATTGGGCCAAATATATCCTAAATTGCATTTGTATGATACAAAGAAGGAAAATACTAACCAGCGGTGGATAATGTATAAAAACTGTACCAATATTCGTAAATTACGTATTGATATCCATGAATATATATTGATATCCGTTAAATATGTATTAATATTCATATTTATTTGGTAGCTAACAAGAGTCTTACCAAATGTTAAAAATTAATTTTGGACCCGTTCGGTTCAAATCTACCACTAATACAGAAAATATATTACCAAATAAGCTTCCATTCGAATTTTTTCTATCAAATATCAAATGGGTCCACTTTAAGAAAAAAATTCATCTATTTTTCCACCCAAATAGTAAAAATTACAAAAGCCTAAAGCATTACTAACTTTTGGTTTGGTTTAATACCATTCGAATCATTATCGGTTCGATCCGGTCTAAATTGCAAAAACTCGAGACTGAACCGAATATATTTTGAAAATCTTTTCTTATACCGAGACCAATCGAATCTCATTATGAACCGATCAAAGACCGAACCAAACGATTTAATTTTTTCGATCAGTTCAGTTTTTTCGATCAGTTCAATTTTTTCGATTTTCATTCACTCCTAAACAAGACCCTACAAAGAATTCCTCCATGGACTAGGGCCTTAGTTGATGATTATTGGATATGGTACAATGTACTAGTAGCAATTATTCAGAGTAGGGCTGGAATCCAATGGTCTTTATGGCAAAATGCCAAAAATTCATTTGGTGGTTAAGATTACATATATGGATATGGATACCTCGGTTTCCTCTGTCATGTCATCGCCTAGTCCAAACTCCTCCAATGATTCTCCCTTACTGTTTGATTGGATTGGAACTTAATGCTTGTTTCGATAATGGGAACAATTTGTGTCTCATTATTGTGTTGATTTGCAGAAAAATCCAAATTATGGACAGAGAGCGAGAGAGACGATAAAATTGGGTTCTGATACTCAAGTTTTTTGACAAGTGTATCAATTTGGACGTTAAACATAGGAAAAATTATGAAACAGTTCGTATTGGTCCAAAATAATTCTCAGGTATACAGTTTTGAAATTACTAAAATATGATATTTAGAAAAATAATTTTCAAAAACATAATAACCATACACATTTTAATTAGAAGTGTAAGAGTAAACCGGTAAATCGAACCAAATCGTCGGTTTGGTCAGGTTTTTGGAGCAAACCGATCTGGTTTTATTTTTTTTTAATTTTTTTCCGTTTGGTTTTTTGACATTTGGGGGCAGGACTGGACCGGTTTTAACCCTAAAGTTTGTTTTATATTTTTATTCTTTAAGTTTTTTAGTCCCACTTGTGCTGGTTTTATAATTTTATTCAATTTTATTGACTTGGTTCAGTTCAGAGTATGTTTAATTTTTATGCACTTGAAAAATACCAATTTTAAAATTTTACATCTCTAGTACATTACCTACAAAATCAAACCCATTACAATTGAGTTTTTTCATTTTTTACATTTTTTGACAATTCTGGTCCAAGGCCACCCAAATCGAAAACCAGACCAAACCGGAGCCAAACTGGCCAAGCCAAATTGGACCAAACCGAACATCATCGGTCCGGTTTTCGGTTTATATTTTGCTTAAACCGGACAACTGGTTTGATCCGAGTTTATAGGACAAACTGGACCGATTACACCCTTACATTTTATGACCGGTCAAAAAACTCTATGGTGCGAGTCAATTTGTCTCAAGGTGCAAGTCAAGAATCTCCAAGGTGCAAGTCAGTGCATCTAATGATGCAAGTCTTAACCAATTATGGAACTCAGAGTGCAAGTCAATCTCTCAAGGTGCAAGTTAGAAATCTCCAAAGTGCAAGTCATTTTGTTCGATAATGCAAGTCAATGCATTAAAGGGTGCAAGTCTTGATTGGTCAAGAAATCCAATGTGTAAGTTAAGAATTTTTAAGCTATGAGTCATTTGTTCGAGAGAGCAACTTAGTGTACTCAAAAGTGTAAGTCTTAACTGGTCAAGGGGTCCTTGTGCTTACCATGTATTTTGTTAAAAAAATTATACTTATTGTTATATTTCGTAATTTTGAAACTGTAAACTATGAATATGAAAATTATTTTAAGTCAATATCATTGTTCCGTAATTTTTCCTTAAGGGTCATACTTAGAGCATCTCTAAGAAAAATGTCAAATTTTGAAATACCAAATTTTTTTGATAGCTTATGTGACAATTTGATATTTAATTTTTTGATCTGTATATCTAACATTGTTCTTTTTATGCGGATAGCTTATGATGGGCCACAATAAATGTGAGTTTGGAGCCTTTGGACCACATAGGAATTCATTATAAGGTTGAGTTTGAATTAATTTTCTATTTATTTATCAAATACAGGTTGGTAATATTTGATATCTCGTAATTGTTTTAATAGTTTTTCATATAATTTTTTGCATTAGTTCATTCGTCTCAATGCGAATAGTAAGAAAAGTATAAAACTTTGAACCAAAATTTAGATAAGATGATATTAAAGACAAAAAAATAGAGTGAAAATTTATCATTTTCAATCTTTTTTCGTTTTTAGTGAAGTTTTTGAGACTTTTGAGTATATCTTTTAACTTTTTAGATGTATTTCATCAAGCGAAATAATTAATCTAAAAAATTTAACACGGATTTGACAACAATGAAGAAAAAATAATTACGAAAAACAGTGATATTACCATCGAAAAATTTATACCAAAGGATCTGATAATGGATATCTCAGATAGTGATCTGAAAGCTCCAATTATATATATCAAAGGTAAACCAATCTTTATTGTTACGATCTGGATTAATTTACGAACACATCAACTAATCCCTAAAGTCCCAATTAAAGTAGAGTTATTGCATCTAGCTGTTTAGAAAGGGAAAAGTGAGGATAAAGACATTCATTTACAGCTGGGTCTATGCTTTGAGACTGTTTTGGGAGCTGTAGTCATCAACATTAATTTTTCCATAATGATAAGATTATGACCCGTGACGGGGTCAGAAATTCTGTTTGACGGGGACAATTATTTCATATAATTTCTGTAATTTTGTTATACGTTGTAAACAACTAAAAGATAGTAAAAAAATTCATCGGATTTGTCATTTCTACAATTGGTTTACTTCTTTGGGCCCTGCATATGATATTGTGAAAAACTATTATAATAAGCCTTTAATCGTATTATTCCTCACTCATTCTTCTAACATAGAAGGACAAATACAAGCAAGGCGAAAAGAAAGGAGTATAAGTGGATAAAAGGGGCGAGTGAAAAATCAATATCCGAAGAAAATTTAAATTTAAAGGTTGAGCGTGCAGGAGAACAAAACTTAGAGGGCCTATCTGCAATATCTGATGAATATAGAGTTTTGAGTAGAGAATGCAGTTCCTTGAGTGACTAAACATGAAATGTGATACAATAATGTTTAAAACAGAAAGTGTAAAGGATTGTATTTCTATACAAAAACTGAAAAGAAGGGAGAGAGGGACTTATATGTATAAATAAGAAAAGACAAATGAGATTTTTAGACAGTTTGGTCCCTCAATCAAATATCTTTAGTGGGATGTATGCTTTGTTTAAGAACCAAATCTTGAATTTGCATGTGGTGGTGCTATAATTAAGGTCCACACATTCTTTGTGGTTTTGAGGTTATTAATTACTTCAAGGTCTCTTCATGGACGGTGAAATTGGTCCTTAAGAGATCAGCCAATGTGTGCACAAGTTAGTCCGGACGCTTCGAGTTATAAAAAAAGGTTGTTATTTTAAGAGTTTCTATTTTATATCTTAGAGTGTCTAGGCCAGTTTACGCGTACTTCGACTAATATCTAAGTGACAAATCTCACTGTCTACTAGTGGGAGTCCATTTAAAGTCAACATCTTGCCATGTATATGGACTGACCCCATAAGAGCTAATAGCACTGGAAAAGTTTTGAATTTGAGACCTTGGAAGGAGCATATCTCTAAATCACAAGTTTTGATCATCAAATCAACCCTGTAAGATTTTTTGAGAGCAATTATGAGACTTTTTGAGTGCCATTTTGATATTTTCACGTGTTATTTTTAATGAATCACGTATTAATGTTAATTTTTATGAGTGATTGAGAGCACCAACTAAACGATATCATATAGGAAATGAAGGATCTTGATGTACATTGTGCAAAGTAAAGCATGTTTGTGCAAAAACAACATTGTTTTGGCGCACGAAAAACTGCTTGACTGTTTAGATAATTTTTTGTGAACTAAAATAATATTATTTTGATACACAACAAGTCTTACTATGCAGAATTTACTATAGGTCCACCCTATAGTACGTTGGAACTACCCAATAATTAGTCACATTTCACTCCATGCATCACATTTTCATGACCATATCGTAGGTATTAATTAGGTTAAGTTTGAAAGAATGATAGTTGATTTCCTATTTGTTCAATTGAATTTCAATATCTCCATAATTTATTATTTATATGGTATAATTACTCTAATAAATGAAAAATGTGTTACTTTAAAAATATTTAATGGATTTCATCTGTGTTGCCTTTTTTTTTTTTTCCAGTAGACATATAAATTTATGTTAAACCCTCCAGCATAAGTAAAAATTGACAGGTAGTATATTATACCTAAGGTCAGTTTCGACTAAATTATTTTTTATTAAATATAATATTTATTATTTAATATTTTAATTTTTGTATAGTTTTCTGTATTTTATTTGCATTGTTGTAATTGTCATGACAAGAGTAATTGAAAAAAAAAAATTTAGATCATATTAAAATATATATAAATCAGACGACTTTAAAGACTTTGAAATAAATGATTTTTTTGAATTTTTTTTAGCTTTAGTAGTTTTTTAAAAATATTTTCTTTGTCTAAAACATTCAAAAAAATTAAGTAAAATGTCAAAAAACAACAATTCAAAAATTTACGACAGAAGGGCCTTAATCCATTGAGTAATGTTATTAACACATCATATTATATATCAAATTGTATATTATACTTACATAGTATGTCACACAACTCACAAGATCCACTAATTTAAACACATAATCAAAATTCATGGAATCCGCTTTTATACTTTATGTCTTTAGAGCAATGTTACTAATACATCGTGTTGTACATTAAGTTATACACCACGTCTATATGACATCCATTAATTTGAACACATATCAAAATTTATGAGACCCGTTTTTACATTTTGTCTTATAATAATATACCACGTAGGCATGATTTGCACTTTAATGTATAACTTGATGTGTTAATAAATTTATTCATATCTACAGTAAGACATACGTTACGTAGCAAGATGCAATATTTTTGATACATGAGTCTATTTGGACTATGGTAATTATTGGATTATTGATTGTTTAGTTTTTTTGTTTTTATTTGAATTTTTTTAATTTTTTGTTTTTTATCAATTTTTTTATGGTTGTTGGTTCGTCTCGACAAGAGATTTTAGAAAAAGTATAAAATTATGTTAAAAAATTATAAAAATTCAGAAAAGATAAAAAATAAGCCAAAAATAGTGTCCGTGTTGACTTATTTTCGTCTTTAGTGACTTTTTTAAACTTTTGGATATAATTTTATACTTTTTAGATTTCTTTCATCGATACGAACCAATAAACTACAAAAAATAATACAAAAATAGTAATAAATACAAAATTTTTTGAATAAAGACAAAAAATAAGTCAGGAAAATAATCCTGGCCAAATGGAGCCTAATGTGATGTGTTAATCCATTTTATGCATAAGACTATTCTAATCCATTTGTCATGTAATGAAAGATAAGGTTATTAGCTATTTTATGCTGTACAAAGTTCTCTCTCTCTATATCTGTATCTATCTATATATATATATATATAGAGAGAGAGAGAGAGAGAGAGAGAGAGAGAGAGAGAGAGAAGAGGGGCGAGCATTGAATGCATTTCTGCTACTTCTTTGCGCACACACCCAACTTGCCTGTTTACAGATTTGTTCACTTCCTACATTCTCTGATTTCTCACTCTTTTTAAACTTTAGCTCATTGGCTTCCCTTCCTCACCATTCCCCTCTCTGAGTCTGCACTCTGCTTCTCAAATCTCTACTTCCGAGTCCTTCTTCAAGAATGAAACCAATACCTTCTGTAGAATCTGTAGAAAATGGGAGTTCTCCTCAGGTAACGTCCTCTAAACCAATACCTATTTCTTTATGTTCTTTTCATATTTCTCTTTTCCAATTTATTTCACTATTCTGTAGTCAGTAACTTCTTGTAACATCTGGGTTCGTTGTGAATGTAATAGGGATGATCATTTCCGCTGTGATTACATTTTTCCCCAAATTGTTGGATTCTTTGCAAGGTTTTTGCATTTTAAAAAGAATGATTAAAAGGACAAATGGCAGATATGAGATTGGTATAATATGTAAGTAGAACGCACGAAACAGGATCCATAACAACTGGGAATAGCAATGCTGATAGTATCTGTTTATTTTTGGGTTTCAATTTAAAGTGGAAATAAGTTATGTTAGTTGGAATGGAGGTTTCTAGAAAGAATTATTGTTGGGGAAGAAGGTCAGCACGTTTTGATAGATAATGGCCGAACGTCAGATGGGATTCTAAGCATTTCGTGACCAATTGAAAATTCACTAAGAAATTGGGAGTTTCATCAGTTTTATGCATGTTATGTGACTACAGAGGAAACCAGCAAACTATAATGGTACTAAATTGAATCAGGAAAAATCACTTGCCCCTATAGTTGCTTCCATTTCTTTCCAAGAGCGCAAGCAATGCATTCCCTTTTTTCAGTCTGTTTTTTAAAATGTTGATTTACTTGTTTCCTTCATCAGAATTTGAAGAAGGTGTCATGTTCCACTATGGTAGTATTAGCTTATCAGAGTCTTGGAGTAGTTTATGGTGATCTCAGTACCTCTCCTCTGTATGTTTACAAAACCACTTTCTCTGGGAAGCTGAGCCTCCACGAGGATGATGAGGAGATATACGGGGTGCTTTCCTTTATCTTCTGGACGTTTACTCTGATTGCTCTCTTCAAATACACCTTCATTGTGATGTCGGCCAATGACAATGGTGAAGGTACAGTTTGTTCTTTCATGGCTTTTATCTCCTGCTTAACAAAAACAAACGAGTAATTGTGAGCAAGTGTTGAGAAAGACATGGAAGGAGAGAGACGTGTAAATTAATCCATGTGAGACTGCATTATCCTCTGCAACCAGTATTAGACTATTCCAGGCATATTTGGAGTGTAACCGGAAGATACATAGAAGTGGGCTTGTTTGGCAGCATTTTCTTCCTCGTTTTTTTTTATTTGTTGAGCTACACTTCTTTCTTGTTGATTTTTGTTTATTCTGCCACTGAGTAATACCTTTCACGCAGAACGATGGTAGATTTGGTCTTATTAGATAAAAATGATGCGCCTTGAAGGTGCTTTGTGATTGAGACATGCTTATGCTACATTGGTATGGATGGAGGTTCTACATAAAAATGATCATACCAGTTTCTGTTGAAATCACTTTGACATTGTAGAGAATATGCACATAACCACATATGTTTCTCTAGTTTTTCTTCTTTCAGTTTCTGTATTTTTCTTTTACTTCTTTCATTCAAAATACGAACATAACCACATGCATACATGCCTTATATACCCTTTTCCCTCGTCTTCCCTTCCTTTGAATGATTATCACTGATGAAGCTTGAGAATGGGATCCTGCAATTCTCTGTGTTGTTTCTAGGGATGGCAACGGACCGGTTCGGTTCGGTTATTCGGATAACCGAACCCGAACCGAAGACAAAATACCCGAACCGAAACCGAACCGATAACCGAACGGAGGGAGAGAGAATATTCCATAACCGAACCAAACGGGGTTCGGTTATTCCCCGAACCGAACGGTTAACCGAATGATTCGGTTATTAATTACCCGAACCGATCCGATCCGAACCGATCCGATCCGAACCGAATCGCTCTCTCTCTAAATCCCTCTCTCTCTCTCATCCTTCAATATATATTATATATATGTGTTTATAATATATATACTGTATGTACATACATACATACATACATACATATATATATATATATATAATGACGTTATTTTCGGTTCGGTTCGGGTTCGGTTCGGTTCGGTTATTCGGTTCGGTTATTCTGCTAACCATAACCGAACCGAACCCGAACGGGTATTCATCCGTCCATACCATATCCACACCAACGGGGAAAAAAACGGTTACGGTTCGGAAAAAATTAAGCAGTTCGGTTCGGGTAACCATCGGTTCGGTACAAATTGCCATCCCTAGTTGTTTCCTGTTGTTGATATGCCAAAGTATCTCAGCGAGAAAAGAACTAGCATGCTGCTTACACTTCATTGACATAATCTTTTTCTGTCTTGTAAGCTAAACACTCCCTTTAGTGAGTAGAATTGTAAGGTGTGATGTTCGCTCAATTATTCAGAGCCTACCTAATGCAATTTGGAGAAGGGAAAGAGTGTTTGTCAATGTCAACTTTGCCTTCATAGTGCAGGTGGTACCTTTGCATTGTACTCTCTGCTGTGTCGACATGCAAGACTTAGCATTCTACCCAATCAGCAAGACACAGATGAGAAGCTGTCTGCATATGCTGTGGAAGGTTCAGCAGAAACATGGCAGAGTTCTGTTCTGAAGTCGTTCTTTGAGAAGCACCCAAAGTGTCGTAAGGGTCTATTGGTTTTTGTTTTGCTGGGAACATGTATGACAATTGGTGACGGTATACTCACTCCTGCAATATCAGGTAGCCATACCTGATGCAACCTCTTCCACTGTTTACTTTGACTCTTATACATTCTTCAGTCCTGGAAATTCCTACAATTCTTAAGCCAATAAAATGAGGTATATAGGGTGTGAGCATACAAGTAGAATCTGATCCTTGTTCAATGTCCTGGAAAAAAAGTAGTAAATTTTAGATAAAACCTTTTGAAATATTGAAGTCACGTTTGCTTTCTAGTTTCTCCAATTAAACCATCTATCTTTTTATGATATTGGTAATGGGTATGCAATCGTTATTACAGTTGGATGTTGCAATCAAGAGATCTGCATGTTTCTTTTTCAGTTCTTTCTGCAGTTTCAGGTGTTAAACTTAAATTCACAGGACTACATGAAAGTAAGTTTACTCTCCTTCGCTACAGTTTAAGATAATTAGCAATTGAATATTTTCTGTTTTCTGATATAGTTCTTACTTGATTCTTTTTCCAGACTATATTGTTACGATATCGTGTGTCATTTTGGTGGGGCTTTTCTCTCTTCAGCATCATGGAACACATAGAGTTGCTTTCATGTTCGCTCCAATTGTGACCGCGTGGCTTTTGTGCATTGGCGGCATTGGGATATATAACGTTATCAAGTGGAATCCACATATATTCCATGCACTTTCTCCGGTTTATATGTTTAAGTTCCTCAGAAGCACAGGCATTGACGGGTGGGTGTCCTTGGGGGGAGTGATTCTCTCTATCACAGGTACTTCATTCCATCCTTCTTCTACATTCTAAATGCCTAATATCGCTACTAGAACTTTCATTTTCAAAATTTCCACTTCAGGTGCGGAGGCAATGTTTGCTGCTTTGGGCCATTTTTCTGCCTTGTCAATTAAGGTAATTTGCACTACAAATACGTAACGTTCAACCCTTAAAACTTTAAAAGGGATCCTACATCTTAAGTTTAGTTTACACTTAATCTTGATATTATAACATTTAATTTTCATATTCCAGATAGCCTTCACTTTTCTTGTATATCCATGTTTGGTTCTTGCATATTTGGGTGAGGCTGCATTCCTTTCTAGACACCATGAAGATATCCAGAGAAGTTTCTACAAAGCAATTCCAGGTAAGAATTTATTGGGACACCCACCCAGCTGTACATTATTTGCATTTATTAATTTTATTAATTCCAATATCTCACATGCAGAACCAATATTCTGGCCGGTGTTCATAGTGGCCACTTTTGCAGCCGTGATAGGGAGCCAAGCTGTGATATCTGCCACCTTCTCTATTATAAGCCAGTGTTGTGCATTGAATTGTTTTCCTCATGTGAAAATCGTTCATACTTCAAGTAAAATATATGGACAAATATACATTCCAGAAGTCAATTGGATGTTAATGTGCCTCTGTTTAGCTGTGACTATTGGCTTAAGGGACTCGAACATGATTGGACATGCATACGGTAACTATTTTTGCATTAACATTTAGTTTATTATGCATATTACAAAAATCTATACTTTAACCCTTTTTCTATCTCTTTTTTGCTCATTTTCTAACTAGAGTGGGTTTTTCTACTGAGTTTGTAGGGCTGGCTGTTACAACCGTTATGTTTGTGACAACTTGCTTAATGGCAATGGTGATGATAATTGTGTGGAAGAAAAACATTGTCGCAACCTTTGCATTTCTATTGTTTTTCGGATCAGTGGAGCTTTTTTACCTCTCGTCAGCTTTATATAAAGTCCCTGAAGGCGGCTGGATCCCACTTGTGCTCTCCTTTACATTTATGGCCATTATGTCTTTATGGAACTACGGAACGTTAAAGAAACACCAGTTCGACGTAGAAAACAAGGTTTCAATGAACCGATTACTGGCTTTAGGGCCTAGCCTTGGCATGGTTAGAGTCCCAGGAATTGGACTTGTTTCCACTAATCTGTTGTCAGGTGTCCCAGCTGTGTTCGGACACTTCGTGACAAACTTACCCGCTTTCCATCAGGTGGTGATATTTATCTGTGTCAAATCTGTTCAAGTTCCGTATGTTAATGAGAAGGAACGGTTTCTCATAAGCAGGGTTGGGCCCAAAGAGTACGCCATGTTCAGGTGCATTGTCAGATACGGTTACAAGGATCTACAACTCGAGAGCTATGACTTTGAGAGTAAACTCGTATACTCAACCATACAGTTTGTAGAGACAGAAGGAGAAGGTGAGATGCCACAGGTGACAGAATCCTCTCCCGGCCTCACATTACCACATCCAAGTCGCGAGGAAAAACTTGTTCACTCTTTACAAGATTTTAATGTGATGTTTTCTGGGTATGGGCAGTTGGAATATTCTTGTCTGAAAGATGAGTCTTTGGAGATATTGAAGGCTAGGGAGTTTGGCATTGCTTATATCATGGGGCATTCTCATGCACAGGCGAAGAAATCTTCTTCGATTTTCAAGAAGTTTGCGATCGATGTGGTCTATGCTTTCCTGAGCAAAAACTGTAGGCAACTTGATGTTGCTCTGAGTGTGCCTCACACTTCTTTGCTGGAAGTTGGTATGGTTTACTATGTCTAATCTCCATAGAAATGTAGATACTAATTTACGTGTTCGCACAAATATCGTTACAGCAAATAGCAAGATAAGAGAAGGGAAGGCCTTAACCACTGAGATGATAGGTGAGATTTAGGTTTGAATGCTATCAGAAATGTGAGATACTGAACAAAGAAAGAATAATGCTAAAATCACCATGTTTATATGGTTCTGTTTGTACATAACTGTTCATGATCTAGTGGAATTGGTGTGGTCTTTCTGAAGGTGTGCATTCTGTTTTTCAGCCATAAGTACTTTTTCTTCCGAATGGGTTAAGACCTTCTCATGTGACAATTTTTCATTTAATTGTTTACCTAAAGTCAAATGAAACCACTGTGATTCTATTGGACAATTCGCGTAGTTCATTTTGAGAGTCTTGACGTGTATATTTATCGTGCAAAAAAATCAAGTTGATTAGACGTTGCTATTTATTTCAATGAAGCATATATATAAGAGAAATGAACAGTTGGTTGTTTCTTTTCCTAAGTATAATTTGGTCAAGCATTTTGCGAGTTCCATCAACCTGAATTTTGAAATGATGATAAACACATTAGGATTTATGAAATGAATAATGTGAATCATCATATATAGGACCGTAATGAGTCTTATTTTGCATTAGAGAAAGGATCTTGAATTCAATTATGGATAGCTAAGAATAGGGCTAAACTAGGATTCGACATTTGGAGGGACCCAGAATTTTTGGGGGAAAAAGAGAGGGGACCGACTATAATTTAGGGGGCTCAAAATGTTTTTTTTTTTTTTTTTAAATTTCAAAACTTATACCTACGGCTTAAATTTTTTTTAAAATTTTTTTGGGAGACGGACCCCCCGCGGTCTCCATGTAGTTCCTCCCCTGGCTAAGGATTCAATGAGGATTAAACTGAACTTTGCGACCATTTATATGAAAACTTTGCAAATGGGAAACAATGTTGTCTTTTTAAATTAGAACATCTCGAATTCAATTCTGTATTTTTATCTCTATTTTTTTCATTTAAGATAATCAAAAAATCTATTCTATTAAAATAATAATTTTGAAGAAAAACTAACTCCATCTCTTTCTAAAAGAAAAACCATTTCAAATCTCAGACATATACCACTTTTCTTAAAAATTAAAATTAGTTTTTTCTTTAACTTTTGTTAAAGGTATTTAATATTGGTCTTATTGTAAATATATTGTGAATATTTGTTAATGATACTAATTTTATAGAAAATAAAAGTAAGAATATCCATTTTGTTGAATAAAATTTTATTTGAAAATTTTAAAATGGAGGGCATCCTTCATAAAATCTGCCTTTTTTTCTTTTCCTTTTTTCATCCATAAATTTTGCTTCACCTTTTTTTTTTTTCGTAAACAGTTATCCAAAAAATTCATGTTCAATTTTTTTAATTCTAAAATATTTAAATAGAAATTGTGAAACTCATAAAGACGTGACAAATATAACCATAAATCTTAGATTTTATCAAGATATAAATAAAATCCTATCTGATACTCCATAATGGAGAGGATCAAAACTCTTAATTAAATGATTTTTTAAAAATCTCGTAATATCCTATCTTATACTCTCCATAATGGAGAGGATCAAACCTCTTAATTAAATGATTTTTTTTAAATCTCTTAATATCATGATCCAATCATTTTACAACTACACTCATTTGTACACACATTACATAAGTGGGAGGCAGGATGTGTTATGTACCAAAATAGTGTCATTTAGACGAAAATTATTCGATCAGTATCCAAATGCTCGATCAGTATTTTATGCCTTAAAACGATATTATCTTACTATGCACAACGCATTGCCAAGACCCAAGTCCTTTCCACACACTTGGGACTCCTTGCTTATATTACGTGTATGCACAAGTGGAGAATGAAGGACCTTGTTGTGCATTGCGTATAATAAGACATATTACGTGGTAAAATAATGGGCCCATTTGGGCTGTGGTTTTTATGTGTTTATTTATTGAAATTTTTTTCGTTCTTATTTGAAATTTTTTTGTAATTTTTTGTTTTTCATCAATTTTTTTTGATTTATTGGTTCATCTCGACAAGAACTTTCAGAAAAGTTATCAATCATCGGCTACATTTGAAAAAAGTTTAGAAAAGACAAAAATAAATCAAAAAACAGAGTTTTTTGTACTTATTCGTCGTCTTTAGTGATTTTTTTTTAACTTTTGGACATAATTTTATACTCATTAGATTCCTTTCATCAAGACGGACCAATAAACTACAAAACATTGAGATTTGAACAACAAATGCAAAAAAAAAATGAATAACGACAAAAATTTGAAATAAATAAATTAGTGAGGCCAAATAGGGCCAATATCGTTTTGACGTGTAAAATATTATTCGGAAATGTTTAATAAATGCTCAACTCCTCGATCGAATAATGTTTTAAGCGTCAAAATAATATCGTTTTAATGCACAATAATTGCTATCCCTATTATATATATTGTACACTTCAGAATCCAAGCCCCCATGTGATTGTAAATTAGTTCATCATGATCAGTATATCAAATCAGATGCTAATAAATCTTAAATCTTAGAAAATAAACAAAAAAATCTTTTGAAAACAAAAACAAAACCATTTTGAATAATTCAACGGCCCTCTTAATTACCAAAAGGACAACAAAAAGCCTCCTGAGTCCTCTCCACGAAAAGCCTCACTCTCCACTCAAAACCGCCTCATTTCCAGTGCATCCAAACATATATATAGCCTCATATACATGGACATTCCCCTACGCACTCTCTCTCTCTCTCTCTCTGTGTAACAATCTCAGATCCTTTCCACCATGATTGGAACACTTGGCTCCGTCAAGCCCGAAAACGGCACCGTCCAAGACTCTCACTCATCCTCCACCATTTCCTCCCCCGACGCCACCCTCGGTCGTCACCTGGCCCACCGCCTAGTCCAGATCGGCGTCTCCGACGTTTTCTCTGTTCCCGGCGACTTCAACCTAACCCTACTTGACCACCTCATTGCCGAGCCGGGGCTCACCAACGTCGGCTGCTGCAATGAACTCAATGCGGGGTACGCCGCGGACGGCTACGCCAGGTCTCGGGGCGTGGGGGCGTGTGTTGTCACGTTCACTGTTGGTGGATTGAGTGTGCTTAATGCGATTGCTGGCGCGTACAGTGAGAACCTTCCGGTTATTTGTGTGGTTGGGGGTCCGAATACGAATGATTATGGTACGAATCGGGTTTTGCACCACACGATTGGGTTACCGGATTTCAGTCAGGAACTACGGTGCTTTCAGACTGTTACTTGCTATCAGGTGAAATGACTTTAAATTGATTTTGATTATATGTGGGAAACGTCATTAACAAGCCATGCAGATAAGCGTCCATTTGATTCTGTTTCAATCGTCTACTGTAATGCATATGAACGTGCTGAATTATTTTCATTGATTTCTGTAGTGAGTTTCTGAGCAAAATCATAAACTATTATGTTTGATCTAATCTTTGCAAACGCCTATAGAACTTAAACGTGATGGAAATGCCTATGAAGTATGAACCCTAATCTATCAAGCATTTTATTGGGAACAATTTTGTCTTTTCGTCTTATCAGTGCCGGCCCTAAGATTTCGGATGCCCGAAGTAAATTTTCAATTGGGACCCTTATACAACAAAAAGTTGACGTAAAAGATCGCAAAAACATTACCATCACAAAAAAAAATGTAAAAACATTGTCCTTCTTGCATGTTTAGCTCCAAACATATTAATTAAGTTCTTATAATCAAGTTATTTCACCAAATTCTTCTCAATAAACAATATAGCTAATCCATTCAATCTTTCTTGGGACATGGTTGACTGAAGATAAATTTTAATTAATTTTAATTTTGAAGAACTTTTTTCTTCAGACGCAATTGTAATCGATATAGTCAATAATATTTTATATACAACACATGCATTCGAAAAATAATTATTTAAATATAATCATAAAAAAACTTACTTGATGAAGATGAAGATTAAGAGATAATAGAAAAAAGGAGCATCAAGCACTTATTGATGATATGAATTCTTTTTGTTACTCGTTACATCATTATCAATGATCTAAAACATTTTGATACTGAGGATAAAATAGACTTAGTAGGTTTTGTAGGTAAACAGAAAACACTTAAGAAATTGTATACTGAAATAGATTTATACGAATAATAGTCTTCCTAAACTATAATTTCCTTTACACCATTATCAATATTCATTTTTTGTATACCGTGGCTATTTGTCAAAACAGAAGGTTCTAAAATATAGATAAAGAGTATAGAATTTTACTTTTAAATAGGCCTCAACTTCTTAGTTATTGTAATATTGTCACAAGAGACTTGTTTAGGTCCTTTGAAAATTAGGCCTATTTTATATAAGGACAAACTTAAAAGTAAAAAATATATTAAGTAGACCCAAACGTTTGAGGGGTCCTATTTCGGGGATTTTTGGAGGACCTAAAGCGGTGGTTTTCTCGGCTTGTGCCCAGAGCTGGCTCTGCTTCTTATTGGGGCTTTGTCTTTTGGCTTATTAATTTAGGATTTGAGGATTATTGACCTCCAAATAAGAACTTAATCCATAAAAAAATTTCGTAGGCTGAATTGGCTTGGTCTTATTAGGAGCGCACGTCCATCTGATTCTGATTGAATACGTTTGTAATGTATAATGAACATGCTGAAAGATTTTGATTCAATGAATTTGTGAAATTCATTGACAGCATCCTTTAACGTTTTTCAAACAAAATCTGGAACTACTGTGTTTGCTCTTTCCAAATGATAAAACTATTTAATGGGTTATTGGCGACTTTCGCAAGCATTGATTTAAGCCTTTTCTCCGATAATTGATGATAATGGAGAATCTTTCTTCTTTGCTGTTCTAAAGATTGCTCTCGCAGTGCGATCCGTTCACTTTTGTTGCTAAATTAATGAATTGATGCAAATTTTCGTTGGCTTCTATTTTGGTGAGTCAGGGGTCCACTCTCCAATGGGCATTGTCCCCTATTGAAAAAATATGATCAAAATATCAAATCGATTGAATATCAATAACTTAGTCAATGAATCACAAATTTTACACATTGAGATGTACGAGTGAAAACAATTTAGATGACTAGAGACGATGTGGTGAGAGGGAACAACAAGCACCCCAAGTTCCTTTTTTGAACATCTTGGTCCTCTTGTAAAATAATTTGCTGTTTGTGCAGATTTTATAGTGGACTAAGCTTGATTATATGTATTTCTACTGTTTACGTTTAGGCTGTTGTTGATAACTTGGAAGACGCACATGAACAAATCGACAGGGCCATCTCTACTGCTTTGAAAGAGAGCAAGCCTGTCTACATAAGCATCAGCTGCAATTTAGCTGCCATCCCTCACCCAACTTTTAGCAGAGAACCCATTCCATTTGCACTCTCGCCCCGGTAATTCATCCACTTCTTGTTAATCTTTCAGTGACTTATCAATTTCCACAACTAAGCTGATTAAAAGTAATTTCATTTGGGTTTGTTATGAAATCTTGAAACAGATTGAGTAACAAGAAGGGGCTTGAAATTGCTGTGGAGGCAGCTGCAGCATTTCTGGACAAGGCAGTCAAACCAGTAATGGTGGGAGGTCCAAAACTTCGAGTTGCAAAAGCTTACGACGCCTTTGTAGAACTGGCAGATGCCAGCGGTTATGCTCTGGCAGTGATGCCATCCGCAAAAGGGATGGTTCCAGAGAACCACCCTCGCTTCATCGGAACCTACTGGGGTGCTGTGAGCACTGCGTTCTGCGCGGAGATTGTGGAATCAGCCGACGCTTACTTGTTCGCAGGGCCCATTTTCAACGACTACAGCTCGGTTGGGTACTCCCTCCTCCTCAAGAAGGAGAAGGCAATTATTGTGCAGCCTGATCGGGTGGTGATCGCCAATGGGCCAGCTTTTGGATGCGTTTTGATGAAGGACTTTCTCAGTGCACTGGCAAAAAGGCTCAAACAAAACACTACTGCTTACGAAAACTACCACAGGATCTACGTTTCTGAAGGGCATCCTCTCAAGTGTGAACCGAGAGAGCCTTTGAGGGTTAATGTTCTCTTTCAGCACGTCCAGAAGATGCTTTCACAAGATACGGCTGTTATTGCTGAAACTGGAGACTCTTGGTTTAATTGCCAGAAGCTAAAATTACCAGAAGGATGTGGGTGAGTAACAAAATTCTTAAAATTCTTCGGTGTTGATTTTATTAACGAACCTCAGAGGAAAAAAGTTGGTGTTGCAGGTATGAATTCCAAATGCAGTATGGCTCAATTGGGTGGTCTGTTGGTGCTACTCTTGGCTACGCCCAGGCGGTACCTGATAAGCGTGTGATTGCTTGCATTGGCGATGGGAGCTTCCAGGTATGGACATACTACTATTCTCAAACCGAAGTTATGAAAAAACAGTAAACCCATTTTAGCTTTCGATGTTTGTAACAGAAACCAATGCAATCTCTTCGTTCTCCTCGTTTCAACACATGAATGAAATCTTGAAGGAAGTGTTGAATTTTAGATGATTTTGGTTGGCAGGTGACTGCACAAGATGTGTCGACTATGATTCGTTGCGGGCAAAAGACCATCATTTTCTTGATAAACAATGGGGGATACACCATAGAGGTTGAAATCCATGACGGACCATATAATGTTATTAAGAACTGGAACTATACCGGGCTAGTTGATGCTATCCACAACGGTGAAGGCAATTGCTGGACAATGAAGGTTAGAGGAGTTGAATGCTGATAATTTGAAATTTCGAACGAAGAGAAATCACTTGTTTGATAGTTTCTGATGCGTTTTTTTACACAGGTACGCTGCGAAGAGGATCTTACTGAAGCAATTGCAATTGCAACTGGGGAGAAGAAGGATTGTTTGTGCTTCATTGAAGTGATTGTTCACAAGGATGATACAAGCAAAGAGCTACTTGAGTGGGGGTCCAGAGTCTCTGCCGCCAATAGCCGCCCACCAAATCCGCAGTAGAACTTCTATCTTGATCAAGATTTAAGCAAAGTATGGTAGTTACCAACAAGCTTTTTCATCTTTCATGGAGTTATGGCAGTCTGAGGTACTTTTCGTTTAGTTTCTATGGACTTTGCCGCTTGGGCATTCTGGCTGTTGGGAATGACTTTAAGCATCAACATTAATTTGAATGCTTGACAAGGGTCTAATTCCCTATAATTTTTCAATTCCAATGCATTCATCTCCTAGAATGTTTTTGTAGATTTCTTAAATTCCCTGGTGGATCAAGATGAGACTAAATCCGAGAATCCAAGAAATACTCATCCTGGAGTGGGTAGGAATTTTCTTATAGAGAGAGGTGAGTCGAGGGTAGCCCCTCGCTTGGCCAATTTGATCAGTTTTAGATCGTCGAAAGCCTCTATAATGAAGTGTTATAGATTCAATTTCTATGGAGTTGGCCTCTTGGGCATTCTGGTGGTTGAGAATGGGGCTGGCAGAGCAGGGGTTCCATTGCAAGTGAGCAATGCCACCTGATTCCATACCAACCACCACATGGTTCTATTTTGGATAGTCGAAAGTCTTACGATTCTATGCTCCAGATCCAGAGATCTAAATAAATTGTCTATCTGCTTATATCATGCAGATTAAAAACCAGTAACGGGGTGGATGTTTGGCAAATTCTTCATAAAAACATTTGATATGCTTCGTAATTTTACATCAAATTTCCAAACGGAAATGGATGAACAGAAGAAACTGAATCTATAAAATCTAGAAAGCCATGATTTTACTAGGTTTCAGTCTGATGTTCCTCCTTGTTATCAGTGATCAGCAAGTTGCATATCCAACCCAACCGATAAATGATTGATCATTCTAGCATTTGTTACAACACGGTATACGGCCTGGTAGGTATAGAACTGGCGACCAAGCAGGTCAAGCCAACTCGGCCTTTCATGATCTGCTTGGCACCTCCGTCGGGATTGTCTTGGTCTTCTCGGCCTTGTGATTTTCTCCATTTGCAAACTGACCTTAGGTAGGCCAGAATGAGGGGGGCCTTCCTATCTAGTCTCATTATGGTAGGGACATTTGTAGTGAGAAGAGTATTCCTTTAGGAATGCACCACTCTCAAGGGAAAAATTGAAATGGATTAAGCTTATCCCCAATGCTTAGGAATAAGGATCCCAAAACTCCTGACGTGACATTCCAGGTAGGACTAAAGATCTAGAGAAATATAGAAGTTCTGACCCGGAAAAGATATGGCGTTATTGCTTTACTGAACTTTGAGCATATTCATCCACTTACATATACAAAAATCTTTGACTTAGGCATGAGATGAGTGGTTGGCACCACACCGGTGTTTTAGTTTTGGTTGCTGATACTTGATTCGGAGAGACGTCACCAAACCGCGTTATCACGGCTGATACACTTGATGTCCGAATTAGCTCAAGCTAACTCAACTAATCTCAGAGTTAACAACCGGACACAGCTACAGCAACCTCAAGACTTATTTGATGGCGGTGGAAGTTGAACGCGTGGGCAAGAAGTAAGGCTTACTTGTGACAATTCGAAGAGGCCGTTTCTTGTAGTGCGGGCAAAACGTCATAATTTTGCCCGATTTGTCCTCGAAACTACACCATTTTGAATTATGACTCGAATTGTTATCAAAATGGATTGCATCAAAATGGTATAATTTCAAAGACAAAACGGGCAAAACAACGTTTTGCCCGCACAGCGAACTGGATGGCATATTCAACTGACCTCGTCAAAATACACCAAAAACCAATACCAGTCCAAATTGAATCTAAAGTGCCAATAATTTCATTGAATCCATAGTCGCAAATTTAACTCAAAACTAATGCATCAATAGACAAACACTAGAACCAATCGTCTGACCCCCTGCTAGAAACCTAACAACGCAAATGCAAAACAGAGAGAGAAAATTAACGACACCGTGAGATCATAGACGCCATCGTCAGTTACTTAGACCGCTGCCTCATCTTTCGGCGCTTCCTCTTCAACCTCCTCATCCGCTTCTTCTTCCACTGGAATCAAAACAATACAGTATACTTTTCATTCAATTCACGAATCCAACAGACAGATACAAGAATGTTTGATATTCTGCAGTTATTGTTATCCATACCTTGGCTCTCATAGCAGCAATTCAGTAAGAACCCACACCCTCTCAGATCTTCTTCGATATCCTGTTCAATCAAATTTTGACATGCGGCGATTCGCAAATTTATGCGTAAAACGGAGCCGCGGGAGTTTCGGCGCTATTTATCGGTAAGCCCTAATAGGTTATGCGGATAATGGGCCGGGCCGTGCGCGAATTTAGGCCGACCCGGATTGAGTGAAGAATGGATCGTAATTCATATCAAACACGATCGGCTCTTTCATTCTAAAAATCATATTTTTGGTAATTTCAAAACTGTGAACCATGAAAATTTTCAATGAACATGGGCCAATACTATATTCATGCACAAGTTGTAAGAAAGAAAAAAAATTGAGATAAAGAGAGAATCCATCGATAAAGCGAATGGTGAGGGGGCAGAGAAATGGTTGTTCAATTGTAATGCGTGCGTAAGATATATGTAGATTCACAAAAGAGAATGAAAGAGGAAAAAAATAAAGGAAGGGAAAATGAAGGAAAAGAAAAAGATAAGGTTGACAAAGCTAAAGTAATTTGAAGTAATTTTTTTTTTTTTTGTAAATTCTTGATACATATATTATGAAGCATTATGATTATTTAAATTTATAATAAATATTAGTTATGTATTTTTCTAAAAAATTCACATTGACATACGTAAGCTATTTTCTTGATTAAGTTGCATGGAGTATTATTATTTATAAGATGCTTAACCTATTTTCTATTAATTAGTTAACATTTAAAAAATAAATAATCAAGTCTGAAATGAAATCGTGTAGCAACCACTCAATTATTAAAAAAAAATCAATTCTTTCCTAAGTACAATGGTTGAAAGACGAATTCATGCTAGCAAAAATACAATATGAATTATTTTTATGATTTACATTTAAAATGCTTTAATTTATTAACATTATACAATTACTTCGGATATACTATTTTTCACAGAGTCTTTTAAATTTAGCAGGAATTAAATTATTAATTAACATGATTGTAAATTCTTATTTTTATTCTTATATAAACCTAGCTAAGTTAAAGATTTTAAATACTTTTACTCTCATCATGAATATAATAATATTCTAATAAAATACAAAAGCATTTTAATGAAAGATCAATTAATTCATGATACTTGTCACTATAAGAAGTTTTGTCATTTGAAGGACCCAATGCGATACTTGATGGTGTTGAAAGTACTAATAGTTAAGTCACTCTCCAATAACTCTCGCACATTCCTTTAAAATTCATAGCGTAATTCTCGTCTTTTTTATGATTGTTTCATGGAAATAACAACGACGACCATAATGATAGAAAGAGAGAGAACAAAACATAAGAATGACAATTAAAATACCGTTATTATAAAAATATTAATATGAGATAAACTAAATAGGTATGTCGATGTCTATTAATTAATTGCTCCTCGTTTGTTGATACCAGATTTTGGCCCCACCGCTCAATTATTATGAAAAATGCCATCGAAATGGGTTTAAAAGAATTTGTGCACAAAAAGACTATTTTGCCTTTGCACAGTCTGGGGTACGGGAGTACTGTTCACGAGACCACTTCATCAAGTCATGAGACCCTCATACTATTGATCAGTACGACGAAACGAGTCTAGTGACAGTGATTGGGGTGAAATCGGTCAACGCCGATAATTTTTGATTGCTCAGAACGGGGTCTCGGAGGCACAATTTATGAGCTGATATGTTCAGACATCGAGAGACACATGTTATTGATCAGCACAGAAATATGAGTCCATCGGCTGTATCCACGGTCAAATCTGAGTTCGGTAGCTCAAGAAATGGCATTTTAAAGAAGGATAGTGGTGTACCAATAATTATTTGGGAGCTAGGTTTGCGAGCCGACATGTCCATAAATAAAATATTAGACTCAGAATGATCCTCTCGATGATACGAGTCCATTGGCTGTATCCGTGGTCAAATCCGAGTTCGTTTGGACATCCGAAGATTAAAAAATAGCGCGCGAAGGCATTGTATAGCACAGGGGCATTTTGGTAAAAATATAAAAAGCACTGACATAAGCCTGACGTCAGCAGAACCACGCTCAGCCACGCGCGTGTGTGTTACACGCGCCGGAGCCGTGCACGACACGTGGGCCGTGCCCGGCTAAAAAGTCGTGCACGGCATTTGATGGAATCTGGTGTGACGCGCGCTAGAAAGGTTGACGACGTGGCGAAGCATTGTTGGCTGGAACTACCGCCCTTCTCTCTCTCCCCCCCCCCCCCCCCCCCACCACGCGTCTGTGTTACCCTGCTGCCACCTGTTACCCCTTTCCCTCTCACCCACACCTGATCACTCTTACCCTCTGCCGCGCCATTTTTCTCTCCACTCACACGATGACACGTGGCACTCTCTCTCTCCTCTCTTAAATGCCTTGCACGGCGGGGAGATGATTCAGTGCAGGTGCGCGCTGGTATATCTGTGACGTGGATGAGTTTCTATTGGCTGGAATTACCTCTCTTCCCTCTCTCCTCCAGCTGTCTCACTCCCAAGCTGCCACGTGTCCCCGTCTCTCACTCTCACCCACACGCAATTCCCTCTCTCTCCCGCGCCTCACCTCTCTCCCTCTCACAAGGTGACACGTGTCACTCCCTTTTCTCTCTCTTCTCTCTCACGACAGCTTCTCTCTCCCCCTCTCTCACCGCCTCTATTTGCTTATAAAAAGCACACCACACTGATTTTAAGAGAAATTTTTAGAAGGGGAAAACCTTTGAGAGGAGGAAAATTTTTGGGGAGAGAAAAGAAAACGAATTTTTGGGGACGGAACTTTAGAGACAGATTTTTTGGCGGAGAAAACCCGGGAGAGAGGGAAACCTTTTAGGGAGAATTTTTAGGAGAAATCGGTAGAGGAAAACGCGAGAAACAGAAACTGAGGGAATTTTTGAGAGCAAGAAACCCAGAGAGGGGGGAAAATTTGAAGAGTTTAGACAGAGAGGAAAACTGAGAGACAAATCTTCACATAGAAATTTTTACAGAGAGGCCCGCGCATATATTTTCCCGAATGAGAGAGATTGTCAAATATTTTTCGACTCTGTAGTCGTGGAACATTTGACACCCGAAATATATTAGAGTTAGGATTTTTAGATAGGATTTTTGGTCCAAAAACAAGAAGAGGTTCTGCCCAATTATTTTCAGATTTAGAAAGAACCGGACGTGCTATTATATTAGCATAACTCGAGATAACAGGGCTTTAAAATCCAGTGTTATGTCGGGTTATGGTTTTACTTAGCCGTTCGCGTGTCTTTCTTATTTTCATGTAACCAGATTCGAATATCAATGCAAAGGTATAATTGCAACAACTTATTTTATTTCAATATCTGTCTTATTTATTTAATTTCTGCTCTGTTTATTTAATTTTTTTTTTTTTTTTTTTTTTTATTTAATGTAAATACTACGCTTAAGAGCTGATGTTCGCATCTCTAGTCCGCGATTCTAGAAATTTCTAGTCCGCATTTCTAGAATGTCAGAATATTTTTATTTATTCTTTTTGCTTTTTTTTTTATGTAAATATCAATTGGGCATCCGCATCTCTAGTCCGCAGTTCTAGAAATTTCTAGTCTGCACTTCTAGAATGTCAGGATTTAGCCTGCTAAATCACGAAAGTCGGTGTTGGCCTATGCCAATGTACTTTTCGTGATTTAGCCTGTTTAAGTTACGAAAGTCGGTGTTGGCCTATGCCAATATACTTTTCGTGATTTAAACAAAAATCTCTTAAAATAAAAATCACCCCCCCGGCATATCGCTCGACTGCGTCGGCCCCTGTCGGGACTAACTTCTAACTTTTTCCCTTTCCCAGATCCCGTAACTTTTTCTTCTTTTTTTTTACCCCTTTCCCGTTTCCCCGTAACAGTTACTGCTATTTTCTTTTTATTTATTTCACGAAAAATCAATAAAAGAAAAAAATTCGTTATTTAACCTACTGTAATTTTCCTTTTCTTTTTACTTTTATTTCATGTAAAATTAATAAAAGAAAAAAACTCGTTACTTCATAGCTAAGTTATATGAATAGTGCTGTTGGTTCACGCTGACACACTATCCATATCACTTGGTTAAAGATCCCGATAATCTCGGAATTCCATAAACACGCGGGTGACATAGGTAGCCCATGTTAGTGTTTTTGGAATGAAAATTTAACGGGCAATGCACGTTATCTTTTCACGACAGAATATCGTGATTGAAGTGACATTTATTAAAATCTACAATTTGGACCGCCAGTGATTGTGTAGCTGTCGGGATGAAGAATTGTAGATAAATAAAATCCAAAAAAAGAAAGTTAACATGATAATCCATTTAAAAGATGGAATTGGGTCATTGTTAAACTTGAAAATTCCTGCCAGGGATTTAAGGTACCTGGCACTACGGGAATAGAAACATGACGTGCAGATACCAGATTGCATACCATGTTTCGGTCAAAGTTTAACATATATCCGTTCCAACTTTTTTGCCACCAAAAGCTAAATTGCGTAAGCCGGGGTCCTGTCCCCGCACTTGTTTTATTTTTTAATCCAATTGTATAGCAATCACTAGATATTATTTAAATTTGGCCAATGATAATAAAATAAAATAAATTGGGAAAATAAAGTACCGAAAGGGCGATGTTGGGTGCCTAACACCTTCCCAACTCGTAACAGTGAATCCCCGAACCCATCTCTGTTTTCAAGACCAGTTTTCTTTTAAAGGAGTCATTTTTATAAAACAGAATCGTATTTCTGAGTTAAAATTAAATTATTTTTCTAAGGTCATCTTCTTTGAAAATGGCCTTAGAGGGTGACTTGACACACCTAAATTCATGTCAAGTGGCGACTCTGAGTTTTTAAATAAGTCCCAGCTGTTAAACAATTTTCATTAAACGTCGCATTACAAGTCAAGAAATTATTCAGCCCCGTTCAAAACAATTCATATATTCGCGAGGGGGGCCGGGAAATTTCCGGGCGCGACAACGTTCACATAATTATGTATTAGGAACCAAATTTAAACTAACGACACGATGATTTTCAGTACTCTACTCTACCAACTAGCTATTCCAATCATTCCCGCTGCATCATTCTTATTTGACTAGATGACTTGGATATTTGTCAATTAAAAGAACGAAAATGTATTCCAAAGTTTTATTCCTTAAGAGAAAACAGATCAACATTAAAAAATAAAAGTAAATCATATATTTTAAATTAGAAAGGGAAAGTGAAGAAGAACAGATTATTATTATTTTTTTATTTTGTTCTTTCGTATGTATCTAATTCCAGTGTGTTTGAAAACTATTCGTATTGGATGGGTGAAAGAAAACAAAATTATAAAAAAGAAATTAAAAAAAATTATTACATGCATAAAATATACTCCGTCTTGCACCAACTCGAGTAGATAGCTAGGATTAGTTTGGAGGAATAGTGTGAGAATCACGCCGGATAAGTACAAAATTGCAGGAATTAAAGGATGATTAATTATTCTATGATTTCGGACCCTCACTCCTATGTAAACTAATTAAACCTAATGAAGCAAAGAAATTTTATGTTGTGATATTAGGAATTTTATCATCTTGTCTCTTCATTAAACATGAACACTTCCATCAAAATAATCTTCTGTAAACTATTAATACCGTATCGGTCAATATATACCGTTTTGACATAATAATAGTACTAAATACTTTTAATACTGTATCGTTCTAAATACGACCCAATATCGGTCGAGTACCGGTATATATATATATAGGAAATGGGGGCCCTACCGTGCGCAGTGCACAGCAGGGTGTGTTCCGCGCCAAAATGACATCGTTTTTTACTGTTCGGGCAGTATTTTGTGCGCTAAAACGACACCGTTTTGGTGCACAGTACACTCTGCTGTGCACTGCGCACAGCAGGGCCCCCGGTTCCATATACATACATACATATATATATATATATATATTGATAATTATGATAAATTCGATAGATATACTGTACTAATAAAAAAATTAATACTCAAGCTGATACGGTATTTAGAACCTTGGTATATAGTGAACATTCTTTGAAAGCAATATTGATTTGAGTAGCAGACTCGATAATTGTTTGGTGTTGTCAAGAGCGAAATTAGAATTCGATGTTAAGGGTATTGAGATTATTTTGGGAAAGGACGGGGGTCGAATGTAATTTAGAGAGTCGAAATATAATTTTTTTCTTTTATAATTTTTAAAATTTATGTCTAGGTCCTAATTTGTTTTTAAATTTTTGTAGGGTCCTCGTCTTCGTGTGGTTCTACCTCTGACTGCTATTTGTGGACTTCGAAGCCATGATGTATGTCGAAATGACAATCTAGCACAGAAAACAACGTTCTAAAAATTAAAATAATGTTCGAATAATATTTTTAACCAATGTTCTGAATACCGGATCGGTTTGCGTACCGGTTTTCCTACTGATACGGTACGTACCGGTACCGGTCATGTACCGGATACCGTATCGGATTTATCGCAACTATCAATATATATATAAATTATAGAGAGAAAGCCAAAAAAAATTAATTTTTTTCGCAATTTAAAAAAAAAAAAAAAAAAATCCGGTACCGGCCGGTATCCGGGCCGGTATCCGGCCGATACGGCCGGTACCGGCCGGTATTGAGAACGGTACGGTACTAGAGGTACTTGGTACCGTTTTTTTGCCAAAACGGTACGTACCGGCCGGTACGGTACGGTATTAATAACTTTGTTTTTAACATTAAAACAACGTCATTTTGTTATTACTCGTTTTGAGCGGAGCCACCCAATTTGGAGCATCCACTGTTGTGGATTGCCATGAAAAGAAGCGAGTGATGGGGGTGAATTCTTAATTTTCTGCAATCAGAAAAGACAACATCAAAATTACAAATACTACCTCAAATCATTCATATTGTACGGCAGTCAATGAACATATAGTATATTTTGTCTTTTGTCTTGGACAGACGCATCTTAAGAAATGTCACAAGTCGCCCTCACCTGTTCTTTTCCTATTTAGTGGCATGTTCTTGCCCTCCCAATTGGGTCACAACAGAGTTCACAAGCATACAAACGCATGATATTTTTTAGTTTTATTTGTTTATTTATTTTTAGTTTTTGAAATTTCTTGTGAAAACTATTCGATAATTAACAAAAAGTATAAAAAAAATCAATTAAGGACGAAAAAATAATAACACAATAATCTAATAGTCCAAATAGTTGTACGTATGTGGACCTCTACACTTATGTGAATTTATTAGGGGCGTAAGACTAAACCAGTAAACCAAACTAATTTGGAAAATCAAACCGAACAATATCAGACTACAAAATATCAAAAATTTTAGTAATAATTTTATTTTTTGTAAATTTTGTATTTGTCTCATCGTATATATTTTTGGGTAATTTTTGTTTTTTTAACCACATCCTTTTGATTTTTCTGCAAATATGTATTTTTTTAGGTTAGGTTTAACTCTTTAATAGCTCAAATGATAATCTTTTAATAGAAAAATCCCATATTTTTTTTAACATTTGGCTTCATACAACCAAACCGAACTAGACCGAAATCAAAAAAATCAAAACGAAATAATTCGGTTTGGTTTCAGTTTGAGAAATTCAAAATTGAAATTTTCGATTTTGTCCGAATTTTTCTTCCAAATCAAATCGATTACACTCCTAGAGTTTACATTGAAAGAAGTCTAAATAAGAAGACTCTAAAAATTAAAAGGAAAAGTTATCAAACAGTAGTACTGACTTAAAATAATTTTCACTTTTATGGTCCACAATTTCAAAATTATCAAAAACATGGTCTTTAAAAAATCAATTCCCAAAAATATGGTACCATGTACATTTTACGAGGGTGCATTGAGTTGCACACTCGAATAAACGACTTACACTTTGGAGATTTTTCTGACTTGTACATTGAGATAAATTGACTTGTACTCTAAGATTTCTTGATCGGTCAAGACTTGCACCTGACTTGCACCTTCGAATAAAACGATCCGCAACTTGAAAATTTCTAACTTGCATCTTGAGATTCCGTGATTGGTCAATACTTGCACTATTGGGTACACTGATTTGCACATTCAAACAAATGACTTGCACATTGGGAAAAATTGACTTGCACCATAGAGTTTTCTGACCGGTCATAAAATGTATGTAGTTACCATATTTTTGGGAATTCTTTTTCTAAAAATCATATTTTTGGTAATTTCGAAAATGTGAACTATGAATGTAGGAATTATTTTAGGTCAATACTACTATTTGGCAATTTTCCCAAATTAAAATTACAATAAAACATTATCTTTTTTAACCATACTTTTGGAACTTTTAGTGGTTAATTTTTACTTTGTAGGTACTTTTCATCAAATGAGTAACTTAAAAAATTAAAGCAAATTTAATAAATAGCTTTTAAAAAAAACAATAAGAATAATATGTACAAATTTTGTCCAAACACGCCCCAACCCAAAAGTTGGTCGCTTTGCCCAATATGATGCACAAAAACAGGGAAAAGTTGGAATTCAACACACTGGCAGCACTTGACCAGTATGGAATAATTACAGATGGTGGACCCAGTGGCTGTGGTGCTGCCAAATAGTCACAGAACTCCCTGCTCGTACTGTCAAAAGACCATACCAGTCTTTCTCGTCAATTTCACATGGGACCTCTGAAGAAAATCAACAAACCTGTTAAAAGTTTAATCTCGGATCCTAATCCCAAACAACTGTCATATACGTCTCAATCTGGATATGAATAGGTCTCGAATAGGGAAGTCTACACAACAGATGTGCTGAGCTGCAAAACGATATTATTTTTACGTAAAAACGAAGACTCGTACTGATTGGAGTTATTTAAAATAATATTTTATACATCAAAACAACATGCATGCTCTGTTGTGCACAGGAGGGGCAAAGCTATTTGTTGGGTGGGGGAATGAGGGGCACCACTTCCAATTTAAAACCAAATATACATTTATCCTAATTTTTAATTTGATTAGGTACTTATAGGTATCAAAATAAATTAGTTTTTTAAAAACAAATGATGCAAAACTTACGATTCAAAAAATAAAGAATTTAGATCGTAAAAAAAAGTCTCAATAAATTATCACAAAAAGTTAGACTAATTTCAATTATATGACATTCTCTTTTTACAAACAACATAATTGGAATTTTCTTGAACAACACCATGCTCAAATTTTATGACTCCGCCCCTTGTGCACAGATATAGATTGTCTAAATTTGATTAAAATTTTTATGAGTTTAATAATACGTTTGAGCTTGGTTAATTTATAAAGTAAGTCGATTTTGAAGGATTGAAATAGTAATTTGTTCAAATTTTATTTAAATGTTTAATGAATCTTAGAAATTACTCAACCTCAAATTACTTGCGTAATACTCTAAATCAGAGTTTCGTTGAAATCTTCGTAAGCGAATACGATGCGGAAGACGATCGTGTAAGACATACCGACATGATTTCTGTATAATATTTTATTGTCAAGCTTCTCTGCTTACGACTAAATAAGACCATACTAACCTAATGCCTCCGTCGCCTTCACGAGACCTTCAACTTCAACTCCTCTCTATCTCTCTGTTTTCTTTTAGGTCAACACAAAAACCCTTTATCCAAGGAGCCTGTAGAACTCCATTTAGAGTGAGAGAGAGAGAGTGTGTGTGTGGGTGGGTGGGTGAGAGACAGAGAGAGAGAGAGAGAGATTAGGTACCAAACACACGCAATGTAGAAGAAACAGAGAGCACAAATCCCGTAATTTTAATCCGTCTGTCAACAACTTTATATTCACGTAAACCCGCTGCCCCAAAAGCCAAAGGTATCTTTATGTGATCATACCCTTCTACCAAAATCCTCCACCAAATTCCCCACTCCAAACTCAAATGAACAAACTCATTGAAGCCATTTTCTCCTACAAGGGCGACCTTTTGCTCGCCGGAATTGTATCCCTCCTGCTCGTAATTCTCTTCGTCCTTGTACTCCACGTTTACGCCAAATGGTTTCTCGCACAGGCTCGTCACCGGAGAAGACGATCCTCCGTTTCCGTATCCCACGTCTTGGGCCCAGCCCGTCTCCGCCGTGCCAATTCATTAATCTTTGACACCACACTGTCTACGTGTCTCACCAAAGGCCTAGAGGCTTCGGCCATTGCTTCGATTCCTCTCTTTGTCTACGAGTCCGTTGATCACAATCAAGGACTGGAATGTGTAATTTGTCTAAGCTTGTTTGAAGAGAGAGAATTGGGCAGGAAATTACCTAATTGTGGCCATGAGTTCCACGTTGAGTGCATTGACATGTGGTTGAATTCTCACTCGAATTGTCCGATTTGTCGATCGGCTGTTGGGAGTGGGGGTGAGGGTAGTAAGGTTGTTGAGGTCAATTCAACGTCGAATGGTGTTGTCAACGAGGAATCTGAATTGGAAATTGTGGTCGAGAGTATGAGTTCTCATGAGAACAGGAATGGAGTTGAAGTGACGAGTGATTCGTCGTCGTCGGCGCGTTTATCGTCCGCTTCGTTGTCATCGCAAGTGACGGGAATGGGTGAATCGCTGAAGCGAATGGTGAGCAGGAATATATGTGAACGGAAAATTCACCCATCGTCGTCGGATTATCATGAACCAGAAGATTGAGAGAGAAAATTTACGAGAATCATGTTGAAGAAGCTAGAAATATGTCTTGCTACAGAGTAGGAATTAAGTGATTTCTTTTCCATCATTGATGATGCTAAGGCCCTGTTTGGCTTAAATTTTTTGATATTCGTATCGATGTTTACTTGATAATTTTTTCTCACATCTTATCAGAATTCGAGTGATTTTGCTGGATGAATCATGCGTATTTGCATAAGATGTTCAAACAGTGTACAAATTGACAATTGTGATGAAAAATCTAAAACAATTCAGTAATTATGAAAAAGTTTGAAAAATACGTTTTTCATTGTCGTTTTATATGAGTTTTTTTTTTTTTAAATTTTGGTCTAAATTTTAAGGTTTTTTATTTTATTCTTCATACCTATTTTATACTCTAGTTAGCCAAACTTATCTAAATTAATAATTTTTTATTTTTATTCAAAAAAATTGTATTTATTATTTTTGCATCATTTTTGTTTATGGTTTAGGATTTCGCCCCTTGATTTTAGGGATGTAGATTAAATTGACACATAGTGTGGCCAATTAAAACCCCAAGGGGTTGTTCGGGTGGAGATTGGGGCGAGTTATAAGCCCAGACGTTTTGATGTCGGATCTTGGCAACTGCAAATTTTGGGGCCACTGGAGGTTTACCTGGTCATTAACTTTAGGCCCCGAGGACTAGTCGGCATTAGGTGGGAGACCTCCCAAGCAATACTAGCTTGATTCCCAAACCGTCCGGATACCTCGGTTATAAAAAATTTTAAAAAAAATAGTGTGGCCAATAAGTATAGTTGTACTATTTCCTTTATGAGTGTTATGTGCCGTTCTTAGGAATTGGATTTGGGAGAGTTGTATATAGTGCACGTGTAGTACGGGTAAAATGTCATAGTTTTGTCCTCAAAGTTATACGATTTTGACTTGTCATGCACATTGTTATCAAAATGCATCACTTCAGAATTATGTAGTTTTGAGAACAAAGACGTTTTATCTGCACTATACGTGCACTACAGCCTCCTCGAATTCTTAGGAACTAGGGCAATTCAGGATGAGCTGTCATTCGTATAGGAGATCTTTACATTGATGGGCTGATTTTTCATATCGTTCTCATTCTCGTCTTACGGACATTTGAGTAGGGATATATGTTTGAGAAGAACATTCGTAGCCGGTGTACACGTATTACATATGGGATTGAATAATAATCCTCATAGGTTTAGGACTCGGTTAGGATGCATCTTTTCATGTATTGGAGCCCTTTGGGCTGATGAGCTAGTCCTCGGCTAGTCAGAGTCTCTAGCTAACCGAGGAGGGTCTAGTTGCCCTCTATGGTTAGCCTCAGCGGCTTGGTTTCTCCATTCTGTCATGTTATCATACTCGACTCGACTAATCTCCTCGACCGCATGGGCCTAGTGAAACCCATCCTTATCAGGCTTCCTTTCCTTTTGATCAGTACGGGGTATACATTACAGATAGAGGGGCTCGAGAGTCGTTTTAAGACTCTATATAGGCTCTCTTTGGCCTATTATCTCTTGAAGATATGGATAAGGCTGATGGATTAACGATTTGTTTATGGCACTGAATTGTTCATCTTTATGTCGTGATCTCCGACTCAAGCTCCTGTAGGATTTTTGAAAGTTTGATATGGTGAGAATTGTAGACGGTTGTAAAATTCTCTGCTGTCGTGTTAAAATTGCTCGGTTAACTATATCTATGCTCACTAAAATCCAAAAAAGTTCGCAAATCGAGCAGGACATGTTTGGTTTGTCGTCGAATCCATACCTATCATGGGGTTTCAATTGGTCTCTCACCAAACCTGCAAGTTCAGTGGCAAATGTTTCATTTACCAAGAATGCAAGGAAGCTTCTCATGTTGAGATCTATGCACACTCTTTGAACAAATGAGTTGTTTATCGCAAATTCGCAATGCATTCACGCCAATTTTTTTGGATTTATTTCACCTTTTATTTTTTCGGTTAAAATTTTCTTATTATTTTTACTTTCGAACTAGAGAAATAAAAAAATAAAAATTTTAAATTTGGAAAATATTTAATTATACAAAATAAGGAGCCATGTTTCAATTTTTGCTCAATTGACCAATCACATGATTGCTTATCTCATCCAAATGCTCTTCAATGCTTAAGACACCTTCTTAGTAGATAGAGATCAAGGACCACTCATATAGATCTCGCACAAAATCACACAAATTTTCCATAATAATGTTAGCGTGTTTGCTTTGTTATTACAATTGCCTATAAAATAGTAAACGTGATCTTTAGCCACGTGGCCATCATCCATGATATTTAATCTTTCAATCGAATCTATGCCCTCATTGCACTCCTAGTTAACGTACACATTCTTCATCTTGACATTATTTTAACTAATTTTATCGGTGAATAATCATTAACCAGACTTATTTTGTTTTTCAAAGTTTACTTTGCAAGCACTATTGGAGCTCGCGATGACATTTAAATTTTCTGTATCATAAAAAAAAGCTAGAGAAATCATTTTTTATTGAACTTTATCTAAAATATTGTCAATTCCTCTAATCAGGACAAGATTTTTTCAAAAAAGAAAGTGGAAGGAAAAAAAAACGAAGTTACAAAATAGAAGACTCAGCCCTCAGGGCCGACTAAAGTATAAAAAGTAGTCCCGGCGGGGCTCGAACCCGCGACCTTCGGCTCATAAGACCAACGCTCTAACCAACTGAGCTACGGGACTTCTTGCTATAAAATTGATACAGTTGGAAATTATCCTTTAATAAAATGTATACTTACTGATAAATTTCGACACCTCCGATGACCTTTGCCTCAACTCTCACCTCTCCACCCACCACCGCCAAATTCCTACTGGATGCCCTTGGAACCCGATTGCGACCCAAAACTCAAACCACCGGCGCTATGTGGGATACCAAATTCCCGAAGGTTCCCGCATTAACGAGCACGTGCTCGAGATGGGTGCGACGGCGCGGGAGCTGGAAATCGCCGGTCTCAGTCCATGCGAAAAGGAGCACAGGCACATAGCACGTCTAATACTTGACATGGCAAGAAGTTTAGCTAGGAACTTATGGGGAATCGCTATCTTGTGGGAAGCATTGTCACTACCAATACGATTTGCCTTTACTTAGGTACTATGGAGTAATTTATACATAGCTATAAGAATGTCGATTTGAAATGTATGTGCATTGAACTATGCTACCTGTTTGTTAATATTGATTACACAGCAGAAAACACTTTCAGCCCCTTTGACTACCATGGTGAGAAAACAAAAGAAAAGAGAATGGTCTAGAAAAGTTACATACTTTTATCAAAATAGCCTTTGTCTCTAATAATTAAGCCTAGCACTGAAGAGTTTTCCTACTTCCAAAGCATCATACATGAACCTTCCTAGATACATGGTGCTTGAAGTACATGAATCCCAAAAATACATGCATGATCATATGAATGAAACTAGAATAAACCCATCTAGAATTGTGTGTAGATAGAAAGTAATTAAGAAAGTGAACTCTGTACGGCCTTCGGGTCGTACAACTCCACAATGTATTTATTTTAGTTATCCTCCACATAATATGTTTATGATTTGTTTAGTCGTTGAGTGATTATCATATTCCTCTGTGTTTTCTCTTGACATAGTTTTTTAGAAATTTCCAACATGGTATCAGAGCGTAGCATGATCCATGGATGGATGAGCATATTGATTGGAAACGGATGGTCATGTTTTTTCTCCCCATTAGTATTGAGTTGGTGATCTGATGGTTCGTTGAGTGGAGGAGCTATGAGCTGTTGAAAAGGGGCTCATGTTCAACATCAAAAAAAATTATGGTGGATTTTTATGATGCTCTCACCCTGTATGTATCTCCGGGGACAAATATATGTCTGACCCGTTGAGAGGATTGCTTGCCAAAAGAGAAGGATTTCCATAAGGGTTTGGAAATCAAACACATGAGTGTCTTCATTCAAGAGCACAATTTTCTCTTGAGTGTGTGAAGCCCAATGAGCGAATGGGAAACACATAATGTGTGTTTTGGCAGCAGTTGAAGTTTGTTACAATTTGTTTTTGTCTTTAAGGGTGATAATGTCAAGTTTGAATCAAATTGAACTGATGATTTTGTTCAAGGTTGTTCTTAGTGAGATCCTTGAGGAATTGAAGTATCCACCAGCTGTTTACTCAACTAACAAGTACGGACCAAATCATATATTTTTCATCATGAATGTTGAAATTTATGAAGATCAAGAGAAAAAGAAGATATATGGGAGAAAGGATTCAACAAAGAAGGATGTTGAATATGTCGCTGCTTCATGGGTGATTATGTATCTTAAGAATCAGTACGGGATCACTGTCCAAGATGTGAATTTACAAGAGCTGGAATTTGTTGAGGAGAGTATCAAGAATTGAGGTATGCACATGAGAAACTTCTCATTGAAGTTGAAATGTTGAAGAAGAAGTTCGAAGATTGTCTTGACCCAAGTGAAGAGTCTTGAGGTCGGAGCATGGTTTGAGAAATTCCAAATTAAAGGGGAGTGTGGGAATTAATTTAGAATTTGAAGAGTTGTTCAGATTCAATGTCTATACACATTTAGTTATGTCTGTGAATTCCTAGGTGAATGTAACTTGAAAGGTTCATGTGTCTCTGAGTCTTGGTAGGCGTAAGTCGTTTGGAGAGTCAAGAGTTTGTGTGTGAAGCATCAATGTATGTGTTTAATGTGTGGAGTCTAGTAGATTCTAAGTACTCTATAATTAGAGGTTATTGGTCATTGTATGAAGGAAGAAGAGAAAAGAGGAAAAGTAAGAAAAGTGAGCTCTGTATGGCCTTCGAGTCGTACAACTTGTCAATGTCTTTATTTTTGTTGTCTTCCACATAATATGTTTATGATTTGTTTACTCGTTGAGTGACTATTATATTCCGCTGTGTTTTCTCCTGACATAGTTTTTTAGAAATTTCCAACACTTAGTGGTAAGTGAAAGTCAGACCGGTAAAATGATAGAGTGATTGTGTTAAAATGTTACCGTTGTTTGTGTTAAGGGTTTCCTTGATTGGTTTGCTTGCTTATTTTGTGTACGTCGCTTTTATTGAGTTGGTGAACTCAATAATGACAGTGCAGTGCCACTGTACGTGCTGCATCGAAGTTTATTTTCTGTTGCTCAACCTTTTTTTTTTGCAGATGTGTTTTAAACAAAGGAGGAGAGCAATATGCAGCTGAAAATGGAGATCATTGACCTGCGATGTGCTGCGCTATTTGTTGTTAGCCTCTCTCTCTCTCTCTCTCTCTCTCTCTCTCTCTCTCAATCAATCAAAGGACATGCTTCATTGGTATATACTGTTGGTTAACAAGAGGTCTTTCTCCAATTTGGAATTGTTTAGCCTTCTGAATCCTTGATGCTGGCAATTGTGTTTGTTTGCCTAAGAAAAGTTGATATAAGCTCTATTTAGGAGTTGGCATGGTCATCGCTCCATCATGGTTGACATGGTTGAGACGTGATTACTTTTCTGGATGTTCAGTGTTTTTGAAAACTTATTGTCTGTTTACGGTCTTAGACATCACATCTGATGTATTCATGCATTTCTTTTTTTGGCTAGAAATTACTGGAGAGTTTTCTAATGACCTTGGAAAATTTGTGGTGCATTTTTTGTGAGTGCCAAGAGAACCAAGATGTCCATATAGGAGAGTTTTGGATTCAGAATTGATCTCTGAAAAAATGCATTATGTTCTACCAGCTTTAGCAACTTCCACCTGATATTTTCCAGAAAAAGGTTTTTATTCATGTTTGGTCAGTGAACATATCTTTTGGGTCCATGTCACCAAGATGAATACCCATCGTAAAACCCTCGTTAATATAGATCGATATCAGGGCATCTGAACAGTAACCTTCGCAATTGACGGTTGGCTGAAGTTGGCCAATGGGACTAGGGAAACCAGGGTTTCATCAACTTCAAAGTAAATCCAGACTCAATCTCTTCTACAAAATAGGTCGTTCCATCATCATATATAGTATCAGATTATGACTGAAGTGTACTATCAAGAAAGATTAGCCTAAAACTCGAAGAAAAACGGAACCCTAAGAAAAACAGAGACGGTGATGGGGTTAATTATGCGTGTGTTTTGAAATGACTCCTCCAGAATAAATAATGATGATTATGGCTGATACGTGATTAGTTAAATCACTTTAATGGTAATACGTCAAAACGAATGACTGCAAGTATCTAAGATCAGCCAAGGACAATACACATTTGGAAACATTAGGTATTTAAGAAGTGGCAAATTAGCTGATAGTCACTTAATTCTCAATTAAATCTTTACTAATGAATATTGCATTGGTTAACCGTATTTATAAGATCAACTTTGCACATATTAGAATTTTGGGTAAATGACTCAAATGGTCCATGTACTTTACTTGGTGTGTCAATTTGGTCCCTGTATTTCTAATTGACTCGATTTTAACTCTACATTTATGTGTTTGTGCCAATCAAGGACAATCGTTAACTTCTGTTTGTTTTTCTTGACAGAAAATTAGTCGTTGACCATTTAGAAGGGCTAAATGGTAACTTCTTTTTCTTATCCTCGACAACCCATTCGATATACCAAACTATATTAGCTTTAAATAACCTGATCTCAGCCTCACTAAAATCATAATCTGAGTTGGTAAATTCATCTAGTTCACTAGACTCAGTTTCTTCATCAGTATCATGTTCCGAAATGATGAATTCTTCTGCAAATGGATCAAAATCTTCCCACATGTTACTATGTTGAACTAGAACCTCTACATTAATTTCTGCATTGTCCATTTCATCATTTACTGGATTCTTAGGCTGTGATTTGTACACACCTTGAACCATTTCAAGGTGCTCTTGTACATGCACATCTATAACCCTATTATGTTATAAACCCACTTCACCATCTCCACAATGTAATTGTCACAATTCAATTCAACTAAGTCACAGTTTAGATCCCTACCAAGCACTTGGCACAAACATGTAAATGTAGAGTTAAAATCGAGTCAATTATACCTAGAATTTATGCACAATCTGTTAATAGCATGTACCTAGAATTTTGTTTTGCTCAACATTTTTGTCTATAGAATTTTGGCCGGTCTTCACACCTACTATTTTAGTTACCAATTCAGCTGATACCAAATATGGAAACCAGAAGATAAAGACTATTATGCCATTACTAGTTTCTAATTGTAAGGTGATTTGGTTTCCTCAATGTAATTACTTTATCCACATATGACATCACTGTAAATGTGCCGGCTAATTTCATAAACATGGTACAAACACTCTAAAAGCCGATTATATGCAGTGCTTCTGTCAGAAATATTTTTTTCCCATAATATATCTTCTTAAAGACAGTAAATTTAAATCAGTGTCTTTTTTTTTGATAGCCGAAGTATCCGGCCGGATTTGGAATTACTCCTAATCTAATGCCGACTAGTCGTCAGGGGACCAATCTCACCATTCACTTGCGGAGGCCCCAATTAAAGTCAATACATTTTGCCCTGTATGTACTGGCTCCAAAGGAGTTTGTAGCACCTGAGAAATTTCAAACCTGAGACCTAGGAGAGAGCATACCTCTAAATCCCAAGTTTTGACCACTAGGCCAACCCCTTGGGGTTTTGGACTAGTGATAGAGTTGAATCAACTGTGACATGACATCAAATCCATTGACATTGAAATAACAATTCAGTTAACCATTGGATCATCTTTAATCGACAGAATACGACAAAATTTACCAGTAAATGAACCAAATCTTGCCAAGAAAATACATCCATTCACGTCGAATAATAGTAGTCGACATGGATAGTTTTGGTAAGTACTATGGACACATTAGGTAGCGAGGAAACATAGAAGTCATATAAAATTGTTTTTATGCGGCGTAAGTTGATTGGCCTTTACTGTCATCATTAGGCTTCCAATTCTGCTTCGATTCTGTTTTGGATTCCGCATCTATTCAATGCATGGTCTTAAATTCACCTTGTAAGTTAAAATGAGATGTCTGAACTTTTTTTTTGTATAAATATGGTCAGCTAGGACTCAATCTCTCTCAGACAAAACCATTTTAGTGTTAGTATCACCCACTTAGGCACATCACTTGTGTAATAGGGTTTCCTCTTTCTCCCTTTTTCTTCTTTGCACTGGCAAGAAATGGAGGAGAGGAGCAGGAAGTATGTTCCTTGGCCAACTTCCTCCGCCAACAAGCCGCCTATTAGCCCTAGACCTTTCAGTCTGACTCCTTCGTCCATCACCCTTCCAATGGTCATTAGTTCATCTGAAGGGCGGGAAAAACCTAACATCAGGATCAGGCCTCATGAAGATCCATCCGTGGAAGTACCAAACAAAAGCCGTCAAATTTCACTTTCAGTACATTCTAAGAATCCAATCACTAGTGTTGAACCATCATCTGTTAATAATGGTGGTATTACTGTCAAGACTGAGCGAGGGATTGACTATGAGCTGACAAGGAGGTGTAACCTAGATCTCAACATGGACAATAGAAAGCTCAAAAGGTGATCTATCTTGTTGTTTTCATGATTTTTTTTTCTTTTGCTGAAATATAGTTCCTTTTATCCCCTCCTAGCTTGTCCATTTTGGTTAGTTTATTTCACGGGATTATGCAGGTGGATTGGCCTGACATACATATTGATCCACCGTATCAAAATTTGTCACTTGCTGATTTCAGATCTCGCATTTAGTTGGATGGATTGTCTTAGTTACTAAATTCTATATTGTCATATCTGTGCGATTCCAATATGGGTGATACATACTAATGCATAATACATTCCGTTTTTTCTATTGGTCTTCATTAGTTGAATTTAAAAAGATGTCCTTATATAGATAATGTTCGAATTCGCTCGTATAAATGTAGTATTTACGTAGTAGAAGCTTGTTGTACCGTGTCGAATCAAGAATAGAAAAAGGAGTGCAACACGTCATTCCAAAAACAAACTAGGGTCGGGTTTTGATAAAGGTGAGCCTGTATGGAAATTTCTTGTAGGCTTCTATCAAATCGAATTTCTGCCCAGAGATCCAGATTGAGACTGGATCAACATGTCAATGATCTGATAAAGAAGGTGAAAACTCTGGAGGTAACAATGATACTCTCTAGATTTGTTTTGTTTTTACTTTCTGTGAAACCATTCCCTCTATTTATTCGGCACTACATATATGCAGGCTGATCTTGGGGTGCTTAATCCTCTTGTAGAGAGTGAGATAGATGCAAATAAACAGCTGCGTATGGAGAACGACACTCTGAAAGAATCTTTAAGTGTTCAAGAAGAAAGAGCCAAACTCTCACTCAGTAACACCCCCTTCTCTTTCTCTCATTCCCTCTTCCGTGCATGCGATTAAGAACGAAATAAAGAAGGAATGAATGAGAATTTTGTGCAGCTCAAATGCAGGAGAATCAAGCAGAAGTAAAGAGGTACAAGGAACTCTATGCTGCTCAACTAAGAAAAGGGAGCTCTCCAGATATGGAACAGTCTCGAGACTTTGACCCTGCTCTGAACTTCGAGTCACTGACCATCAATCCTCCAGAGAGTTTGACCTCACCGTGATTGATCTGTGCCTTTCTGTGGTTCTGGATGTGTGTTTGTTTGAAATCGACTCCCTATGTTTTGTTATTAATAATCATGTGAAACCATTGGAATAATTATGAGGAAATGGTGGTGCTTCCCCTTTGTTTCATGATTTGATGATTGCATTTGAATTTTCTCAAAGGATAGGGCTAACATTCCATGAACATGGTTTGATTAGTTAGACCAAGTAGGGAAATAAAGATTCTACCTTAATTGGAAATAAAAAAAGAAATGGAATTCCTTAAAAGTTCAAACTTTGGAGATTATTTTGTCTCGGTTTGTTTGGTGGGCTGATGCAAACACTCTACGAATAGGGGTGTCAAACAGGTGAATTTGAGTAAATTTGGACAGATAATAAATGAGTTGGATTTTAATGAGTCGTTTACTCATTTTACAATCTAATTAATTGGATAGATTTATCCATATCCAACCTAACCCATCTAAAAAATATTTAAATTTAATCTACCCAGTATCTTCCTATGTATAATTTATAGGTGACACAATGTTAAGGAGTAATTTTAAGGCGACGTTAGTAAATTTTAGACAAAAATAGTAAATTTTGGAGTGGAGTTAGTAATTTTTGGTTTGACCAATAAATGTGGATTTGAATGAGTTAAATAATGTATGATTTTCCATATAAGTGAGTTTGTTTTGAAAGAATTTAAAGTGAATGGATTTGAATGTGTTCGAGAGGTTGGATAAAGATTGTTGCCCCTGCTTAAGAGTCACGTAATCACGTAGGTTCTCGATATATGTAAGTAAGTTTCACATGACCGGATAGTTTCTAAAGGTACGACGTTAGATTAATACCTCGAAAGGACTAAATTAAATATTTCTCATTGGAGCCACAAATTCGTGTTACGAGCAAAGGCTAAGATAATATCGCAAATCCATTGGTTAGTTTCACGATAAAAGTGTGTGAGTGAGAGAAAAAGGTTGAACACAACAGTCCACTGTCAGGCAAATTTATATTTTCGTTATCCGTAAATTAAATTGGAAATCTTTCAAGTTGGTTCTTTAATAGCGGGTTGCTTACATCTACAACTGAAATGGAAACCGAGTATTTCGTGGTTCAAAAATTGCCGAATCTCGTGGATTATAATCTAAATCTAAATCCAAATCTACAACCCCCCCCCCCCGCCCCGGGGTTTTTATGCGAAAACATTCTTATTTCACACCTTGTGAAGTAGAACCTACGAGCAGTTGGTCTAGCTATCGCACATGTTTTTCCAGGTACAGTGAAAATGTTCTTTATACAACAAGCCCATCGTAGGCCCAACAGGATGCTACACATAATTTGGGCCGAAAGACAGTCGAAGCCTCGTGCGTTATATGTTCACTATTCATATAAATATAATACATTGGTTTCGTTTGATTCGCGGATTAAATTGGTGGGATTATTTGTTCTGGTACTATTTTAATACCAGTCAAACCTAATCCCATGTTTGATTTGGGCTAGATTATTTTCAGAATATTCCACTTCGATGTCTAGGATTTTGAATAGAGATATTTTGCTGGAATTATGTGGATATATGTATGTGATGATAGTGATGGTCGGTCAAAGGTGGTGGCAATGGAGGTCGGAGGTGGCAGCGACAGTAGTAGAGTGGTGGCGGCGGCGACGGTGGAGTAATGGTTAGTACATGCGAGATTAAATAGTCTCACCCGTCCTTCTAAGATTAAATAGTACCCCACATATAGGTATTATAATAATCCCATAATTATTTATCCAGTTCAGTATTAGGAAACCAAACATAGAATTGGGCGAGATTAAGTACAAATAGTCTAATTCCGCGCTCCTAATCCGCGAATCAAATAAGGCCATTGCGTACTATAACTTTTAATTACTCGAGGCTTTCATCCCATTCTTTATAAAATTATATTTGGTTCTTTTTTAAGATTTTTGCTGGCTAAAGATTATTCATTGACGACTTTTTTTTGATAGCCGAGGTATCCGGTTAATTTTTGGGATTACTCTCAACTTATTGTCCAATATTCTCATCATCCACTTGCGGGACCCCATTTAAATGGAGAAGGTTTTGCCCTGTATGAACTGGTCTCATAAAAATTAATAATACTTGAGAAATTTTGAAAGTAAGACTTAAGAGAGAACATATACCTTCCTTTGACCAGCAGACAAACCTGATGACTCGATACCATGTATTTCCAACTTTCTAAATATTATGACATGGACACGCAATACCTTGGTGAAGGGTTTTAACAATATATATAAATAAATAAAAAAACAATTAACTTGTTGAAGTTGCTAAACATGGGAATGTAATTGGGAACTTTTCATGTTGAACGGATCATTGAAGACCGACTCCAGTTTGATTACGTCCTCTATATCATATTTCACCAATTACCCTAAATAATTAGCGTGATATTCACCCAACAGCAACATTCCGTAGGCTTTTCTTTGCTTTTTTTTTTCTCTCTTTTATTTGTTAAAGGCCGAGCACACGCCATGCACGTGTAAGTTAATTTTTATTAAAATTCAAATAAATTACGATCACTTTTTATATATTTCATAAAGAAAGAAAAATGAAAAAAAAGGGCCTTAATCTACGTGTTTATTAGTTTTGCTCGTACCACTTGATATGAATCAAAAGATTTAAAATGTTAAATATTTAATTTTAAGGAATAATTTTAATAGTAACAAAAGTTGACACAATAACAAATTTGGAAGACACCAAACTGTTACTCATCTACGTTAATATATTAGAATAGATAATTTAAGTGTTCGATTCCGTTTATTTACATTTCAATTTTTTTCCTTTTATCATGATATTGTCTTTCTCCACCCCTCTCTCTCTCCAAGCAAAATTTCAATTTAATTTTCTTCTTGGATACGAGCTTTTTTATAACAGGGAATGCCTGAAAGTTCAGTACCCAATCTAAATTTCGACATTGTATAGTCCCTTATTCCATTGGAAGGGGATCCTATATATCCAGTCCTTTATAGACTAGACTGGAGGGTCCAGTTTATCCAATCAAGGACCTTTTTGATGTTCAGAATCGGAAATTTTTTGGAATTATTCAAGAACATTGGAGCGCATTAATCTAGAATAAAGTGGGTTTGGCGCGCTACAATTAATCTTTATTTTTTTAAGATAAATGAACGTAATTAATATGTTTAAGTCATCAAAGTGAGTCCAAAAAAGACCCATAACTGAACCCGGACCGGAGATGATCCCATTTGTTTTGTTATGCATGTTAGTGTAATTACTAAGCAGCTTATTCTATGAATAAGGTGATCAAGACAAGATGAGAAATGAAACTAATTAATTAAGTAATCCGTATTCTCTTTTAAGATTGTCTATTGGTCCACTGGGTAGTAGGAAAAAGGTTGTTTTCATTGATCATGTCTGAGAGAAGAAATATATTTTTTGGTTTCGTGGGCATTTAGAAACTCTTAACTCTAGAAATTTCGAATTTTTCTAAGGACTAGAAGGACCACTACAAAGTGTGAAAATAAGATATAATTTGATCATTAGAATTTGTTTTCTACTGCCGACTTACCTTTCCAATTCACACCTTGTGACAAGGACCTTGGCTAGGGCCTAGGCATCTGTGTTTGACTGCTCTCTCCTCTCTCTTATATACGTACAAGTTATATTTATCATGCAATATGGTTTCACATGAGAATCTTATTTGCGCATCGCGAAGGAGAAATTTCAACCTGTGGGGAAAGAGATTCTGGCTAGTAGTGAACTTTGGTATTGGAGCTTAAGGCTTATAAGGATAAATATTGTTCAATTGCTTATAGACTTTGATAATATCCATTGGGGATTGGGGACACCATAATGCATGTTTGGCCATGCAGCGCATGCCAACTTAAAGAAATTGCAAGTCGAGGGTCGGGTGGTCAAGACTCGTGATTTAAGAGTTCTGTTTCTTTATAAGGTTTCAAATTTTTATGGGTTAGTTCATAAACTGGAATTCCCGCAAATAGATAATGGGATTGATCGACCCTCATACTGTCATATACTAGTTGAGATGCGCATACATTAGCCCAGATGCTTTAAGTTATTAAAAAAACTTAATGAAATTGCGGAGAATTTGGTTTTATTGGGTGGAAAATTAATATATATTCCTTTTAGTTAGTAAAAGTCATTAGTGATTTTCCCACCTGCTTTGTGCATCCACACCCAATTAGGCAACAACAAACGTCATAGCCACATTTCTTATCATAACACAGAAATAATATATACGACTGCCACATGAGGAGCCACGTAAGGAACAACTATAGGTTTCATAAAAATATACACATATTCTATTTATTTGTTCAGGAACAAATTTTATTCATTCTCGGTTGTACGAGATTATTTTGAGATTTTATTTTGATAATTAAAATTGTTTATTTTATTCACAGTAATTTATTATTTATTACGTTACCATGAAAAAGTATAGATAGCTCAATCTGACTCCAATGACTATATTTATGTTAATTCTTGTCGCTGGAGATTGTATCTTTTGATTATGATATCTTATTATCAAATCCGAACATGGGGCTACTTTATTTATTTGTCATATTTTCGCTAGTTGTTTATGAAATTATTATAGCAAGTCGGTCTAGTAATTAGAGGATGGCTGTTCGATTGCCTATGATACTGGACTAATAGGGACGCCAGTTTGTCACCAATGCTTATATTATGTTTGGATCTCACTTTACATTTCTTGTAGCTAATAAAGGCACCAATCTGTCATTCTCTACTCACTTCCAAAGCGCCACCAACCTTGGTTAGGTTATTTCTTTACGGACGGATGCTTTGCAACAACAGAAATAGTGAACATTGCTAAAGAAGGGGGAGGAGAGTGGAAAGAGAACATACGAGTACGTGAAGATTCTTGATTGGTTTTACCGACAAGGGTTGAACTACAATTTTTTTAATAGAATTCTAAAAAATTAATCTGAATAAAATAGACATTTCGATTATTGACGTGAAACCAAGAAACTTTGCTCATTTTTATTTTGTTCTCTCACTTGTTGCCTATAGGCTAGCCTCTGAGACAATGGGGAACAGATCACAATCCCATGGTCAAGAAAACACACATAACCAAATTAAATTTGACCCCTAGCTAGCTACTAGAAACTATACAGATATCAAGTCTGAAACTTGACCTGCAAACATCCTATGAGTCCGAGGCTGTCTAGGCATAAGAGACCAAAAAAAGGCTTTTGCATGTTAAAAAGCAACTCTAAATGATCGTTTATTAGCAGTCAAAATTATAAAAAATATATATAATAAATATAGTAAGATAAAAAATATATATATAATAGACTGGAAGATTTATTGCACTGAGTTTTTTTTTTCTCAACATCTATATTAATATAGTCCCTTTTTTTGCTGATTAAAAAGAATAGTTATAAATGAGTATTATTTTGGGAAGGAAATATGGTAGATATAAATATGTGAATAATATTTTCATAATTAATAATAATATTATATTATAATTAATAATAATATTTACATAAATAGAAGAGAGATATAGAAAGAGGTAAGATATAAATAAGAGGAGGGGTGGGATAATTATCCCTCTACATGCAAATAAAATTTGAACCATATTTGGAGTTTAAAAACATAGACAAACCCCGGATATGACAACTCGAATTGTCATATCCGAGGTGATAATTATATCTCCTCATTTGACCTCTAACAAACTACCCCTAATAGGAAGTTAAATCCCCAATGGACTCCCACAACGGTCATATTTGGCATAACTAAAGGATTAGTTTAGTTGTTAAGGTTGAGATTTAAGGGTTTGCTCTCTTTTTAGGTTGAAACCTCTTATGTACTATCAATTCTTATAGAGTAAGTTCTGACTCTAATTGAAACTTCCATTAATGTACAGTGTGATTGGTCTTTCAAAAATTAGTTAACATGCATAAAAATTGACCCGTACTGAGTTATAAAAAAAAGAAGTCATATATGGCTCTTCAATCTTGGTGTCAAAGATAAAGCCAAATCCTACTTGGGTTTGTCAGGAGCAATTATCTTCAAATTTGGCAGCAACGTACTGCCAAATACAAATGTAGCCGTTGATTTGGAGTTCAAAAAACATTGCGATTTTTATTGTTATGACATTATGGTTTAAAGCTAAGGTTGAAAACATATATATGGTTTCACACATCTTTAAATTTTGCCTTGAGGGTTTTACTGTGCACTACATACAACAAAACGTACTATGCATCAAAACACACAAAAAACTGCCCAAACAATTGGGCTGCATTCATGCAGTTTTTTTTTGGCGCAAAAATGACATTATTTTGACAAACAATACACCCTATTTTGCATGCACAATACACAGCAGTGTCCCATTCCCGAACATACACACCACAGGATGTAGCTGGAGCTAATAAGAAGTACTGCTTGAACAAAAAGAAATGGATACATCATTCATAATGAAATTCTAAAGTTTTTCACATTCACTTAGCTAGGAATGATATTTACCTCCAAAAACAAGTACCAACAAGATCTCACTAGAATTTTGTCCTAATTCATATAGTCAGATCTGGAGTACTCGTTCGATACTTTGCATTATCGTATCCTATCAACGCATTAACCAAAATAACCACGCAAGACTCCTCTACTTGAGCAAAATTTTAAAAATAACAAGATATACAAACTCTTACCTGAACTCGATCGAGCCACCATGAATGCTAACGACGCGTCTTACCACTGACCAAACTGTCTTTAATTTTCAACCTTAACTGAATGAAGGGAAATTCAAATTTATATCACCATTTTCTTTCTTTGGGCAAGAAAACAAAGAAAGAGATAAATTACTGTCCACTTCATGATCATCCCAAACCTTCTTCTTCGCCTCCTTTTGTCTCATGCTTAGTGACAGATTAAGGTCAAGTTCGTCATTTTCTTGGGCTTTTCTCTTCAATGGGTTGGTCTTTTGGCCTCCATTAGTGCTCCAACTGGTGTCTAGAATAATGGAGTTGTTAATAAAATTCATACTCTCTCCTCCATTTCCATGCCACTGCCTAAAATCTTTTGACAACTCATGGGTTTTGATCTTCCCATTACTTTGCGTTTTGAATGTAGAAGGCCCATTATTCCTTCTATTTGCACCAAGACCCCCATGGAACCTCTCTTCTGCTATGCAAGACCTTGATATCCAGTTTCCATGGCCACTCCAAGAAACATCCCTATATCTGAAAAGATATGCAATCGATGTAAAGGTCATGATGAAAAAGCTCTACGCTCAAATTGCAAAAAAAAAAAAAATTCAATATCTTGATTTCAAGTGGCAATGCATTGTGGGTTCATATACATATCATCCGATGATACAGGACTGTAATACAATTTTCAAATACGATATGCGAAAAATGTTCTATTATACCTGAAATCGGAGCTAATTTTTGGATCAAGGAATAGGGGTTGCCAAAGGTTGTGGACTAGGCCATCTGCTCTCCCAGCTCCTCTACCATAAATCACTATCAAAAAATGCAAAACAATAATCTCAGAAATAGTACTAATTATTTAAAGAAAATGGTTTGAAACTAATTATTACAACGAAAATGAAAACGTAATTTTGATAATATAACTATCATTTTCAGCTGAATCAGACCATGTTAATTACCTTGGCCCTGATTATCAATCTTCTTGCTCCTGTACATCTGTCAAACCAAAGCCCAAGAAAAACAATATTGAAGAAACTAACAGATACATATTAATCTAAACAGCACTGCTAGAGTTCTAGAATTAGAACTAAAAAACTCTTTTCGAATTCAAATTCTAAAAGAGTTTCTTGATTCTAATTCTAGGGGGCCGTAGACTTTTCCTAATCTAAATCCATAGAAAATCTACTCTTTATTTTTGTGTTTTTCTTTTTACCTGCAAGTGGCTCTTGACATGAGCAATATTCAGGCCCTTGACATTCATCAGTTGCAAAACTAGTTTTGGTGTTGCCCCTGTCAAATAAATTAGCAGATCATCAAACTGAATATTGCGAAGTATTCTCAAAAGCGTATAGAAATTGGACGAAATTCCATCAGCAGATAATTAGTCGGTCTATCGAGCTGAATATGAATACATAAAAAGCTATACAATGAAATTATGAAAACTTACTTTCTTGGCCACCGAGTCGGTTTACAGCTTGAAGAAAACATAGATGAAGATCAGGAGTCCACCTTAGCCGAGGAACTTTAGATCGCAAATATGGCCTGACCCCACAAGAGCTTGTAACCTTCTTCTGATCATCAGATATGGTATTGCTTGAGCTTTCACTAGTTCTGGGCTTATTTTCATCGAAACCCTCCTCGCGATGATCTTCTTTCCTTTCCGAAGGATCCTTGATCAACTCTGAACCACCATCGATATCGTCTCCGATTTCGTTCATGTTTGTTTCAAACTTATTTTGATGATCACATGCTGATCAAGTTTTCTATTTGGATAGTTTTGATATGTGCAAAAGAAGAATTCAACCCAAGGAACAAAAAGGTCTATGCAGTGATGAAAATGGCAAACCTAACTACTCTCTCAAAGTCTTAACATAGAGAGAGAGAGAGAGAGAGAGAGAGAGAGAGAGAACCTGTCTACACGCATTCCCATTGCATCTTTGCTATTATTTATATGCTGAAAATTAATATATACATATACTTTGATGTATATAAATAAATATAATGCTTAGGGAAATGTTTGAAAAGTTAATTTTTTGACTTGTTTTGTGAGGTGGTGAAAGTTTCAGATTAGATTGTATCATCAAGAGGAAAAACGACTCGAACTCAATACGAAATTAGGGGTTTGGAATGATTATTTACTTACAAGAACACAGATGTTAAATTACTTGACAAAATAAGAGTTAAATGAGATGCGTATGGGTCAGACTTACATAATCTGATAAGAATACAAAGAATTATTTTTATTTTGTAGGCACATTAACCTGATTTGCACACGACTAGCCCGAAGTGGACACAGACCTATCAATGTATACGCTATCCGATTTAATGAATATTATGTAAAGGTATACTTGGAATCCGTTTGGAGTGTAATTATTATTGAGTTATTAGCTAGATAATGTTGTCACTAGTAGAGCTTGATCCAGTATATGCTCTTTGGACTAAATTACTATTTCTTTGTGTTTTGATCGAATTTAATAAATAATTTTGTTTGACTTCGGAGTTGTAATGACAAAAAATGCTCCTTGAAAATTTTTCAACACAAACCTGAAACCCTAAACCTAAACGAATCTCTCTCTCTCTCTCTCTTATAGAACAATTTGATCTTTTGTCTTCCTACTCCAAACATGCCACGTAACCCGAAATGCCCAAATAATTCCTATTGTTAAAAATAGTCAAACATCGTTAATTAATCTATTAAAACTCCAAGTTTCTTATTTTGATTGACAACATTTCTATCAAGTTCGAAATGGGCTATATTGAATTTTTGAGATTTTTTTAAAGTCAAAATTTGGACAAATCTCAAAACTCTGTCCGAATTTTTCGTTAGAAAAATCTAATTGATATCGGACCTTCATCTGTTTGAAGCAAGACGCCCAATCCTTCTTAGTTCTTAGCACGACATGCCACTATCTAAATGCGGCATTGATATTTTGAACGGGATAGAAATTATATTATAACTTATTTTTTTAAAAAAAAATTCAAACTTGAAGTTGTAATAGCTTAACCAAACGATTTTTGACTAATTTTAACGATATGGAAGGTACATGATTATGCATTTAAAAGGTAAGGGAGGTTAAAGTTGTATTTCTCAAAAACCTCAAGGGAGATCGGTGTAATTCACCCTAAATGATAAATTGAATATAACTTTTTTTTTTTGGCTAAGCAAACTAACTGAGAACTTAATTTAGCGGCTCTTTCTAAAACTAGAAGGCATGAATGCAAATAAAAAAAATAAACTTCGCGACCAGGTGGTCTTCGTAATAGAAGAGACATTTGGCAAGAAGCCTGTGCTTGTTTGGAAGGATCATCATAACTTAAGCCCTTTAAGATTTGAGATACTAAATTATAAGTACTCAATTAGTCTTTTTCTTAATCTTAGTTTTGGCGATTTGACTCATGCTGGATCATATATATTTTTACAAAAATTAATAACTAATTTTTAAACCCCAACTGGACACAATTATACGAAGAACAGGATTAAATCAATATTTGACACATTTAAATTTACAAGGTTTTTTTTTTACACGAACCCAAAATAATAGGCAATTTAAAACAGTAAATTCAACAACACGATTGGATCCGATCGGATCGGATCCTCACCCTTCATATTATAAATAAAAACAGAAATGTTGCACTATATATATATATATATATATATATATATATATATATATATATATATAAAATAGTGGGGGGAAGGTCTGTGGTAGTCCCTAGTGATACTTACTGTCGGATTAATTGACGGATATGTTTTTGCTTCGTACCATGAACACTACATATAAAAACAAAGTTGTATTTTGTACATATATTTCTCAGATTCCTATATATTTAATATAGGAGATATTCCTAACATGGTGCTACTGTCTTGGGTCATTCCCAAGACATGATTTGAGGGATTCCTCCCATCCTCTTCTAGGGAACACAATAATCTATATCAATATCAAACTTGTTCTTTTAGGTCGATCATTAATTTCTTCACTCCAACTACCATTGATTAGTACTACTTTACTTACTCTTTTTTTTTCTTTATAATTTAAAATGTTCGGGTTAGTTTATGCACATTTCGACTAAGGTGAGTACTTTTTTATTTTTAACTAGCGTATTATTTGTGCTTACGGTACTACCAATAATATTAAATCAATGATAAGATTCTAATTCAACTTTATTCAAGCTATTGCATAACATGTTGCATTGTGTAATTTGTTTTGTAGAAAACATCTGTAAAGACCCTAATTTTTAAATACAAAAAAAAAAAAAATAATTTTGATGTGTGGAATCATTAAATGATTTAATTTAGATTGTGCGCATTTTATTTTTAGTCATACTTGGACTTGTGCATGTGTTTGTTTGGACCCAACCCTTTGGACTTATTCTTGAGTCCAACCTTTGACCCATTAGCAATGCATGAAGTTGGATTAAGCCTTGATCCAAGCCCAACTTGGTTTAACCCGGTCCATGGTCCACAACCCCTTTTGACTTGACCCAAAATCCTTTGAATCAGCCATTACCCATGGAACCTATCACATGGGATAATTTTCCCTTAATGATCACCCCCTTCTCCAAAATCATACGTTTACCTCCCTTTCCCTCATTGAACATCCAACCTTGATCCCCACTCTCCTCTTTCCCCAGCCAAACCTCCTCCACCCATGGTTTTAGCCAAACCACTCCCTCATTTCCATCATGACTGAGCAAAGCTATCCCTTCACTCCATCATTTTCTGCAGAATTTTCCCCCCTCCAATGGAGCTCCATGCAAAGCTCTCCTTTACACTCAACCTCCCTCTTTTTGTACTCTATCCTCCTCTCAATGCTAGCTACGAATTTGAGAGTTCAGAGAGTGGAGAGAGTTGCCATGGCTGTGGTGTAGAAGTGAGAAGAAAGAAAAACAGTGGAGAGAGAGAGAGAGAGAGAGGAGGGGAAACTTTGAGTAAAATCACCAAAATCCAAGCCAAAATCATCCAATTCAACCTTTGATTCTTCAATACTAAGGTAAATGAATCTATCCTAACTTTTAATTTATGCCTTTGATCGATATTGAGCTCCACGGAGCTCGGAGAAAATGAAAACCCAGTTCTGTTTTTCGTAGAAGATGATGTTGACACCGGTGCCTTAGTTTTGGTGACACCGGTGCCTTTGCTCTCTGTATGTTTTAATGTTCTGTATTTGCATGGTTACACCGGTGTCATAGTTTTGTTACACCGGTGTCTTTGCTTCCTGTATGTGTTAGTATTCTGTGTTTTCATGGTTACACCGGTGCCTTAGTTTTGGTGACACCGGTGCCTTTGCTCTCTGTAGTTTACATTGTTCTGGACTTTCATAGTTACACCGGTGTCATAGTTTTGATACACCGGTGCCTCGACCTCTCTGTATCTTAACACACTGCAGAATAGGCCTTACACCGGTGTCTCTGTTTTGGTTACACCGGTGCCTCAACTCTCTGTATCTTAGTATTACACTACAGAACTGACCTTACACCGGTGCCTCTGAAACCTTACACCGGTGCCTCTGTTATGGAATTTTGACACTTAGTTTCTGACTTAGGCTTTGTTAAGGCATGACATGTGTTATGAAAATATATTTATTTTCTATAAATAAATTTAAGTAAAGAAATCTTTCTAGATTTATTTACTTTAATTTTATTTAATGAAAATAAGGAAATACCCCCCATTTGGAAACAATGGCATTTACAGAAAATTGAAATTCGATTCGAATCAAAATGTCGCCCTCCCTATTTTAGTACAAAATAGAAAAATCACCCGTTTTCTTCCTATATTTTGGCCCGAAACTCACCCTAAACTTATGCGTTTGAGACGTATGAATATACCATTGTGCTTAGAAAAAATCAAGGAATCATTTCCGGGACTTTTTATCCCCTAATTCGAAACTTGAAAAATTCAACTTTTTCTATACTTAGAAAAATTTTCAGACAGTGAAAATTTTCAGAAAATTTGAACATCGCCCAAATTCTTACATTACGACCACTACACCTATAATCAAGTTTAGATTATCGTTTTGAAACTTTAGGTACCCTATATCATTAGGAGATGACATTTTATTCAAAAATTAGCGTGTTAGAAGATTTCTTGCGAAATGAAAGTATGCGCTTATCGTTTATGTGTCATAGCTTGCTTCTTTGTACTATCTTGTTCGCTTGATTAATCTTGCATCTCCAACACATCATCATGTTATCATGAGTCTAGTCGTTGAAACGAAACTTATATAGAGTCAATGAGAAACGTTTGAGGTTAGTGGAGATGACACTCGAGATTTTGACACGAGTCATAAAAGTCACGAGCTTTGTAACGAAAATCGAGAATTTGATAAACTCTTATGTTTGGTGACTCGAGATTTGACTTACTCCTTGGGGGAGATGTGTTAGGATGTCTTTAGCCGGGATATGGATTTTAGCCGAACTACGTCTGTTACCACCGGGCTGTGTCTTGGAGCCGAGTCGGTCACGTCTCATGTATTTAGCCAAGTTATGTCGTGAGCCGGTTATGTTCGTAAGCCGTGTCGTGTCTTTTCAAAAATAAAAATATAGTTGAAGGGGAGGAGTTAGATATTTTCCGAGTCAAGGCACGACATATGGGAGACATAATGCTGGGAGCATAACGGTTGGGAGCATGGGATACGGGAGCCGATGTTTGGGTACACTAGCGCCGGATACGAGGTCAGCGTAGGGGTCGGGACCATATTGGTCGGGAACATCATAACACCACTTTGAAAAATGAAATTTTGATGACGGGCAATGCTTGTGTCAACCCGAACTTTGTATTTTGAAAGAAATTTTGGACACTTGTGAACAACGACAGACACTTATGGATATAAGTCGGTTGCACGTGTCAGAAATTTAGAAACAAGTCATAGGGTTTGACTTAAGGATATATTGTCGACATTTCATTCATTTAATGTACTTACTTGTTTAATGCTTCCGCTTATTATTTAATCTGATTATGTCAACTCTGATTATTTTATTCTGTTCATAATATTTGATTGAGTGCTCATACTATCTTCATGATCATGCATCAGTTGATCCATTGCATAGATTTGAGATTTAGGGTAGTTTTATTTGCTGAGCGTTAATCGCTCATCTGGTGCAACTTCTCTGCCCCTGGCCTTTCATGCCAGGTGTCGAAGATGACGTTGCTGAGCCCGCTTATCCAGATACCAACGGCGGTACTTTCGAGGAGGATGTCGTAGCCCCGTGGTTCACCTAGATTTATTTCGAGCTCTTAATTTTAAATCTTTAATGTAATTTCTTTAAATTCGGATGTTGTAATCAAACTTTATTTTGACTAAGTAATGGAAATGTGGTTGACTTTTGATAAATTATTTTAAATTAACGTCTCCGGAAATCCGGGGCGTTACAGAGTGGTATCAGAGCTCTAGGTTCCCCTTTACTTGAGACCTAGGGTAGAATGGGTAGCACACATTTTGAGTGTCGTATACCGGGATAGTTACTATTATGCGATTAATTATCTTGACCGATATCATATAACATAAGTTTAACGCATATACTTATATTTTTCTTGTAGATGTCTTCCGACTCTGACTTCGACCCTGTGGAGCACTACCTTGTTGACCTTTCCGATGAAGAACTAGACGAAGTTGATGCGATATTACCCGCACCATTGGCTTTACCAGCACCTGAGATTATTGCACCCTTACCACCTTTTGAGGGCGACATGCTGCTAGAATGGAATGAGGATGATGATGACCCTGAAGAGGAAAACCATGCTGATGACGAGGCAGATTCGGATATGGATGGCGATGACTTTGATGAGCTTGACATTGAAGAAGAAGAGCCCCCAGAGGAAGACCCGGAGAGTGACATAGAGCACCCGCCGACCCCAGAGCCGACTGGAGTGCACTTGGATGTGACAGGCTGGAGTACTTGGGATGGCCCAGTTTGGTATGCACCAGGCACAATGATTTATGTGAGGATTGCCCCAGCAATCCGTTGCTATTGGAAAGCTAGAGGAGAGCCTTACTACTTAGGACCATTGGCCATCATTGAGCAGCTTCGAGATCAGAGGTACCTACTCAACGTACCAGCCGGATTTTTGAAGAACGTAGGAAACTCGGTGCCGAGACACATGCTGCAGAAACATCCACCACTGGACCGCCAACGAATCATCAACCCACGTGGCAACCTAAACTTCTTCGACGTTGACAACTACACTGACACCCCATTCAGGATTGAGGATCGACGACAAGTCAACCCATGGGATCCAGACTCATGGTGCTACAAGGTTTACTGGAGGTGCTATGGGATTGTCGAGGCCACTCTGGAGCGAGAGTACTTGCTCCGACGCGATTACCCGAGTCTCTTTCTTTGAGCAGCGTTAGTAGGGTAGTAGTAGGGTGATCATTTTGTGGGACGTCAGATGACGTAGGATGTACCCTTAGTCGGATAGGCTTTTTGTCTGCATGTAGGCCATGTGCCATTTTGCTGTATACATGCATATTTCGGATGTACTAGCATGTTTTGACTTATGATGTAATGATGCAATGATGTTATGATATTCCTAGTATTAATGAAAAAGAACTTTTGCCATCTATTTTGTCCCTAAACTTAGCATATTTACTTAACTGTAGATGGTTGAGACACGAAACGGGGCTAACACTGGTAACCAAGCCGGATCCAGCAACGCGCATGCTAATCCGCCACCTCCACCCCCACCTCACGTTGCACCTGGTTTGAACGACTTTAACCAGTTCATGCGAGCTTTCTTCAACGCTGCACGAAACACCCAACAGTTTGGACCACAACCTCAACATCATGCTCAACCAAACCGGAGTGTACTACTCAACGAATTCTGCAAACGCCGACCGCCAATCTTTTCTGGTGAGACGAACCCTGCTGTAGCAGAGACCTGGCTGAAACAGACGGAAAAACTACTCGAGATCATGGAAGTTCGAGACAATGGTGACCGAGTGGCACTAGCAGCCTACCAGATGCAAGGCGAAGCTGATCACTGGTGGGATGTGGTTAAGACAACGCAAGATGTGCAGACAATGACTTGGAATGCTTTCAAGACTCTCTTTCTGGCCAAGTTCTTCCCAACACCTGTCAAGCAAGCGCTCATTCAAGAATTCATGAATCTCAAGCAAGGAGGACTGACAGTGACCCAGTACGCTGCACGCTTCGACGAGCTATCTCGTCATGCACCTGAGTTCGTGCCAACCGATGCTTCGAGGGCAAGGAAATTTGAGTGGGGACTAAGCCCCCATATCCGAAGGAACGTCATGTCATTGAAGGAGGAGACCTATGCTGGTGTCGTCAGTGGAGCACTAATGATGGAGAGAGAATCTGCTGATTCCAAGAAGATATGGGATCAGAAACGCAACAAGCAAACTCCAGGAGGACCAATCAGGAACAACTCCAACCACCACAACCAGAAGCCGTACAACAACAACAATCGCCAACAGCAGCCACAACAACAACACCAACCTCAACAGCAGAGGGGTAACCAGTACCCTAATCAGAATCAGACCAACAGGCAGCAGGCAAGGTCAAACCCAGTTGTGTGCTATGGATGTGGAAAAGAAGGTCACATCCGTAGTCAGTGCCCTCAGAATGTTATAGGAGTGAACCAGCAACCTTTGGGAAAAGCCCCGACTGGCGGACAGATGCAAAAGAACACTTGGAACCAGCCCAAGCCTGGTCAGAATCAACAGAATGGAAAGTTTAAGGGACCAGCTGGACCAAACCAGAATAATGGAGGCAGGATCTTTGCACTCCAAGGAGAAGCTGAAGAAGAGGAAGTCTTCGACCCATCTGTGATTCAAGGTAACCTGATTCTATTCAACTCTTGCATCAAGGCATTATTTGATTCCGGGGCATCGCACTCGTTCATATCTGTTGCATGTACTGACGCTTTGGGATTAGAGACTGAACCACTTGGATCTGTCATGAATGTTACATCACCCTTGGGAGGTATCGTATCTGTGGGATTAGTATGTAGAGGGTGCGAGATTGAGATTTCAGGTTTACGCTTGACATGCGACTTGCGGGTTATAGACATGGCGGACTTCGATGTTATTTTGGGCATGGATTGGCTATCTGCCCACCGAGCTATTATCAACTGCCATCAGAAGACGGTAACCGCCTACTCCTTAGATGGAACGTGTTTCAAATTTAAGGGGGATAGGCAGGAACCTTCATCGTTGCTGAAGGCACGATCTAGATGGCACGACAGTTTGACTGGATGGCTGGCGAGCCTGACGCTGAATGATGAAGATCGTACGGAGTTGGGATTACCACGTGTCGTGTGCGAGTATGCTGACGTTTTTCCCGAAGAGCTTCCAGGACTACCACCATCGAGAGAGTTGGACTTCACCATAGAACTTGTACCTGGTACTGCACCGATCTCCATGGCCCCTTTCAGAATGGCACCCGCGGAACTCAGAGAACTGAAGACGCAGTTGCAGGAACTTATGGATAAGGGATTTATTCGACCGAGCACGTCACCATGGGGAGCACCAGCCTTGTTCGTGAAGAAGAAGGAGGGAACACTTAGATTGTGTATCGACTATCGTCAGCTCAACCGTGCGACAGTCAAGAACCGGTATCCACTTCCGAGAATTGATGATTTGTTCGACCAACTCAGAGGAGCCACCTGGTTCTCTAAGATTGATTTGAGATCCGGGTATCACCAGTTGCGAGTCAGAGAATCGGATATACCTAAGACGGCATTCCGAACTCGCTATGGCCACTACGAGTTTGTAGTGATGCCTTTTGGTTTGACCAACGCGCCAGCAGTCTTCATGTGTTTGATGAACAAGATTTTCACGCCATATTTGGATCAGTTTGTTGTAGTATTCATTGATGATATTTTGATATATTCGGCATCAGAAGAAGCTCACGAGCAGCACTTGAGGATCGTACTTCAAACTTTACGAGACAATCAGCTGTATGCCAAAGCCAGCAAGTGTGAATTTTGGCTAAGAGAAGTGAAATTTTTGAGACACGTAGTGTCAGAGAAAGGAATCTCTGTGGACAATAGTAAGATTGAGGCGATCCGAGATTGGAAGAGGCCTACTACAGTATTCGAGATTCGGAGTTTCTTGGGACTCGCAGGATACTATAGACGATTCATTTTGAATTTCTCGACATTGGCTAAACCAATGACTCGATTGACTCAGAAAGGAATCAAGTTTGATTGGGATGAAACCTGTGAGAAGTCATTTCAGGAGCTGAAGGATAGGCTCACTAATGCACCGATACTCACTATTCCAGAGCGAGATGTGGGTTATGTCGTGTATTGTGACGCATCCAAGGATGGGTTGGGATGTGTGTTGATGCAGAATGATAAGGTCATTGCTTATGGTTCACGACAACTGAAGCCACATGAGAAGAATTATCCAACGCACGACTTGGAACTCGCAGCCGTGGTTCACGCGCTGAAGTCATGGCGTCATTACTTGTATGGGGAGAAGTTTGAGGTATTCACAGATCATAAGAGCCTCAAGTACATATTCACACAGAAGGACTTGAATATGAGGCAGAGACGTTGGATGGAGTATCTCGAAGATTACAACTTCACGCTTTCTTATCATCCAGGTAGAGCTAACGTTGTGGCTGATGCTCTCAGTCGCAAGTCTCGAGGACATGTTGCCAGCCTAGCAGTACGGGAATGGAAGATGCTAGGGCAGATTCAGGAATTTGGTCTCCAGCACAACGAGATAGAAGGAGGAGCATGTTTGTACGCATTGACAGCAACACCAGGATTGCACGCTGAGATTCTGAAAGTTCAGATGCTTGATCAGGAATCAGAATTCATCAAATGTCGATTAGCCAAGGGAGAAGCAGCAGCAGGTTGGACAGTTGGCACTGATAAGGGTTTAAGATATTTAGGACGGATCTTTGTGCCTGATTTTGGGACACTAAGAGAATCAGTTCTGAAGGAATTTCACCGATCAAGTTTCGCTGTCCACCCTGGAGGAAACAAGATGTATAGGGACTTGAGACGATCTTATTGGTGGAGCGGAATGAAGAATGATGTGGCTAAGTATGTTGCTACTTGCCTCACCTGTCAGCAAGTCAAAGCCGAGCACCAGAGACCGGGAGGAACTCTTCAACCCTTACCTGTACCGGGATGGAAATGGGAGCACATTGCGATGGACTTCGTGACGGGACTACCAAGATCGCATCAGGGACACGACGCCATTTGGGTGATAGTGGATCGCTTGACCAAGTCGTCACACTTTCTACCGATTCGAGTATCTGACACGATGGATTCTTACAGTCGCCTTTACATCAAGGAGATTATCAGATTACATGGTGTGCCTGTAACTATCATATCTGACCGAGACACGCGTTTCACGTCATCTTTTTGGAAGAGCTTACAGAAGGCCTTAGGAACCGAGCTTTGTTTGAGCACCGCTTTTCATCCACAGACTGACGGACAATCTGAGAGGACGATTCAAACGCTAGAGGATATGCTTCGAGCTTGCGTACTAGATTTTCAAGGAGGATGGGAGAGACATCTGCCACTTGTCGAGTTTGCTTACAACAACAGTTACCAAGCTAGCATCGAGATGGCACCATATGAAGCACTTTATGGACGACCGTGTCGATCACCAGTTTGTTGGACCGAAGTGGGAGAGACAAGTTTGTTGGGACCCGAGATTGTGCAAGAGACGACAGAGAAAGTCAAGATCATCAGACAACGATTACTGACAGCACAGAGCCGACAGAAGAGCTATGCTGACAAGCGGACCAGACCTCTAACTTTCAACGTTGGCGATCATGTATTTTTGAAGATTTCCCCTCGACGTGGAATTATCCGATTCGGCAAGAGAGGGAAGCTTTCACCAAGATTCGTTGGACCTTTCGAGATTCTACAACGCATTGGAGAGACTGCCTACCGCCTAGCTCTGCCACCTCAGCTTGATCGAGTCCACAATGTCTTCCATGTATCTATGCTTCGAAAGTACCTAGCTCACCCGACTCACATCATTGATTGGAAAGAAGTCACCATCGATGCAGACACAACGTATGAAGAACAACCAGTACGAATCCTTGATCATGGCGAGAAGATTCTACGAGGGAAGACTATTCGCCTAGTCAGAGTTTTGTGGCGTCACCGGAATGTGGAGGAATCCACCTGGGAGCGAGAGGATACTATGCGCGCCAACCACCCCTACCTTTTTGAAACTTCTACTATGTAATTTCGAGGACGAAATTTATTAAGGGGGATAGGTTGTAAAGACCCTAATTTTTAAATACAAAAAAAAAAAAAATAATTTTGATGTGTGGAATCATTAAATGATTTAATTTAGATTGTGCGCATTTTATTTTTAGTCATACTTGGACTTGTGCATGTGTTTGTTTGGACCCAACCCTTTGGACTTATTCTTGAGTCCAACCTTTGACCCATTAGCAATGCATGAAGTTGGATTAAGCCTTGATCCAAGCCCAACTTGGTTTAACCCGGTCCATGGTCCACAACCCCTTTTGACTTGACCCAAAATCCTTTGAATCAGCCATTACCCATGGAACCTATCACATGGGATAATTTTCCCTTAATGATCACCCCCTTCTCCAAAATCATACGTTTACCTCCCTTTCCCTCATTGAACATCCAACCTTGATCCCCACTCTCCTCTTTCCCCAGCCAAACCTCCTCCACCCATGGTTTTAGCCAAACCACTCCCTCATTTCCATCATGACTGAGCAAAGCTATCCCTTCACTCCATCATTTTCTGCAGAATTTTCCCCCCTCCAATGGAGCTCCATGCAAAGCTCTCCTTTACACTCAACCTCCCTCTTTTTGTACTCTATCCTCCTCTCAATGCTAGCTACGAATTTGAGAGTTCAGAGAGTGGAGAGAGTTGCCATGGCTGTGGTGTAGAAGTGAGAAGAAAGAAAAACAGTGGAGAGAGAGAGAGAGAGAGAGGAGGGGAAACTTTGAGTAAAATCACCAAAATCCAAGCCAAAATCATCCAATTCAACCTTTGATTCTTCAATACTAAGGTAAATGAATCTATCCTAACTTTTAATTTATGCCTTTGATCGATATTGAGCTCCACGGAGCTCGGAGAAAATGAAAACCCAGTTCTGTTTTTCGTAGAAGATGATGTTGACACCGGTGCCTTAGTTTTGGTGACACCGGTGCCTTTGCTCTCTGTATGTTTTAATGTTCTGTATTTGCATGGTTACACCGGTGTCATAGTTTTGTTACACCGGTGTCTTTGCTTCCTGTATGTGTTAGTATTCTGTGTTTTCATGGTTACACCGGTGCCTTAGTTTTGGTGACACCGGTGCCTTTGCTCTCTGTAGTTTACATTGTTCTGGACTTTCATAGTTACACCGGTGTCATAGTTTTGATACACCGGTGCCTCGACCTCTCTGTATCTTAACACACTGCAGAATAGGCCTTACACCGGTGTCTCTGTTTTGGTTACACCGGTGCCTCAACTCTCTGTATCTTAGTATTACACTACAGAACTGACCTTACACCGGTGCCTCTGAAACCTTACACCGGTGCCTCTGTTATGGAATTTTGACACTTAGTTTCTGACTTAGGCTTTGTTAAGGCATGGCATGTGTTATGAAAATATACTTATTTTCTATAAATAAATTTAAGTAAAGAAATCTTTCTAGATTTATTTACTTTAATTTTATTTAATGAAAATAAGGAAATACCCCCCATTTGGAAACAATGGCATTTACAGAAAATTGAAATTCGATTCGAATCAAAATGTCGCCCTCCCTATTTTAGTACAAAATAGAAAAATCACCCGTTTTCTTCCTATATTTTGGCCCGAAACTCACCCTAAACTTATGCGTTTGAGACGTATGAATATACCATTGTGCTTAGAAAAAATCAAGGAATCATTTCCGGGACTTTTTATCCCCTAATTCGAAACTTGAAAAATTCAACTTTTTCTATACTTAGAAAAATTTTCAGACAGTGAAAATTTTCAGAAAATTTGAACATCGCCCAAATTCTTACATTACGACCACTACACCTATAATCAAGTTTAGATTATCGTTTTGAAACTTTAGGTACCCTATATCATTAGGAGATGACATTTTATTCAAAAATTAGCGTGTTAGAAGATTTCTTGCGAAATGAAAGTATGCGCTTATCGTTTATGTGTCATAGCTTGCTTCTTTGTACTATCTTGTTCGCTTGATTAATCTTGCATCTCCAACACATCATCATGTTATCATGAGTCTAGTCGTTGAAACGAAACTTATATAGAGTCAATGAGAAACGTTTGAGGTTAGTGGAGATGACACTCGAGATTTTGACACGAGTCATAAAAGTCACGAGCTTTGTAACGAAAATCGAGAATTTGATAAACTCTTATGTTTGGTGACTCGAGATTTGACTTACTCCTTGGGGGAGATGTGTTAGGATGTCTTTAGCCGGGATATGGATTTTAGCCGAACTACGTCTGTTACCACCAGGCTGTGTCTTGGAGCCGAGTCGGTCACGTCTCATGTATTTAGCCAAGTTATGTCGTGAGCCGGTTATGTTCGTAAGCCGTGTCGTGTCTTTTCAAAAATAAAAATATAGTTGAAGGGGAGGAGTTAGATATTTTCCGAGTCAAGGCACGACATATGGGAGACATAATGCTGGGAGCATAACGGTTGGGAGCATGGGATACGGGAGCCGATGTTTGGGTACACTAGCGCCGGATACGAGGTCAGCGTAGGGGTCGGGACCATATTGGTCGGGAACATCATAACACCACTTTGAAAAATGAAATTTTGATGACGGGCAATGCTTGTGTCAACCCGAACTTTGTATTTTGAAAGAAATTTTGGACACTTGTGAACAACGACAGACACTTATGGATATAAGTCGGTTGCACGTGTCAGAAATTTAGAAACAAGTCATAGGGTTTGACTTAAGGATATATTGTCGACATTTCATTCATTTAATGTACTTACTTGTTTAATGCTTCCGCTTATTATTTAATCTGATTATGTCAACTCTGATTATTTTATTCTGTTCATAATATTTGATTGAGTGCTCATACTATCTTCATGATCATGCATCAGTTGATCCATTGCATAGATTTGAGATTTAGGGTAGTTTTATTTGCTGAGCGTTAATCGCTCATCTGGTGCAACTTCTCTGCCCCTGGCCTTTCATGCCAGGTGTCGAAGATGACGTTGCTGAGCCCGCTTATCCAGATACCAACGGCGGTACTTTCGAGGAGGATGTCGTAGCCCCGTGGTTCACCTAGATTTATTTCGAGCTCTTAATTTTAAATCTTTAATATAATTTCTTTAAATTCGGATGTTGTAATCAAACTTTATTTTGACTAAGTAATGGAAATGTGGTTGACTTTTGATAAATTATTTTAAATTAACGTCTCCGGAAATCCGGGGCGTTACAACATCAATCATTAATTATATCAAAATAATCTCAGTCGTTGCTGTAAAAATGTGTTTGAAGAGACCACACTACTGTATACTATAACATAGATTGGTCTGGATCACGCATTATTTTTAAGAGAAAATGCTTATGTACTATATCTTGAAAAATAACTATTTATAAAAATTAATTAGCTGAATAAAATAGAGTCTGTGTTCACCTGGATGGAGAGAGAAGTGAAAAGCATTAATATATTTTTTTATTAATTTTTTGAAAGTTGTGGATGTGGTTAATAAATGTCAGTTAAGATTGTTGTGTAACTTTTTATTATAGTGAATCTCAATCGTTAAATCAAATCAAATCTAACTATTATTGTAAAATTATCTTTTGAGGGTCTGAGACTGTCCTCTCTTCTGATATACATTTATTGCTAGTTTACTATTCTGTTTTGAGATGTCTGAAAATATTAATCACATTTACGAAAAGTATAGAAAAAATACTTACGTTTTCACAAATTAATCATCATAAATGATTATGATTAGTTTTAAAAAAAGAAAAAAAAGAGTAATTGTGAAAATATAATTAATCTTTTTAAAGATTAATTTCATGTTCTCTATTGAGCTAATCGTATTGGACCAGTAATATTTGACTAACTCACCGATATGACATTTGTAATGGTGAAAACGATTTTCTTAATTACATTAGTATTTCATGTCTTGATCTATGATCCAATTTTTTTTTTTTAAAAGCTATTAATTTCCATATGGGTGTTTTGTTGTAATTCTTGAAAAGATAGCCTTGTTCTAGCATGTGAGATTATTAAATTTGTACTGATTTTGTTTGATTTGAGCCCTTGAGATTTGGAAAAAACATTGGCATCGTAAAAGGTCAACTCCTAACAAGCCCCTATAATTAATTTATTGCCATTACAGTCCAAATAAACCAAATAAATAAATTGCATGGGAATACGTAACCCTCCCTACTAATGCGGATCAAAACCATTATTCCAGAATGAGCATGTTTGTCCTTTTGCCTTCAATTTCTCACTTTTTCCAACCACTCACCATATGATATACCGGGATTTGTGGTCCCCGTAGCGACCTAACGACGTCATTTTATACTCTTATATTTACTCTTAATTTGGTGCGGTTTGGCCCTCAAAACGATATTATTTTGAGTGTGCTATAGAAATGCATCGAGGAGGTGATACAGAGACCTCAAATCCTAATATACAATGGATGATCATCTTGCATGCATGCTTTCAAGAACATCATCATCATCATATGGCTACAATCGTGAAGACCTAACCGGTTGTCTGGCTAGATTTAGAAATTTGATATCTCTTCAAGTCTCAAGTTCGAGAATTTTTAGTTGTTATTAGCTCTTATGATGCCAGTTCTTATAGGGTTTTGTTCTGATTTTAATTAGCTCTCGTAAGTAGATACTAGAATGAGATCCTCAAAAAAGATTAGCCGAGGTGTGCATAAACTAGACTGAATACTCTGAGTTATGTTTAAAAAATCCTGCAATAATGAGTCTAATTTTGTAATATTAATTAGTGAAACACACATACTTTTCTTACCTACTTCAGGCATCATTTGAGCCCTAAAAGTATGCCAGCTTTTGGGTCTAGTTTTATAGTATGCATAATTAGTTAACATCTTATTTGCTAACATTATTTAATTATATAGAATATGCCCAATCCCATTAATTAGCTTGAGAACAAATTAGTCTTCACTTACAAGCTTAATATCATTAATCAGCTTGAAAAGATGAAATTACCCCTGTCGGACCAATCTTATTTAGGGGGTGTTTGGAAGCCTCTTTTTTTGTATTTTCTCATTCTCATTTTTGGATTTTGGCTGTTTGGGAGCTACATTCCTAAAATGAATCATGCATTTTGGACTTTAGAAGCATTCAAAGGGAGGTTTAGAGTTCATTTTTGTATTTTCATTTCCATTTTTCATTTTACTTGTTTTGCAAAATGCATTATGCACATTTTTCTAAATATTATTTTCAAATTCAAAACTCATTCTGGCTATAATCCAAAAGTCAAAAATGAAAAACTGAAAAGGGTTCCAAGTCCCAAACACACCCTTACTTATTCTTCTAAAATTGGGCCCGTGACCCGCATGTCGATACCTTTCCAATTGGACAATGATTTTGGGCCCAGGCCTCGTTGGCCCGACTCAGAGTTGGGCATCTTCCTGAAAGGCCTGTGTTTGGAAAGGCCCAGTCCACCAGCCTTGTCAAAAGGTACGGCAAGGTACTATGGTAATTTCGGGTCTCCTATTTATGCGGGCAGATTCCTTGAGTCGTCACCGTTCGGACACGTCAGCCGAATGTTTTCTACTGTTTTTCGTCGTCTTCGTCTGCACAGTGGCGCCACAAATGTCTGCCATTGCGACAACCATCTTCAACATCATCATCATCGAATTCACTCCCAGAAATTAGGGAGTTGCCCTTAAACCGAGAAATTAGTTTCATGGACACCACAAACAGTAATTTCTGAAGCCGTGACCAGGATTAGTACCCGATAATGGCTTCTGCCTACGGAGTTGCATCTCTCACCTACGCGGGAATTGTATACACATGTTCCTCCCGACGGTATCACGTACTTCTCCCCCAATTTTATCAAAACCTTATTGTTAAATCTTGTTCTAGGGTTTCAATTACAATTTGCAACAGCCGGAACCCTAGTTTTGCTGTATCTCGACGGAGTAAAATTCGAGACTTTAGGTTGTTCAATTCGATTGAGTTAGATAGGTTTATAACCAGCGACGATGAGGAGGAAATGAGTGAGGGTTTTTTCGAGGCAATTGAGGAATTAGAGCGGATGAATAGGGAGCCGTCGGATGTTCTCGAAGAAATGAATGAACGACTGTCGGCTCGTGAACTGCAGCTTGTGTTGGTGTATTTCTCGCAAGAGGGGAGAGACTCTTGGTGCGCATTAGAGGTGTTTGAGTGGCTTCGAAAGGAGAACCGAGTCGATGAGGAGATGATGGAGCTTATGGTCTCGTTAATGTGCTCGTGGGTTAAGAAGTTGATTGAAGAAAAGCAGGATGTGGGTGATGTTGTTGACCTTCTTGTGGACATGGATTGTGTTGGTTTGAAGCCTGGTTTTAGTATGATTGACAAGGTGGTGTCCTTTTATTGGGAGATGGGTGAGAAGCAGAGAGCGGTTTCTTTTGTGAAGGAGGTTTTGAGACGGGGGATCGGTCACCAGGAAGATGGTGGTGAAGGGCATAAGGGAGGCCCCACCGGTTATCTTGCTTGGAAGATGATGGTGAGGTTCTGTCAATCGTAATTCTCATGCTATCATGTTCTTATTGAATTTGATACTGGGATATAGATTGTCTATTCTTTATTCTCTTTGTCATATTTTGAGTTTTCTTGCTAGAATTGTAGTGTAGAGAAAGCTCTGTTGATTGATGGGTTGATTTTCTTGTGAGATATATCTCGAGGGGATAACAAACCATCTTGTTGCGGATCATATAGTAACCTACATATAAGTTTGCATGTGAACATTATGGATATGTTTATATATTTCCTGAAATTATCCATGATAATATAAGTATGCATATGCACATATGGATATTTATATGTATTTGCTGAATTATCCATCAAGGTTTAGTTTGCCTACGTGTTATGTTGCAATTTCTACTCATTTTATTCTTGATCTTAAATTTCTAAAGCCCTTTGCACTCATACCTGCATATGTTCGGAATGGCATTTCTGCACACACCCCTTCATCTGTTTTTTTATTTCTTGTCTGTGTATCTAATTTGGTTTTCTTGGACTTACTATTCAGCTATTTCAATACCACTCTCTTACGCCAGGTGCTTTTACTTACATTTTGGAAGTCTAACATGTCCGAAATGCCAGTGTTTGATTCCTTTAAGTTTTGGCATTGATCTGGAAGAAGACACGTGGAACGACACCAGTATAAAAGTAACAGACCTTCTTAGTTTGTTATAAATTCCAGGCATCAGTTCTCAAATGAACTAAAGCACCCGTGTTGTGACTGTTTTGTATTTTTCCCAACAAGAACAGATCCGTTAGTGAGTTTGACAATCAACTCAGTCCTAAGATTTGAGGGTTTGGAAAGATTTTGACTCCTCCACATGCAAATGGTATACCATGCAGATCTACTCAATTAACATAGATTGGTACTCGATTTCTCGAAATTAAACGAGGGATACTTTAGGAAACGAAGTCATGATATTGATTTTATGTCTTTTGGGGACTTGGCTGAAGCCGTAAAAACTTTCCTTTGTCTTTTTGGCTTGTTTCATGATCAGATAGATAGAGTTACTTTGTAGAATGCTTTTCATGACGCAATGACGTGAAACATCCCAGAGCAACCCCAACTCCAGCCGAACATGCTAAAAGCCGCTGGGGCTTCTCTAGCTCACATTGTTTTACAGGCTTGGCATATTACAATTTGAACCAGCTTACTTTGTGGATTAGCTTGTAATATAGCTTCATAAGCTCGTCAGTTTTTGGCATATGTTGCAATCAATCTTAATTTTAATTTTTAGCTAGTGTTGTTACTTGTTATCATCTATTGTGTGTGCCTTATTGTTTGATAATTTACATTGTTTCTTATAACAAAAGATGTCAATGATACGTTTTCTGTCAGGCAGAGGGTAACTATCGGGCTGCAGTCAACTTGGTGATTAACCTTAGAGAATCTGGGTTGAAGCCAGAGGCCTATAGCTACCTAATTGCTATGACTGCTGCAGTGAAAGAGCTGAATGAATTTGCAAAAGCTTTACGTAAGTTAAAAGGTTTCAGCAAGAGTGGTTTAGTTGCTGAACTGGATCCAGAGAATGTCGAGCTTATTGAGAAATACCAGTCAGATCTTGTGGCCGATGGAATTCGCTTGTCCAATTGGGTGATTCAAGAGGAAGGACCCTCACTTCACGGGTTGGTTCACGAGAGGCTCCTTGCCATGTACATTTGTGCTGGTCGTGGACTGGAGGCTGAAAGACAGTTGTGGGAAATGAAATTTGTGGGTAAGGAAGCTGATAGTGACCTTTACGACATTGTCTTGGCCATCTGTGCTTCTCAAAAGGAAGAGGGTCCCATTGCGCGATTGTTGTCTAGAATGGAGGTCATGGGTTTTGTGCGTAAGAAGAAAACCTTATCATGGTTGTTGAGAGGGTACATTAAAGGCGGTCATTTCGAGGATGCAGCAGAGATAGTGATTAAAATGCTGGATTGCGGTTTGTATCCAGAGGCTTTGGACAGGGTAGCTGTGCTTCAGGGACTAAGAAAAAGGATTCGACAAATGGGAAATCCAGAAACTTATCTGAAGTTGTGCAAGCGCCTCTCTGATGAAAATCTGACTGGGCCTTGTCTCGTTTATCTTCACATGAAGAAGTACAAGCTTTGGGTAATAAAAATGCTTTGATTGACTCAGATGAGAAGCTTTTGTATAGATATGTATAGTTTTGAATGGGTCAACGAGAGGTACCGTAATGTTTCAGGCAGCAGTTCTTTCTTACGGATGAACTGTGAAGTCCAGAAATGCATTTTGAGTATTTTGCTCGCGTGTTGTAATAGAGCTGTATATATGCTGGGCGTTGAAACATGATCAACAATGTTACGCACAATGTAATAGTAAGGCTGTATATGCATGCTACAGGTACGTAATACTCTCATTATTTTCTCTCCCATTTTCGTTCGGATATGTGTATGTGAATCTTGTGGACTTCTGCTATGGTTTGCGTGTCTGTCTTTTCAATAAACTTGTGATTATTGCGCTTCTCATATGGAATCTTTAGGCCTGGATTGATAGAAACAAAGGACTGGAAGAAGACGGGTGTTTTTATTTAGAAAATATAAGGTTCAATAAATTTCCTGCCATAGACCTAGTATCTAGTACACTTCATATAACAGAAATCCCTATTGGTCTGCTGCAAGGGTATTTTGCAGAAGTAAATAAACTGGCATTCGGTTTCTATGCTTTAAAGGTCGAACCAAACATTTGAATACTTTTTCTGAATTGTTAAGGCACTCGAACGTGGTTTTTAGATATTGGATCAATGAGAGCATCTCCAGCCTTACCCTTGTCTCTGAGTGTGGGCTTTTTTAAACCCTTTTCTATTCTCCTATTTTTTTATTGTTTGGACTATCCAAACCTAGCCATGAAATCACAACAGGGTATTTGCTGGCTCGGGCTAGCAGGGATTGTGCAGCATTATATAAATCACTTTGGAATAACCCAGCTGTCCTATTTTAACTACCTTGACACTGTCTTGGACACAGTTATTCTATTACCATGGCCAATTATGGAGTTTTCATTGGATTTTTCTACAAGGGATTGGGTCTTCTCCGGTTCATAAAATGGACTAGAATGTCCAGTTTTGTTCAATTGTGAGCTATTTTTAAACTCTATTCGATGATCAAAATTTTATTTTTTAAAACTCATTGAGAACACAAAGATACTAAAAGTTACATTGATCCTATATCGTTTGGTATGATTTTAGAGTGCATTTATCTTGAGAAAAATAGACTATAACTCAATTAACGTGATTTTTTATGCAATAATATTCTCGATGACAAGGTCTATAATGTGCAGTTCATGTATGGAAAAAAAGTCACAATTATGTAAACATTTGAACCATAGTTGATTTTATGTACCAAAAAGAATTCCATTCCTTTCTATAATTACTGAGAAGTGTGCACTTGAGAGGGTAGATTTCCTAGAGAGTTCATTTCTTAGAACTAACATGAAATCCTTTCATCACTCTCTTGCATTCTTGGAAATGCACCGACCTCCCCTGAGGTTTCTGACAATTGCAGGGACCTCCCCTGGAATATGTTTCAAAAGACACTTTTAAGGGCCCCATCCAGTCCGAGATGTTATGGTTAGGGTAAAAGTTTTAGGGATTTTCTAGCTTCCTCCATTTTTGGTGAGCCATTGGCACCCACCAACCGACAGTTACTGCCCATAATGCTTAAACTAAAAAAGTCATAGATGACTCTCTCTCTCTCTCTCTCTCTCTGTGTTTTGAACATGTGAACCCAGACACTACTACAAGTCCAGACATGAAGGGAATGACTGAGGAGGCACAGACTGATTAATAATTCCAAGCACATGGAAGCCTAGGCACGTGACGACACTCTCTTTTGGCCTTTTGAAGATGATTCCTCCTTTTACCGGGAAAGAGGTTTTGTAGTGCATTGCGTACATTATGGTGTACTGCGTATTAAAACAACGTTATTTCGTTGTGCAGAACACTACTCAGAAAATATCCGGTCAGTGTGTAATTGTTCGGTTAGTATTTCGGGTGAAAATAACTTTATTTTGATACACAATACGTTTTGCTGTACGCAATAGACAGGCTCTCCATTCTCCTTTCAATATGGTCCTAGGGAACTTTCATAAAATTCCACTTTTAATTATTTATTGCTTTCATTTTCATTTATCTTTTCCACTTTGGGGTTTTGCAAGTTGTGCATGTTTTTGGGCATAATGTAGATTCCCCCACCCTAACCCATTAAACAAATTTTGTGATGCTGTCATCGTGGAATAATTATCACCATAAAATAATAAAATTTTATGAAAGTGGATGGTGTACCTAAAATGTAATTTTATTTAACCCAACCACCAACATCCAATAATTTGTTGGTTGTGCCTTCTCCATTATGTTGACGTATGAATGCATTGACACCTTTAATAGCAAGTCCATCCACAAGTTATTTAGACAGTTGAAATCATACTTTAATGATTATGTTTTTGACAAAATTGAAGTTGAATTTATAACAGACCTGCTCTCGCCTTGTACAATATTGTTCGCTTTTGTCGTCCAAATCCCATGGACTTCCCAGTAGGTGGTGTCCCTAGATTGCTCCAGGATGAGTACGCTTAACTGTGAAGTTTTATTAGGTGTTGGCGCCATCACGGCTTTAAAAGGCCTTGTACACAAATGTTCATAATCTTATAAATACCACCGAACTTATATCCACCAAGCAATGTAGGAACCTTGACCACCCATTTAGATGTCCCACTGAGACACCATCTCTCGGACGCTGGCCTCACAGCTGTCAACACAACTTGGCTAGGGTGTCACAGAATTATTGGTATCTTTTGTTGTCACACAAAATTTTTTATTTCGAAACTTTTAATTTTAAAGTTTAAAAACTAGATTTTTAAATCAAGTACTTATTGATATTCAATTGAGCTGAATTTTTTTTATAACTAAATTAATTAATCAGAATAATAAATGATTTTGATCGTCGAACTGAGATCTGGAGGTGCTCTCAAATGACAAAGAGTGAACAAAATTTGTTCACCTTGGGTGAACAAAATTGAATTCATTATCCTCCACTATTTTTTAAGTTAATTAATTTATATGAATACTTATTTTCCAGGGTAAATACATTTGTATTTTCTTCGGAAAAATATTGAATGGTCTAGACCAATTTATATTACAACACATAATAGTGTGGGATTCTCTAAATATATATTCATAACAAAAGATAATGTTCACTACAAGAGTAAAATATTTATTTAGTCCCTAAATTATTCCTAAATTTTTTAAAATATCCCTAAACTATTGATTTCATTTATTTAGTCCCTAAACTATCGATTCAGACTTTATTTAGTTCAATTATTGACACCCTTCTAAGATTCGTTATGAACCGGTACAAGGAGGGTTTAACTGCAATTTTAGTCAGCTAGGAGGGGGTTTAAGTACAATTTTAGTCCCTAAGAACAAAAAAAAAGAGAGAGAGGATAAGGAGTTTGTCAATCAAACTAAACATTTTTTCGTACAACAAGTTTTTCCATTGAATATGCATTTTGTTGAATCCTTAGATCCCATATTTGACATTAAAAGATGATATTAAAAAAAAATTAACTTCATGATTTAGGATTGGTCTTTAAGTGCAAAGACATGAAACCAATCTATAACTTTTGAAAACCAGTTGAATACAAAAAAAAAAAAAAGGGTGAATTACGATAAACTCCCCTGAGGTTTACATAAAGAGACAATGCCCTCCCTAAGGTTTCTAAAATTACTCTGACCTCCTTTACTTTTTAAATTATTATGCAATTACCTCACTTACTATTAAAATCAGTCAAATATCATTAGTTACACTATTAAAACTTCAAGTTCGAGATTTTTCCTGAAATAATGAACTATAACATAATTTTTATTGCGTTCGAAATAACCTAAGATGATTTTTTTATATTTTTCTAAAGTCAAAATTCAAGCAGAGTTTTAAAATCTGTCCGAATTTTGATTTTAGAAAAATTGCAAAAAATTAACATAGGCTGTTTTGGACGTGATAAGAATTACGTTACAGTTTGTTTTGTCAACAAAATTCTTAAACTTGAAGTTTTAATAGCATATCTAACGACGCTTGACGGATTTTTACGGTAGGGGAGGTAACTGAATAATAGTTTAAAAAATAGGGGAGGTCAAAATAATTTTAGATACCTCAAGGGGGGCATTGTATTTGTTATTAACCTCAAGGGAGGTCAATTTAATTCACCCAAAAAAAAAAAAAAATCAGTTGAATACATTAGGAAGATTGGTTCCCAAACCCTATCATGAAACTACTATTTTGATAGAATACCACGAAATACACACGTAAAAACAAGTCTATGGGGTTTTTTTCTAAAAGTTTTGATTAGTTAAAAGCTAATTCGAAAAATACAAATAAAAAATATTAACTTACAGAATTATAATAAAATGTTACACTTCGCAGCAAGTTTATCATATCTCAATGCCCAATCCATTGTCAAATCACCCAGTTTTTTTTATCAGAACGAACTAATTGAACAATTTAGCAAACAATGTGAAGCAGATTAACGTGAACTGCAACAAAATTAATGGATTGAACCCTTGGCAATCCCTATTCAGACTAAAACTGCAGCAAATCTTATTCGGTGAACAACATCCGTACTTGGTGAACAACATAGCAGACAAGGGTTTAGTTTGGGAAATAATTAAATTGCACTTAAGCCCCGAATTAAATTATAATTAAACTCTCATTCTAATGGTTTGTAATGGATCTTAGATGGATGTCAGTAATTAGACTAAATAAAGTCAAAATCGATAGTTTAGGGATGAAGAAAATAAAATTAAAAGTTTAAGGACATTTTAAATATTTTGAGCATAGTTTAGGGATGAAGTAAACATTTTACTCTTCACCACAAAAACACGGAATGGGAGGAGGTGCTGTGCACCTATGCACAGCAGTGGTGCTGTGCACCAAAACGGCGCAGTTTTGTGCCGCGACGAAACGTCATTTTGTGGATTTTGTGCACGTAACCTCTTAAAAAAATTTATTTTAAAATTTCAAGTTCACGGTTAATTTCAAAATATTATTTTAAGTTGACGGTGAATTTTTCAAATTTTTTTGAAAATAAAATTCAAAAAATATAACTTAAATGGATTTAAATGAGCAGTATCGGTTATTTTTTTTAATGCGACGGTGACAACAATAAAAAGAAAACTACAAAAATATATATATTTTGCTGCCGCCGCATTAAAAAAAATAATCAATACTGCTCATTTGAATCCCTTTAGGTAGTGTTTTCTGAATTTTATTTTCAAAAAAATTTGAAAAATTCACTGTCGACTTAAAATAATATTTTGAAATTAACCGTAAACTCGAAATTTTAAAATAAATTTTTTTAAACAGGTTACGTGTACAGAACACACAAAAAGACGTTCCGTCGCGACACAAAACTACGCTGTTTTGGTGCACAGCACCGCTGCTGTGCACAGGTGCACAGCACCTCCCCCGGTTCCCAAAAACACTTACACAAGATAATATGCTAATAACTTAAATAATAACTAAATTAAAATCCTAACATGAAAATATTGTCGGTAGTGTCATAGATAATACGCTAGTATTTTACATAACCCAAAGATATGTCAAGTTCCCTAGCCTACTTGTAAAATAAAAAAATACTAATTAATTCCCAATTTAGGTATATAATTTAAGTCAGTTTGAGACTTTTAATTTAAAAGTTTTCTCTAGAATCTCAAAATTTTATAATTTCATGATAATAATTACTAATTTAGAGATTTCTTAAAAGAGTAAGGAGGCAAAGAAAGAAAGAAATGTGAGAAGTTATCAAGATAAATTTTCTTTGATTTGCTTGATTTTTCTTAAAAACGAAAAAGTAACTCGTGAACTACACTTAGTTAGTATATTCTATAAATAAATACATCATTTGGAAGGAATTTCTTCCTTTCATTCAAAACTAATCCGCAAGTATAGGTTCAATTTTTGCCTTTTGAAACGCGATTATTTTATAGAGCTTATCAAGAAAATTAGTATAGCAAAACCAAATTGATTGAAATATTTTGAAGCTCAAGTACATATCAGAATGAAAAACTTGTTGTGTATTACATCCAGCAAAACGTAATGCCCATTCAAAATCATGTTATTTTGCACGCAAAGTAATACAAAAAAGATCTTTTAAGTTTTAACTTTTTTATAATACTTTTAACTTTTTAGCATTAAATGAGAAAACATATTTTATAATATGTGAATTTTTAAAAAGGAGAAGGGTATTAAGATAATTTTAAAATTAAATAAATATTTTGAGACATATAAAAATTAAAAAGTAAACAAATAAATTGAGACGAAAAGAATATTATTTTAGTTCACAGTATGCTTGATGTGCTGACGCTAAAGTCACGGCCTGATAAAACAAATTCAACTGTCAATAAAGTACTCTAATTTTCTTAGATCCGAAAAGCTTTATCTTTTCTCGAGTAAACTCCATGGGTGAGGCTGAAGAGTCTTCTGTACTCGATCACCATTTTCTTTCCTCTCGTCTCCTAACAAAGGTGATCAATCAACCTTACGATTCACTCCACACTTCCGTTCAATCCATGTCAATTTCATCTGAAAATGGCAATCAATCTTCGAAATCTCCATTTTCCATATCAAAACTTGCTACAATTATCCGTCAATACACACAGCCTATAACAACCGCCGTGTCCGGCGGTCTCAACCTTATAGACCGCCACAAAACAACCCAAGTATACGCCCTTAACCCCTCCGACACCTCCCCCAACAAAACAACAATCAGCTCAATCCTATCGAGCTCCAACGACACTGTTTCAACATCCGAAACTCTTCTCCCTTATGGACTCCCTGCAACTGACCTCCTAGAGCCTCCCATAGAACCTCACCTCAAACCTGTCGATTTCATCGCCACCTTATCCGACCTCTACCGCCGTCTTGAAAAATGCCCTGGGGTGAACAAATCGTTAGTTTTACTCGAGCAGTACTCAATCTTGCGTGGCCTTAACGACCAGAAGCTTCTCCGGCGGTGCCTCCAGGCGGCGCGTGAACACGCGGCGGACGTACACTCGAAGGTTGTGCTATCGGCGTGGTTGCATTACGAGAGGAGAGAGAATGAACTTGTGGGTATTTCCCCAAACGGCGCTTTGGCTTATGGGTTTGATTCTCATTCAGTTTTTGGTCCTTACAAATCTCTTAATAGCAAAATAGAGCCACCCAATGCTGACATCTCACTTGGGGATAGTGATGTTTGTTTCTATAATGGTGATGAGGAAATTCATTGTGTGAGAGAGGAAATTGCTGCGCTATCGCGCCCTTTGCAAGCAATGCTATGTGGGGGTTTTATCGAGTCGAAGAGGGAAAGGATTGATTTTTCAGAAATGGGGATATCTGTGGAAGGAATGAGAGCAGTGGAAGTGTTTAGTAAGACCAGAACACTGGACTCATCTGCACCTGGTATAGTTCTTGAGCTACTTTCTTTTGCAAACAGGTTCTGCTGTGAGGAAATGAAGTCTCATTGTGACGCGACTTTAGCATCTATAGTATCCAGTGTACATAATGCTTTGATTCTGATTGATTATGGGTTGGAGGAGAGCGCGAATCTTCTTGTTGCCTCTTGCTTGCAGGTATTACTAAGAGATCTACCTAGATCTTTGCATAATCCGAAGGTGAGAAAAATGTTCTGTAGCTCAGAGGGTAGAGAGAGATTGGCCATGGCGGGGCATTGTTCTTTCCTGTTGTACTATTTCCTAATCCATGTTGCTATGGAAGAGAGATTGAGTTCTGAAATAGTAGTAATGTTACTGGAGAGATTGAAAGACTGTGCTACTGAGAAGTGGCAGAAGGAACTTGCATTGCACCAATTGGGCTGTATTTTGCTGGAGAGGAAGGAATATAAAGAAGCCCAATGCCTTTTTGAGGCAGCAGCTGAAATGGGTCACGTTTATTCATTGGCTGGTGTTGCAAGAACTCAATATAAGCAAGGAAAGAGGTTTTCAGCTTACAGACTGATAAATTCTATGATATCGGAGTACAAGCCAGTTGGGTGGATGTACCAAGAACTGTCAGTGTATAGTGTGGGGACAAAGAAGATATTGGCCTTGAAGACCGCCACTGAATTGGACCCGACTCTTTTGTTTCCTTACGAGTATAGAGCAGTTGCAATGGTGGAAGAAAATCAACTTGCGGCAGCTGTATTGGAGATAAACAAAATCCTTGGGTTTAAGGTCTCTCCAAACTGCCTTCAATTGAGGGCTTGGTTTTTTATCGCACTTGGGGATTATGAAGCTGCTCTGAGAGATACTAGGGTACTGCTAACTTTGGAGCCTGATTATATGATGTTTTGTGGGAAGATGAGAGGGGATCACTTAGTTGAGCTCCTTAGTCAGAATGTTCAACAGTGGGGTCCTGGCGACTGCTGGATGCAACTTTATGATCGGTGGTCTTCGGTAGATGATATTGGTTCTTTGGCTGTTACACATCAGATGTTGGTAAATCACCCTCGAAAAAGCCTTTTGCTGTTCCGGCAATCTCTGCTTCTGTTTAGGTAAGGAATGCCATCTTAAGTGCATTCTCTATTGCAACCCACTCTTCATAGGTTTATCAAGTCATTATCACTTGTTCTTTTGAATCTAGACACCCACACTTCAGAAAGCCTTCTAAGTTTTCCATGGTAGAACTAGCATCCATATTACACAAACTATTCCAGGGAAAAAAAAACGCTCATGGTACTATGCTGGCAGCTACATTCATTGGGATGGGGCCCTCTCTCCACTAGGATGAATGTAATGCTGCCACACAGACATTATATTGAGGAAACTATTATTAGGTCATATTAACTGACATCTTGATGGCTGGGGTAACAGAATCTATTAATATTTATGATTGGTGTAGGTTAAACTGTCAAAAGGCAGCAATGCGATGTCTAAGGTTGGCTCGAAATCATGCTAGCTCAGAGAGTGAGAGGCTTATATACGAAGGATGGATTCTATACGACACTGGATATCGTGAAGAAGCACTATCTAAGGCTGAATTGTCTATTTTGATTGAGAGGTCATTTGAAGCATTCTTCCTCAAGGCATACACAATGGCGGATACCTCTCTGGATTCTGAATCTTCATCGCATGTTATTCAACTTCTGGAAGAAGCTCTCAGATGTCCCTCAGACTGTCTTCGGAAAGGACAAGTATATCTACAAGGATAACGGAAATCCTCATGTTCTTTGTCATATGGCCAAATTGGGTTCATTGACTGTGTACTATATTTTGCAGGCACTAAACAACCTAGGGAGTATTTATATGGATGGCGGCAAACTGGATCTTGCTGCAGATTGCTATGCAAATGCCCTTGACATCAAGCATACAAGAGCTCATCAAGGGTTGGCACGTGTACATCACCTTAAAAATCAAAGACAGGCTGCTTATGATGACATGACTAAGCTAATTGAGAAGGCACAAAACAAAGCATCAGCTTATGAGAAGCGATCAGAATACTGTGACCGTGAAATGGCGAATGGTGATCTCAGTATGGCAACACAATTGGATCCTCTGAGAACTTATCCCTACAGATACAGGGCTGCTGGTATTTTATTGTGACCTTTAACTTCATTCTATGTTTCTGAAACACATTCAGACATCTCCGTATAATAGTTAAAGAGCTGAAATTAAATTTCTGCGCGTTATGCCGTCTGTGAATAAAGTCTCAGTTTTAAGTGTGACAGAACCTTTGCTTAATTTGGCGCACCTATGCAATTTATTTGAGTATTGATTTCATTAGCTTATATAAGATTCATGTATTCTACTGTTTATTCACACTAATATATTCAACACATTCCACCAGTGCTTATGGATGACCAAAGGGAAAATGAAGCAGTACAAGAGCTAACAAAAGCCCTAGCGTTCAAACCTGACTTGCAAATGCTCCATCTCAGAGCAGCATTCCACGAGTCTATGGGTGACTGTGTTTCTGCTCTCAGAGACTGTGAGGCCGCTCTCTGTTTGGATCCCAATCACAAAGACACCCTTGATCTGTATAATCGGGTACTACAAGGTGGAGCTCTCAATCCACACACGTGAGTCACTGTGTTTGCATTAGCGGAATCATACCCATTGCCAGTCCTGAAGGAATGTGGATGAAACAACTATCAACCGGAAATTGAAGATTTCACAGAGTCGAAAAATCGATCCGGTTTATTTCCTACTCCAGATAATTTGAGTCAAGCGGAGAGCCATGTATGCATGTTGATATGAAGCTGATACTGATGATTAAACAGTTTGTGGAAGCAGCTCATGAGACCACTAATTTACGGAAACAAAAACAAATTTTCTTACCACGCTAACATACTCTCCGACTTTGATTCTGTGGTAGAGAGAGGGTTTGAGACGGTGGACAGAGGAGATTGTTCTGGAGAATGGCATGAGTTTTGTGCACTTTGCCTTATTAGAAGGGGAATTTTCATTCAATTTCTCTTGTATAGTTACAAGTTCATATAATGGATTCAATTCTTCTAAACTGATAGCAGTGGTTCGAGATTCTCATGATTCTCTTTCAGTTTGCATTATGGATGGCTCTGCTGTTGTCTTCGAGCTGCGTATTGGTATGTCCTTTCTGTTCAAATCTTTTACTTTGTTTGAAACAAGTTGCTTGAGATTATTGATAGCAAGTACTGACACACTTTTATCTGAATCTTCTTTGTCAAGACCTGAAGTGGGTTCATTTTGTTCGTGTAAGCCTCCGGATGACCTAAGAACCAAAAGAAATGCTGGCAAATGAGCTCTCTTATATTTGACTCAATTTGTGTTTACACAAATCAATCAATACAAGATGAAATATGTATTTGTTTGCTGAAAGGAAAAAAAAAAAAGGGACTCCCTTTTACCTCTCATACCAAAAAAATGTGCTCAACTTTTTTCAACTCCAACTGTAAACTCTTACTAATGCCGTTCCCTTAAAACACAAAACCACTTGATTATCTCTCTCCTTCAGTCCCTATCCAATACTGACTATCGTTCTCTCACTATTTCTTTGGCTTCTCAATGGTATCTTTGTTCGCCTTCCACATGTCCAATCCTATCTTTGCAGAAGCCCACTCCTCCGATCTCTCGCCTCCCACTTCTGAAAGCAAGAAAGAGAAGGTGGCACAAATAAACACTCCATCGCTGTTCTTGCTTCTTTAAGCAGTGAAGGCATTTGTCACTCCATTGATTCACACAGCGTGGTGACACAGCCCAAATTCCCTTTAAAGAAAGAATCAAATGCGCGGCAACCACTAGTTCTTTCCCCAACCCCATTTCCATATCCACATGTAATGATACCCTCTTTACAATACCAAAACTGGTGTCGATTGATTGTGCAGCTCCCTTTGGAAACTCTGCAACATGCCTAGAACTTCTCTATCCCCCTATGTGTGGGAAACCCACCATGCAATTGAATCCTAAAACTCCCCTCCTCCAAACTTCATCATTTTCTGCATCTCGAACACCAATTGTTCCACGTCCATCTCTTTGATTTCTAGTTTCAGACCAAACGAATAGGCTTGTTCACAGAGCCTGTCTTTTGCCTTCTCTAATCTGTGGAGGGGATGAACAGAACTGCGTGCATCACTTGTTACTGATATGATTCGAATAACTCACTGGTGTTGCTTTTCCTGTGCCTCAATCAAGGGAGGCCATCAAACTCCTTCGCCCATGTCTAAGTCCTGAATGCAAACTTTCTCTGCATCCTCAGGTAAGGCTTCTAGGATGGATGAATTTGCAATGAAGTGACCAAATCTCGCATAAGGCAAGATTTGATAGAAGGCCCTGAATGCTGCCTCATAGTTGTTGTTTGCTTCACTTGTCACGTAGTCAAAGTGTTCAGCCAGTGATTGGATCAATCAAGTAATATACACATTGGGAGGCTCCACCTTTTCGGACAAGCATTCTTTTCTAATCACTGCAATATTACTTCCACAAGCTCTCTGTCTTGATTCTCCCTCACCTCTCCATAAGCCTTGAGAAGATGTGGTATTCTCACTTCTTGTCGAGTTCCAAAATCTCTCAACCTCGTTAAATTGTAGCTTTTTATTTGAAGCAATTCCGGAAAACTCCTTATTTTGTAGATGCTTGTCGAATGGGGACAGTGTCTCATAGTATACAGGTGAGATGAATGGGATTGAATTTGAAACTTGGGATATATCCTCGGCATCAGAGACGAAAAAGGAAGAGCTCAAAATTTCTCCGCAATATCCATGTCAAGACCATGAAAGCAAATTCCGCAAATGAGGGCTCAAGGGTGTATTGTAACGCCCAATAGACCACTAGCCTAATAATTTGTTGGAGAGTCCAAATTTATAGTGGTAGCTAACATAGTTATTATATTTACAAGACCACCCATATGGACTTCCAATGTGGGATATGGTGTTACAAATTTCCACCTTCATACCTCACTTCCTTGTGAGGTTTAGCAATAGAGTCACCATGGCTTTTCGGGTTTTTTCTCCAGTGACCAGAGTGATCACAGCCTAACGTGAGTCTTTTCTTTTAGCATCACCCCGGACTTGCCACAGCGGTCGAATTATTGAACTTTCTCGAATCTTGAGTTCACACTAATTGCTCTGGTATCACTTTTAATGGCTCATATAAACTACTAATCTAGCAACTTGTCGGAGCCTAACAAAAGATTTGCATCCCGAATATCCTTCACACAAGATATAGGGATGTTACAGTTGTGCTCTGACCATGAGGGCTGATAGTGCTCAGGCTGTGCCATTTCCATGGTAATTAAAGATGTCTCTCTTTAGGTTCCTAAGACAGGGAGTTGTGGTATGGCAGTATATGGAGAGGTGACCAATTTCTGGATATATGGTAGCAAGGGTGGGTGAGAGAGGATATCTAGATCCTTGGCTCCCAGACATCAGGGCGAATTCCATTGGAAATTTCTCAAGAAGATTATGTGGTGAATCTTGCTAATCTGTTCAGATAATTCAATTGTATATGACACCAAAAAACTAAAAAAAAACCACGTTGAAAGTTGATTCAACTTACCGATATTCTTGTTCAATAAAATAGCAAGATCACCTTATCCATTTACATCAACATATCTCCATCTATATCTTATGACCCCACTTTTGATATCTAAATGCTAACTTATATTGGAAAGTTAACAGTATTGGTTTTATCAGGATTTGGGAGATACTAGGGATCTATTTTAACTAGGATTCAGGGTCTTTATAATCATATGATAATGATTATTAAATTCCAGAAGAGAAATATAAAACTTACTAGACAGAGTACATGACCCAACTTCGTGAATGAAGAATAATTATGTTGCCTTTTTTCCTGGTCATTGTCTTGTTATATGAATGCAAAGGAGCTGACTTTGTTAACTGGGTAGACCTTACAATATATACTGAAATGGGTCAGCCGAATAAATTCTAGTAAGATCCAAATAGAGCATGCATCACAATGTTTAAATATGTTCTGCTTCTGATATTATATGATAGTTTTCTGTCTTGTTCTATCATTGTCTTTAGATGTTGAGAAAGGGGAAGGAATCAATCAGAAAATATCTTTTTTATACGTTTCTCACCAAATCACTCGACCAAATCACTTAATCCTAACGAGTGATTTGGTGAGAAACTATAATCTTTTTCCTTCTTTCTGTTCTTACCAAGTTGTTTAATTGAACGGGGTTGTACGGGATGCAAACTCCTTGAACGTAAAAGCAATAACAAATGGTGGATTAGTGTTAGAGAAGGAAACGCATTGACCAACTGATTTAATCCAACGCTCATCGTTCACGGTCTTGCATTTTCCACATAGAGCTGATAAATGAAGCTGAATGAGCCCATGCTGCTGATTATTCAAGTTTGGTTTGAAAACGTAATGAGTTGTAGAACATGTTCAAGCTTAGCTTGTTGGTAAGGCGAGGCGATTGCAACCAGGTTTAATCGAGCTGATTTCGAGTAGCTTGAATTTTTCTACATCATAAGCCGACAGAGTCGAGTACTTTTCTCGAGCTTGATTGTAAATTTCAACGAGTTTCACAAAAATGCTCAAGCTTGGTTTGTTCATGTAACAAATTGGTCTGGAACAAACTTTTAACAAGCTAACACGAGCTTGAACAATCATTGGTTTCCATGTCGATAACTTTCCAGATTTGATTTGTATTAGGCTGTTAACAGTGGATTGTCTTCTTTTGCTAATGGAGAATTTTTTTTTTCTTTTGAATTAGTTGGATTATTGCTGTGTCTCTCTTTTCTGTTTGGGATCACTGCTTAGGTGCTTTGGAGTGCAATTACCAGAAACAAGTTACTTGAGGTTAGTGATTTATTTTGCTTTGGTATCACATTAGCTATAGCATATAATCATTATCAATGAATACAACCTGGATCCTGGATATCCATCTCTCCCTCCTTATTCTATCTTCCTATCAAAAAAAGAAACACTACCTGCATTTGTGCGTGGTTTTTCCTTCTCTGAAACAACAGATTTTGTTTACAGTAAAAATTAAAATTGTACAGCTTGTCTACATATATTGCGAGTCTGGGTACAGACGAATAGACCACGAAGATCGAACTGAAATCGTGCGTCTCCCGGTATCAAGTTTACCGCCCCATATACATATTATATGAGTCTGGCACTGCCACACCCAAACTATCATACAACGGAAAGGCAGTTAAAAAATAAGGAACCATTGCATAAACTAAAACTGAGCTTGAGAAACTTGAAACTCCTGTACCAGCCAACGATATTCGCAGAGTAGTCCTCGTTTCATTGATGTGTGTTTATTTGTAATGAACTCCAACTAGAAACTCTTACTAATGGAGTTCCCACAAAACACAACACCACTTGATTTTCTTTCTCCCCTTCAGTTCCTACCCAATACAGACTATCCCCATCTCTCACCAGTTCTTTAGCTTCTGAAATGATATCTTCGCTCACCCTCCGCGCCTCCAATCCGGTCTTTGCTAGAACTCCGCCTCTCCAATTTCTCTTCTCCCACTTCTCAAAGCAAGAAACTGCAGAAGAAACATAGTGTGCCACAAACAGACACTCCATGGCTATTCTTGCTTCTTTAAGCTGCCAAGGCATCTTCCATTCCATTGACTCGAGCAACGCAGTGACATGCCCCAACTGCCCTTCAAAGAAAGATCCGAATCCACAACCATCTCTCTTCTTCTCGTCCACCATGTTTCCATCCCCAAAAGTTATAACTCCTTGGTTTCTAGTTCCGTCACCAGTGGAAATAGATTCTTGAGCTATCTTTAGAAACTTAGAAACATGCCTACAGCTTTTCTGTCTCCCCATGTGTGGGAGACCAACCATGCAATTGAAGGCTAAAAATTCCCTTCCTCCAAACTTAGTTATTTTCTTCATTTCGGACACCAATCCCTCCATATCAATCTCCTCAACTTCTAGCCTCAATCCACATGAAAAGGCATGTTCAGATAGTCGCTTTTGTGTCTTCTCAAATCTCTGAAGGGGAGGAACAGATTTAGAGTAGTCGCTTTTTAGTGATATGATTCGCGTACCTCGTTGGCGTTGCTTTCCAAGTGCCTCAATCAAGGGAGGCCATTGAACTCCTTCCCCGATGTCAAAGTCCACAATACAAAGTCGCTCTGCATCCTCAGGTAAGGCCCCTAGGATTGATGAATTAGCAATGAAATGAGCAAATCTCCCATAAGGGAAGATTTGGTAGAAGGCCCTGAATGCCACCTCATAATTCTTGCTTGCTTCATGTGTTAAATAGTCGAAACGTTGGTCCTGTGATTGGATCAAGTAATAAACCAGTCGTTGGACGGCTCCACCTTTTGGACAAGCCTTCTCTTCCAATCGCTTCAATATTACTTCCACAAGGTCTTTGTTTTGATACTCCATGGCCTCCCCACAAGCCTTGAGCAAGTGGGGTATGCTAACTTCATCATCGATTTCCATATCCTCCTGTGGAAACACTAGGTGTTTTTTGACTGATGAGACAACAACTGATTCTTCCCTAGTACATAATTCTTGTGAAGGTGAACCATTGTCGCTTTCCGTCCAATTGAAAAATCCCTCAACATCATCATTTGAGAGCTTTTCATTTGAAGTCATTCCAGAATCCTTCAACTTTGCCAAACCAGGTTTGACTGGGGTCTCGCCACAACACGTGGACGAGACGAAAGGAACTGAAGCAGAAAAATCAGAGGAAACCCCTGATTTACAGGGGAAAGAAGTAGAAAATTCATAGTTATCTATGTGTATATCCATGTCAAGACCATGAAAACAAATTTCATCAAAGGAGGAATGATTAGTAGTGCTGTGGTATGACCATGAGGGCTGATAGAGCTCAGCCTGCATCATTTCCATGGTTTCAAAAGGGTGTTTCTGATAAAAAGGAAGTTGTGGTGTGGGGTTATATATAGGGTTACCATATATGCTATTGCTGGAGATAGGGAGGGAATAGAGAGGATAAAATAGATACCCAGATGGCCAGATCCCAGGCATTTTTTTTTTTTTTTTGATAACTGTGTATGGTTAACTTGGGGCTCTGAAGTTAATTGACCGGACAAATTTTTAGTGACCCAAGTATGTAGTTGCCCAGACATCTTTGCCTAAAGCTATTTCTCAAACTTATGCAATTGGACCAATTCCATTGAAATTTTAAGAAGATTATTATGATGGAAATTGATTGATTTTTCCAGATATTTCGATACATAAAGTACAACTAACTACAATAGAAAACTGGATTGCATGGTTGACACGCAGATATTTCTATTTGTATCATATGACAAACCAATGCGATACGGATAAATAATTTTCAATGGGATGATCTCTCACATGATGTAAAATAAGTTTCAAGATAGTCTTATTTAATGAGCTATGATGTTCATTTTGTAGACTTCAACGTATAAATAATTCATGCAAATTCTAAGTTGATCATCGATAAAAGACTCCGTCAAATTGTGTCTTAAAATAAATGAAAAGTGAAATGAAAATTGATGTCTGATCTGTACTTTTGACACGGATGGTGTACACATTTATACCTAAAAAAATCAGCTTAAATTATCAAAAAAAATCATAACGGATTTTATTTTACGTCATATAAAAAGTTACACGAAAGATATTTTTTCATAGATAAGTGTTTGGCAAACTCACAGTATTGGTTTTATCATGTAATAATAAAAAATAAAAAAAATCCAGAATAACAAGATAAAAAACAATTTCATATATTTAGAATACTCCTTTTGAGTTTTGTTGTGTATTTTTTGTTTGGACCCTATGAGTGCTGAGGAGCTAACTCTGTTAACTGAGATAGACCCCAATATGGTTGGTTATTATTATTATTTTTTTATGGTCTTGTTAAATTATTTGTTTATTTAATGTCTGGATCTAGACGTATTTTATACAAAATATGTCTAAATCCATATGTAAAATAAGAAAACGTGACAACTCAATAGGCCCAAAAAAATCATAAAAATAAGAAAAAAAAAGTCGGCAGAAGAAATTCTAACAATTAAATAATTTGGATGCGTAAGTACTTCATTAATTTTTTTTTTAAAATAACATGAAACTGTTCTTTCAATAATAAATCTTCTCTCTGTCCAACCATAATATTTATATTTGTTTTTTTTGTAATGTTTGTATTAGTCCATAAATTTTAATAGGATAAGAATATTGAGGTGGCTAGTGATGCAAAATAAATATTTATAATTATGGGGTCACTTGACCCCTCCAATTTTGATAATTCAGTACTGCTATTTTCTTTAAAAATAAATAAATTCTGGATGATAAATTATAAATACTTATTTATATGTTATTCTAGTGTTCTCAATTTGAAAGAAAAGGGTTCCTAACTTGAGATATTTTTAATTGTTTATAAAAGTAGCTCCGAATAATGTAGTAAGTTCAACTCAAATGAATTAGAAAAAAAAAAAAAATGTCTAGAATGACCATAACATATATTTTTACATTTTTTAACTTAATTAATAGGGGTCAAATGAAAATTTTAGAATTTCATCTACTAAAATTCGGATTAATATTTTTCTAACTTGTGAAAGAAATCTTTTTATATGACCCCATTAAATAGAAATTCTAGAGTATTGTAGAGATAAGCGATCATCAATTTTCAACCAGTCAAATAATTTTCATTTTTTTTTTGAGTATTTTTGTTGTATTTATAGATAATTAAGAGAAAGACCTTGACAGAGTACATGTCAAAGTCGGCCCTTGGCACAACTTCAAGAAGCCACCGCTTTGGAACTCTAAAAATTTGAGTTCATTTAGTATATTAGGCCTAATTTTTTTTATTTTTAATTTATTTTTATAAAAATAGGCTTAATTTCTTATGGGTCCAAACAAGTCTTGAGGCAATATAGCAATAACTAAGAAGTTGAGATCTATTTAAAAGCAACGTTTCATACTCCTCTTTGTCTACATTACAGAATCTTCTATTTTGAGGGGTCCTCGAAGAAGTCTATTAAAGCGGTAAAATATTTAATAAAATAGTCACGGTATCAATAAAAAAGAATATTGATAATGGTGTAACAGATATAGTCTAACAAGTTTATTGTTCGTGAAAGTCTATTTGAGTATACAATTCTTTGGGTGTTGTCTTTTGTTTACAAAACCCATGAAGTCTATTTTGTTCACGCTATCAAAATATTGATCATTGATAATGGTATAAGGAGCAACAAACAAAATTCATACCATCAACAAGCGCTTGATGTCACTCTTTTCTATTATCTCTTAATCTTCAGCTTCATCTTCATCTTCATCAAGTTTTTTTATGATTATATAGATGAATCTAAGGGTTAAAATTTTAGAATTTTTAGCAGTTGTCAAAATCAATAATCTATGTGAGGTTTAATTTGTGTCTTGATTAGAGTTTATTTTTTGGGTTTGAACTATTGAACACAATGAATTTATTTTATGCAAAATCCTAAACTCTAGATTTCGAAAAATTCCATAATGCCTGTACTTGTTACAGATGAAAGAAATTTTGCCAAAAGATACAAGAAAGTCAATTAATACGCTCAACTATATTTTTAAGGCAATGGATGGTTGTTTTATGAATGCATGTGTTGCATAAATATATTATTGACTATACCAGTTATAGTTGCGTCCGGAGAAAGAAGTTTTTGAAAATTAAAATTGATCAAAACATATCTTCAGTCAACCAAGTCTCAAGAAAGATTAAATGAATTAGCTTTATTGTCCATTGAGAAGGATTTGAATCATTTGATTAGAAAACTTGATTATAAGAACTTAATTAATACGTTTGCAGCTAAACATGCCAAAATGACAATATTCAAATAATACATTTTGAATTATTAAAATAATAATTTATTTTTGAGTAGTTATATTTTTGTAATAGTAATGGTTTTGGAATGACTTTTTTATGTAGAGCTTCTATTATTATATATTTTGTAGTCAAAATATATAAAATGGTTCCAATTGAAGAACTCGCATCCTACCGCCAAAATCTTAAAGCTGACACTCTTAGATGTCTTGTAATGTTTATTCCTATACCATCTTTTCTCCAAAGAACACAGAACCCCTTACGGTATACATTTTTCATCAATAACGTTATACATAGAGTAGTTAGAGATAGAAAGAAAAAGGCGAGTGTAGAATTAACTTTAATCTTGATAGCGAGCAAAGGGTATGTTTAGCCAGGGCTGCAAATGAACCGAGCTGTTCGCGAGCTCGGCTTGGCTCGGCTCGATAAGGGCTCGGTTCGGCTCGGCTCGTTCAGTTAACAAGCCGAGCTCGAGCTCGAATTTTAGGCTCGTTTCGTAAATGAGCCGAGCTCGAGTCTCGAAAGCTCGGCTCGGCTCGTAAAAACTCGGCTCGTTTTAGAGGTTTGGCTCGTTTAAAGAGGCTCGTTTAAGTAAATGAGCTTCATGCAACTCGGCTCGGCTCGGTTCGTTTACAAACAAGCCGAGCTCGAGCTCGATTTTTTGGCTCGTTTAGTTAACGAGCCGAGCTCGAGCACTCCAAAGCTCGGCTCGGCTCGGCTCGTTTGCAGCCCTATGTTTAGGTAGTATTTTTCAGATGTATTAAATTCAAGATCTCAATAAGACGAAAACAAGTAAATAGGAATTTTTTTAATCCCTTGTGCTTTTTTTAATGGCTGATTACTGTAAATTTCAAGGAGATCCCTAATCTCTGAAATTGGCCTTGAATATTATTTTTATTTATTTATATATTTATTATTGGTTACTATTGAATCCAGTAAGAGACTTTGTCTCCTTTAGTATGTTGTATTACATATTTACTAGATGATATATGTATAATTGGGTAACCATCATTAGACATTCTTCAGAATTATTGAGTTGACTCATTTATGTTATGGTATTATTTTAAAGAAATTGATAATTTTGTTTGGGACTTTGGGTAGTTAATTATATTGGTAAGTTTTTATTAATGTGTCCACATGAGTTTTATATGTGTGTGTTCTTATTTATATTGTGATTTATTGTTTGTTATTGGCAATTTTTTTAATAACATAAAATAAAACCCATATATTTTGTTTCCCTTGATACTGATTGATTAAAAAAATGACATAGGCACAATTCGGACAATAAAACAGAGAATGTTACAGATTAGTTCAAAATTTATTTGTGAAACTAATGAGTACAGATAAGTAAGAGAAAACAAGTAAAAGAAGCCTAACTGATAAAAAAATCCTTACCGATAATTAAAAGAAACTAATTAGAGAGAGATCCTTGTTGAATTAGGTATCTTATAATGTTCATCTATATTTCCTATTCTTTCGAAGGTGAAGCATTGAATCGTGATTTAAAAGTAATTCAATTCTCACACAAATCTTCAATTTGATATCTTCCTATTAATCAAGAACTATTTTGAAATCGATCAAAGATTTTTATAAGATTTTTGCTTGTGTAGACAAATTCAAATTGACACATACAATTTTTAGATCTGTACATAATTTTTTGTAAGATTTTTGCTTGTGTGTAGACAATCTCTATTGGCATACACAACTTGTTGGAGTTGTGTTCGCCGGAGATGGGGAGAGAAAAAAGTGTGTGGGGAGGGGAGAGAGGACTTCGATGGAGGGGAATAGAAAGAAGGTTAACTTGTATTTTAATCTCGACAGTTAATTTTAACGACTGAGATAAAGTATTTTTTTATGTGTTTCTAAATCTAACTCGTTGGATCATTATATATACTTTATGTACAAATTAGGTAACGATATATCTATATAAATGTCGATAATCCATATTGTCGCGCCCGGAAATTTCCTTGCTTTTTAATGCGACGTTTAATGAAAACTGTTTAACAGCTGAGACTTATTTAAAAACTCAGAGTCGCCACTTGACATGAATTTAGGTGTGTCAAGTCACCCTCTAAGGCCATGACCTTAGAAAAATAATTTAATTTTAACTCAGAAATACGATTCTGTTTTATAAAAATGACTCCTTTAAAAGAAAACTGGTCTTGAAAACAGAGATGGGTTCGGGGATTCACTGTTACGAGTTGGGAAGGTGTTAGGCACCCAACATCGCCCTTTCGGTACTTTATTTTCTCAATTAATTTTATTTTATTATCCTTGGCCAAATTTAAATAATATCTGGTGATTGCTGTATAATTGGATCAAAAGTGGACACAAGTGCGGGGACAGGACCCCGGCTTACGCAATTTAGCTTTTGGTGGCAAAAAAGTTGGGACGGATATATGTTAAACTTTGACCGAAATATGGAATGCAAACTGGTATCTGCACGTCATGTTTCTATTCCCGGAGTGCCAGGTACCTTAAATCCCTGGCAGAAATTTTCAAGTTTAACAATAATCCGATTCCGTTTTATTAATGAATTTATCATGTTAACCCCTTTTTTTTTAGTTTTATTTATCTGCAATTCTTTATCCCGACAGCTACACAATCACTGGTGGTCCAAATTGCAAATTTTAATAAATGTCACCTTTAATCGCGATATTTTGTCGTGAAAAGATAACGTGCATTGCCCGTTAAATTTTCATCCCAAAAACACTAACATGAGCTACCTATGTCACCCGCGTGTTTATGGAATTCCGAGATTATCGGGATTTTTAACCAAGTGATATGGATAGGGCGTCAGCGTGAACTAACAGCACTATTCATATAACTTAGCCAAGTAACGAATTTTTCCTTTTGTAAAATAAAAATAAAAGAAGATAGTAGTATCTGTTACGGGGTACGGGAAAGGGATAAAAAAGAAAGAGTTACGGGAGATCGGGGAAATGGAAAAGTTAGCAGTTAGTTCCGACAGGGGCCGACGCAATCGAGCGATATGCCGGAGTATTATGTTTATTTCAAGTGATTTTTGTTCAAATCACGAAAAGTACATTGGCAGAGCCAACACCGACTTTCGTAATTAAAACAGGCTAAATCCTGACATTCTAGAAGTGCAGACTAGAAATTTCTAGAACTGCGGACTAGAGATGCGGATGCCCAATTAATATTGACATAAAAAAAACATAAAGAATAAATAAAAATGTTCTGACATTCTAGAAGTGCGGACTGAAAATTTCAGGAAAAGGACTAGAAATTCCAGAACCGCAGACTAGAGATGCGAACATGGCTTATAAGCCTAACTTTTAATACTGATTACAAAAGAAAAGAAAGAACGTGAATTTACAGAACTTAAATAGACAGAACATAAATAACAGAACAGAGGCAAAATTAATGTTAAAACGATTACCTTATATTCACTGTGAAGATTACAACGGTAGGGGTGAAAAATACTTGAACGCCTAAATAAAACCATAACCTGGCATAACGTTGAATTTTAGAAATTCTTGTTATCCCGAGCTATGCTGATATAAACGGTCGCTCAAGCTTCACCGGAGCTTGAAAAGAAAATTGGGCAGAATTTCCTCTTAACTTTTACTAAAACTAAGCCTAGCAATTTGAATATTGTTCTCTGTATCAATAGTCAAAAACTAAAAAGTTTAGAACTTATCAACCAAAAGAACACTCTCTGTAAGTTATATTGTTCTTGTATATTGATAGTTCAAAACTAAAAAGTTTAGAACTTATCAAGCTGAAGAACACTCTCTCTGCAAATTAATCTTACTCTCAAAGTGTTTCTGTTCTCAAAAAAATTTCTTCCTACTTCTCCTCAGAACCTTTCCCCTCTGATTTTCCTTTTTTATTTTTCTCTCCCCCTTCCGTCTTCAGAACCCGAGTATTTATAGGCAAACCTTTGCCCCTTCGATGCGTAAAAGGAAAGCAGCTGCCCCTTCGCGAGTTAAAAGAATAACGGCCGTTGTTTGTTTGAACCAATCACGCTTAAACCTCAGGCGAAAAAACCGTTTGAAGAATGAATAAAATTAAAGTGCGTCACCGGCCGTTAAATGGACTAATCCTAGTCCAGCTGATTTCGGCTGATTCCGGCCGCCGTAATGCCACTCAAACCCGACCAATAACCGAAGTAGCCTGCCCGAACCGGACGAAAACTGGACAAACCAGCCCAAAAACCGGGCAGAAAATAGACGAACCGGCCAAAAACCGCGCAAAAACCGGATGAACCGGCCGGGCCTGGAAGCCGGGCACGGCCCAAATGCCGGGCACGGCCCAAAAGCCCGGCACGGCCCAGGCGCCGGGCACGGCCCAAATAGGAGAGAGAGAGAGAGAGAGAGAGTGAAGAGAGAGAAAGAAGAGAGAGACGCGGGAGAAGGGTGAGAGAGAGAGAGAGTGCGCCACGTGTCCCAATGGGAGTGGGACACGTGGGAGGAGAGAGAAAGGTGAGAGGGAGACGCGGGAGAGAGGAGGGTTTTGGTGTGGGTGAGACGGTCAGCTAAGGGACACGTGTCAGCCGTTGAGAGGGCATCCGGGAGGAGAGAGAAAACGGGACAGAGCCAGCCAAAGGAGGGACGCCACGTCAGCGACCTCAACACGTGCGCGTCACACTGAATCATATCCAAGGCACGGCATTTAAGCCGGGCACGGCCCACGTGTCGTGCACGGCCGGCACGTGCAGCCCACGCGCGCGTGGTGGCGCGTCCGTCCGGCTGATGTTAGCTTATGTCAGCCTCTTTTTGGTAATTACAAAAATGCCCCTGGTTTAAAAATGCCTTTGCGCCCTATTTCTTATCTTCGGACGTCCAAACGAACTCGGATTTGATCACGGATACAGCCGATGGACTCGTGTCGTCAAAAGGATCATTTTGAGTCTAATATTTGATTTATAGGCATGTCGACTCGCAAACCTAATTCTCAAACAACCACCGGTACACTGCTACCATTCTTTAAAATACAATTTCTTGAGCTACCGAACTCAGATTTGAACGTGGATACAGCCGATGGACTCGTATTTCTGTGATGATCAATAACATGTGCCTCTCAATGTCTGAACATATCACCTCATAAATTGTGCCTCCGAGACCCCGTTCTGAGCAATTAAAAATCGTCGGCGTTGTCCGATTTCACCCCAATCACTGTCACTGGACTCGTGTTGTCGTACTGATCACTACTATGAGGTTCTCATGACTTGATGAAGTGGTCTCGTGAACAGTACTCCGGAACCCCGGACTGTGCAAGGGCAAAATAGTCTTTTTGTGTCCAAATTCTTTTAAACTCATTTTGATGGTATTTTTCATAATACCTTGAGCGGTGGGGGCAAAATCTGGTATCAACACATATACGTAAATCCAGTCTTCTAAAAATTTGTTATATTTCAACACAGTTTCATGCTTTGAGTGTCATTTTAAATATTTCAAATGTTACGAGTTCCACTCCCTGCCTAGGGTGCAAACTTTTCCTATTACCTCGTCTTCGTCCTTGTTTACGTAAACATTAATTCAGTATAGAATCTTGCTATTTGAGCTGAAAACCGGTACCCTGCTCCTTTAGTCCTTTGTATCTTCAAAGGAAACGGATTTTTTAGGAGTAAGACCACACACATCTTTTGTGAACAGATTTGAAGGCAAATTTGTTCAAAATATTCGATATATATGGAGCCTACATTAGTTTGGAGGTGTTAAGAACTAAACGAACAATGTTCAATTCCACAAGCTCCTTACAGATTTTGAAAACAATGAATCACAAAACAAAACAAGCAAAACAATTGCATGTTGTAAAAAGGAGAAGAAAAAGAAACGAGACACAATATATACATGGAAAGCTTCAACATGAGAAAAATCGCGAGAGTCACACCTGTCTACTATTGAATTGAATCTGGGAGTACAAGTCTTCTCACAATCTCTCCTGATATCTATGTTTTCTCTTGCCTCTCTATGTTTTTCTCTAAAAAAAACATAATCCTAATTACATGTTAACTGCAATATAAATAGGTTGGGCTCAAAGGCCAAAATATAAGCCCAAGTCCACACCTCTGGGCACAAATCACTGCTGAAGGTTGTCTGCACCCTAACAGGAGGCACGTGTATTGAACGATTTTGAAAACATTTGTGTATGAACTGACGAATCAGTACACGAGAGATTAGGTTCTTAGACTTTTTTCCCAAACACTAGAAACAATTTTTCCAATTGATTGAAGCTTTGTTCGACAAACTTGACTTGGTTTGGTTTGGCTTGGTTTGATTTGGCTTAATTATGTATTCATTTTGCGCAACAAAGACCAAATCCAATATGTGGGTTAAAAACAAGCCGAGTTAGTTTTCAGAATTCTCCATCTTGGTCAAGGAACTCAAACTCAACCCATTTGAAAGACCATATGAAAAGGCAAATGCTACACATGATCAGCCCAGGAGCAAGCCCAACCTACTTGAAGTAACCAAAGCCACTTGCAGTTAACATAAGCAAAGGAAAAAGAAAAGTGCCTGATCTAAATTTCAGACTTCTCTATCTTTCTCGACACAATATATATGAGATTTTAGACTTCTCCATATTGGTCAAAGAACTACCACATCCCATCTGGAAATTCCAGATACAACCAGGGTAAATGGCAGGTAAGCCATCTTAAGTTGGGTGTAATTAAGCTAATTCGAATAAAGTACCAGGTCATTTAAACTGAGAAAATCTCAAACAAGTTCTCCTTGAGTAAATCTTATTGCATATAGAAGCCTATTAAGTTGAATTCCAATTACGAGGGGGATTTCAAACCACCGTTATCGTGTATGAGAGCTACAACCCTATTCACAATGTAGTCGTATATGCAAAGCTTTGACCATTAGCTAGATGGGGAATTTCAAACCACCATTCACTTTCGATCTTATGGACACTTGATCTTCAAGTATCTTCAATTAAGCACTTGACCCTTCAAATCGAATAACCTATTATCAAACCCTTATTGACACCAAAACTCATATCAACACGTTATTTGCACATAAATCCACTATCGTCAACAACCACCCACACTCTTCTTCTTCACAAGTCGGTGGCTGTCCGTCATTGCTGCCTAGCTCTACCAATTCTAAAAATGTCAACGTGACAGAGAGGCCTCCAAAAGTCCCCTCATCTTCTTTCTCATCCGTCATTCTCACATGATCCAACCTCGACTTTCACCTCACCTCCCTTTAATCCTTTCTTAAAACCTCCAATCTCAACAACCCCCACCTGATTACAACTAACAAACAATGCCCGAAAGAATTGAACAAGGAGACGTATAAGTTGAAAATCTCATGTACGAGCTCTGCAGAGTGCAGAAATGTCCAAACACATAATGTCTCAAACAATAACCCATCTAGGATAGGATTATTAGTAATACTACTTGTTTCATCGTCATCCCTTGCCCCTCCACTTCTCTCATCCGCCAGTCCCTCGTAAATTAGATCCCTTGTTGCTGAAAATCTATCAGTACCAAAATAACCACCACGAATCCTTCAATGAGAAAGCATCAAAAAGTTTATCTCCGCGATGCTTGTGATCGACATTGCTGACTCCATTTCCTCCTCCGATGCCTTGTAAGCATACTTCGACATTACCACCTAAATCGGCCTTGTGAGCGTGCTTCGACGCTGCCACCTGAATCTGCGACCGCGAAAGATCAAACGCGAATGAAATATCAGAAATCGAGCATCGCTGATGGACCCTTCAATCAGAAGACGACAACATTGTAAGCCTAGCAGCCTCCTCCATTGTTTGCTACTGAAACAATCCCAACCATATCCTATCGCGGCTGTTGGGTTGCCGAATTTCTGCCACCAACTTCCCCCATTTTCTTATCCTCACGCCCTTATAACGGTCGCTATTGTTTTCAACGTTCGTTCTCTCTCTTCTCTCTCTTCTCGCAGAACTTGGTCTCACCATCCTCCTCGCATACAAATACAGAGGCTACTTACGTACCATACCTATCTATATATAGTTCGACAAATACTATATTTATATCCAGTAGCTGAGCCCGTGAATTTTGGTAATTCGCATTCCACGTTGACAGATTTAGCCGGGGTTGATTTTCGTTGACGGGAAAAAGAGTCAACGATAGGTGGAACTTGATATCATCCCTTTCATGTGAGGACAGAGTTGCTAAAAGAGAACACATGTCGGAGTTTAGGAGTGATGAGTGAGAAGGTGGACGCATGTAGGATCTTGGAAGGTCCAATAGTTCAATTGTTCTTCTAGGATATTAAAAATTGGAGTGACCGTGAAAACGAATTCAATTTTTGATAAGTATTCATATTTAGGGACCTGAAAGTCTATCAAAACTCCAGGTGCCCAAAATTTTACTACACACCCACAAATGAAAAAAAATTAAGTAAAATGAGAGAAACTCTCATCTGTTAACTTTTTCATTATCACCTCTAAAAAATCAAATTTTACTTTACGTAAAAGATCGTCAACAATGACATTCTAGTATGTTCTTGATTCTTATTCAAGGCTTGTATCATTTGATGATGTCATATGAATCGCTAAAAACATGCGAAGTGAATGCCTTACCCACTAACGAAGTGGAAAGATTTCTTTTTTGGTGTTTACTTGGAATCAACTTGTTTGGTTTGATTGCATATATTTGGGAAAGCAATAACGGCCATCGATTACAAATCCATTTTGCCATAACCAATAACCCTATCCCTATGTCTATTGTTCATTTCATGGTGGATCTTACATTATTGATGGGTGGGGTTGTGAGGAATCTTTATATTCATGTATTTAATTGACAATACTCTTGGGACCAAAGTCTCTATAGGACTGTTGAATATAAAGGTGGGACTTTCTTGAAATTTACCCTACCCTAAATAAAGTAGCTCCTTAATTTCCTTGTCATTTTCAAAGGACCATTACACATCTTCCAATGACTTCATAAGTCATCAAACTGGTTTATATATTCCCTTCAGTTTCCTTTAAGATTATTGTTTTTGGATTATCGCATTCTGATGCTGTTGGCTTAACAAAACATACTGCCAAGAAGTACAAAGGAAGAAGGAAGGGACAAAGAAAATGTGTAAATAAAAGACCCAAAAAAGGATGAGAAAAAAAGTCATGTGATGAGTTCAAAATTCCCCAATAGACAGAGACAATGACAATAATAACATCCCCTTAAAAAGAAAAGCTTTTCAGGGCATGTGATGATGGCCCCTCCATTCCCCAACATGTTTTTAACTTTTTACGATACATATTTTAGCAAGTAGTAGATATTAGGACAGCACTTCAATGGGTGCATGTTTACCTTAGCTTACCCTGTGTCTGCCAATCCTAACAAAATTAAACCCATTAATATTACAACAGTTGTCATCTAATTAAGTTATAAAACTGAAAAATTATCATTCCCCAATTTCTTTATCCCTTTTTTTTTGGGTGGTTTTTTTTTTGGTATTCCTTAAATCCAATAATCGGACGGATCAAAGTGGAGCACATAAACAAGAAGGGCACCTGATCAGACCGTTCTCATTACACGCTGTGCAGGTCCTGAACCCACCCTTTTCCGAATAGCATTTATGGCTACCGCTACACTCGTCGCAGAGGATAAATCTATAGCCGCCGCAGGCATCGCACACCCCGGGATCCGCCGCTGGCAATCCCTCAACCACCTTCTTCAGCTCCCCGACCTCGTGCTGCTGCTTGATCTCCTCGGCTCCTCCAACGTATCTCCCTCCAATAAAAACCCTAGGCAACGTTATCTTGCCTTTAATTCGATTAGCCAGGATCCCCTGTAGCTCATCCATGAATTGGGAATCCATCGAAACATCACGTTCGTCGATCGACACGCGGAATCCACGGAGGATCGATCGCACGGCCTGGCAGTCCTCGAACGTCGACCGTACCACGCGGAGGCTAGTGAAGTAGACGATTATTCGCTTCTCCGCACCGGGGATATAGATCGACGGCTCAGATGCGGTTTCTGTTGGCGGTGGTGCAGCATTGAGTTTCTGTTTGTCGCGGGCGGGTAAGTGAGTCGACCAGGCACGGAGGATTGAGTTGGCGAGGCGGACACGGTGGAAGACGGAGGCTCGCGGTGAATCGGAGGGTTTTTTTAGTTTCTGGCGGTGGCTGTTGGAATCTTCGTCGGCGGCGCAGAGTTGTTGGATGTCCTTGAATGATGAGGTGGAGAAGTTTGATGGCGAGGTGCGGACTCGACCCTGCGGTTTTGCCCGCTGCAGCCACATTAGGGGAAAGAGACCGAGATTTGGAGCGAGAGAGAGGAGAGAGAGAGGTGGTTTTGGGTGGAGGAGGAGATGAAAAGGCGGGGGAAGGGGTGGGAGGCGGAGGATTTGGGCGGGGAGGGGAAGTGAGGGGTCTGCTTTTATTGAATTGAAATGAATTGAATTTGGTTCTTTTTTTGGTATTGAATTGAATTGGAAAGTTTAGGAGGAAAAGGGTTAGAATAGGGGGGCCAGGGAGGTTAGGAGGTTGTTGAGTTAGTTAGAGAGAGGGAGAGAGGGGTAGAGAAGGGGGGTGGTTAATGTTTTGCTTCAATGTAAGAAGAGATGAGAGGTCGTAATTAGCATTTGCTTAAATGAGGTTTAAGGATACAAACGAAAAGAGGAGAGGTCTAAATCACCAAGGTGAGGTAACTTATAGTAAAGATTTTAGTAGATTTCTGCATGGACAAGATCCATTGACTCACACTCTTCATCTACTCGATTTGTGAAAACCCTAATCATCTTATCCTATGTTGAAGTTGCAGCTACACTTGCGGGTTAGTTTGGATCTAGTCTTTAATTAGCTCTTTTAATGGAACAAAAAATAATTAAATAATGAGAAAATCAAAGACGTGAAAAAACTGTGAAAACGAAAGCCTATGATGAAAAAAAGAAAGATCAGCTATCCTTTTGTCTTTCCTACCTAGAAAACCTATGATGAAAGGACCTAATCAGGAACAATGAACATGGCGAAGATCCCTCCATGGACCATACCCTACCTCGAATCAATTTTTTACTTTCTAACCCATCTCATTAATTGCACAGGACATTCAAATGTTTTCCCAAACATCAATGTCATTCCTCTTTTTATAAACAGAGGACATAGGAAAAATTACAATGAGACAACTATCAAGCCCACAATCATCGGAGAAATTTTGATAAAAAAAAGTAACACATTAATAATGAGGATGCAACTAAATCATTAATCATTCAATCCAAACCCCTACAAAAACAGAAAAGAAAGAACTCTAGGGAAAGGTGGCAATTGGGACCATGTTGCGTATATGTACAAATGTACGTAGGAGGAGGGAGACAAGGCTCGTTGATAAAAGCTAAAGATTAGATAATTGTATCAGGTAGTGGATTCTGAAAAGTTACATGTGTCTGAAGCAGATAACATGAAGTGGAGGCGTGTGATTGTGAACTAACTCCAAAACTCACTTGCCACTATTCTTCAAGAACAAACAACCTCATTATTCTGCCTTTAGTTGTGGGCCATGGGCTTGGCCTAAGCCCACACTCATCGGCCCAATACGCACCAATCATTATACTTCCAAGAGTCTATGATACCCCAAGAATCTATGATACCAAGACAAGCAAGCAGAAGCCAAAACAACGTGAGTATTCTATGTTAACTATCAGATTTATGCATGTAATATGATCACGTACACAGAACAAGCATAGAAGGCCATGTTAATATTGCATGGTCATGATCCTAAAGTTTCTGGCTAACGGACACGAAAGATATTCAGCTCAAGACAAACTAACGGAAGTAAATGGAAAGCTGAGGAATGTCAACATCGTTATCTTCATCATCCTCACAAGCCACCACGACATCAAAGTGATTTCGATAAGATGGGAGTTCCATCTTAGCTACTTCCCTAGCCAAATCCACCATCTTCCTATCCATCCTCTCCCTATGCCGAGGGAACATGCTGTTGCAAAGCAAGCAACTCCCACATGAAATACTGTACGCATTCAACCCCTTGTCCGAAAGCCATTTGATAAGTCCCCTCAAAGTAGGATTGTCTTTAACGCTCCACCTGTCCCACACAGTCCACCTCATGTCTCTGTGCTTTACCACTTTAGGCGGTACCGGTTCAGCCATGGAGAATAGAGGGATTGCCAGGTTGGCAAATGTGTTGCGATAGTCCTCCACCTTGTGCTGTCCGTCTAGAACCTTGTACAGCTCTAGGCAGACCAGACCTGTGGCCATTGCTGTGGCGGTTGCAATTGCAGGGATAATCCTTCCGGCAATGAATTTGGCTTTCAGCTTGTCAACTTCGGGGATGCTATAATTTCTGGCCCTCATATTAGCAAGCCCAACTATGAAGTCCATATGGTAGTTCGTATCATCATCCTGTTTATACATAACATTAGCAACCCAAAATTTCATAAATTTATCTGCAGTTTCACCTAATATGTACTGCTGCTGTCCCATTTCCTGGTAATTTCTTGGCAGCAGTGGCCTTAAATTGGATAGACAAATTACTTTTTTTGTGGAAAATCTCATTTTATTACCACAAATCAAACAGTTTCACATAGTTCTCGTAGTCTTAAGTTTTCAAAATCATTCCAAAAGGAATAAAACAATTTTGTTGTTGGATTTCTAAAAGTGAAAAAGGACCAAGAATATGGACAGTAGTAGTATTTTTCAAATGGAAAAACATAATTAAGAATGAAAGATAGATAAAGAGAAACCTTCTCAAACTGAATCGGTCTCATCCTAAACCCAGGTTGCAGACTGTTCCGGCACTGTTCTAGCTCCACGATTAGTTCATTTATAATTGCTGCATCATCTATAGATGCAGTGGAAAGGCTGGTAGCCTTCTCGTCAGTCACAATTTTCACATCTTTCTTGGGTTGAAATTCAGGGACACTCACTCTATCAACAGCTTCGGCCAACTTCCTGGCGTTCTTGGCCCACTCGGGAATTGGGATGCCAAATGTCTCTGCTCTTAGTATTGATCCTGCCATAATGAAATGGAGGTGGCTGAGATCAGCAGTAGAGAGTTGCAGCGGCTGGGGGAAGCGCTTAGGAGCAGACCAAAAAGGAGCCCCAGTGCTCGTTGCAGCATCTTCAGGGAAAGTATAGATCAACTGTTTCACACGGTCGGCAAAGTAGTCTTCGAACCTAGACACGTAAAAAAGGAAGAGAGAGGTGTCAGAAAAAAAAAATTATATATATATGTATTACTTCCCCACTGAATAGGAACACACTCCAATTTACTACCCATTTAAGGTCGTTTTTAGACATTTGACCACTCAAAATTTATAAAATCGCCATTGATACCCAATTAAACTTGCCCTTAATGACTTATGGTTGTACATATTCCCAATACAAAAAACCTTGCCTCTGCCCCAGATCATTATAGTGGAAGAACAAAAAGAATAACAAGACCAGTAATGAAGGTAAGTACTTTAGGCGAGCCCACGTAATGCAGTCTTGGAATGTTTCGCATCTTTCTCTGTCAAGGCACCCCAGAACCCGTTCCAGGTTGTCTCTGGCCTGAGCATCACCAGCATTCCTCATTGCAGAGGTGTATTCGCTTGGATTCAAAAGAAAAGCATTCACTTCTGCCGGGGTTTTCTCAAGCAATCCTTCAAACTCTGATCGAGCCCATGTCAAGCAGTGGTCAATGTTGTGAGGGAATGAGTGCACCGTGCACATAGGTGCTTGTTTCTCAGGTGGATCTCTCGAGGCGCCGTAGTTTTCAGTCAGGTGAGGAATTACCATCTGTGTGTTACACTTTGCACCTAGGGTTCCTGACTCAAGAAGTGGCTTCTGGAAATATAAGCATCTCTGATCAACATAAAGCCTGGCATTAACATTGTCCAGTGCATTAACAACAACATTTAGATTCTCCCAGAAGGTATCATCAAAAACATTCTCGGTCTCAGCTCCCACACGGTTTTGCAAAGCTTCTATACAGAGATGAGGATTTATTGCTGCAGCAGCAGAAGCAGCAACAGTGGATTTCGCCTGCCCAATGTTCCAATCACGGAAGAGAAACTGCCTACTGAGGTTACTCTTCTCGATGACATCATCATCAGTAATTGTCAGCTTCCCTTGACTGCCACATGAAACTCCCATTAGAGCCAAATTCTTTAGAAACTCGCAGCCTAGTGCACCAGATCCTACAACAAACACTTGAGCATCCTCCATTTTCTTCTGGAGCTTCGACCCAAAAACAGAAATCTGTGCATCATAACGGCTATCCGTGGGTCTGAAATCCTCAGGTTCTAGAGGCTCTGTAGGAAGTGATTCAACTGAGTCGAAGTAAAAGAACTGTAGATATAAGATGGAGTAAATAATTTAGAATCAAATTCAACGAAGTATACAGATATCAGACTTGAACAACTATAAAAACCATGAATGCAAAGAAGAGGGCCGATCTCATTCAAGTAAGAATAGAATTAGAATGTTTACTTCTGCAGAGAAGAGGACAAAGGCAACGGTGTGCACAAAACATAAAAGAAAAAGTCCTTATGAAACTAGTTACCTGATAAAGCGGATGAAATTTTCCAGAGCATGCCTTCACAACCTCCTGTCCTACTATACCACCAAACATGGCAGCCATGGGATTCAAAACTGCTCGGGCACCAAAAGCAAAGTGCCGCAGAAGTTTTGGACTAATATCTGCCACTTTCTCATCTCCCAAGCCATCATTGATGTGGCTGGCCATAGATATCAGCTTCTGCGCATCCTCTTCTGAGCCAGCAACAGGGAAGCGTCCCAGTTCAGAAATAAACTTGTCAAGCGCTTGGAATGCGAGGTGCAACAGAGGTGGTCGGTCAAACTTGGAGAAATCACTCAGAAGAAAATCGCCTGGATCCTTCAGAGCTTCTCTCAAAGGCTTAAAATTCAATATCTTGGGCTGCTTCACCTGTGTGACAATACCACCTTTCTCGTATGTACCAAAATTTGTAGTGTCATCTTCAAGAGTGAACGAGTAAGGCCTTGCATTTTTTATCTTTCTTGGCTTTCCATCATTGAGTTCTGTCATTCCCCTGATTTCAGAGAACATTACAAGATCCCCATCCTGGAACTCAAGCCTTTCATCATCAACACATGACACAAGTGCAGAGTCATCATTGCTGATGGATGCAATGATACCTGTGTGTGGTTCCTCGCCGTCAACATCATAAACAATAAACTCGGGGCCAAAATCACAAAACACACTTCCAAAAAGGCCTCTAACTTCAGCCTTGATGAATGCAATTGGAGGCTGATGAATATGGCAGTAATCATTGAACTCGATGGCTTTCTCTTGGTTAATGTCAGTAAAAACTACAGCCTGCCACACCAGAAAATATAGAGGGTTCATCTTTTAGATATATATAAATATAAAAAGGAGCAGTTTGATCACCTTATGTGTATCTTCCTGGAAAATATCTAAATGATAGTACCCTCAAAAAGAAAGTAAAGGACAAGTTTCAATTCTAGAAGCAGTAGAAAACTGCAAGCTTGCAAAACATACCTCCCCACCTGGCCTGTGGGTAAAAAGGAAGGAAAAGAACAGAACAGCACCAAAAATTACAAATATGCATAATCAACAACGCAATTACGTCTCTTCCAGCAGCCAAAAAAACAAAGAGTTCTAGAGGCCAGGCACACGCAATGCGTGTGCAAGTCGATTTTTTTTTTTTTTTGCTAACCGAGGTATCCGGACGGCTTGGGGACCAAGCTGGTATTGCTTGGGGGGTCCCCCCACCTATGCCGACTAGTCCTCGGGGCCCTGAAGTTAACGACCGGGTAACCCTCCAGTGGCCCCAAGTTAGTTGCCGAGTTTCGAACCTGGCATCTGGGGTTTACAGCTTGCCTGTGCAAGTCGATTTTTGTTAAAATCTAAATGGTTTATGACATGTTTGGTACTATTGTATATCCTTTTTTCACAAATGAACAAAATAAAAAAAGAGAAAAAAAAACATCGAAAAAAGAAAAGAATATGTATTAAGTGTTTGCTGGTTTGACCATAACAGTTGACATGGATGAAACAATTTGAAAGGTCAAATGTTCAATTTCAAGGTGGAATTTAGTAGTTACAAAAGCATACACAATCTCAAAATTGAAAGGCACCAAACTGGTTCTCTCACTTTCTACATCGGAATAGATATTGTCAAAAATATCATACATATCCATCCAGGCCAACACGACTTGGGTAGAAAATAGCATTAGGAACCTTTTAAGCAATCAAAGTTGCAGATGAAATATTTTAATCAGAGTTGAAATAGCACAACTGCATGCAAACAAGCCAAAACACACAAACCAGACATCAAACCCTTCAACCAGCTGGAAGAACTTCAGAATGACAGGTACTAGATGGGTTATCATGAACTAAAAGGAGATAACAAAGGGGCTAAAACTCTTATAGAGTGGCGCATCAAGTAGCCATTCACCTAAGGTGTCCTCATGATTAGAAAAATAAAATTTAAAACTATAGGAACTAATGATTATTATAGGACTTTGGGAAGAGTCTTTTATGGATTTTTTTCCTTGCAAGTCACAGAATCGCGTTGAATTGACTACACAATTCCACCTTGGAAAAGAAGAAGGATGGGTTTGTTAGTGAGATACGAATGTCTTTGTCACTTGTCAGGTATTTGTTATAGCTCCAGAATATATAGCTTGCTTTAAGCAACAGATTCTAGCCGACCAAAAGACAGATCAATTCAGAAGCATTTTAAGACGGTGTGACTAAAAAACGAAAACTCTCTCCCCATTTGTACAGTTAGTCACCAATTCAGGGGCGGTTAACCAAAACGATATGGTAGACCATGAGAGTGAATATGTGAAACAGTATCTAATGTGGTTTTCCACAGGCTGATTGCAACTCAAGGCCTGAAACTGGGAAGCATTTTCATTGCCACAAATTGGAATCGGATACAACAAGTAGCTATCCTTCTAGAAACATGCTGGTGCCATTAAGTACCAGAAAACATGTCCAAACGAAACATTGAAAAGGAGAATACAGACAATCCTTCTACAGTTCTACTACTCAAATACTAACAGATACAAGATCATGTATGTATCAGTAGAATTCTTCATTTTGGTTTTGGGACAAATGGCCCTTTTTTTCTGGCCGGGCTAGGTCAGCACTTAGCCAGGGCTTTGTGCTTTTGGTTTTAAGCAGACCAATGGTCACAACACTTCTAGGCATAACTTAATTTTCTATTATACAAATTACGGAAACAAAAGGAGAAAAATTAATCTAAGTTCGAATATATTAAAATACAGAGTAAATTACCTGGAAATCAGAAAGTTGTTCTTTCGTCAATTCAGAGGTTAAAGTAGAAACAGCCACAGCATTGTTAAGTTCCTGCAACTTTTGAATGGATGCAAGTGCCCTGTTCTTACCAACATCATTCTCCGAAAAAATGAAATTGCTAGACAAATCCCATAACTCCACTGTCCCCTCGTCATGCAATGTGATGGACTTGACACCAGCAAGTGCAAGGTTCTTTGCTGCAAGCAGAAGACAATCATGTTACGCAGGATCATAAACTAAAATCCATCATTTCAACAACAAAAATACTACTAATTCTTTCCAGATTATGGAACCATCTCCCAGACATAGCCTTGGAGAAATAATCAAATAGCATGTGCAGAACCTATACAAAACAAAATTAGATCCCCGAAGTACAGGCAACAAGGAAGAACAAAAATGATCAAACAATCCAATATTATATGATGATAGTGAAGAAATAGACCATAATAATTCAAGATGGGAGAACAGAAAATATGATACATAACTATTAAATTGCCTAATCCATTTGTCTGACCATGAACTCCTCTATAATCAAAATCAGAATTCACCTTTGTAATCTTACAACTTACAAGATCTACAGCCACAACAGAATTTGAACACAAATAGTAAAGAAAGCAACAAAAGGCATACTAATTCGAGCAATTAAACAAAACAAAAAGAGGAACTCAATATTGTAGGCAACAAGAAAGAACAAAAACAACCAAGCAAGCAATCCATAAAATATGACAAAAAAGGGCAAAATAACCTATTAATAGAAACAAATCCTACAGTATGACGCATGGAAGAACTGTACGTCTGTATCAGGTAAACTCTACTGAATCCAATATCACTAGATTCACTAGATCACAACAATGTCAGCCGTACATAATCAGAAAAACCACTGTCAAAATAATGGAAAATCGTACCGATTTCAGCGCCAAGTCCTTGCATCCCGGAGATAAGGACGTTAGAGGCGAAGAGCCGCCGCATGGTTTCCCGCCCATATACTGCCAGCTGTCGGCTGTGCAGATCCTCGTCAATCTCGTGCGTATTCCCGTTCCCAAAAGCCATATCCAGCACCACTCTACTGCCAAAGCTGTTGCTACTACTGCTGCTGTTGTTATTCTTCACGTCGCCGGTCTTGTTTCCGTCCGTCTCAGTCGGTGCGGGGTGGATAGTAGTTTTCTCGGTGATCGAGGAATCGGTCCGATGCCTCTTGATCAAGCTCTCTCTATAACAACAGGAGTCGCCTTCTACAACTTCTCTCTTACCACTTCTCCTTTTAGGAAGCATAAAGTGCAACAATCTCCTGAAAGCGGTCAAACAGATAAATATCAACGGAAACCTAAGATGCACCAGAAGATATATTCACAACAATTAAGATCGAAACACTTGTTATAGACCAATCCGAGAACGATCGGTGCTGCTACTACGACTATGAACCTCAAACCTAACTTCGTTGCACTTGAAATCGAATCAAAAGAAGAGAAACGAAGAGAAGAACGTACCGATTGGAGCTGCGGTGCGGAAGCGAGAGGAATCTGGGAGAGTGATGAGGGAGAGTGATGGACGGAGTGGTTAGCTTTTGGTTTTGGCATTGAACGAGATGGTGGTTAGCTTTGCGAATTTCGGGAGAATTTTCTTTGAAAAGCGCGTTGTTGAGTGGAAATGTGGAGGGAGAGAGATGGAAGGAGTATTTATGGACTTGGGTTTTATTTCGGGGTGAAAGGGTAGTTTGAAGTCGGTTGTAGGCTTGGGGTTGGTTGTGAGAAGATGACTATTCACGAGAAACCAATGAGAAGAGGCAACACGGCATGGAATCTAAGGACGCCATTTGATCTGTTGAAGTTCCGGGTCAACCGCGGGTTTCGACAAAAGTCCACTCTTTTGTTAAAACGTTAATGTTAAAATTTGGTACTCTTTTTTTTGCCAAATTTAGATAATGTCATTTGTATGTCAAATTTTGCATCATATATTTGGCATTGTCAAACTTAACTGGGGCCATGACGGTGTGACTGCGCTAATTCTTTTCGAAAATTTAAATTGCACAATTGAGTCTAAAGATCTTGGCTATAGGATTAGTCACCCCTTACCCAAAAAAAAAACTTATTACGTTACCTCAAAGTGTAAAGAGTAAGACAGATAATTATGCTAAAAATATTATTTTGGTGGAACTATTTATTATTTTTTTGACAAAATAACATGATGGGTAATTAAAATATAACTTTAACGATATCATTTTGATACGATTTTCTCTGACGCAACAAGATGGGTTTTTAGCTCTATATACATGTAAAAACGTCAAATATAAAAGTTGCATTTCATTGGATTTTTTCCTCCATTTGGTAAAAAATGGTGATTTATTGTTTTGCTTGAAATAGTCACAAAGAAATTATATAAATTACTCTTTCAGGCCTATACCATTAAATACTCATTTTGTCTCATATTCTTATTTTATACTAAAATACAATATTTTTTTCGCATAACCTTTACGTTTTGCATACTTCAATTGTGGCAAGAACAAATTTCTCTTTTTGTTATGGGGACCAAGACAAAGTCAACAAAAGGAGACAATAAAACAAACATTCTGCGCGTCGTCTGGTTCAAACGGTTCCCTGGGGCATCCTTATCTGGACCAACCCAGCAAAAAAGAATAGAATGAAGCTTTCATGGGCCATGATTTCTGGCCTATGTGGTTTGGCCCATTATAAATCCAGTTGAATCTCTACCGGGCCGAAGCCCTTCAGATTAAATCCGCACCGCTGTTGAACTGTCCAGCCCTTTTTATCTCAAGTTACGCTACTCTAGACTAAACTTTCGCTATTATCGTCACTGTTTTTTTTTTAATTTTTATTAAAAAATTTAAATTAATTATTCATCCTTGCAAAAAAGAATATTGAAAGTCAAAAAATTATGATAAAGAAAACCTAAAGATTCATCAAAGATGAAAAAGGTTAATAAATGATAATTTATCGTTATTTTTTGTATCTTTATCGTGGTCTTATATAATATTTTTACGATTTCGATTTTTATTTTTATTTTTATTTTTTTGACACATTTTTATTTTTATTTTGAAATTTTTGGAGTCGTTAGTTTATTTACCATTTTTTATGAATAGTCTTACTATTTCCATTGTAATATTTTACTAAGTTGCAATCGTAGCCGAAATTTCATGTCAATTAAACTCTTCTTTCTTTTCTCCACTTCTATTCCTCACAAAATCTAGATTAATAAACTCATAATTGCTCTCTCTCTCTCTCTCTCTCTCTCTCTCTCACACACACACACACACAAAATTTTAAGATTAGAAAAAAACATGCAACGCAAGCCACCTTTCTCAACTACTATTACTCTACTACTCTAGTGCTTCGGGTACTGAAAAACCTCTATCATCCAAACAAGAGATGCTTGATGCTTCTGAATCCATTATATTAGCTTCACTTCTTAGCATGTTCTTTATGATCTCGGGTTGCAGTACGATTTTTTTCTTGATCCATCCTTTTCTTTGTGGTGCGGGTAAACAAAAAACTCCCTTTACTTGATCCAGCTTTTTTTAATTTGTAGCGTGGTAAACGAGAAATTCGACTCTAACGAAACCGAAGAAATGCTCGATACTAAATGTGTAGACTTCACGTGAATTGGTGATGAATGAGAATGAGCAGCCAATGAGGATATTGTTGAGGAAGCTGCTAATTAAGTGAATGAAGCTTAGAAAAAAACAAGCTCAACCACTGAGTTACTTTTACTATGGGTCACGCACCCTTTTAATATATTTAATACAGAAAGCTTCCAAAAATTTATTCAATAGAAAGTGATGTTTTGCTTACCGAACTACGCGTTTGTAGCTTTTGGTTAGCCAATCGATGGACTTGGGTTGCTGCGGTGATTTCTTATGGGAATTCGGTGTGTCGTCCCTCTTTTCTACAGTTCCCTCACCGACTCAGTGACATGCCAATCACGTCCTAGCTTAGGAAAAGATGTTTGGCCAAACCGAGAGTCATCATCGTGAATGAATCCGATGAGAATATTATGTTGGGAAAATGAAATTTTCAGGAAAAAGATTTTTTGGTTTTTCGAACCAAAAATCAAGTGGAACGCAAACCACTTACAAAGTGGGTCTGAGTAGGTTTAGATACACCTGTGCCAAGGGTATGAACCGAAATAAAAATGGGCAAATTCTATTGAGAAATGAATGTTTAATTGACATTTAAAGTGTGGTTAGTTGGAAGATGAAGACTCACTTCATGCATACCGAAAAATGCCCGATCTCACATCGATTTATTTAGGAACAATTGATGAAGATATAAGTTTCATTCACATAAAGGCTTGACCTTTTGGGTCATCTAAATTTTGCGAGTGGGCGAGCGCTTATCCAATAGTCGATTTAATAATCACACACACAAGCACACGGCACGCCCGGACCGGGCCCGAGGGCCGAGGTTTGGGTTAGGTTTGGGCCCTTGACCTAATCTTTTTACAGAAAAACGTTTAGGCTTGGTGAATCAGTTTAAGTGACTGAGTTGACTCATAACCCGATCCATCACCAAGATTCGTGACTATTGGAATTATCTAGCAGGAACTAACCTGCATTTGGTTTGCTATCAGTTGGAAACCTGAAAGGTCCCCTTGATGGTCTTGTTAATGGCTGAATTGAATCAACCTTTATAGACGAAATTTATGCTGCAAGTTGCAGTTGAAAGGTTCCCCAATATGTATATGTAGGTCTCTGGGTTTCTCTTCATACACAGAAACTTTTTATGCTCTCATTCTATATTCATCCACAAAGAGGGAGACTGTCCAAGTTCTGTTTGCAGAAGCTAAATTGCCTGTGCTGCAATTAAAGTTCACTAGTCACTGTATCCTAGGAGGCAGACGCTGACAGTACCTCAAGTACAATCCGGTGAGGCGACAAATTTTGTCTTAAGGACACTGTATAAAACACAAGCCCCGACTACAACTCCTGAAATTGACGTTCTTCATTCTATTATTGTTTACTTTTAACTCCAGTAGTTCATAGTTTCATGTTCTTATCTCGGTTACTAGATTTTAATATAAATTTGTTTCTTTTTTGTTTTTATTTCCGAAATGTTACTAACATATTAATCTTGTCGTCAACGCGTAAAATAAATTAACTTAGAAGAGGAGATCCCCGAGCCTAAGAGCAAAGGAAAAAATACACACAAAGACCCACCTGAAGGCAACATGATAATTCGAGAAGAGTCAGTAGATTGAGTCCGATGAGATCCTCTCCTGACATAGACTACGTACAGGGGTAGTACTCTTGAATAGCAGAATTTTTCAGATCTGATAACCCAAAGGATTTAGCACCATGAAAGGGATCAGAGATACGGAGTTTTGGTTCTCAGAATACAATCATGATGGAGTCTCGCTTGATATAAATTAAAATTCTAAATTATGAGATTACTTTTTCTCAAATAGGTATGAGATATCCGGTATATGATACGAGATGCATTTTCTGCGCAAATGTTTCCGTACCCACCCGAACACACGAGAAAGATAGAGTTTCTCAGAACAACTCCCAGAGTCAACTTTTCCGTACGTACATTCGGTATATTAATTCGCATAAAACTTATACTCCGTAATTACCCGATAAGTTTATTTAAAGAATGACATATGTAGGCTGGAACTGGGGATGATGGCCCCAAGAAACCATTGTCCATATCGAAATTGCCATCTGCTCAAGTTCAGATTCACTTATTAGAAGGCGATTTTTCTTCTCTCTCTCTCTCCTCTTTCATTTTCCTCCTACTGTTACTTGTTCGCCAGAGTCGGAGAAGTAGATGTTACTAAACATATCCAACCAATGGGACATCCTTGAGATTCCTTGGGGTCCCTTTAGATGCTTGATGGGTGTTGATAGCTTCTGATCTCTCATTCCCTACCTTACAGTAGTTCAAAATAGTGAAATTTTGAAAACTCATCTCTAACCAGTTGCATTCATCATGTTTATCAATGGTCACCTCCATAACATTATTGAAGGAGAAAAAAAGAAAAAGAAAGAAAAGGTCCCACCCTCACTTGACTTGATTGACTTGTAAAATTTCACAAAAATAGGTATAAAATACTTTTTAAGTATTTATACGGATTTATCCTTAAAATACTAAAAAAAATTACTAAAATAACAACATTTGTAAATTTTCAAAATATTTATTTAGGCGTTGTTTAATATTTACGCTATATTTTGACACATGTAGAGGAAGGTGAAGAGGTGGTTGCATAAGAGAATAGACGGTTGAGAGATTGTTCAAGTATGCACGTGCTGATTGAAGCCGAAGTAAAAGTGGATCAGAAGAAGAAATCAGAGACGGTTAAGAGTTAAACTAAGAGCCGCGAAAAAAAGAAATGATAGTTTTCCTTAGAAGTTGGACGGCAAGTAGCAGTTGTTTTTGCGGTTTTGTCTGGTTTAAATTCAAAACTCAAGTAGAAAAATAAGAAAAGCTTTATTTCGCATGGGTAATTGAATAGTAGGTTTAACTGCGACCATTATAAATATGTGAAGATGTAGCCAAAAGAAGAATCATCCACACACAGATCAACACGTAAATCCCCAGATTCTCCTCTGCTTTCGACTAAACCAGATTTCTAAAAGGAATCATTTTACAAAACAGAATCGTATTTTTAAGTTAAAATCAAAATATTTTTCTAAAGACATGTTCTTCGAAAATGGCTTTGGACGGTGACTTGACACACCCAAACTTCATGTCAAGTGAAGACTCTGGTTTTTATATAAGTCCCAGCTATTAAACAATGTTCATACTTCGTCACATTTCAAGTCAAAAAATCATTCCGTCCCGTTCAACAATTCTTTTCCGCTAGCAGGGTTGGAAAATTTTTGAGCGCGACAACTCCCTTTCTTCCATTGACATGACATTTATAATTGCACATCTTGTTGGTTGGTTGACCTATGTATGATTTCGGGAGTGATGAACACAATACAGGACCTAGGGTTTCATTCTGCATCCTGAACATTGCATGTCAACTTAGTCATAGGTAACTTGGAATTTAATTTCACTTACACTCGTAACAGTTGGCTATGAATATGAATTACGATGGAATGTCTTGAGCCGAGCTATATTTGGGTCAGGTCTTGTCTGTTCTTCATTAAGTATAGTCGTTTTTGTGGAAAGTTCAGGTAGCCAAGTCGCACAGTATTCAGACACGATGAATGGCAAACATAGCGATCTGAAACATATATGTAATGATTGGGAAATAGAAAATAGAAACTAACATCTGGGAATGTAGGGATTGCGAACATATGGGGTGGGATCATAGTGAGGAAAACATCACGGATATACTTAGATAACGGAAATGATGATTTAATATTGACGTGGCACTTAACACAATCATAAATTGATAATTTGATGTAATGGATCGTTTTAACAACTTGAGAGAACATTCGACTTATGAAATTGATGATCCAACGTCGTACTTAAAACTGTTCTATTTTATTCTCATGCTTATGTGTTACCTTTTTCTTTAACTGTACATCATCATTCTCGTCGTATATTTGAATTGAGTAATGGGTAGTATTGTTTGTTAAGCTTCAAAACTCATAATGCTACTTTTTACCCCTAAAGTTTCACGTCGAGTATCGAAAACAAGACTGACGACCAGAGCTATTTGGTCGACTCAATCGAACACTAGTTTACTTAATATTGTACACATTTTTTGAAAGTATTTTGAAATGTAATTTTACATTTTGTCAAGACTTTACTAATATATTAAATATGTTGTAATTCAAACTTTGTACCTTTTTCGTTTTATGTAAAATAATAGATACATAAAATTTTAAAAATTCATTTCTTCACTTCTTTTTTAAAAGAAACGGAACATTACATATATCATCTTTGTTATATTAACTTTTATCCTTTTATCCTTTTTTTTACTTTACTGTTTTTAGTATCAGCTTTTGGATAATAAAAAAACTCAAATTGGTAACCGAAAACCATGTAAAAGAAGCTAAGAGACATAATCAAAAAACTAGTAAAAGGCAAAATCAAAGATCTAACATGCCTAAATTGAAGCATACCAAAACTTTCGATAGCAAATTGCATAATTTCCCCCCTCAATTTTTTGTTTTTGTTTTTTGTTTATAACCGAATTAAGTATCTGGTTAGTTTGGAGTATATCCCACTTGTTGCCGACTATTTTTTAGGGTTCGCAAGCTAATGATCGGATAAACTTTCAGTGACCTTAAATATGTGGTTGTCAAGATTTGACCTTAAAGATTTTAAATTTACAACTCATCTCGATCTCCACTCGGATAGAGTTAATTTTGTTGGCTTTATCCTATTACACATGCATTCAATTAGTCGTACTAAGTTTTCATGACTTTTGGGTCACCATCAGTAGGAAATAGACCCAACATCAAGGTGGGAACCCAACACCAGTAATATAGATGAATGGTGGGTGGTAGTAATAAATAGGACAATGATATGTGTACTGCCTATAAATTTAAAATATGCCCCTTTTAATATTCATTCTTTTAAATAATGATCATGCATCACCAAGGACTAATAGACTGAATTTTGTTTGCAAGGACTAAAAACAAAAATCTATTATTATAAAAACATGCAATTATATATCTTGAACTATTATAGTTGTCTCAATCTGATATGAATTTTTCCATCAGTACTGATTTTTATCCTGAAATTGTTGATAGCAAAATTGATCTGATATATTAGTAACTTTATTTTTAGAAAGTTATACACTACTACTAACTTTGTACTATTCAATTTTATTTATGATATTTGTATTGTTGAAAATATAATCTGATCGTATCAAACTTAAAAATCACGCGTAATTATGCATTAACTGATTTCTTCTTATTTGATTTTACTTTGTCAATTCTAAATTAATTAAGAGTTAATCTATGTGATTACGCAAGACAAACAATCAAAAAGTGCAAGAAAGCATAACACACATATGTAAATCCAAATACGAAAAAAAATCACGGGAGAAAAGAAGTCACTATACTCGAAATTTATAGATCTAGAGAGTTTCTTATAATCAAACCTAAACTCTTCTATTTTGATTCAGAAGTTCTTTGTTGGCTAATTGCAATCTGCTCTAAAAAGTGATCTTCAAGATTCACTCCTTGAATCTTTAGTCTACTGTCCGAAATTCTCCTGAGATCAATCTCCAAATTGCCTTTGAACTCCTTCAAAGATCTTCACAGCATATTTTAAAAGTTCAATAATTCTTGAGAGAAGCTAATCAAGAATGATGAATCTTTAATTCATGAGCTCTCTCTGTTCTGGGCGTTCATTGCCTTTCTACAGATTTTTTTAAACTTTTTTTGAGCTCGCTCAAAAGGCCAAATCATGCATGCATGCAGGTATTTAGACTACAAACCATGCATGTTTAATACGTTAAGATTGCTTTGGCAAATTAAAGTTACTATTAGCTTCACAAAATTTCCTTGAGAGTACCTATAAAATATATTTAATTATGTGACCATAACTAGTAATCCTAAACTGCTTGGATAAAGGAAAGAACTAAAATGAACCCAAGTTTAATGTGACAAATAATATATTTTAAATGAACTAGTAATCTTAATCTCTCATTTTTTTAAATTTATCGAGAATGAGTACGTAAAAAATATCTACATCAGTTATCAATTGGTATTTTTTTATAAAAATTAATGTTGAAAAATATGGGTTCCGATTAATTAATTTTTCTATTTTTTCTCATAAATCTGTTTCAAAAATATCAATTTAAATCCGATAAATATAATCTTTAACGTGACTAATACATTATTAAAATGGAGCCGAAATAAGCCAATAAAAGCCCAGCTAAAATGATCTAGAAACTGGATCCAACTCTAAAACTATTTAAAGTAATTCAACTAATCAGATCTCGATGACATGACAACTTTATTTTTTATATCATATCTTTAGATTGTTTAATTAGCATTATCATAGTAATCATTATTACAGAATGATTGAGCTAGTACCAAGCCTATATATATTATTCGAATAGTAGGATATACTTTCATTCGCCAATCAAGCTTTAGTTACGAGTAATGTTACGAACACAGATCTTATGGACACAGACTTTTCCTAGTTAACCGAGATAATTAGGGTGAATTTGAGTTTGGACCAAATTATTTTTTGTGAAAAATAGAAGATATTATTTTATGTTTTGTTTAATATTTTTTTATTTTTTTATTTTTCTCGACGAGATGAATTCAAAAATATAAAAATATTAATCAAAATTGAAAGAAGTCCAAATAAGACGATAATGCGAAAGACACTAAAAATAATAATAAATTATCTTTTCTAAACTTTGTTTTGTCTTTAATGGAATTTTAAAAAAAATTGGTCATAATTTTTATTATTTAGATTCTTTTCGCCAAGAGACGAATGATTAATCCAAATTGTTTTAAGACAAACATGATAAAAATTGAGGAAAAAAATGGCAAAAAAAGACATTGACATAAATACTCAGTAATTTAAGAGAAAGATGATTGACTAAAATAAGGAATTGTTGTGGGACATATATAAAGAAAACCAAATACATTGTACTAATTTATCATGAAAAAAAAAAAATTTAGGGTGGGGTGGTCAAACTACTTTGTCTTAATTTTAATCTTGATTTGTTTAAATGAAATTTTGTGGGGGCCGGGGAGGCATTTGATGCTCCTTATTTTTAATTTAAAAATTTACAAGCATATATACATACGTAAATATACTACTATAAGATAAACAAAAAGGTCGATTGCATGAGCCATACGATGAAAACACAATCTCAACCAAGGTTTTGAATACCGGATCGGCTTGATTACCGATTTTCTTATTGGTACGTACTAGTACCGATCATCTACCGGGTACCGTATCCGATTTATCGCAACTATATATATATATAAACCATAGGAAGAGAGTAAAAAATAACAATTTTTTTGTAACTATAAAATTAAAAAAAAAAAAAAGAAGGGGTACCAGCCGGTAGGTTGGTATTGAGGACGGTACGGTATTATAGATACTTGGTACCATTTTCACGCCAAAGTGGTACGTACTGGCCAGTACGGTATCGACAACCTTGATCTCAACTCCCTTGCTCTACTCTTTGGCAACCAATGGTGGACACCAAAATAAATTTGGGGGTGTCACTGGATTTGGTCTTTTCTTGTCACTGCTCGCTCGTGATTCATTGTCTTAATCTCTCTCTCTCTCTCTCTCATATTTATTCTTGATTTGCTAATTAAATTTGATGAGTATAATCATATGTGTAAAGGTGGGAGATGATCTGATGAATATGTAATTATCAGCGCCAATCAAAGAGATGATCTAATGAGTATAATCATCAGTATAAATCAAGTAGATAATTTAAGAGAAGATGTCTCCCCCTATTAAGAAATCAATTTCCATATTTTCTCCGTCACATACCTTACAACTAGCATAAAACCCGTGCTATGCACGGGTGATAAATACTTATGATGGCAAAAATAATTACTTACATAAAATTAACTAATAGTAAAATCAATAATAATAAGTAAAAACATATAACTCAAAAAAAAAAAAACTAAATAAGCAAGCTCATAATGTAAAAAAAAAAAAATCATAAGATTCGTGTCAGTGATATATACATTTTGCACGTACACTCGAATTTTGTTTTAACTATTATTCTTTTATCTTAAAAGTAAAAATATTTAAAGCTAAAATATTTACCAAAGATGAAAATAATCCAAAACACAAATATTTTTTAGATTATTTTTGTCATATGTAAACATTTTTTAAAGTTAGTTCAAAATTTTTTAAATTTTTTAAATTTTCTTATCAAGACGAAATAATAATTCATAATAATTGACACAAAATAAAAAATTATAAAAAAGTTTAAATAAGAACAAAAAATAATCCAGAAAAAAAATTGGGCCAAATTGATAATCTAAAAAGGATTTAAATCAAACAACCTTTCAAAATCTTAAATCATGTGAAAGTTAGTAAACATGCATAAAAATATTAATTGGTTGGATTCAAAATTTAAAATTAAATCAAATCGAGCATTAAGTTTCGATTAATTATGATCTATTATATACCCAAAATTAATTTTGGTGTACCTCTTAATTTAATATTCACTTTTTGTAATTGTCACATTGTATTTTAAATTCAAAATGTTTACAACTAAAAAGTAAAAAAATAACAAGAATACTGATTAATAATTCAACTTTTTGTTTTTTTCTCCCTTTTTCAGACCATTATACATTTAGTCTAATTGAGGGAGAAAATATGGACAAAATAATAAATTAAATACAATACATGGACATGCGAATAAAAATATTTGTTTTGTCTAATTTTGATGTATTTATTTTCCACTGTCAATATGACGCATATCTACGATATATATATACAAAGAGTTGATGATAAATTCATGCATATTTTTTATATATAAATCTATCATTAAGAGAAATATTATTGTCAATCTAATTGTTCTTTGACTTTAATTTAAAAACTAAACTACTTAACCCGAGTAAATAAAAATTACATAAAATATTAATCAACCCATCGATTTTAAACAAAAGTGAGTTTATTGGGTAAAAAAAATTAACCTGTCAAGAATGAGTTGGTTAAAATATAATCTAAACTTACTCAATATAGTTTATACACATCTTTGTTATGACACGTTGGTCCACAACTCATTAATAATAGTAAACACGACGTGGTTATAGAAATCTATCTTAACAATAATCTTATAAATTTTACAAATCTATCTTGACTATAATCTTATAAATTTTTTTAACAATATAATGAAAATATATTTGTAAAAAGTAATAGATGCAGGAAAAGAGGTGATATTTTTTTAGGAAAATCAGAGTTAGGGGTACGAAAGATATATTATCATAAAAAAATTATTTGTTTATAAATTCGTAAATTATGGGCTAAAATTTTACCAATATAAGAAAAACATATTTATTTCTACTTTCTTTTAAAAAACTAATCTCTGTATAAATTTTAATTTTTTTTATCTATATAGATATGTAGATACATAACTATATGTATATATGTAGATACATAACTATATGTATATATGTATGTGCTCAAATATAGATATGTATAGAAAATTATGAGAATAAAATATTAGATATAAAACATAGTAAGTGTTTCGAATTCAAATTTAAAAAAATTTATATAATATATCTTTATTTTTGTAAAGTAACATGCGTCACTTTAAAATTTTAGTGACAACCAAATCAATTTTTGCCACTTGTCGCACTCAGGACGACTCTTACGAAAAGTCGCTCTGCAATACATAATAGTATAGATTATATAGGTTATCTATTGTCGCATAAAAGGTACGTACTCTTTTTCAGTTCTCTAAATGCAGAGTATTTATACACCCCGACTAACTTGATCGTGAGAGTGTCTATGGCTAGGAATCTCGGTCCTTGGATTTATTTTGCAGGGATCCTCATAGAGCTCTCGAATCAACCGTTTAGATTTTGACATCATCAAAACTAAAGAAGAAAAAATATTTGTATTTTATTTTTTAGACGTAAAAAAATAGTCAAGACAACAACAGAAGTAGCAAAGACCATCAGCAATAGTGCCTTGCCTAGTCTACACATCCATTTTTATGACTGTATGGGGCAACGTATCTGCTCCCATCAGATCTCACACTCTCATCACACACATAAATAATGTTGTGTGGGTCACCAAATTCAATATTTTAGACTTGTAGTACTAAAGGCTGATAATAAGTGCATGCACACCCATATATTGTGTCCCGCAATCTAGATGGGCCAGAATAGTCAAGACAAAAACGAAAGTTGCCCCCTTACTCATTGAAAGTGATGTTTTGTTTATAAAATTAATGAGTTCAAATTAGCTCAACACTCAATTTTTTGATGTACGATTTAGTGCTCAATATTCAATTCTTCAGTCTTCAGTCGTTTTACATTCAATCACTCAGCTCATGGCGGTTTAATTGTAGGTGGTTGACATTACATTATCAGTTGGCGCTCAATTTTTTAAGGATCAAGTCGTTCGACCAAGAAGAACAAATCACGAAATTTGCTCGGCAAAATTCTACAAATGAAGCCTGAAAATACTTTGATTAATCCCAGAAAATGGATCCCTCAACAAATGACTTGCGCCTATTCATAAATAAATAAAAAGCATGATCGGCGACCATCAAGCTCTCCAAAATCCTTCACAATACACCCTATAAAAGGGTTCGTTGAACCAAGAACAATATATATTCACAAACTGACCTTTTACATACCTACATACACTCTTTTCTCTCTCAATTTATAATTTGATTGTCGAAGAGTCTTTGACCAGTGCAGTAGGCCGAATACACACGGGAATAGATCTTCAACTCAAATGCGTGCTCCAATGCTCGGCCCATTTGCGTTAGGGTCGATATGAGTAAAGAAAAAGACGAATTAGATCATACTGGACCATAAGATTCAGTAAGCCCATTTAGCATGCTTCAATCCCTGCCGAGCACATGACCCCAATCAGGGCCAAACCTCCTCGTACGATCAGGGCACGTAAAAGAATCATGAGATTAATCTTACAAGTGACGTTGCTCGGTTGTGCCGCCAAGGTCTCGATGTTCAGCATGGCCAAAGCATGACGTGTTCCTCATATTGCAGACAAATAACTAGGAAGACATGGAGACAAAACGATTGCCAGACATGAAACCGTTAGCGCTCGATTCGCACGAACATAGAATGCGTGACGGAAGCAACGTGTATTGCGATCCACGACGCTATATTTTCGGCTGACCCTCACAATGCTCTGTTGATCTATCTACAAATAGACCAAGGGTGGTCCATTATCAAATATGCAAAAACAAATCACTCAAGTTCTCATATCGATTTACTCTTTTCATTGAAAACTAATTTATGCATTGAAGTGCCCGTCTGAGACATAACACAGATCGGCACAAACTTTGGATTCACTGTTTTGCAGTAAGCTGAAGAAACTTCAAAGGTTGAGAGTTTAATTAGAAGTCAATAAGTGAGATTCAAACTCCACAGCCATAAAACGGGCTGTGTTCGTTTAGAAGTTTCCAAAATATTTTCTGAAAATGTTTTGGAAACTTGTTTGGGAAATTTTTTTCCAAACATTTTTATTTTTTTCCTAAACAACTTCATCTTTCTATAAAAAGAAGAGAGAGAAAGAGAGCAGCTCGAAAACGCCAAAAAAATTTAACTCTCAAGAGTTAAATATTTTTGAAACACTTACATCAAACAACATTTCAGAGTTTTTTTTCCCAAAAATCGTTTTAGAAACACTCAACCGAACACATACATGTCTTAGGACTTGTGTCTAGGAACTCCTACATTACTCAAGAGGTCATCGTATAATCTTTGACATCATTAAAAATTAATATTGATGAGTAAAATTATGTATAGAGCTCGATCAGGCTCTATAGCGGTCAACGCCATGAAGTCTATTGTGACGCCAACTGACCGAGCAAACATAATATCGATAGAAAAGTCCTCAAATATGCACGAATCTAATTATGGGTTTAAAATTGTCTAATTTAATCTTAACTGAATAATAAAGTATTAATGTCCATCTCTGACAATAGTGCTAAAGACACAAGGTGCACATATTTATTGGTGTTTCTGCCTCGCAAATTTCATCTCCATAAGCTGAGCCTCACACACATGGAGAGAGAGACTTTAATGAGAATCACGGAAGGAGGACTGCCTCATATCGGTCAACCGAGCACCGACTGACATTTGGAATCTCACTGCCAAAAGCCATCGGTACGACCGGCCCCCCAACTCTTTTCCCCGACAGTGTTTTTCTACTACCAGAATCATGCATTGCATTTAGAATTTTTGTTTTTCCGAAACACCTGTTATCACCACACATTTATGTAGTAATATTTATATATTTCGTTTACAATATTATTATATTTGGACTAACGTTATTACTGTTCAATTATTTTTTTATTTAAATTTTTTGAAATTATTTTTTATTTCTTTTGTTAATTATTGGTTGGTCTCGACAACAAATTTCAAGAAAGTAAAAAATTGTACTATTTAAAAGCTAAAGAAATATTTTTAGCAAGGAATGTTTCGACTTATTTTTATATTTAGTAAAAAAATTATACATAATTTTAAATTTTTTAAATTTTATCGTCAAGACGAACCAATAATTAATAAAAAATTAATATCTAACTAACAAAGATAATAAAAAATTAAATAAAGAAAAAATAATAAAAATCAGAGGCCAAATAAATGACTTGAGACTCACATTTTTTAATAATGATTCTACTTGTGATTTCATAATTTAATATCCTTATCATTTTATCTTTGTTTCATACATGTACATATGAAAAACAAAAAAAATTAATTAAGAACCAAAGGCCAAATAAATGACTAGGAACTCAAATTTTGAATGATGATTTTATTCATTATTTTAGAATTTAAAATATTTATCTTTTTCATCTTTGTTTCATTATACACACTTCATTCCAACCGTGCTTCATTCCAATTGTTCCATGTTACCGGTGGTACTGTAACCTGTAATGCCTCGAATTTTGAAGATATTAAAAAAAAGAGTTTATAAAAATCTATTTTTTTTTCATTTCATCATATAAGTAAGAGTACAACTTGGATTACAAAATATTGAATGCAAAAGTAAAAGCCTTGTACAAAAAATGGTTTACAAAGACTTTCAAAAATAGAAAATACAGAGCAAAGTCTACATAAATTAAGGCTCGATGAAGTCTTCATCCCTGGCGTTGTTGTCGCTCGTATATCCTAGGTCTTCAAGTCAAAGACAAAAAGTAACACTATGAGCTAGGGATGGCAATTTGGACCGAACCGATGGTTATTCGAACTCAACCGCTTAATTTTCTCCGAACCGTAACTGTTTTTTTTCCCGTGGGTATGGATATGGTAGAACGAACAAGTACCCATTCGGATTCGGTTCGGTTATGGTTAGAAGAATAACCAAACTGTTACCCGAACCGAACCGAACCGAACCCGAACCGAAATTAAAAATACATAGTTTTATACACACACACACACACACACACACACACACACACACACACATATATATATACATATATTATTTTATAACCCTTTAGCCAACCCTAATTAGAAATGTAATTTTGAACTTGATGTTGTGTAATTGGCTGTGTTTTGGGTTATTTGTTTGAAATTGTAATAGATTTTTTTTGGAATAGCAATAGGTGGTTTTGAAAATTTTAATCAGATATTTTTTTTTGCATATTTTTATATTTATTAGGATTTTTTAAATTTTGGTTACGGTTCGGTTCAATTCGGGTAATTAATAACCGAACCATTCGGTTACCCATTTGGTTCGGGTAATACCCGAACCCCGTTTGGTTCGGTTATGGAGCACTCTCTCTTCCTCCATTCGGTTATCGGGGCAGATTCGGTTCGGATATACCATTCGGGTATCGGGGCGGTTATCCGGATAATCGCCCCGAACCGCCCCGTTGCCATTCCTACCACTACAAGAAAAACCATTTATGGCGACGAAATCGGAAGACGAAATTTAATTTCGTCACTAAATGGGTATATATGGCGACGAAAAAAATATTTTGTCGTGTTTTTGAAAATATTTGCGAGGAATTTATTTTCCTCGCCAAATATACTTCGTTAGCGACGAAATTTTATTTTTCGTCTCTAAATATGTCATTTGGCGACGAAATATTTTTTTCGTCGCCAAATGTATATATTGGCGACGAACTATATTTTTCGTCTCAAATATAGGTAATTTTGGTGAGGAAAACAATATTTCGTCGCCAAATCACATATTTGGAGACGAAAAAAATATTTCCTCGCCCAAAATACCTATTTGGAGACGAAAAATATAATTCTTCGCCATATATATAAATTTGGCGAGAAAAATAATATTTCGTCGCCAAATGATATATTTTGAGACGAAAAATATAATTTCGTCGCTAACGAAAAGATATATTCATATATATATATATATGTATGTATATATATACATATATATTATATGTATTGTAGACATGTATGTATAAGGAATATATAATATATATATATGTATATATATATATATATACATACATATATATATGTACTATAGACATATGTATCCCCTATATGTGTATATGCGTATATATACATATATATATATATACACACATGTAGATATGCGCATATTCAATTGGTACAACTACTAAGAGGAGGGAGAGAGAGAGTAGAGAGATAGGTTTAACATTTTTCATTTTGGATTTAGAGAGAGAGAGAGAGAGGGAGAAGAAGAAGAAAAAAAGATAAGAGATAGGTTTTGAATTTTGAGCTAGAGAGAAAGATAGAGTGAGACTAAAAGAGAAATACAAAGAAAAAGAAGAGAAAAAGAGTGTAGAAATAAAGATGAGAGATGGTGTAATAATTTTAAATTTAATATTTTGAGAGAGGGGGAGAAAGAGAGAGGGGAGAGAAGAGACGAGAGAGGAGACGAGAGATGAGAGATGAGAGATGAGAGATGAGAGATGAGAGAGGAAAGAATAGAGAAATATAGAGAAAAAAATTAGAGTAATAATTTCAAATTAATAATCTAATTAAGAGAGATGAGAGAGATGAGAGGGAGAGAGAGAGAGAGAGAGAGATGAGGTATAATAATTTTTAATTTAATGTCCTAAAAGAGAGAAAAAAAGAGAGAAAGAAAGGGGGGAGAGAGAGAGGACAGAAATAAAGGGACAAAGGGGGGAGAGAGAGATAAAAATATATAATATTATTATGTTTAATATCTATTTAAAATTAAGTCAAAGAGAGAGAGAAGAGAGAGAGAGAGAGATTATAATGTTTACATATATTTAAAAAAATAATGTTAAACATATGTTAAGTATTAAATATTGTAAATAATTTCCGAATATTGTGTTTGGTGCAGTGGTCAGAGAGGGTGTACAGAAGGTGTTGGTGGGGTGGAGGTCTAAGGTTCGAATCCTAGGAAGGGAAAGATAATAAGATTTCCGGGTAATTTGTTTTGAAATAGAAATCAATTTAACGACGAAAAAAATCGTCTCAAAATCTAGCTATTAACGACGAAAATAAATTCCTCGCGAATGACGGTAGTTAGCGACAAAATAGTTCGTCGCGGAATACTAATATCAGCGACGAAAAAATTCCTCGCTAAATACCTACATTTGGCGACGAAATATTTTGTCGCCAATTAATATATTAGGCGACGAATTATATTTTTCGTCGCCATGACCTTTTGCGTGAAACTATGGGCGACGAAAATTAGAGACGGAAAGTTTCGTCGCCTAATGATTTGGCGACGAAAAACGTAATTTTTGAGACGAAAATGTTTCGTCGTTATACACCAATACTATGAGCTATGAAGCTCGATAAATAATTCTATCGTTATACCCCACTTTATGTGTACAAGAAAATATATGATGCATAGTTATTGAAAGCAATGACACATAAGTGTGAGAAAATAAATGAGCTCCTATTAATCCCATATGTCCAAATGAAATCTCAAGTCGAATCATATCTCTAAAACACACAATTCTACTCCTGCTCAAGTATCACGTCATGGAACCTCAACTAAGCATGTTAATTATCACGTCGTTGAAACAACGAGCTTATGAGAATTCGAACGTTAACCAATGAACGTGCTGCTGATAGCACAAATCAATGCTCGTGCTAATTACCATGCCATGATAAATCTATACAATTATTATCTCTTATTTTCATGATGTTTTTCGATTGTTATGACCTCAATCCTTACACTCTTGACCTATGTTCGCGATCACTATCGTTCTCAATCATTGGTTTCCGCTCGCTATGTTTCTAATCATTATGTTTTCGTTCGTCGTGTCTGAACACCAATATACATCATAAACTACTCTTCTATTATAACTAAACTTTGATTATGAAGTTGGACACAACACGACACGACACAACTTAAGAATATAACTCGACACAAAACATGACATAACTCAAGACACAACTCGGCTCAAAGCATTTGGTTGGGTCAAGTCAAGATATCCCAAATAGAAGCCACAATTCAAGAGTGATAAACAACAATACTCAAGTCATACTACAACAAAAATTATTTATGGCGTCGAAATGGAATTTCGTTGTCAAATGGGTATACATGACAATAAAAAAAAAATTTGTTGCTTTTTTAAAAATAATTGCGAGGAACTTATTTTTCTCACCAAATTTACTTCGTTAGTGACGAAATTTTATTTTCATCTCTAAATATGTTATTAGATGACGAAATAATTTTTTTCCTCACCAAATGTATACATGTGGCGACGAACTATATTTTTCATCTCCAAATAGGTACTTTTGGTTAAAAAATAATATTCCCTTGCCAAATTACATATTTAGAGACGAAAATAATATTTTTCACCCAAAGTACCTAATTAGAGCCGAAAAATATAGTTCATTGCCACATAGATACATTTGGTGAGAAAAAAAATATTTCGTCGCTAAATGACATATTTAGAGATAAAATTATAATTTGATCAAAACCTGTGTTTTCTAAAATGGAACTTAAATTTTGATTGAAAATCCCTGAAATATTTTCCTTGACATGTAACACATGCACACTACAACAAATTAGGGTTTTCCCGGCGTTTCAAAAACGCCAAAAAAAGTCATATAAACGCTGGGAAAAGTTTTCCCGGCGTTTTTCCCGGCGTTTTGAGAAACGCCGGCGATACCGCTGTCAGAAATACTAAATGGCGTTTACAAAACGCCAGGAATTGTTACCGTCGTTTGTCCCGGCGTTTAATAAACGCCGTAAAATATTCCCCACGTCCAAACATTGGCAAGCCTTTCCCAGGGTTTTGCAGAACGCCGGGAATAGTCCTGACATTTTTAAATTCACTCACCACAATTTAGCTAGTGTTTTTTTTTTCAATTTTCTCCATTGTTAACCAACAATTTATATTCAAATACAAGATCTATGATATAAAAACATCTCAAATTCATTCACCACAATTTCTCAATTTACAAAATATGTTCGGAGATATATCTAATATCCCGAGACAATCAAACATAAACCATATAATATAACTCCAAATCTCTGCAATACATCCACTCAAAAGTTTTTCAGAATCCATAACACATCAAGCCAAAAAAACATAATAGATAAACATAGAACAATACGTCAAGAAGCTACTAGTTGATACCGCGATCTTCAACGTGGATGAACCTGAAATCAAACAACACAACCAAATTTAGAGTACGCCACATGAAATCAAACAACACAACCAAATCTTCTTTTCTTCTTTTTGATTTGACTGAATTGAAAAGAAAACATGAAAAAGATACATACGTATAAGGTTTAATCTTCTTTTCTTCTTTCCACTTGTAAATCATTTAAGTTTTCGACAAAACCAAGCGTAGATCCAACTCTACTATGAAGTTCCATGATTCTTATATATGGACAGCTTATTAAACCACAAATGTTGAAGAAACACTATAATTTACAAGGACGATTGACAAAAAGGGAAAGATTAGATGACGACCACAGGCTGTAAATCAATTACCTAGTCAGCCCAATTCATCGGTAGCTTCTGTAATTTGCTCAGCCAAGGCTTCTCCAAGTTCTCTTTTGTTACTTGCTCAGCCAAAGCTTCTGCTGTTGAAAGGAAAGTAGTTGATTGATTCAGACACGAGCAAAACAGTATATCAACACGGGGTTCAAGCTTATAAGCCCAAGCTAGCGAGGATCTAGCTGGACCACAAGCGAAGAGAAGTATAACAGATACTCATGGCCATACATACAAGTAGGTCTTGCTGAAAGTGAAAAATTGTTCTGCATTTGAGATAACAAATCAAGGGAATAAGTCACCCCATCGAGTGTTTTTCGTTAACTTTCTCCTAGATCTCAAACCTTTTTACAAATATTGTCAAAGTTTATTGATCATATACGCCATTAGTAAGACATGCATGAAAAACAAATGACAACCAGCTCTTATGACAACCAGTCTTCCTCCTCATCTACAATGACACTTAGCATTGTTTCCCCACTATGTCAACCACATAACAACACATCCTATACTTCTCTGAATCCAATTCCCAAAATCTTAGCATTGAATAAAAAGGTGGGAAATTTGTACAGAGGGGCAAGCTCTAAGGTTCTCACATGGAAATTCATTCCAAGTCAATTTTCCCCTTCCAATGAAAAGCCAGCTCTTATGATACTCCCTGATTATTTAGCCACGTTGATTTGCTACCTACAAATGCTATTTCCATGAGAAATAAGCATCAAGTTTGAACCAATAAACAATAAAAAAATATCAGATTCAGCACGAACCCAATTGCGCTACCCAAAAGGCCTCATTCTCCAGATTTAGGAAAAAATCTGTGCTCAGGAGATGCCTATTCAGACAGATTACATGAACAAAACAACAGCAATATGCATAGCACGTTTCTCAGAATCATAAAAGGAATTTATTGACTTTCTTTCATTTTGGTTTTGGAAAGTAAAAGTTGTTTCGTTTAGTACTTATGTTTGAGATATTATTCTATTAACCACCGACAGATACAAAAGAAGCAGCGAAGCTGTCATCAGAACTCCAAGGGCTCTTTACTAATACTCAATACAAACCTCATATGTCACAGTGCCACCAGACATTGCTGGCTGGCGAAGGGTGACATTGCAGATGGCACCATTTGTAGACAGAATACAAATAGTACGTGGTCCTTGCTGTGAAAAAGCCATGATCTTTGATGCTATGTCCTGCAACCCCTAGATAAAATGATGAAGACTACAATCAAAGTCACAAATAACATTTAACAACATGAGTTAAACCTTAAGCAAGGAAAAATAAATAAACCATACAATCCACTGAAGAAATAGAACAAACACAAACAGAGCAGAAGTTACTAGATCTGAGAGAGAGAATGAGAGGCAGAGGGAAGGACCGAAAGAGAGAGAGATCGCGAGAGAGAGACAGAGATCGCGAACGAGAGAGAGACCGCGAGAGAGAGAGACATAGCTGAGCAGAACGATGGCAGAGGAGGAGCGGCGGCAGTAGTAGAACGGCGGCAGAGGAGGGGCGCAGAGCAAGATTTGATTTTTGCAGCTAGGGCAGCGGAGGAGGAGCGGCAACGGAGGAGGAGGAGCGGCAGCGGAGGAGGAGCGGCATCAAGATCTGATTTTGGGGGAGGAAGTGGCGGGTTAGGGTTTTGGCCGAAGGAGAAAATGGGGGGAACAGCTGGGGGTTAGAGTTTTGGCCGAAGGGGAAAATGGGGGGAATCAGCTGGGGGAAAATGGGGGGAACGGGAAAAGATTTTGGGAAAGGGGGAATAAAATTTGGGGAAAATTAAGAGGAGGGAAAAAAAGAGTATTCTTGGCATTTTTTAAAAAACGCGGGGAATTAAATGCGGGGAAAAATCTGATTTGTTGTAGTGACAACAAATATAATATGCTGGTATGACGTAGAAAAACATGGGTATCATTGTTCACTAAATCATACTTAATTATTATTTAATCAAAAGTTTTATTCGTCGTTAGTACTATGTATTAAGAAGGGTTTTCTTGCAATTTGGAAGTAAATAATGCAAATTGAAGGGAAAAAAATTAGAACCCCAAATCAAGTGATTTAATGATAATCTTCATTAGGCTGTACAATCTTTGGTGTTAGTTTGATTAGATTCAATTACTGCACCATCATTGTGGGGTATCCTTGATTATCTGTCTTACATAATTTAGGTCCTCCTCAAGTAATAAGGATTTTATTTGCTAGACTCGTACATCAGCCATAAATATACAATATTTTATTCATGAGTAAAAAATGTTACATTTGGTTTGAGGTTGACTCAAACTTAGATTAATTTAGCTCAATATTTTATGTTTTATTCAATTTTTTTTTTTTTGGCTTAGCAAAAAAAAAAAACTCAACTCGTAAAATTTTTATTGAGCTCAAACTCAATTTATATTAGTTAAGAACTTAACAAATAAATTTAAACATGCTAAAATTCGACTTGATCCGACCATTTGCAGCGGTGGGCGAAAAAATGCACCTGGCCAGTGAGTAGTGTATAATCTTTCTTGTTTAAAGGGAGTGGAGGGGCCGCCAGGGTGAATAGTTTGTATTAGACATATCACGTAGGTAGGACGGGGCCACCACGTGAATTTTTCAAGCGCTCTTTCTCTCTCTTCTCTCTTTGGATTCTCTCTCACAAGTCACAAGTGGACTCTCTCTCCGCTACAAATGATCTCTCTCTCTCTCTCTCCGTTTCTCTCTCTTAAAAGAAAGAGCCATTCATTCTCTTCCATATACATTTCTTTTTTACGTCCCATCAACTCCTCTCTCTCTCTCTTCTCTCCGAAAAACACTCCCCTTCTCACATCTCACAAAAAAGAAGGGTAAAAAAAATACTAATAGACCCAAAAAGCGAAATCACAGAGCAAATCTTCCCTTTCTCGTTAAAGATCCTCAGTTTCAGAGCTCCTGATCAAGTTAGTGCAACGCACACAGTAGTCCGTAGGAGGATCTAAAAAACAAGGCCTATAATTATACTGAATTGAGTGAGAGGCTAAGTCGAGTTTCATGTTCAATTAAGAAGATTGAAAATCGATGGATTCAGCAGCTGGACCCGGAACTTCTGGCCCTAATGAGGGTGAGGGTCCTTCATCGACTACTGCGGGCGGAGGAGAATCGGCGGATACCGGGTCAACGGCCCGGCAGCCACTGAGCCGGTACGAGTCACAAAAGCGACGCGACTGGAACACGTTCCTGCAATACTTGAAGAACCACAAGCCCCCGTTGACGCTGGCTCGGTGCAGCGGGGCGCACGTACTCGAGTTCCTCAAGTACCTAGACCAGTTCGGGAAAACGAAGGTGCACGTGACGGGTTGTCCGTATTTCGGACACCCAAACCCGCCTGCCCCGTGCGCGTGCCCGCTCAAGCAGGCGTGGGGAAGTCTCGACGCGCTTATCGGTAGGCTCCGAGCCGCCTACGAGGAGAACGGCGGGCGACCCGAGTCGAACCCGTTTGGAGCGAGAGCGGTTAGGATATATTTAAGGGAAGTCAGGGAAAGTCAGGCCAAGGCTAGAGGAATACCTTATGAGAAGAAGAAGCGGAAAAGGGGAACGACATCTGCGGCGGCGGAAAATGTGTCGGTGGGTGGTAGTGGCAGTGGGGATGGTGGCGGCGGCGAAGGGAGTAGTGGTGGTGGTGGTGCTGCTCCTCCTTCAAGTTAAACAGTATAGTTTCCATTTTCCCCGAATTAATGATTTCCACTTTTTTTCTCATTGGAAGAATCTGTTTTATTGTTATTACGAGTCGTATATATAGTTTTACTAGTACTGGCCGAATCAATATATGACTGGATCAACCCATGAACGAAATGAGTTAGAATTCTCTCTCCTCCGTTTCTCTCTCTAGAGTATATAGTAGAATAGGATTCATTTCTCTCCCACTGTCATCCAGTGTGAACAGATTTGGGCTAAGAAGAAAATTCTCAATTTGAACAGATTTGTTCTTGGAGTACTTGTTTGGGCAAGAAACTCACCAGACGATATGACCCCACTGTTATTTATGCAGCATGCTCTTCCCCAAACTCAGACCACTGACATCAAGAGCCATGAAGTCATGTACTACAGGCGATGCCTTTGGCGCACTCTTGCACCAATTGCATCAAAGTGATGTCGTTGGTGCATTTTGAGGTTACGGAATATTCAATTCATATGAAGAAAAACTTATACCATTATTGTAAAATGTGAAGTTTTATATTAAATCCTTATGCTACTAAAATTACGTAATCCATGTCTTAATTAACTTGAATACTTCACATTAAAATAACTTATCAATTGTTTTCTTCGAACCTGGATGTCGTTTTTGTTGGGTTTTCGTGAAGAGTTTGTTTTCTTTTTTATTCTTCCAAGGAATTCTTAGGCATTTGTAAATTGAGTTTCAATTATATGGGTTGTTGATACGGGAAACTGGATCAATACTCTTGAGCTTCTGTGTTGGTTTCTTCACTCAAGTCTTAAGACTGGAATAGTTTTTCGGCCAAGAACCCTATAACAGTGAAATTAGGTATCAATAAAGAGAATATATAGGTATTAAAGTGCGAGTAGTAATTGTATAAAAACAAACATGATCATTGGCCTTGTTATATCTTAAATAGGGTGGAGAATAAACGAACTATAAACAGACTTGTGGCTCACTGTATGTATGCTTCATCATTCGGATTCCTAGCGGTTAAGGGCGCTAATTGCAAGATCTTGTCGAGCAGATCTTGTGATTGGCTCTCTTCTGTCGAGCTGAGCGTGTCTTGTCTGAACAAGCATCAATTGATCGATTGGGTGTACATTTGGTATCCGAGCGGTCATTCTTCCAGATAAAACTGTCAGTAAGTAATGGAGCTATAGGCAATCAGCAGAAGTAACCGAGCGCGAATTGACTCATGGCCGAGCCAAGTCAAGCTGAGCTCACAATGAGTAATTACATTATCTAATCTCTGTTAATGGAGATCAAAGAATGAAATATTTTACCATGAAATCTTTTAATTCCAAAACCCATAAGTTTGTATTCCAGATTAAGAGGCGCCACAACAACCAGTAGTACCCATAAGTAACCCTAATAAAAACCTTTTTCTTTTTCCTAATTCTCTGTTCCAACGACTTCCCTTCTGCGGTTTGGTGTTTTTAGGCATCTGGGGGCTGTCATCTGGTGGAGCATGCAGTATAAATCTGTCCATATGCGTACACGTGGGTAACATTAATTTGCACTTTCAGTTTCAGGTGCCTCCTTTATATCCTCCTCACTCCTCACTATCATCCACTCAGATTTTGCTTTCACAATTTTGAGGTTCTGGATTTGGGTCCTAAATCCAATATTGGCCTTTGGGGGTAAAATATTTTTTGAGCTTATTCATCGTTTTTAGTAACATTTTTTTTAACTTTTAGACATAATTTTACACTTTTCAGATTTCTTTCATCAAGACGGGTCAATAATCCACAAGACATTGAGACTAAAACAACAAACGTAAAAAAAATTAAATAAAGACAAAAAGTAATTCGAAAAATTTGGTTAGGCCAAATGGGACCTTGTACCTATGTCATCCACCTCCTCCTGTCCTTTTATGCATCCCTCCCTCTTTCATCCTTATAGGAGTCTATCTCTGCGAGATCGCGATAAGACGGTTAGTTATCATTGGCCATTTTATGGGGCAATTCTACTCGTACGGATAAGGATCATATCTCTTTTGGTTTGAATACGAGGAGGTATTCCCTTGCTAGGAGTCTTATCCCTTGAGTCCCTTCAATTTGGCTGGCCTAGACGATTATTTTGATAAGCATAAAGTCCCTCTTCTACGAGCTAAGAAGGCATTTTGGCTGAGTAAAGGCCCAACCAAGAATTCGAGGAGGCCACATTAGAAGTACCGACGAGGCTTTCTGTGTCGTCAGTTTTCTACCTATCAAGACATTTTTTAGTACCAATAAATTGGGAGGATGCAAATTTGTATGTACATTGTGTCCGTACGTTTTCCAAATCTAACCTTTAACTTTGGCCATTACTCAAAATACGAATATTATAGCAAAATATTCTAACCAATATAAAAAAATACTTTTATCAGAAAAATCTAACCAAATATTAGAGAGAATAAAATTGAAATATATAGAAAATTTTAAGATAGATATGAATATCTTTTACCACAACTTTTTTAAACTTAACACCCTTCTGAAATCTAAACACCATCTGATTTGGATTTGGGATTCCGAGAAATGGGGATGGAACTGATGATTTGCATCTCTCTACATCTATGTCTCTCGAAATGAGGGAGCGTGCTGCACAACAAACATGTTGTTTTTTTTTGATAAGCTACAACAAACATGTTGTGCAGCAAAACGATATCGTTTTGATAGAAAAACAAAAACTTCTATTGATACGAGTTTTTGCACTAAAATAATATTATTTTGACGCATCACACGACGGGTTTTCCAAAATATGGGGAGATGGTGAAGACAACGTTTCTTTCTATGTGATAACAACTGCACAGAATACATCTAGAAAACAAGGAAAAGTAATAGTCCTGGTGATAGCTAGGTGTCCTTTGTTTATTTTTAGGGCAACCAGTAACCCCAAGTCCACCACCACATGGTGAAAACGACATAGTAGCTAATCCAAGCTCCCATTATTACGTTTTATTTTTTTAAAGAAATGTATATCCGAAATTATATTCTCCTTTAAAATATTTTATATTTGTTTTCTTGGTCTTTGGCCCAGCAATCACTTCCAAACAAACACTGGAAACCTAAATTGAGTACAATAATTTGAACCCATTTCCAATGAAATCACCCCACCTTACACAATAATTCCCTACTTATGCTTTTTCATCTTGATCAAGATCTGCATTTATTTTTTATTTTAACCCTACCATGGGAAAATCCAGAAAAATTTTCTTGACTTGGGGTACTTATTGTGCCAAGGTATAGGTTAGTTAGTGCCTTCTGACGGACATTAATGTCTTGAGTTTTATAATATGATCAAAGCCATTCAAAAACTAGTTCGATCGGATATTCCAAACCTAGTTAACAGATTAAATTTGTTCAAGAATATTATCAAAGTCAAAAGAAATTAAGTCCGGAAATAGTCTAAGAGTGTGATTCGTTAACTAGGTTACTAATATCCGATCAGTTTGTCTAAATCATTTATTTCGAATAGAAATATTTAATAAAACTTTACGGGACAGTAGCAGATAAAATTTTCATACTCCTCCTCATTTTACCTCAATTGTAATCGGTAAGTTTAATTAAACAATATAACCCAGATTTAAACTTATGCGTAAGAAGAAAAAGAAAAATTCTTCACTATTGTTCGGAAATTCTAAACTATTTATTTATTTGATTTATTATGCTTTGTTACATATCTTGCTTGTTATTTATTTTTAAAAAATAAATTAATAAATTAAACGGGACCTTAGTGGACACATATATATAAAAAAGAATATTGAATGCTGGTATCGTAATCAGTGGGCTCTTATATATAATTTAATCAAATTATAATGTTAATCCTTAATCATTGACGTACGTTCGTGTTCTAGAAGAAAGTAATATATTGCGAGTTTTATTAGGTGTATTATTTTATGAAGACTAAATTATTTGGAATAAAATAATTTAGAAAGACTGTTGGATAGGAATCCGTTTAAAAGGCCTGCTGTCAAACAAAAAATCCAGAAATCCGTTTATCGTCTATTTAAAAAAGTGATAGGGAAACGGTTCCAATTTAGACGAAACTTACATAAAATAATATTATGATAACTCATTAAACGAGAGTGTAAGGATCTATATTTTTAAATTTATATTATTTAATTATTTTCTTTAGTCCAAAATGCTTAAAATTCTAACAGATGGAAATGTCATTCTATTAGTTACTTTTTTAGCTTCATAATACATTATATGAAATTAGATTTGCTGATCACACAATACTTAGTTTGTTATTTTTAACAAAATAGTGATGTAAAATAATTTTTACAAAGCAACCATTTGAGTGTCGAGATAGGATCTAGACTGTATACAAAATTCTTGACCAGTACAATACAAACCCACACTTTTCCACCACAATCATCATCCGTACGGGCGAAGCCTGAAATCTTGACCAATAGAATTAAAATCTTAACTAAAATTGCATAATAATTATTTTTCTAATGAGAGAATCAATATGAAGTCTTACATACATATTCATTTAAAATAAGGTAGCCTCGATAATTTTTTTTTATCGAAAAAAGTTATGATCATTTGATAAGTAAAAAATTAAGATGTCTTTTTTTATTATAGATGTGTAAAGTACTGTTCATAATTGTTCTCATTCAAATGCTAAAAAGAAAAAAATTCCACACTTTGTATAGAGAAAATACTTTTTATATTTGGAGAAATGCTTGGGGGATATTTAGGGTATTTTTTTTATACTATAAATGAATGTTGGAACCATATATATCACAATTTCAATGGATCAAATTCACTAATTAAATTAAATAGCTCTAAAAACAATAGGACTTTTACAAAATTGAGTGGATTCTAGTGACCTCCACTTGGCCCATTTTGCTTCTGCCCATAATCATCACCATCATCCACGCTTCTACTCCATCCCTTAAGCGCATTCTCGCTCAACCTCCCTTATCTCTCTTTGTAGAGAGACACACACACATGTATATGGGATTGTGAAGATTCACCAATCTAATTTGATTCGTCTCCAAGATTCGAATCAATTAGTGTCATCTAGTCGTTACCAGCAAAAAAACACTTCAATACATAAGTTAGAATTGTACTTATAATTAATGGTATATCTGATTTTGCATTATGATTTTCTATTTATAAGCCTTTAAGTATTTTAATTTGGTTAGTGAATATAATGGAATCATTTTTGAAATTGTGCAATGCCAAATTTGGCTATTTCATTGTACCATAAATGTTTTCCTAAATTGAAATATTCCCAAAAGCTTGTACTTTCTTATTTGGACTATTTTCTAATTCCAAAAGATTTTGGCCACATGAGCAAGCAGCTCGTCGGTTGCTTGGCATTGCGATGACCCATGCGCCGAGTCCCCAGTGTCGGGTTGTCACTCTCTTGGTCTGATTGGCAATTTGACGTGGTGACGGCTCACGTTATCGACACAACCCAATTCAACGTAACCTAGGCATGCATGGCCCAGCCTTTGGCCCATCATCTCATTAACGGGTTGGTCCAGCAAGTTGACCCATATAAATAATCCATCAATCATGCATCGATGGGCGGTTGGTTGACACAAGTGACCGAAATGATAAAACTGTAATATGCTCACACGTGGCAATATCTAATTAGTCAACTGTTAGACTAGTGCTTTATTTCGTATGCGTCTGTTCAGTTGCATTAATTAGCCTCCGTTGATATCTTGCCATGTGGCATAAATCGGACGGATTAGGTCCGTCCCGCTTCATTTCTCGCGCCTACCTTGATTTTCACCATATATATCTTTTGGAGAGGAAAGAGAAAGAGACACCACTTCTATTCCGAATATCTATTTTGCAATTCCTCTATTCCGACCTCTGATTTTCGCGACTCCAAACATTTTCAATATCTTGAATCCAGATAAATCAATCATCCTCTACCCATTTTAATATACGATACTTCATTTTTCAATCTAGTTCACACGCATCTCGACTAATATTCACATGACTAATTCTACTTTTTACTGACTGGGTCAATTAAAGTCACACAATTTTGAACCTAAACTCTTAGAGAAAACAAACTTAACTCTCAAGACTTTGACCATCGAAGTCATAAGTGGTCATTACATTTTAACAAGGCAAATATCAAATGGAAGGCATTGGGTAATATTGGAGGGGTAAGTGCGAAAACGATGTGTACATCTGCACACACATAATGGGGAATTAAGGAACAGCCAGTGGCATGAATACAACATGCAAAGAAAAAGATGGAGGGGTGTGCGTGTAATAGCTTGTAGCTAGTAATGAAAGACAAAGTAAGGAAAAGAGTGATAAATTAACGATGAGGAATCAATGAAGGTGGTGGAAGAGGCATTTATGAAGGGTCCCACCTATTTTGACCAACTGTAGCTCAAGTCCCCGACATGGTATATGGGGCATAGATTTAATGGCAGATACGCTCTCTCTCTCTCTCTCTCTCTCTCTCCCACATTGGTAAGCAACTTTTCTTTTCTTGCGAGCCAAATGTCTCTCGAAGCTCCCGTAGAAAAGAGTCCCCATATTCTCTCAATTGACACGGATCGCATGCATCGTGAAGGATTTAAAAATGGGGCCACCTGACGATTTTTGGTCCTTCTGATATTACTACATTCGATAAACCGACGAGATTGAAAATCACATCCGTTCGGTATTGTGGTAATTCTCATTAAGCAACAGTTTGTTTTTGTTTTACGGACTGGTTCACGGCAATTACTATCGATACTCAATCTTTACGATTATTTTGAAGATTTATTTTTATTTTTAAATTCGTGACCGTTACAATGATTCCCGTTACGTATTGTTCGATACTCTCGATATCATTACACTTTACATACAAGAACCACTCTTTTATGACATCCTAACTTTAATTGGTTAACTACTGGTTTTGTGATCTCACTTACTATTATCTATAACTTTTAAAATCTTTCCATAAGGACCCGATTATTTTTAGGAGATAAGTTATAAAGGGAATAAGATAAAAGAAGATATTATTTTTTAAGGGATAATCCACATTGATGTGATATTTATAGAGAGGGATAAAATTTGACTTGGTTTTGATATTTTATGAAATTGAGGGATAATGATACGTAGATAAATTGTCAAAGGACTATTTTGTCTTTTTGTGCAGAATTAAATTTGATTATGTATTAAATTAAGTATATAAATATAAAATTAAATATATTTAATTAATTTTGGATAATTTGAAAAAGTAATAAATTAATTAATTAAAAATTATTTTTTTAATATATTAGTTAAAAAACGTTTTTTTTTTAAAACTAAATGGTTCGTATCCTAGTTTCTTTCTTGAATTCTTATAATTCAATTACTTTAATCGATTAAATGGATGAATTTTATTTTAATTATATTAAATACGTGATTGATAATGTTTTTTTAACGAATTGAGTGAAGACAGAAAAGATTAAATGAATTCAATTTTTTGTATACTAGCGTACCGTTTCGGATTTCAAACTAAAAGTAATATACATTTTTCAAATAACACATTTTAACAAAAAAATCATATTATACATATAAAATAAAATCTCACAACTTAAAAATAAACCACCAAACATAAAACGGATGATTTTAATCACAATTTATATTTAATTACCTAAAAAATTATTAATTAATTTTTGTTTAGCATATACAGTGAACTTTTTAAAGAAGGGGGAAGTCTTAGAAGGGGATAATTAGGAGTGAATTTGTCAAAACACAAGCCCTCTAAAGGGGAATAATTTTTGGAAAGGGCAACGGATGGCCCAAAAATTATCCGGGAGAGGCCACATTAGCCCTCAAAACTTATCAGTGGGGAAAGCTTAGAGGGGAGGCTTTAATCACGTCTAAACAGGAAAGGTAGAAAATCTCAGGGTTACAAGTTTTGAAGGGGAAGGTTTTACTCCATCCAAACGGGCTATAAGTGTTAAAACAATTTACTGAACTAATATGAAAAGAAGTGCAAATAATGAATCCACTTTTAACAATTTTGCCATTTCACGCAATTTAGCAACTTTGGGTCATTGACTATATTATATACATATATAGAACACTGTTTCGAGTAGATAGAGTTTTCATTTTTACACCAAAACGACACCGTTTTGCTGTACAACACGTCTGTTGTGCAGCAGGCTTCTCCATTTCTACAAAATAATAGTAGATTTTTTCAGAAGCGATGCACAAGTTGTTAATGTGTTGTATTAGTAGGCACTGGAATTCTGGCTGGAGTCATAATTGCTGAAGTCTGCTCTGTAGAACATAGATATGCTGGAGTGATTCCTTTTGATTCTTCAAATGCTTCACCTTCCAGAATTAGCTCTCTTTGTTTTCTTGCCCTTTGGTAATTGCCCAAGCTTTCTCCTTGTTGTAGTTGATGTGTATCAAAAGCCTTCTTCAGGTTGTTTAATATTCCAACGGAGATCATGTTGTACACAATGCAAGATAGGACTTGTAATATGTCAGAACGATATTGTTTTGGTGTCTAAAAAATTGCTCAAACAGTTGGGCATTTTTTTAGGCGGCAAAATAAGTCATTTTAGAGCAAAAGTTATATGAGAAAGGCAAGTTTAATTGTTGCAAATCACAAAGATGAAACTCAAACCCAATAATTGATTTACCGAAGGGTTTGAGTTTCGATCAGAGAGAAGGGGAGAGACGATTAGACGGAGAGGAAAAAGAAAGAGAAAGAGGCTCCATTAACAATTAACGTATTAACACTTAAAAAATCAATTAAATGTTGAATGAACTTCTTGTTGGAAAAATATAGTTTTAGCTAAGTTTGAGCTAAAATAAAAGTGGGTCCTACATATTTTTATGTGTGGATCCAAATGGAAATATGTTTATATATGGTTGGAGAATAAGATTATGTATTTTATTGGGCAAAACCATTTACATATGAATTGAAAATCGAATCCAAAGTAAACACCAAAGTTTGGTTAAAAGAGGTAAAAAATGATATCAGTCCCACATAAGAAAAATGTGAAACTTTCAAGTGGCTTGTATGACTTGACATTGGTCAAGGGTTTGAGTCCTATAGAGCACCCAACTTTTGTGGATGAAGAAGGATTTAGGTAGTATGGGCTTTGGCCCAAACTACCGCGCGCATCGCCGGTTGGCCGGTCGTGTCGGTTCGGGTTGGGGTTATTTAGATTTCTTCTTATTGAAAACTTATTTAACTAAATTATTTATTTAATTAAATTATTTTACTTTATTTCCTTCTAGAATGTTATTTATTGGATCTGGTTAACCCGTTTTGGAGGCTCACGTGACCCAATAGGAATTTGACCATTGGTCTTGGGCGGTTTAGGACCGTTTGAAGGCTCAATGGTTGCAACCTTGGGCCAAACCAATGCAATTGAACTGAATCGATTTTTCTAGGCGAATCGGTGCACCTTTTACTTTTTCGGCCGAACCAGTGTAACTCTTTAGATGAGTCGCACCTCTTAGCTGCATATAAATTAAGGCCTTCACATTCGTTTTTTCAACATCCAATTAATTTGTGCATCTACCACCCATTGCTCTTGCATTATATATCATACTGCTGCATCATGTTACCTTCGAGAAAGAGATTGTAATACACATTCCTAGTTCGACAGGCTTGTAGTTTGCAGTGCTACTACTACAAGGTTGATCGTTGCATCCTGGGAGACAGACGCAACTGCATCTCGTAGCTCGTAGCGAGGGCATAATTTATCTTAAGGAGATTATGCCAACACAAACCTCGATCAGTTCTCAATTTCGTATTCGACAGATTTTGAAAATTTCAGCTGGTCACTGTGTTATATTTTTCCTGTTGTATTCTTTCTTTCTTAATAATCACAGATTAGGAATAGTTTCCCAACACTTATGGGCTAAATCTGAAAATGAACGGCAAACCAGGGGCGGACTCAGGATTTGAGCCTGGGAGTGTCATCATCAAAATAAATGAACAACTAAAAATTAAATTTGTATTCAATAACAAAAAAATATAGGTATTCAAAATTTAATGAACTAAATTAGGGAGAATTTGACTGAACAAAAGAGTATGAGAGTGTCACAGTGTTACACGATAAACTTAATTTACTCTTAAAATCTTAAAAAAAAATTTTTTTTGCTTGAAGTGGAGCATGGGGGGTAGCATGTGACCCCTCCCCCCCTTAGTAGGTCCGCCACTGCGGCAAACAATAGAAAATCAAATAATAGCAGAAAAAATGAACGGAATGAGAAGAACCCTGGAAGAGAAAATAGCAAATCAAAGACAGAATGATAAATCATCTACCTCATAGTCACCGGTCACCGAAGCAGAAAAGATAGGCGGAAAGAGTTCTTTAGTTTTTCCTCAAAGAGAGAGTAAGATGAACCCTATTTTAACGTTGAAAACAAATGGGAGTGCCTGGACTCTGGATTTCTATATTTTTTGTTCCTCTGAGTTGAGTGATTTCTGAATGCTTGAATGTTGAATCTACTTCGGCAAACCAAAAATAACCCTAGATTATTAAACCTCTCTCTTTTGGGCCTAACTTTTCGGCTAATTTAAGTGGGAGTATTATTTTTTTAAGCTTTAAACATTAAAATCGAATTGGGTCCTTAAGTTTTGGTTCATTTCGGTTCAGTTTGAACCAAATTTTTGTAATTAAAATCCAAATCGATCTTAACACCGAATCTTTTAAAAAATTATTATTTTTAATTTGGGGGACCAAAATTTAATTTAAAAAAAAAATTCATACTAGGTTCTAATTTGTAATTTTTTTCTGTTGCCCCGCATCGAGGGTTGCCCAAATCTGCAGACTTGTGGGACTTACCCGTGGCCGGCTCTGGGTGAGAACAAGTACGTACCTGTTTTTGTACGTGATCGAAATAGCTTTTAGACTTTAAAACGAAAAATGAATAGTGACCTAACTCGCTTTTTACATATAGAGGGATAACAAGTTGTTAAACATGCAGTGTTGGTGATCAATGACTAATTTTCCCTGACTATATGTTTCGTATGGATATGTCAACCAACAGCTTTAACGTAAACGACGTCGCATATATTTTATCAAAAGTGGCACTTCAGTAATTACAGTCCGCGGCAATTCTGGAGGTCAAAAGTGCATAAAGCCACTGGTAGCCCGAGCTAGGGTTTTAGAGGGAGCCCTCACATTATACTCTTCAATCGGAAAAGCAGCGGAGCACCACACCACCGGCGGCGGCCTAACACTTGGGGCTGTGATTTGCTTTCTACAGAAACCCAACCATGGTTCGTTCTATTATCATTTCCTTCTCTGAATCTGTATATGTCGTTCCTGTTGTATGGCCAAACGTGCTAAATTTGTCAATTATCTTGTATTGCATTGGTTCGTGTTTGTTATCCGATGCTATCGTCCTCGTCTACTTTCTTCTGTCGGAGTTTTTTTCTAGGCATGTTGGTATCTCAATGAGAATGAAGATTTTGCATTCGTTCAAAATTCAGATTTGTTGATATATCCAGTATCTTTTTGTTATGCTTGTGTTTTGGAACGCTGGAAAGAAACGGTACTCAAATCACGATTATTGAGATTGGAAACTGTAACCGGGACTATTTTCAGACTTGTTTGTTGGCCCCATTTGTCTACGGAGTTCGATTTTATGAATTTTTAGATCTATATGAAGGCTCAGTTTGGATCTTGGAGGTAAAAGAAAAAGATAAGGAAACATAGCTTGGATCCATGGAGGGGAATCCTTACATTGTGTTAGCACCCACAAATGCAAGATCCAAACACAGCTGATATATGGAAATGAAGAGGAGTATAATCTGTTTTTGACTTGCAAAGTGTCATCTCTCAGTTCGTCCAAGTTGGAAGGGAACAGCAGGAACCAGGAAATGCTCTCTCTTAGATTGTTGTGCTTTTCCCTTTTGAAGAGGGGTTGTTGTGTTTAGAAGAATGTTTAAACAAAGTGATCGATTCCAAATTTTATTAGGAGAGGACTTCACGTCATCCAGTTTTCTGAGCTTGTTTTAAGATGGGAGGGAGCATTGTACTTGTTTTTACCATCTAATCAGCACCATTGGTGGTATGGTATAATGTTAAATACGTAAACCTTTCAACTGTGGGAGATTTAGTAAATCTCGGTTCCCTTCTCATGATTTGCTGGTTTGTTTACCAACAGAACAACCAACGACATAGTTATTCTTCCTGAATCCTAATATTTAATGAAAATCACTCTGTAGACTGCAATTGCTTCTACCGATGTTTTCTCATTTAGTTATATCATGTTTCTGGATTTATACTTAAGTGCATTCTTGGTTGCAGTTTGTTAATTGTGTAGGAAAATGGTGCTGGAAACTTGGAAAATAATAAACTACTTCAGAAATTAAGCTTGAACAAACAAGATTATGAACTAGAAACAAAATTATATTGCAGAATAAACAACAAATATAATACATCAATCTGAGATCCGTGTGAACATACGTTGTCCTTAAGACAAATTAGCCGCCTCGGTGAAGGTGTACAGGGTTGTTGTTGGCGTTCGTCTCGCAGGATACAACGAGAACCGTAGTAGCAGTCACACCGACTGCAACTGTTCGGGCAAACTGGACTGTGTAACAGTCTCTCGCTGTAGAACACGAAGAACTGACATGAATATGAAGTGGCAAAGCTCTGAAAAGTTGGGAATTTCTGTGTATCTTTCCTTGAAGCAGAAGAGCCAGATTTATGCAACCATGGGGAGATTGTTGGGCTTCATGAATTTCGGTCATGAATTCTAAAATCAGTTATGGCTATAAGTGTCTTTCACTTTAGCCCATCTTGCACTGATGGGAAAAACGTGGAGCAACGGAAGAGTCTCCCATACCCGAGAAACTCTTCAGCTCTTGGATTATCCAAGTGCAAACGGGAATTGCCCATTCCGTTAAGCCCAAGTCCATGAAAGCGCAAACTTCTTGGAAATTAAAAGGTCAGGCATTTGATGCCCAGGGCCCAAGCACAAGCCAAGCCAAGCCAGAACCCACTACCCTGGTCACAGTCCGGTTCGGGGGGTGACAGGCGGCGCGTGCACACATATGGTAATCTAGACCAAAGCCCATTACCTAGGTCCTCCCACCTTCAAAAAACTTTGGTCCCCCTAAGGGGCCCAACCCTTTAGGTAAACTTGGGATTTATACATTCATCATTTACAATTTGATTTTCCGATGTGAGACTAGGTCTGACCTTTCACCCTCCCACATACCATACACGTGGAGTATATGAGAGTTAATACCATACACATGGAGTATATGAGAGTTAATTTGTCATTCAACCCTTAATGTATTATATTCATGGTTTCATGGCTTAAACCTCTTACTTAGGAGTACACAAACTTACTTTTACCCACCTCTATTGATATAAGAGTACCACTTAATTTTTGAGACAAATATTCCAAAAAAGTTTTGAGTTTAAAATCCATTTCTCAACAAATGGTTGGCATATAGGCATGCTTCCAATGGATTGCAGATTGTTACTCTTGCATGCATCCTGTTGTTTTCCTTATCTCTCGACTTTAAATTTTTGGTGTTTACAGGCCAGAGGATTGAAGAAACATTTGAAGAGGCTCAATGCGCCTAAGCATTGGATGCTTGACAAGCTTGGTGGAGCATTTGTAAGTATATGTTACTGTCATTCGTAATATTTTTATGTTCTTGCTTGTTTCTTCTAGCTCATCTAGGCTCATTGCTTTTTCACTTTTTCTTATGTGCTCTGCAGGCTCCCAAACCATCATCTGGACCACACAAATCTAGGGAGTGCCTGCCATTGATCCTTATCCTGCGGAACAGGCTTAAGTATGCGCTGACGTACCGTGAGAGCATTGCCATTTTGATGCAACGCCACATTTTGGTTGATGCGAAGGTCCGGACAGACAAGACCTACCCTACAGGCTTCATGGGTATGCACACTCTTGCTATCCTTCGGACCTACTATTGGAAATATTATAAACTGGTGGAGATTGGGTTTAGTTCATAACATTTATCTGAAGCATTTAGCTGTCTAAGATGCTACTGTGGCAGTTAATATGCTACTTCCTAAATAAAGCTTACTTTACCCTCTCCACTTGCAGATGTTGTGTCAATTCCGAAGACAAATGAGAACTTTCGACTTCTTTATGACACCAAGGGCCGGTTTCGTCTCCACTCACTTAGGGATGAAGAGGCCAAGGTTAGTCCTCTGCGTTCTACTCATTTATTTTGCTTACAAAATTGTACACTCTTGGCTGTATTTAAACATTTGTTTTCCAAAGTTCATCTGTGTTGATATTTATTTACCCTTGGCCATTAGTGGTTGTTCAACGAATCCACTAGCCATTAAAGAAGTTAATTAGTTTATTCAGTTGTGATCTTTAATCTAGTTTGTTGGGTTGGACCCAAATCGTGTCAAAGGATGGTGGAACATTTTACTCTGAAGTTGATGATATTTGACTCAGTAAATGTGTCCCTTTTGCAGTTTAAGCTCTGCAAGGTTCGGTCTGTGCAGTTTGGGCAAAAAGGAATTCCATACATTAATACCTATGACGGGCGAACCATCCGATACCCAGATCCTCTGATAAAGGCGAATGACACCATTAAGTTGGACTTGGAAGCCAACAAGATCACAGATTTCATAAAGTTTGATGTGGGTAATGTAGTCATGGTGACAGGTGGAAGGAACAGGGGACGAGTGGGAGTGATTAAGAACAGGGAGAAGCACAAGGGAAGCTTTGAGACCATCCATGTCCAAGATGCGTCAGGTCATGAGTTTGCAACTCGTTTGGGAAACGTTTTCACAATTGGGAAAGGTTCAAAGCCCTGGATCTCGCTACCCAAGGGAAAAGGTATCAAGCTGTCCATTATCGAAGAGGCAAGGAAGAGACTTTCAACCCAAGCTGCTGCTACTGCTTAACCGTGGATTTTTGGTCACAACTTATCCTCTTTTCGAGTTTAACGGGATAGTTACTGCTTATTCATGGATTTTTGGTAGTTAGCCTTTGCTTCGATTATGTTTGAATTCAGCCAATGACTGTTTAGTTTGATCAACTATAAGTTGAATAACTGGTGGAAGTTTTGCATCTCGGGAGTACGTCAGACATTTTTCTTGAGCTGTCTGTATTAACTTCAGTGAATTTTTTATCGTAGTTCTGTGGATTGCAAACATCATTGTGCAATTCCAAGTTATCTCAAGATCTTGAATTGTCGTTCTATCCTTTTTTGCTTGTGTTTTTCCATAACATTTAATGTTTTTGGGTTATGTCTCGCACATTTTTCTGGAAACTCTGTGATTTGTTCTCTGAATTTGGCTTTAGTTAGCAAGTCACATAACTGTGATTTCAAATTGTCTCAAGATCTTTTTGTGGGTATAGTAAAAGAACTAAAATGGTTTGTCTCGATATAGATGTGTCCAGAATCGTCGGAAGTACAGGGGTTCACACGATTGCGGAGGACGTGTACATCTATGTTTGGATGTGCACAAAATATGTGTTCTAAGAGTACTTTTAGAAAGTTGGACGTCAGTTAAATGTTTGTTAAAAAGGCTAATTTAAAGAATATAATGTGCAAATGGGAAGCCACAAGCTGAAAGCCGATCAAGTTGGAAAGCACATCAAATTTTAGATAAATATGTTTTGTTGAAAAAAGCTGCTAAAAAAGAAAAAGAATTGACCCACCTGCTTAAATTCTTTTAGAAGTCTGAAACATATGAACCGTTAAAAAATGTTTTGAATTTCAGTTGCAAAATATATTCTGAAAAATGCTTTTTTTCTTTTCTTTCTAGTCTTTGACTTTGACATAGTTATGTCGTCCGTTGAATTATCAGTAAGATTTATTTTTTGTCTTTCATCTAAAACTCATTTCATACCGGTTAATAGAGGAATGAATCTTTAAGTTCTCTCTGTCATCAATTAATTGCTTTGCAAAAAGGTATATTCTTATCATTTCCCTAAAAAAAAAAGGGAGCTTAACTTCAAAACTTAGTTGGTCCCATGTGACAATTATGTGAAGTTTTTCTATCACGGTTTGCACTCAGAGCGTCCATCCAACGGGTTCAAGTCATTAGTCAATATAAATGATTAGGCACGAAAGAACATAAAATTTTTATAGAATTATAATGTAATATTGAATACAGAAACTATTAAGAAAGAAAATTTGACCATGCAATTTTTATTTTTCTTATAAAAAAGAGAGTGCGATTAATATATCATATGGATAGTTTGATAAATATTCTAAAATCCAAAACGAATGGGCCGTTTGATTAAAAAGGAATGGGCCACGTCCGGAAACAATTATTGGGCTTCTGACCATATTCTTGTGAATACAGATCCGGTCCGTATCGATGACGGCAAGCAATAGGATTTTCCTACAATTATTTTAAACCGGCCCTTTAAAAGACATATAGCGTAACTCTTCATCTCTCCTGCTCTCGATATTTCTCTTTGTGAAAGCGGAAAGAAAAGCGTACGAAACCCTAGAGAACATGTCTGGTACTTACGGTCACGAAGGAGACGGATCCGCGGGAGGTGGCTACGGTGGTAGCGGCGGGGGAAGCTATGGAGGCGGAGGGTACGGAGGAAGAGCCGGCGGCGGCGGAGGATATGGAGGTAGCGGTGGCGGCGCCGAATATGGAGGTTACGGGGGAAGTGGTGGTGGAGGAGGGTATGGAGCTGGTGCCGGTGGCGCTGGAGGTTATGGGGGAGGCGGGGGCGGTAGCCGAGCTGCTGGTGGTGGTGGAAGAGGAGGAGGAGGCGCAGGAGGAGGAGGAGGGGGTGGGTATAGTGGTAATTCACAGAGTCGAGGTGCTTGTTTTCACTTCTTGTTTGGTGTTTTTTGTCAAGATTCAGAGATTTGAGGTTTTTCTGTATTTCTGTACTTGTACTGCCTTTGTATCTGAATTCTTTACTTTATTTGTCATGGATTGTAGGTGGTGGCGGATATCAAGGAGGAGATCGTGGCGGCCGAGGTGGTGGCCGTGGTGGAGGAAGTGGGAGGGAAGGTGATTGGCGTTGCCCCAATCCTAGGTAATTTTCTTGTATATTCATTTCCAGTGGACTCTTTATTTTACGATTGGATCTGTTAATCTGTACAGTCAGTTCCAGTCTATTAGCACTTCCGCCTAAGATTTTGTTTATTTCTAATTGGCCAGAAGGTTTAATTAGTGCAAGTCTCTTTCAAACGTGCTGACAATGATCAATTTGTTTCTGAAAACATCATTACCTGCCTGGAAGAATTCCCTTTCTTTCTTTCTTTCTTTTTTTTTTTTTTTTTGTGTGGATTGTCTTTGGAGCATGTGTGGAACTTGTGGAAAGAAAAGTGAAGGTAGGGAAAGTAGTTAAAAGAGAAAATTTGGAGAGATTTTGTTATTTTTCTATGGCTTTGCAAAAAAAAAAAAAAAAAGATAAGGTGAATGAAAAAGAAAACCAAAAAAGAAAGATTAAAGGAAACTAAAAGGAAGTGTGAAGGAAAATAGCTTCTATTTCGTTTCTCTTGCCTTTTCCTTTCCCCTCAAAATAGGAAAAAAACATATGAAGGAAGAAAAATTATTATTCTTTCTTTAGTTCCCATTGTTTTAATCCTTTTAATTTGAAACTAGCAGAATCCACCCTAACTAACTTCCCAAATAAAACGTACTGGGAATAACAGAAGGTGACAGATTTGTTGGACTTTTTTGCTGGTCTTTCATGTATTGTTTTACTAAAACTGCTAACCTTGATGTAGCTGTGGGAATCTGAACTTTGCAAGAAGAGGTGAGTGTAACAAATGTGGCGCACCTTCTCCTGCTGGCGCTGGAGATCATGGCAGTGGTGGTGGTGGTAGTTATAGAGGGGGAAGTGGCGGGGGACAAAGTGGTAGAGGCGGTAGCTATGATAGTGGAAGTGGTGGGGGTAGTAGAGGTGGTTCTTATGGCAGTAACCAAGGAAGAGATGACGGTGGGTATGGTCAGGTTCCTCCGATTGTTGCACCTCCTTCTTATGGTGGGCCGGCCGGCAATTACCCACCACCTAGTGATAATTACGGTGGGAATCCTAGTTATGGAACAGATGCAGTTCCTCCACCTACGAGCTATACTGGTGGACCTAATTCATATCCCCCATCATATGGTGCTCCGGCTGGCTATGGTGGTGATGCTATGGGTGGCGCCCGCAATGGTGGACGTGGTGGCAGATCGGGTGGTTATGATGGTGGTAGATCAGGTGGTTATGATGGCGGCAGATCAGGTGGTTACGATGGCGGTAGATCGGGTGGATATGATAGTGGGTACGGTGGTAATCAAAGAAATGCTGGAGGTGGATATGCCGCTCCTCCTGCTGAGGCTTCTGGGGAGGTCAAGCAATGTGATGCGAATTGTGGGGATTCTTGTGATAACGCCAGAATTTATATCTCAAATCTGCCTCCAGATGTGACCGTTGAAGAATTGCAAGAGCTTTTTGGAGGCATTGGACAAGTAATATGCAACTTTCTTACCTTTAGCCTTTTTACATTGAATGTGTTTCAAGGTATTTGCAATTACTTGTGAAATTTAATATGATCCTTATTAGGGGTGTAAGCGAACCTAAAATACTTTTAGCCTTTTTACATTGAATGTGTTTCAAGGTATTTGCAATTACTTGTGAAATTTAATATGATCCTTATTAGGGGAGTAAGCGAACCCAAAAAAACCAAATCAACCGAAAAAATCGGGTTAGGTTTCAGTTTCCCGAATTTTTTTTGCGGTTGGTTCGGTTTACTGAGTATTTTGTTATTTTCCGCAATTGGTACTTTTATTTCCCATGCACAAAGTTTAGCCCAAAACTAAATGTTTTTATGGTCCCAAAAAATGAAGGCTATTTGGGGAACCCAAAAAACAACCGGACTGACTTAGCCCGAACCAACTTCATTTCTTACTAAATTTCGGTCAGGATCAGTTTGCAAAATTTCCACTCCAATCCGATCAGTTTCGGTTTTCCGCGCCAGGAAACTGACCAAAACCAAACCGATTACACTCCTAGTCCTTATGATCTTACACATCTTCTCATTTGTGAATCCAAGTGCTATTCTTTTTTCTCTCTAAAGCATTTGTCTACATTCTCTCTCTCTAGTTGTAGTGTTTTTTAACTGGATTAGATGTGACTAGTCCAAATTTGATACAAGCGATTACTGTCCCAGTGTTGTTCTTTTTACATGCTTATTATCTAATGTTTACTTAGGTTGGAAGAATCAAGCAAAAGAGGGGCTATAAGGACCAATGGCCATGGAATATTAAAATCTACACTGATGACCAAGGAAAAAACAAAGGAGATGCAGCTTTGGCTTACGAAGATCCATCTGCAGCACATTGTGCCGGCGGTTTTTATAATGGTATGATCTGAAGTAGAATTTGTGAACTTCAGTTGAGGCTACAAACCTCTTGTTAGATTATATGCTTATCCTTGAATCTCCTTATCAGGTCATGACATCAGGGGATATAAAATTAGTGTCGTTATGGCAGAAAAGTCAGCTCCTAGGGCTCCTCCTGCATATGGCTCAGGGTAAACCCTCTTGCCTTCATCCATGCATTGTTTTATTTCTGTTGAGATATTTGCAAGCATGTTTTAGATCCTTTTGGTGATGTCGATGTTGCCATTGATCTAGTAGAATTAAATAAGGTTTGGCTGAACTTGCATTCTTGTAGTTTGTCATTGTTCGGAACTTGTAACCATTCAATTCCCATGGGTAACTATATTTCGTTTTTACCTTTTTGTTCTGATCTAGTTGCCTAATGTTTGAAAATTTCGCCTCTCAATTTATTTTACCTAGCTTAAGCTTGGCTCCTTTGTTCCAGATTTGGGTATCGTTTGCTTTTATTCTTGATGAGAAGGAATATTTTGCATTATACCGAGGGATCTGTAGACTAACAACCTTGGGTGGTGCTTTATGATATGTTGTGCGTAACTATCACTGCTACACATCTTCCATATTCTGTAAAATGGAAATGTATTTGTATCGCAGTTGATTAATCTTTGCAATTGGATTTTTAGAAGGGTGTAAGAAAAGACTTGTTCTATAGTTGCATCATTTGTAGTGCATCATCTGTTGCTGTTTTTGATGATTTCTTGAAGAGAATGTGTGAAAGTGGTCTTAGATTATCGCATATCTAAGTGTTGTTCAACTGCTATTAACTTCTGCACTGAGTGATGTGAGGTTGACGGTTGTTTTAGCAACTTTTGGGGGGTGGTTGTACTATATTGGACGTAGTAACTACCTTTAATGCATCCAAGTGAGCATGATTTTCTGATCGGAAATTGAGTGTGGGTTGTTGGTGGAAGGAAATCATGGTAGGTACGAGTTACAATTCTATGAACAGTTGTTATCGTCGTCCAAGTGTTGTCCATACATTTGTGATGTTGTGCGGAAAGTTTCATCCGAAAGTGCTGTGAACAGTGATATGCATATGCATTACTGATAACTTCAGTCGATTCATCTCTAATAGCATGAAAAGTGCTATTGCTATTTTGTATTATTATGGAGAATATTTGCCTAATTCCTGTCATCAGAAGCCGGCTGGTTCTTTATTATTGTAAATCAATCATTATATATCTGCGGTTGTACATACACATTCTTAAGGTACCCACTTGTTAGCTTGCCCACGTGAGTTGCTGGGGATGAGTAGCATGGCAGTGCCTTTCTAGTTGAGGGAGGGACAGATTGCTTTTTCTGTCATTTTACAGTTTACACCTTGAGTGGATGGCATCATATTCTATGAGAAATATTATATAACGCAATGGAGACAGAGAAAAGATAAATGCTGTTACTTGATACTTTTCTATTGTCGAATTGTTCATATAACAGGGGTGGTGGTGGTGGTAGAGGTAGAGGTGGCTATGGAGGTGGCGGAGACAGACGCAGAGACAATAACAGAGATGGTGGAGGTTCTGGTCCAGATAGAAATTATCACGGTGGCAACCGTTCTCGCCCTTACTGAAGTTCGGAGGAGCAATTTATGTACTAAAATTTGTGGTTGAAATGCTTTATTATATTCTGTTCGCGGGGTTGTTCTCATACTGGAGACAAAGAGGTAGGTTGTTCACTCACTCTGAGCAATGCCCTCTTTTTGCTTGTTTAATCTTCTGCTAGATGCTGGCGTTTTTATGTTCAAGTTTTGGATTGATTTAAACTGTGTCAATGTTTTTATAGAGGCAAGTGGATGTTCTCCAAATTGCTGCTAAGGTAGGTTGAGATTTTCAGGTGAGTGTTGCTGCATCTAAAATGAATATCCATGCTAGCTGGGACTCTGAGGGGCACATTTGTTTATTTGTCCTCTCTCATCTACAAACTTGCATCTTCTCTGTTCTGTTGGTCAGATATGATTATGATCAACATACTGCTCATCGCTTCATTCCAACACCGTCAGTGGACGATGTGTGCTAACAAACTTTTCTGATTACTAGACCAGTAATTTATGGCCTATGATGGTTAATTTATGGCCTATTATAGTTTTTCTTGTTGCGGGCCTTCTTTCTATTCTGCATCTAAGCTATTGTTTCTGATGTGGCTCATGCCTATTCTTCTGTCTTCCTTGGCTCCTCCGTAAATTTAGAAACTTGTTACTGACTAGTCAGTCGAAGGCGGGGAACATGTGTGTGGGTGGTTTGAGGAATTATAACGAGTTGAACTCATTGTCTATATGGGGTTTGTTTGGTTTGGTGAAGGGAAGTTAAAAAGGGGGATTTTTCCCCCATACTTTCTCGTACTCTTTATTTAGGCGAGGAAGGTACATATCAGTCCTTGTTAATGTTTTGTGTACTGGGTTTTTCTGCAAACTTGTCATCTTAGCTCTCACTTCAATTCTTCTCTCCCCGTAAGTCTTCCCAAGGGGTAAGTAATTAGTTCCAAAATTTTCTTACTAGTCTGCTTTTCTACGGAAGCGATCACAAGTGTGCTGCCACTTTAAATGTGATTTCTTTATCTTTCCAATGTAGTTTTTATTGCCACTTTAAACCCTCGTGTTATGTTGTTTTTGTTTGGCATGGGGTAGCATTTATATGCTTTATTATGGGGCACCAGATATGAGGGCTACTTACATGGCACTATATATTGAATATATATCCTCGACAAGTGAGATATATAATACCATGAGATATGTTATTAGTAATCGTACCTGTTTATTTATCTATAATTTAACTTCTAGTCACAAATGGGCCCTTTGAGTTACCACTTTGCACATTTGTCTGGAGACACTGCTATTTTTGTAGGCATTGCGGCTTTCACCCCTCTCAGCATTAAGTTATTCTATATGGGCTTTGGATTGCTGCCTTATAGTGTGTTTTACCAATTTTGCTAGTAATGCGTGTAGTTTGGAGCGATAAATTGCTATTTGCTTACAACAAAATTCATATTCTAAGCCTATAAAATTGTGTTTAAAGTACGTCAAAGTTAGAAGTTGGCAGCTTAATGAAGTTTTCTGTGATATTTGTTGTGGGTTTTATGAATGAATGTCACAATAATCACATTTCTCTTGGAAAAATAAAACCGGATCGGCAGTCCTGTTGAGTGTTGAAGAACTCATTGAATGGTTACTGTATCTCCGATTCTAGTTAAAGTATTGAAGAAAATGGGTTCAACTATTATATATTTGTGTCCTCCCAACATTTCTAGCAACTTGAAAACAGGAAAAAGTCATTACCTTCTACTCTTTAAGTTTTTTCAGTTTTATTCAGTTTCCTTCTCACGTTGGTCCTCTAGCAGTTCATAACGAGTGTAGGATATTTTTCAATTCAAAATTTGGGGATAAATCTATCTATATCGCTGATAAGATTGATAATATGTTGTAATTTTATATTTTTGTAGATTTGCAATTGATCAAATACAAGCTGGCACCAGTGTTGGTGGTATACTATTTGCAGTGCTTGGATTTCTCACCACCACCACCAGACTGCAATCTTTTCACTCTCCACTCTGCACTGTGAACTTGGAACTTATCTTTTGCTGCGAATTACTTTTACAAGAGATGTTGCCAAAAAGAAAAAAGGAGGCAAAACCAGATAGATAATCAATGGTGATTCCAAGTCATTGATGAAAAACTAGGTTAAAAATGAACCTAAGTTGGAGTTATTGAGGACACCAGAAGTTTGTTCACTCGAGATTGTGTGGGATCACCTTAAGTTCTTAGTTTCATGATTGGAGTTGTTTATTTTGTTTACATTAATTTTTTATGATTTTATGAAAAAATTTAACTTGATCAGATCTAATTTTTTAGCTTGAAAAATTAATTGTTTTGAAGTAACAAATTAATTTTCTTGTGAAGCAAATATTAATATTCGATTGAGTTAATATTTTTTATGAAATCTCAAAGAGTTAATATGAATAAAATAGATAATTTTAATTATTGAAGTGAAGTCGGATAATTATTTTTTATGAAAGCCTCTTGAAGTCTAAATACAACCGAAAATTAGTTTTGACTTGAATTTTTTTGGATTATATTTATTTTTATTCTTTTTGTTTGTTAGTTTTGTATTAAATTTCTGTGTATTGGTTATTTTAGATGAGAGAGATTAAAAAAATAATTATAAAATAAATTAGATTTAATTAAGTTTTGAAAAAATAAAAATAATTTAAGAAAATTTGTTGGTGTTGAATTATTTTGTCAATTTTTTTCAAATTTTGATGGTAATTTTAGTCTTAAAATTTTATATCGTTAAGTTGAATTAAAAATTTATAAAAATTTGATACGAGATATTAGAATTGTCAAAAGAAGTATCCAAAAAATTTAGTTAGGCTAAATTGGCCAAGTGTCTTGGTTTTCTTCATGCATATTTGGCTCTCTGTCAAAGGGCTTCGGCTTTATAATGCAAAGCTTCTCCATCATTCTTTCATTTCACTGTCCACATAAACCCTAATATCCTATTAAGGCATACATTTTGTGGACCTTCAAATATAAGGCAAAATGAATTTTAAATAAGGTAATGAAGGTTTAACACGTGAAGTAACGATCTCAAAAGTTTATATGGAGGTAGTTAATTTGCATACGAAATAGCAAATGGCACTTTCTTTTATAATTCAATATTCGGACTCAATGAATTGATTAATTTCAAAATTAATTTTATTATTTTCTAATTTGACTAAAGCAGATGCAAAATTTCATATATAAATAAATGTGATTAGCATGTGATAAAATCGTAAAGTTTCTATATTTAGATTCATGCCAATTTTATGCTAATGAAAATTGTTATGCAACATGTCAGGTGACGAGACAATAAAGCTTAAAGAAGATCGAGAATAGCCGTTTGATTTATTGTTTATAGCAGTTGTATTGTACTTAATAAAGTTTTAAGTACTTTTATCATGTATGAGTTAGGCTGTGTTTAGGCCGTGAAGAATTTGTATCCCATATCCCTTGCGAGTTAAATTGAGTATGTACATTACATGTCCTTGGATTACTTGATTATTTATTTCATGCTTTTAAAATTCTGAGAACTTTTAAAGTTTATTTACGATTAACAGATGAACATTTCTAAACTTATTTGTTAGAAGACTTTAATAGTGAGTTAAGACTTATTGAATGGTCATTAATTCTTTGGGTCGTGACAGAATTTAATTATAAATAAATTTTATTTCATATAAACTGGCTCAATATAAGAATTAATAAAAAGTGAACTAAGTCTTGACTCCAGACCAAAAGGCCTCTAGTTAACAGGTGAATATTTCAAAATTTTGGGAGGTTAGCTGATTAACAATTCCATCAACCACTGGAGTAGGCAAATGCGCAATGCAACACACTGACCTTCGCTGAGTTTTGGTTTTAAATATACCTTTTTCGTCCTAAAAAAGATTGTCTGGTCTATAAAACGAGAAATGAAAAAAAAAAAAAAAAAAATTGTTGACAAACATATATTCCTCTTAAGCTTTGGTAGTTTGGTTTTGCGAACCGAACAATATTTTTGGGAAGGGGAGAAAATGTTGAAATAGGTGTTTAAGTTATAGCCAATTTTGTCATCGTGTGTTTATTATTCACCGTCTATTTAAAAGAAATAAAAAATGTAATGATACCATATTGCCATCAGATGCAAAAATACTATATTACCCTCACCTCATCTTCTCTCTCTCCCCCCAACCTAGCAACACCATTACCCAACATCCTCTCCCCCTCTCATCTTGTTCATCTTCGTAGTGTAGCCTACATACCCCTTTTGATCACCATCACCATCATCGCAGAGTCGCTCATCAATTCCCACCACCACTCCCACTCTCCTTGCACAACATGAAATTGTGTCAACACCCCTCACAACATCTTGCAAAAAACCGTTGACATGATCGTCTACCACCATAAATTCCTCCATCCATCATTATAGATTGCTAGTAGATCTTCTTAATCAAGGAACAAGGAAGAACGAGCATAGCTTTGTCCGTGGTAGCAGAATAGTTGGAAAAGGAGGAGTGTTTGTATGGTGAAATGGGTGTGTGGATTTGCTTAAAGTGGGTAGTAGCAGTAACAGTGGCGGTGGAGATAGACGACGTGTGATTTGTTGGTTTGCCAAATCTTTCAGGTGCAAGGAATAACAATAATTTATTTTCTTCAATTCATCTTAGGGGTTCTCACATGCCATTATCGCTCGTTGCTAGGAGGTTTTGCAGTTCTGCTGGGTAATTGAGAGGCAGTGATGGCCGAGATTGACGACTCTTAGTTATGACAAGGTGTGTAAAGGGTGGTGGGTGAAGCTATCAAACAAAAGTTGTGATTTTGAGATGACCGGAAAAGGTTCCTTAGGGACCGATTCACTCTGCGTAGATTGATTGAACGTAGAAAACCTTCCACTGGCAGGCGATCGTGTTTTTCACAGGATTTCTCGTTACTCATGTCAGCATTCTCACTTCTGATATCTCCATGTGTTGTCACCAATAACCTTTCCCGACTGACAGAATGTCCCGCTACTGACACTTGAAAAAGCAGCTTTCAAGGTCTGGTCGCTTCGGTGAATCACTTGAGCCCTGGTACATTTTCGTGAGATCCTGCTCTTATTTCCTCCAGTGGAAGGTGTGACAGTAATATCCGCCAAGTACTTCACACCGATTCAAACAGAAAGTCTGGATTTTGAGGCGAGGGAAATGGTCACGTGGTATTTTCAGCTCTGCTAAGTGCAATGGGTGAAGAATGAAGGGTTTTGAGTCGAATTGTTCAAAAGTTCAATTGTAACTAAGAAGGTGTCGAGTTTGATTACTATTTGAACAAATCAAGACAGATTCACATGCCTAGATTCTGTTGGGTAATATGAAGGCTGCCCAACCTATTCAAATGTGTGCAGGGAAGAAGCACAAAAGAGAACACTTAATTAAAGATGGGTCGTAGTGATCCAACTCCCTTCAGAAACTATCAGCAACGATCCCCAAAAACTCACACAGTCCTTGTTTCTTTTCTCGCAACGTTGTTTTTCATCTTTCTTGCAAGGAATGGAGGTTGTCAGTTTCACTGTGCTCAAGTCCGTGTGCCTGTGGACGATTCTTAGTATGGCGAGTCTTTGCTTCTCGTTTTTTGGCTATTGCAAGGTTTGATGAGGTGATCAAGTCAAGGTGTCCTAGACCTCATTTTGCTGCTGTTGTGTTTGATGCTCTCCCATGGAACCTTTGTCAATTATCTTATGTTTTCAGTACCTACGTCTTGGTTGTACTACTAGTGCTTCTTCCTCCGCTTGTATCAACTTACAGTAGTTGAAAGGTTCGGCTCTGACTTTACATAAAGTCAATGACAATAAAGTGCGAAGAAACCTAGAAAAGGAGACAAACTGACCACCACTCCATTCCTCAACATTTGTACATGGCTTAGGTTTTCCAAAAGTAAAACTACAATGTACCAAGAACTTATCAGTCGATTCTTGATTGCGTAGAATTCAAAAATTCCTCTAAACTAGTTTGTTTCCATCAGCTACAATAGCAGTAAATCTAGTAAGCTGAGTAGCTTAAGATGCACTATAGTTGCAAGTGATACTCATAGAGCCATATATGCGAACATAATCAAAATAAATATGTTAATTTCTACCCATCCAAACTCATGGTATAAATAAAAAGCACTCACCCAAAAATTAGGGGAGTGTAATTAACCTCATGTTTCATCATCACATATCATGTCCTGAAATAGAAATTTTAAATTAGGCTTGGACGACAAAGTTGGATAGGTACCTGCATCTACACTTCCAAACAAGAAAAGGCATCGGAACAGACAAGGCAACAATCTCCTCCATAATATAACATCCGAGCAAATGTGAGTTATCCCAATCCAATGAGAGCTTATCTGTATTCATGGGTTTGTTGAACGACATAAAAACCATGAGGCGCTGCTGCAGAACCATGCCGAGGAGCAGCATCAGCACTGGCTTGAACCTGTAAGAGGAAACACAATTATAAAAAACTTTAGACGACGTCGTTCCATTGTTGGGAATATGTGGAGGCACATGCTTCAGAATCAGTCCATCTATTTCTGGCATTTAGTCATGTGAATATTTCATTCACGTAACAACAGACGCAACAATTTGGTTACTAAGCAAGAAGAAATATAAATATACAATAATGAACAGCGTGAATCTCCTTCTATTTGATGCCTGTTTAGCTATGAGCGCAAAGATATTAAAATCAGAGAGAAGACAGAAGGCCTAGAATTCCACTCAACTGAAAGCACCAAAAACCAACCATGGGCAGAGAGGGAACACCATAAGAAAATGGGCCAAGGCAATGAGAGACATATACAACCGATGACAGATTTACAGTCCTGAAAAAGTTTTCAAATGACAAGAAGCAGCCTATAAACTACAGATGATGCAGTCCTGATATAGCTGAGTGGCTTGGAAAGGCTCAAACAGCAGACCCACAGCAAGCATACTGAATGATTTGGTGACTGGCTTTGTCTGCTCATTATCAGATGATATGTCAACCGATTAGGATTCATGTCTACTCACGTGGATCATGTGAAGATAAGGAAAAACATGTCCAACAAATTCAGGAGTATCTCAGAGTTCATCATGAAAGGATAAAAGCTGAAAATGCAACTTGGGCACTGGATGAGAAGGCAAGTGTTCACATCAAGATGTACCTCAGCCTTGACTAGAAGGAAATCTAGCTGTTGGTCCTCCATCTATTGGTCAAAATCCAAGTAAAAACTAAAAATCAGCCTTTAGAACACCAGAGGGAGCCATTTCTGCCACAAACCGTCATCCCCATGGTAAGGGTTCAATCATTTACCCGCATGGAGTTGGGCAGTGATATTCATGATCATTAAATACCAGAAATCCAGTATTGAAGATTCAAATGATTAACGTGACCAACATTTCAAAACTATAAAAGATACTTTCGTTCTAATCCTAAGCCAAACTGTAAGTATGATTTTGAAATTGCTGCAATGAAGTGGAATGTTGAGACTACATCTCAGTTGTTTAAAATGAGAACAAAATCATGAATGTTCTTGTTAAAGGGTCGAAATTCAAACTTGCATGAGGTTGTTCAGTTACACGGCATTAATCTACCAATTTTAAGTTCAAAAAGTCTCTCTTCCAATTTCTTGTCTATGTTTTACTGTTTTTGATAACTCAGGGTGTTTGAGCCATTTTACGCACACCTCGACTAGTTTTCGGAGGACTAATCCCACCATTCACTAGCAAGGGCCAATTAAACCTGGGACAAAACATGTATGGACTAGGCCCATAAGAGTTGATAGAACTTGGAGGCCCATAAGAGTTGATAGAACTTGGGATGTTTTGAACTTGAGACCTTAGGAGGGAGCAAACCTTAAAAACCGCTTGGGGTTCAATTTCCTGTCTATGTTAATCTACAACTGGACCTTAAAAACCAATCTTCCCAACCACAACCATTCCCTTCATCAAAATCTAGACCTAGCGACTCAAACCAACGAAGATACACGAACACTGTTCGTGAATCACCTAATGTGCACAGCCATAAAAAATCCTTAACGGCCTTGTTTGCCTATAGTTTCATCACCCAAAATAAATTAGCCAACCAATCTCTAACCAACTTTAACTCTTCCGAGCCTTCCACAACGTTTAGTCTTGGATTCTTAGTTCTCCCAGAACTCTACAATCACTCGCTACTTTGACTTTACATCTCTTTCTCAAGAGTTCAGCAGATTGAACTTTAAAATCCAAGCCAAAATTCGTTCCTTCACTTCAATTAACGCAACAAATGTTTATTTTTATCAATTCAAAACCAAAATTTACAAGCTTTCCACAAACTTAGCTCACTGTGAACCCGATTGGAAGCTACATAATTTTTTTTTTGTCCAACATAAAATCAACAATGACTTCTCATGGTAAGCACTGGATTGTAACGAAAATGAAATATATTAACCAGCGCTTACCTGATGCATAGCATAAGGATCCACGTACAAATTTCCACCATACACCATTTCAGGGTTTCCATACCCTGCAGCATATCCAGGACCTGCACATCAACAATTGCAAGAGTTTTTACTATTTCATTAGGATAAACAGTTGGATTCTGCTAATTCTGAACATTGAATCAAACAACAATAGCTATAAAACAACAAACGAGGTTTTTGGGAAATTACTTGGAGTTGCTGCTGCTGCTGCTGCTGCAGCTGCTCTTGCTCTCTTCTCTGCGTTATCAAGTTCGGCACGTAGTTTCTCAATTTCTCGAGCCATGGAGATCATATTTTTCTCCATTGCCTGACCTTGTTCGAGGTTACTAGCATGTACCTTTTTTTCGTATTCAATGGCAGCCCTGGTCATACATCATCAGAAGAGGGAAAAATTGAGTCATTGACGCCACACAAATACATCACACTAGAAAAGGGTTAATATATGATCCACAAATGTGGTATGTTATGCACATAAGATACTAATGCAGCACTAATTGTGATGAGGCAATAAACTACATTTGATATACCAGATCCAATTATTCAGTGACAATAGAAAATTAATGCATTAAGCGTGCAAATCCAATAAGAATTTCTTTACATGTACTAATATCATTCCCAAATAACCAAAAAAGCCACTCTGCCGGTAGGATTGTGCCATTACAAAACTTGAACCGTAGATAAATCCGTGCCATTCTCAGTACATTCGCACATCTGCTGCTAACCTAATAAAAAGGGCTACACTCACTATGTTTCTCCAATCGCTATGTTCTCATAGATGGCATTTTCACTTCAAATGCAACAGATAATTAAAGCGAACAATTCCATTTTCAGAGAAAAATTAAAATCTGAGATGACTAAGGGGCTGCTATACGAAACAAGGTCAAGATGGCGCACGTTCAACCACTAAACGTTTGTTTGAGATTGACACCAACCATAAACAAGACAAGCTCGAACACGTTTTGGAGCTCGTTAAGATTTCAATCTAAGTTAAAACAACCCATTACTCGGCTCGGTGGGCTTCTATAGTGTCGAAAAAAGCAAGCTACTTGAGCTAGACTCGAATAACAATCTTTTGGAATCATTTCTCATCATAAAATAAGCCAAGCTCAAACACATTCTTTTCAAGCTCCTTGAGTTTTCAAGTAACATCTGCTCAACTTATTTGCGGCCTTACTATGCCCAACCGACATGACACTAGACCCCATAGAACAATTGCAAAAAAGAATTGAAGGGTGAACATGTACAGACATCTACATACACATTTACTAGGAGAGGGATCAGTTGTATATACCTTCCTCTTTGAATTTCCTGGCGCATGGTCTCAATATCGGCTTTGATTGCAGGCAACTGCTTCAATTCCGAACGGGTCCTCACAAGGTCACCATCGATAGCCTTCAGCTTCGCAGTTAGCTCTTGCCTTATATCGGTGAGTGCCTTCACATCGGTCCTCACCTGACCCAGGTCGGCATTGAGAGCCTCGATCGAGCGGGCTTCGGCCTCCACCCTCACCGACCGCTCATGGACCTCACGCACCTTCGCTTCTCTCTCGGCCTTGACGTCAGAGGCGGCGGCTGATAGATGACGGAGATCCTGCTGGGCGACGGCAAGCTCTTGCTTGAGCGCCACATGGGTGGCGCCGAGCCGCTGGTTGTCGATTAGGAGGGATTGGATCTCACGGTGGTGGGCAGCCATGCGTTCTTCGAGAAGAGCAGGGTGGGGGCGGGCGGCGGTGGAAGGAGGAGGGATGCGGTGGAGGACGCGAGGGTCATCGATTAGGGCAGGGTGTCCCGCGGGAGGAGCCCTCGTTAAGGGCACTTCTCTGACTTTTAATGCATTTGGTGGCAGGTAGTTTCTTCCGGCCATGGCCTCTCTCTCTCTCTCTCTCCCTCTCTGTGCGTATTGGCTGTGTGCCCGCGGGCTTTCTGGCACTCTGCAAAGCGTTAGGATTCGGCGATTGTCCTGTTAATTGGAGTATTTATTGAGAAAGTCGCGGATTATTCTGATATTTTCAGGTGTTACCCTTAACAAATTATGTTTATAAATTTAGCAGGTAAGATATAAAACCTTTGCCTGGCTTCGGGAGGAGGGGCGATTCCATTATACTCTTTATATACAAACATATATCATAATATTTTTCTCAAGTTATTGAGAGATAAAACTCATGCACGTGGTTTGTGTTTGTATCTGCGATTATTTATCGGTTAAACCATATGTAAGTAATGTAACATAATAATGTTGTCGGAAATCAAATTTCGCTTCAAGTTCCTGTACATAAATTCGATAAACGGAGGTGATTGTTTTTTGACGATCAAGTTAGACGATGTAAGAGTGTATAAACTACAGGTAGGTTGATAATCAAATAATTGCATATTTCACTTTGTGACTGAAAAATGATTTTTAGCACTTTTGGATTCTGGAATATTCCGTGGTGGTCTAGTTGCCACTATTAGCGCTCATGTTCCTTTTTAGTAGAATTTTCTCTTAATCTCATCCGTAATTATGGGGATGCATAGTGATCTGGGGCGCCACCTCCGGGATGTCGAAGTGATGAAGTAGGGTGGGCGTGCGTGCAATGCCCCCCATGTGTATGTTTGTCCTGCCTTGCTAGAACATGTCTGGATAAAGACTAATTGGTCGGGAACATGCCTACATGGTCAGTTGGATGTGCCCGAATATGGAAGGCTTTGTCTAGTAGGTGGCGCTCGCTAATTGCTGGTCGATCTTGAATTTAAATTGAGCATATTTAAGAGGCCTAATAATTCACCGTTATTCCGGGCAAGCTTTTCACTTAGTAGCATTGAGTTTAATTAGAAAATTGTTGGTCTAATGAGTAAATATTGATTTTTCTCATTTAATATTTTGATTTTTAAATTTATAAGTGTTTGATGAAATTGAACATATTTTTTAGCATTCGAACTGTATTATATATCTCTTTGGATGCAATATGATATTTCATAACAATAACAGAATAACTTATAAAAACATAATAGAATGATATTACAGATAATTTATTTGTACTCCGTGAAATATCGATTTCATACTGATACGCTTAATTCTAAGAACTGACCAACCTAGAGGACCAACCTAGAGCCCCAACATACCGACCTGTGAGCTCAGGTCTGATTGGCCATAAACCCCACTCAGTCAAACTAAGTAAGGGACATCCCCACGTTGACCGGCCCGCACAGCATAGAAGGGAGAGCCACACATGAACCCTTTTTTTTTTGTCAACATATCAAGCGGGGAAAATTGGCCTACTTTCTCAAGCGGGGAGACTTACTTTGATCAAGTCTACTCTCTCTAATTTGCCCATTTATTTCATGTCCATCTTCCTAATCCCCTCATCAGTGGCTAAACAACTCGAAAAATTACATAGGGATTTCTTTTGGGGGGATAAAAAAGAGAAGAGGAAAATACACTACATTCATTGGGATGTTCTAAGGAGAAGTAAGAAGCTGGGGGGACTAGGGTTGAAGAATCTGAGAATGCACAACAGAGCCCTATTATCTAAATGGTGGTGGAGATTTAGTACAGATTCAGGCTCCCTTTGGGTTAAACTATTAAGGAATAAATATAGCATTCCTTCCTCTTCTTGGCTGCCTATCTTACCTAATCACAGTAGGGGTTCCTCATTCTGGAAAGCTGTCTGCTCAATTGGAAGGTGGTCGGATTCATTTTCTACACTGCTCAATCAAGGTTTCAAAATTAAAGTCAGATCTGGGAGTGGTACGTTATTCTGGGAACAATTATGGTTGAGAGATTCTACTCTCAAGGATTTATATCCTAGACTATACTCAATATCTACCCAGCAGAATAGAAAAATCTCTACCCTAATCAATAATGGAGGTTGGGACCTTCAGTTTAGAAGGGAGTTATTTGTGTGGGAATCAAAACTATGCTCAGAGCTTCTTCAAAGAGTAAACAATCATATTCCCAATAGCTCAAGTCCTGATTCTATGATCTGGGTATGGGATAAGAATGCGATTTTTATAGTGGGTTCTATGTATGGAAAATGGGAAGAATCAGAATGGCCCCCTAACAGGTCTCTGGGAAGAATTTGGACAGGACTCAACCCGCCTAAGGTGGAGCTCTTTGTATGGTTAGCAGTTCAGAATGCAATTGGTGTCAAATCAGTCTTAGCAAGCAGGGGTTTTATGGGGGAAGGCGACAAATTTCAAATTTGCAACCTATGTAATTTACAAAATGAATCAGTGACTCACCTTTTGCTCCATTGCCAATACTCTTGGAAGGTTTGGAGCCGTATCCTTGATTGGTGGAAGATTTCTTGGGTCTCTCCTCCAAATCTGCAAATCCTTCTGGAAAGCAAGCCAAGCTTTAGGTTGAACAAATTGGGTAAAGTCATGTGGATTTCTTCTATCTACGCGACTCTTTGGTCTCTGTGGCTAGCTCGTAATCTTCTGGTATTCCGGAATCAAAGAATGAGGGAGGGTGACCTTGGGGAATTAATCAAGTTTAGAGTCTCGCAATGGGCTAAAGTGAAGACTGGATCCACCTTCTACTCCATTCAAGAGATGGTCTGTTGTCTCCATGGCGTTCTAGGGTTAAGAATGTAGGTCTGGTTTTTGGCAATTTGGTTTAGATCTTCTTCCTGTTGGTACCTTGCCAACAGGTTCTGTACGCCTCGCGTGTCTCTCACGTGGGTCTTCCTCCTTTGTAATGAAGCCCGTTTCTAATATACTTTATTTATCAAAAAAAACATATCAAGGAAGATACAACCTTCCTAATAGGGAAGAAAGCATACTACCCTTCGGTCAAGCTCCAATCACGCCACAGAGATATGTATTCATAATCTCTAGATTTCACTGAGAGTTTCGATATTCATTGCGATTCTAACTTGATCAGCGAAGGGTTCACGATCGGCCATCCACCCCCCGCTTATTAAAATTGTGTGCAGAAGCAGTTCGGCAGATCAGACGAGGGACCATCACCATTTTCCGACATCATCACATACATTATCCAATGTGTAATCAAAATTTTAGGATAAAAATAAAGCAACCTTTTAATGTTAATATCCGACGTAATGGATAGACTAATTTGGAAAAAAATGTACAAAAGTATTTTATTTAATGTTTTAAATTTTATTTATGAAGAATACAACACCCCACAAAATATGAAAAACCGTGATTGGTTTGTGTAACTTGGTCCATGGGACGTTCGCGTCTGCAAACTTGTTTCCGGCGATGGCCGGTGGCGTAGTCGACGGAGGTTGCAATTATGAGATCCCAGATCCCAACTCGTAATTGAGACAAAATTAGCAAAATAGGATAAATTAAAATCGAAACTTTGTGCGAGCACAAGATTTATTTAATGAAGTAGCGTCAGGTACAGAGAGTAATTAAATTAAGTGCATTAGGGTATTAGTGGTGTGCGGTGTGCCTGTACTCTTTTCTCAATTTGAATTTCTCCCATACGGATTGAAAACGTCTAGGTGTCCAGAAAATTTATCCAGAAATTTCTTTAAATTCAAATAAATCATGACTATTGATTTTTAAATTTAAAAAGTTTTCTGTGTATATTTTCTTAATTTGTAGCATTCCTCCATACATATATGTATATGAGTATGTCCATATACGTCATCAGCCATTTTCCCTTATGGTGTTGTCAGCCTTTTTCTCCGCACTTCTCTCATCACATACTGTCACACAGGGACGGAGTTAAGAATTTCACTATGCAAGGGCGAATATGTATTAACTACTATTTAAATTTTTTTTTCAAAATGTTTAGCAAGAACAAACCTATATACTTCATAAGAAATTATTATTTTTATATATAATAATAGAGGTTTTTTTCCTAGCAGGCGACCGCCCCTACGCTCCATCCCTGCTGTCACACACCATCGATCTATTCTCCCTGTCTATTCCTTACCCCTCACTCTTCTAGCTTCTTCATAACTTCACCACCTTTCTTCCATTTCCATTCCACTGTGCACCAGAGAGAGAGAGAGAGAATTCAGGGAGACCAAACTCCTCTTCTTCCTCCTACGCCATTCTTCTTCATAAGCCAACGAGAAGTTGACTTCTTAAAAGAACTATTTTCCTTGTATTTTCTTTGAATCAAGTATGGTTTAGGCATATAACCAGTGTTTTCAGTGGTTGTATAGTATATTTGGGAGCTTAGGACGTGCATCAATGGTATTTTTCGGCCAATTATAGTTTCTACAACTCAGATTTTAAATTACTAAAAAAGAAAAAAAGCACATATTTTACAATATAAGTCATGAATTCATCTATAAAAACTTTGGAATGAAAAAGCATGATTGTAATGATACACAGTTTGAGTAATGACCTTGACTGCTAGAAGCCTAGCTAGAAGAAATAGTGAAGCAATATGGGATGGATCGATCTTGGCCAAAAAATTGCACATCGAGTGTAGTATTAAAGTGCTTTCTAAATACCGTTGAATCAGTCGTAGTATACTTGATCAATGATAGAATAAAGTGGTTTTGATACTGGTCCTCGATTACAACCACGAGACAAAATAATGAATAATTGCAACATAAGCCTAAAATGTTGGATATCTTTGATATAGATGCCATATAATCTATCACCACTTTCTCTCTTAGCAAACATCTTGGTAAGTCATCACACACACACTAGAATTGTCAAACACCCTCACATTGATCATCTCCGTCGGCCCTTTCCATGGTATACAATGCTAGAACTTTTTTGTTGAATTCCTAAGACTGGCTCTGAATCATGATTTCCTCTCAATATTGTCAGCCGCTTTAATCTTTACAAGTCAAGTCTAATTGCAAGAATTATCAGATTGGTCCTCTTTTATCGTAGAACTACTTCTTGTGTGAATCACATACGTTACTTGTGAGTCATGACATTTTTTCGTTTTGCTTAAATTGCGTTTTCATGTCGCTTATTTCACGTCGATCGATTGCCTTCATTCTCAAGGGGCAACAGTGAAATGGACAGGTGCTCATAGGCGCCGTTTTATAACATTTGGAGATCATTAGTTTCAACATTCATGTTTTTCAAGTGATTAAATCACTTCAATCCCGTGATTCAGAAACAGTTTGTTGTTTCATTTATTTTTTGGTTAAATAAGGTTTCGATTTTGGATGCACATGATCATAACTGTAACCAAAATAATAAAATCAAGTGGTACCAAAATAGTTCCATTAATATTCAGAACATAAATTAAATTGAAGTGAACAAAAAAGAACAGTACAACTATAAAATTGTAAAAACAGGCAACGTACACATTACAATACCGAATCGAGTAGATTCGTTGTCTCATGTTGTGGGTATTGGAGATCGCACCAAAGTCTATCTCCTAGAATAAAACGTTTCACCCAACTAATGGAACAAACCAATCGACCGTCTGTCAAACCGAGCAGCATTTGTCTTTCTTTCACTCGAGACCATGAAATCGACCGGCAAGGTAACAAGACAGAGGGCGGCGGAGAATCTGATGGTCAACGGCAATTATGGATCTCGACATTTGGACTTATCCTAGGCGTTTATGGGGACTGAAGAGGCAGTTTCTCGGCGATCACGGTTCTCGCTTCTCAGCGGTATGACTTATCGGTTTCTTTAGTCTATCTTCTCTCCCATCTATTTTTTCAACCCCTTATATTGCTCCTCATTGTTCCTTTGCTACTATTTTATCCCCTTCTTTTCTCGATCTATTCCCTATCCATGGTTACCGGTTGGTTTTCTATTGAGATTATCAGCTTGCGGCCTAACGGCGAGTAAATGGTCTCCCGCCACAGTCGTTATTGGGCGGCGCGGTTCTCGACTAACGATTTGGGTGAGCATCCGAGGTGGCTTTAGAAGATTAGTGAACGATAGTGGTCTACCGATGCAAGGAAGAGTTAGCTTAGGTTTAGGATTTTCTTGGATGGACTTAGCCCACTTTTTTTTAGGCTTTGCTGTTGGCTATTGTATGTGGGCTTTTTGGCCTGCAGATGTGTGCTTGTATGATTTTATCTGGATATTTTAAGCCCATAGATGATTAGGGCTTTGCCCTCATGTGTATTTTTCAGCCTTTGATTGGAACCACTTTTCTTTTTGTTAATAAATTGTTATTTTGCTGATAAAAAAAATAGAGGCATTGATAGAGAACTCTTGAATTGTAAAACTACAAAGACATGTTGATTGCCTCGTAAAATCTGAAATTCACAATCCATCTGAATACCACCAATAACTTTAATGGAGTACATGCAGGACCATTATTCCATCGAGAAAATATCCTGGAAAAGTTACTCCTTTCTATTAATATCACCTCTTTTATGATCACATGCTTCTTGATATCACCTGCTAAACACAAGTCACTTATCCCAACTCTTAGACTGTCTAAAGGCCGCACCACTTCCATCCAAGCTGGACTAGGTAGATCTTTAAGTCTATCCCAATAGGTTGGCCAGTATATTTGGCCACTGTATTGACCAATAGCAAGATGATAAGGTGCCACATAAGCAAAAAGTAGGTAAAAACAAAAACCCATCTCCTATAATCACTTCATATTTTCATATTTTCATGAACACCCATGAGAGAGAGAGAGGGGGGGAGAGATGGAGATAGACAGGGAAATGGGGTATAGTTCTTTGGTAAGAAGCCCGAAGAAGGAAGAACAACAGGTGCCAGACAGCATCCTTTTAAATAAGGAGACCGATGTTATGGATGAGTTGGAGGGCTTTTGGGGCATGGAAGAAGAAGAGGACTTATCAGAGGGTAAGAATAAATATGGTGAACTCAGTTGGGACTTGATGGACTGGGAAGGGTTTTCGGTTGGAGAAGATGAAGAGAAGGGCTTCTATTTACAAGATGATTGCCATTTCAATTCTGTAAAGCAAGAGAGCTGTGGATTTTGGGATGATGATGATCATCATGATGAGAAGAAGAAGGTTTCCTTGAATTTGAGTTTGAACTATCAAGAGGTTTTGGATGCTTGGTCTGATCGCGGGTCTCTTTGGGCAGATGAATATTCTCTCTCAATGCCCAATAACCGCTATGTTAGTGTTCAAACAATTCATTATGCTTCAGTTTGAATTTCTTGAGTATCGTAATTTGTAATCTAGAGAGAGAGAAAGGGCTTCTGGTTTTTGTTTTGGTTGTGGAAGCTATATATGTTGTTAACTTCAGTAAATTTGATGTGTTTCTGTAGATGGGAGAGGTGCCAGTAATGGAGGAAGAGAGAAGAAGAAGGGAAGCTAGTGTGCTTAGATACAAGGAAAAGCGTCAGACTAGATTGTTCTCTAAGAAGATAAGATATCATGTTCGCAAACTCAATGCAGATAAAAGACCTAGGCTCAAGGTTACTCTCTCTCTCTCTCTCTCTCTCTCTCTCTCTCTCTCTGAGCTTTTTGGATGGAACTGCAAGTCTGTTGTTTTGTTGCAGGGTCGATTTGTGAAGAGAGTTCCTGAGAAATTTAAATATAGGACCCTCAAGGAGCAAAGTTGAGCCGAACCCATGATCGAAAACTTAACGAGGTTCAAAAAAAATCATTTAGCCTTATTTTGTTTAAAAGTCGAGTCGATTCTGAATGAGTTTTAGCCAATAGCTCAGTATTGATCAAGCTTGTTTTAAAAATTCCAATTATATTCAAATTTAGTTTGTTTCCTTAAGGAGTTCATGTAGATAGAATTTTTAAACCTAACAAAGTCAGTTTGGTTTCTTGAATATTTTTATTTTGATGTGAAACAAACAGAAATATCTCAAAATATCTACATGTGGTGTTTGCTTAAGGGCCCCTCGGATTCAAATACTTTTCCTCAATCATATGATTCATATCAGATCGATGCTCCATCATCTATCATGCATGATGGGACAGTCAATTTTGAAGGATTAGTTTGGAAGAATCAATGGAGTGGTGGTCCATTGGCATTTTATACCTTTTTCTTGCCCCTTATGGCCCCTCCCAAGAATATGTTGGGTCCTTTCCTTTTTTTTTTTTCTTTTTTTTTTATAGTCAAAGTATCCGACTGATTTTAAAATTATTCCTAATCTAATACTAAATAGTTCTCAAGAGAATAAGTCCATCGCCCACTTGCGAAAATCCAATTTAAAGTAAAATTATTTAGTACATTTCTTGGTTGGATGTTAAATAGAGAGACTTGCAAATGAATGGAACTTTTCATGGTTTTTGGAATTACCTCCTATGATGTCCCGTCCCACATCAAAAGTTTACATGGATGATCCTGGCTATATAAAGAACTATGTAAATTACTACTAACAATTTGGGTTTAAGCATTTTAGGCCACGTGGTTGGGTTCCAATAAGTTGTTAGGTCAGTGGTTAGGGCGTTACAAATGGTATCAGAGCGATCCATGTACACGATCGAGTATGGGGCGGGGACTTTGTTTGATTACTAGGGAATAAACCGGAGGTTAGGCTGTGGTGACTCTAGTGGGGAGATTGTGATGTCCCGTTCCACATCGAAAATCTACATGGGTGATCATGAGTATATAAGGAACTATGTAAACTACTACTAATAACTTAGGCTTAAGCATTTTGGGTCACGTGGTTGGGCTCCAACAAGTTGTTGGGTCAGTGGTTTACATGGGGTGTTACAACTCCTTTTCCTCCTCCTCCTCCTCCTTATAGATTCTTGGCTCCCTCTAAAAATGACCAATATATATAACTCAGGAAAAAAAAATACGAAGAATATAATTATTAATTTATCAAGTTGCAACCTTCTCACTATGATTTTGTAAGAATTTAATTTTTAAACAAAAATTTCAACAGAAGCCAGCAAAAACAAAGAACATGATTGATTTGCATTTGATTTGGGACAAGAAGAAACTCTTTAAGAATTAGAGAACAAGCACCTACACAAACCTTTTGGTATGGGTTAATAATTTGTTTGGGTCTCAAACTTTTCTTTCGACTTTGTCATTCTTAATTTGTGGGTGTTATGGCACAAAAAATATTGCTAAAATACTGTCCCAAGTCCCAATTATATGAACAGTATTTTGTACGTTAAAATAATATTATTTTGTGCACAATACGTCTTGTAGTATGATGTGCTCTCCAAGTTCAGCCGTTGGCTACTAGTAGGGGTGATACCGGTCCGGTTTGGCCGAAAAACTCGAACCAAACCGGTCATTCTGGTTTGAAAGTTTTAAAACCGAAACCGAACCACAGTGTTTCAGTTTGGTTTCGGTTTGGTTTGGCCAGTTTCGGTTTGGTCTGGTCGGGTTTCGGTGTAATTGGACTTGGGCTAAAAGTGAAAAAAATTATAAATAATTAAGAGGCTTATGTCAAGTAAACTCAATCCAGACTAAATTTTATTAAAAAATTACTAAGAGTCGAGAGGTGGAGGGCTTGGAAGGCCAAGGGTGAGTGAGATTGTGAGAGGCAGAACACTAAGAATGAGAAGTGGAGGTGGCGGGAAGCGAATGGTAAATGAAAAGTGAAAGTGAGGGAAACGATTAGGTTTTTTTTACATATACACGATTACACGCGGTGTACCACTGTATCTATATTTTTAAATTTTTAGATTTATTTATATATACCGGTACGGTCCAGTTTGGTTTGAGTTGGAAGGGTCTAAAATCGAAAACCGAATAAAAATTTCTCTAAATTTTCAAACCGGACTTGACCGAACTGAATGAACTAAAAAATCAAATCAAACCAAACCGTCAATTTAGTTTGGTTTTCCAGTTTACACTTTCACCCCTAGCTACTAGCTAGTTTGTGAAGCCATTAAGCATATAACCACTTACACAAAACTTATGTATCTTTTGATTACTTGCTATTTAACTCAATGAATTGATCAATTTGAAGACAAATTAAATCCCAAAGTTTATTTTGGATGTCCAATTAAAAATAGAACAAGATTTTAAACAAATTAACTCGATAAAAGAATTGATAGCACTCACTTAAGACTCGAGTCTCATGTTAAAAAAACTTCTTAACATCTTTGTTGGCATCGATTTCTTTAAGGTTAACTAATAAGAGTATCTCCTACAAGATCTCTATTTGAAGTATGTTACGTAAAATATCTAGTCACGCATGCTGTGATTGGCCGAACAAGCCAGGAGTTACAATTTCAGATGACTATATTTTCCCCATTTTCAGAATTAAAAAAGATTTTATATATACGTTAAATATATAATACGGTACCTCTCTGTGTTCCTTAATCTTGGTTCTTTTAGGAGTTTTAACTTTAAAAAAAAATTAGTTTTAATTTCACACACCGCTTGTTAATTCTTTTTTGAAGAATGTTCTTAATTATTTATAAGAATTAGGCTGAATTTAAACTAAATTGTTTTTATGAAAGACAATTCGTATTATTTAATATTTTATTATTTTTGTATAGTTTTCGTCAATTTATTTATGTTTCCAATTTGATTTTACATAAGGTATTTTAATTTATCACTTAATGCATATTGTTAAGTTTGTATTGCTTATGTATATTTTACCTAATAAAAATACATATATATTTTTAGTCTATCTTATAAAAAAAACTCTTAAGTTTAACTTATTATTTTTTAATATTTTAATTTTTTCTATTCGAACTTTAAATACTGGAATTAAATTAAAGTTGAATTATATTAGTTAATTTTATAAATTACTTACACATCTTACGTGTTAGTAATTATTATTTAATTTTATAAAATTAAGATATTTACTTAATGAATCTTGTTATTTTTCATTCTCTATATGTATTTTATTTTATATAATACACACACATCATTACTTATCATATAAAAAACTCTCCTGGTTATGAAGGTTTTAACAGCATATCAAATATAATACAGATTTTTTTCCACAATTATGAACATGACATTTAGTACCATAAGCTTGCTTAAGGTTAGAAATAAAATATGCCTGTGGGGTAAATGTTATTCTTAAAGTCACAAATAAAGACAAAACTAAAATAAAAAGCACAAAAAATGATGCATACACAAAAAATACAAAAAAAAAATTGAATAAAGACGAAAAAATTAATCTAGTTGATTTAGGCCAAATAACAATATAAATCTGTTAATAAAATACATGTAAAAACTATAATAAAAAAATGTAAGTTCAAAAATAATTATTTTAATTAAAAAATATAACATATAAAAAATGTTATACAAAATCAACCAAAGTCAATATTTGAAATTTTAATAAAAATAAAAGGATTGTGTTATAGACAAATTACGGGTGTGTTTGGTTGAGTGTTTTTTATAAAAATTAGAGCAATATTTGTGAATTATGTTTAAAAAAAAAGTTTTCAAACATTATTTGGTTTATTTGTCAATCATTGATTATCATTAAATCATCATATTTGTCAATGATTAATGTATTAAATAGTCATATTTGATTCTCTTTTTGTCGTATCTGACATTGCTTATTTGATCCCATTTTGGTCGTGTTCTCTAAATTTTATTTTCAAAAAAAATTTAAAAATTTATTGTTGACTTAAAAAATATTCTAAGATTAACTGCAAATTTAAAAATCTAAAATAAAAAATTTTGTTAACAAAATATGTACACATAGCACACAAAAAGAAGTTCTTTTTTAAACACAATGCTCATCTCCCTAGAAAAGAGAGAGAGAGAGCGCCTTAAAAATGTCAAAAAAATAATAATAACTCTCAATTTTTTTGTGAAATATTTAAATTAAACAACATCTCATAGTATTTTTTTCAAAATCGTTTCAGAAACACTCAACCAAATATAGCATACATGAATTTTTTTAACAGACACGTAAGAGTTTTTTTTTTTATAAGATAAATTATGATATATATTTTTTCTATTAGATAAAATACATATAGAGAACGAAAAATAATAAGATTTATTAATTACATATATCATTTTTATAAAACTAGATAATGATTACTAAAATGTAAGATGGCAAAGTAATTTTATAAAACTGACTAGTATAATTAAGTTTAATTTTATTTTAGTATTTAAAGCTCGAATAAAAAAATTAAAACATTTAAAAATAATAAGTTAAATTAAAATTCAATAATATTTTTTTTTTGATAAAATAGACTAAAAATGTATATGTGCTTTTATTAGATAAAATATTCATAAAAAATACAAACTTAACAATATGTATTAAGTGGTAAATTAAAATATTTTTTATAAAAAATAATTATTAATATAAGATATATATTTATTTGCACATAATCAATACAAGTATAACTTAAGTCTAATTTTATTTAAATATTTAAAAAATTATTTTACACTATATACATATTTGTATATACAATTATAGAATATATATCCCAATGCACACATAAATAGATTAAACATATTAAAAAATAGGTTGAAAGACCATTTTAATCTTTTATCAATAAAAAATAACAGTGTTAATAAAAAAACTAATGGCAAGGAAATAATAGTCTAATAATTTCAAAAGCAGAGGAGCTAATTGTATTGTCTGAAACCTCAGGGGAGGTTCCTGAATTTATTGAACACCTCAGGGGCGTTCAATGCATTTTACCTTTTTTTGTTTTGTTTCTTGATTCCACTTCAGTGAGAACTGAGAAGGGCATCCGTAGTTCACTGAAGCATATACTCTGCTTTGTTTCACGCCATCTTCAACGGAATCTTCGCCTTCAGCTTCTCTTCCCACTTCAGTCGAATCCCCGCCGGCAGTATATACGTACAGATACATACAGAGGAAGAAATGGAGGGATGCCACGTGGTGGCAATGCCTTACCCCGGCAGAGGCCACATCAACCCTATGATGAACCTCTGCCAATTACTAGCCTTTAAAATTCACGAAATTCGAATCACCTTCGTCGTGACGGAGGAGTGGCTCAGCTTCCTCAGCTCCGAGCCCAAGCCGGCGAATAAAATCCGCTTCGCTACAATCCCCAACGTTATCCCGTCGGAAATAGGTCGCGCCGCCGACTACCATGCCTTTTACGAAGCTACCCAAACCAAGCTGGAAGAGCCTTTCGAGCGGCTGTTGGATCGGCTTGAGCAGCCTAAGCCGAGAGTTATAATCTACGATACCGAGTTGCCGTGGGCGGTCGGCGTTGCGAATCGGAGGAATATTCCGGTTGCTTCTGTTTGGACTGTGCCGGCGTCGGTGTTCATGGTGTTCCATCACCTTGATCTACTCGTGCAAAACGGCCACTTTCCGGCCGACGTGTCAGGTTCTTTTGTGGACTATATATCTAGAGCATTTGATAAGATCTTTTTTTGTTAATTGTCATTTTATGTTTTGTTGCTATTCCATTTAAATTACAGAAATAATTCTAAACTGTGTTAAAGGTTTTTAAAACATTTAAAAGAACTATGATAAAGATAAGAAGTTTAGGGTTCTCCTATGCTGAATTCTAAGAAAATTCTTTTAAAAAAATCTATAAATAACAAAACAAACATGTTATTTTTTGTGCGGAGTCTTTTAGTTCCCGTAACATTTTCATCCTCTCTCATTTTTCTCCGCAATGTGTGTACTTAGGCATCTTCAACCACAATTAAAGGTTAGTACCCAACAGTCGAAATATGCATAGGAAACACTCTGATATTTAAATCAGTACTTTGAGAAGAAGAGATAAAGAAAGTATTGAGTTTAGGGGTTAAAAGATTATGTGTACTGTACTTCCTCATTCCTTTTATACATGATCTAGCTCAAGCAGTAAGCTAAAGAAGGCATATGCGGAACACATTCTTAGATAACAAGAACCCATAATAGAATTTTGTTATGATGTATCATTGCTGATACACCTATCACCTAAATGAACTCTGGCCTGCTATAAGTGGTACAAGTCGACCAATTGTACATTGTTAAACCCAAGGTTTAGCTTTTGATGATAACAAACACATTATCAATTGAATAATATTATTTTAGTAGACTGAATTGATATTGTTTAATGGTATTGAATTTAATGTGTTATATGTTATTTTTGAAAGGTTTATAAACAAGTGTACAGATATAGATACTACATGAAATCATTTACCAAAGAAGCAAGAAAGGAAAAAAGTGATCCACTATCTCCAATAGGCAAGTAGAATCAAAAGGGGAGCAAGATCAAGGAAGATCTTCTCCTAATTTCAAAAGATTAGAAAAACTTTTTTAAGGAAAGAAGAAATTTGATTGCTTGAAGATTGAGAAAGATTAAGGGCTGATTTCTTGCATCGGCAAGAAATTCTAACGTTCAAGATACTCCACATTTTATAGAGAAGAAGAGAAGGAGCTGACTTAACTTCTGCACACTATTGCTGAAAAAGATCGTTAAGCTTACTCCTTGAGAAATCCTATTATATACTCTTGTTCTTTATTTTGAATATCAAAATTTTCTGAGTGTTTTCTGCGAGCCATTTTTGTAAAATAGAAGAATACTTTGTTAAACCCTTTTTGTGAGTGATTTTTAGGTTGAAAAATTATTTGGATTAGGTTTAACTAGCGCCGAATTCTTAGCTAGTTGGGAGTGGATTCGGAGTAATTGCTCGTTGTAAAAGTGCTAGCACCCGCAAAGCTAGAGGATTGTAATAACTATTGGAGATAGTGCAGCAATTCCCGAGTAGGATACTTGGGGAGTGGAGTAGGTTGTGAAATGCGGACCGAACCACTATAAAATCCTTGTGTCTGATTTCTCTTTCCCTATTCTTTTACTTTGTGCATTGCATATCTTAATTAATTTAACTCATAGTCATAGTTGTGGTAATTTGCAAGATCAGTCACTCTGTAGGAGCAGAGAACAGACACCTGATCTGTTTGCTAAGGTTGAGCTTGCTCAATCTGCTGTTAAGCCAACTGTTATCATTCACTGATAAAATATCACTGCTTTAACTTTTTGTACGTTTAGTTTTAATATCCATTAAACATCTACTATAGTTGTAAAAACCAATTCACCCCCCTCTTGGGTTGCTATTTGGGCCAACACACAAACTAGGCTCGGGCCAATGGCGCATGCCAAAGGGCTAGGTAGGAGGCATCTTGATTCGTGGACTTAAGTCAGAAGTTGATCTGACTTGCCAAGATCTGTTGTCATTGGGCTTGACCTATCATTTAATCCCAATTCACAAATAGTCGGCCCAATGACCCATACTAATTCGACCCTCTACAGGTATTACTACATGTATAACCTTCACATAAATTATATTATAATAAGGAATTTTGAGACACTTGGTAATAGTGTTTTGTAGTTATACATATGTTTGTGGAGATTCGAAAGTTACATTTTATATTAAAAACTTTTAATTTAAAAAACATTTAAAGTACATCATTAACTACATGACAAATTTTTTTGCTAAAATAAACAATTAGTTCATAACATTTAATTTTTGGGACAATGCTAAATTTTAATTCTTCATATTTTTTATAACTTTTTTCAATTAAAAAATACTCCCTTTGCTCAAATCGATAACTTGAGAATAATGTAATTTAGTTTGGAAAATTATTTTTTTCACAAATTAAAAGGACCGTTTAATAACTTTTTTTAGATAAATATATTTTAAATTAAAAGAGACTAAACAAAACTTGCTTCTTTTTAAGTTGGCGTGAAATAAAATAGAAGTACAAAAATATATATTCTTTTTGTACTTTATATGTTTTCAGTTGCCAAGAAAATTATCATATTTACTTTTGTAACTTGTTACAAAGATTAGTTATTTCTGTCATGTAAAAAACACAAGATTTCATAGTAATTTTATTTTTACACTAGTTTCTTATACAATTAACTTACTGATTATTAATCTACTTTTTAATTTCTTCTATACTTTTTTTTCTTTGACTTCACTTCAATAATTATTTTTAAGAATAATTTTTGTATATTAATGTTTTTTGGGGACAATTAAACAACGCTTGAGGATTACGGCTCTATTTGGCCTATGGTTTTTATTTCAATTTATTTTTTGTCTCTATTCTTTTTTTTTTTTACATTTGTTGTTTAAACCTCAATATTTTGTAGTTTATTATTGGTCCGTCTTGATGAAAAGAATCTAAAAAGTATAAAATTATGTCCAAAAGTTTTAAAAAGTCACTAAAGACGACGAATAAGTTAAAAAAAACTCTGTTTTTTATTTATTTTTGTCTTTTCTGAATTTTTTAAAATTTGATTCATGATTTATAACTTTTCTCAAAACTCTTGTTGAGATTAAGCAATAAATACAAAAAATTAAAAAAAATTAAAAATTAAAAAAAAATTTCACATAAACACAAAAAAATTTTCAATAAATATACTATAATCTAAATGAACCCTACCATGGATATCTTATCCTGTCAAAGGATCTACGCAATGTTATCGATACCGTACCGTACCGGCCGGTACCGGCCGGTACGTACCGTTTTGGCAAAAAAACGGTACCAAGTACCTCTAGTACCGTACCGTTCTCAATACCGGCCGGTACCGGCCGGATACCGGCCGTACCGGCGAATACCGGCCGAATACCGGCCGGTACCGGATTTATTTTTTTTTAATTTTTTTAAAGAATTGCGGAAAAAATTAATTTTTTTTGGCTTTCTCTCTATAATTTATATATATATTGATAGTTGCGATAAATCCGGTACGGTATTCGGTACATGACCGGTACCGGTACATACCGTACCAGTAGGAAAATCGGTACGCAAACCGATCCGGTATTCAGAACATTGGATCTACGTACGCCACAAAAACACGTGAAACTGACTTCTTCTGTCGCACGGGGCGGGACCACCAAGTCAAATTGTCTTCTATCTTCTTTCTGTTGAGAGATTCGATTTTTCCAGACAGGGGTATCCTCGTAATTTAACCAACATATCCGGGTTCGAACAACGTGTCAAAATCCTTTGCTGCTTTGGCTACTCCACAGAATCCTATCTTCTTCCTCCCTGCCTCTCTCCCATTTCCATAAAAAAATGGAGCTCATAAACAACGTCCCAACCACAGGATGCCACATAGTGGCAATGCCTTATCCTGGTAGGGGCCACATCAACCCCATGATGAACTTCTGCAAGTTGCTATCTTCCAAAAATGACCAAATCATAATCACCTTCGTCGTGACGGAGGAGTGGCTCAGCTTCCTCAGCTCTGAGCCCAAACCATCTAATATGCAGTTCGCAACAATTCCTAACGTAATCCCGTCGGAGATAGGTCGGGGAGCTGATTTTCCCGGGTTTTATAAAGCTACTCTGACCAAGCTGGAGGAGCCCTTCGAGCGGCTGCTGGATCAGCTTGAACCGCCGAAGCCGAGCGCTATAATCCATGATACTTTCTTGATGTGGGTGGTGAGCGTCGGGAATCGGAGAAATATTCCGGTGGCTTCGTTTTGGACCCAGCAGACGTTGGTGTTCACGGTGTTCCATCACTTAGATCTCCTCAAACAAAATGGCCAATTCCCGGTCAATATGTCTGGTGCGTTTTCGAGCTATATATACATAATATAAGGTCCATTTGGACTGTGGTATTTATTGAAAATTTTTTCGTCTTTATTTAAATTTTTTTTGTAATTTTTTATTTTTAATCAATTTTTTGTGATTTATTGGTTCATCTCGACAAGAGCTTTCAGAAAAGTTATCAATCATCGGCTAAATTTGAAAAAAGTTTAGAAAAGATAAAAATAAATCAAAAACAGAATTTTTTTTGTACTTATTCGTCGTTTTTAGTGATCTTTTTTTAACTTTTAGACATAATTTTATACTTTTTAGATTCTTTTCATCAAGACGGACTAATAAACTACAAAACATTGAGGTTTAAACAACAAATACACAAAAAAAAATAAAGAAAAAATAAATAAATAAATACTATAGGCTAAAGGGACCCATAATATACATAGAAGGGTAGATGACAGCAATACTGAAACAAAAAATTTAGCAAAAAAAAAATAGTGAAACAAAAAAAGTTAATTGGCAATTTGTTTGAAACTAATGTAATAATAAAAAATAAAGCTTCGGATAGGATTTCAAATATTATTTCACATCCAAGTATTCCAACTGCTTGAATGATATTGTAAGATTGTTTCCGACCATACAAATGAAACTTCGAATTTACAGTATCATAGTATTGTAGGAAGTGAAGACAGTTTAGTACTTGTCATTCTACCTTGCTTAATGTGTCTCTACTTGTTTATTTTTGCATGTAACAGAACGAGGAAACGAATTGGTAGACTACCTACCAGGAATTCCACCAACACGTATAGCAGATCTTCCAACAATCTTCTACGGCAATGCACTTAAAGTTGTGCATTTCGCATCAGGAGCCGTTTCACAAGTTCAAAAAGCACAGTATCTTCTAATCACTTCAATCTACGAGCTCGAATCCCAAACCATCGATGCCTTAAAGGAAGCAATTTCCACCCCAATATACTCCATCGGTCCGGCAATACCTTTCTTCAGACTTGGAGACAGCGGCTCTCTACCTACTGATTCCAGGAACAATGAAACCAGCTATGTGCAATGGCTGGATTCTCAACCCAAATCCTCTGTTTTGTACATTTCTCAAGGTAGTTTCCTTTCTGTTTCCAAAACACAAATGGACGAAATCATTGCAGGGGTGGATAATAGCGGAGTTCGGTTCTTGTGGGTGTCCCGTGGTGATGCTTCTCGGATTATAGAGGGATGCGGCGGTAAGGACTATTAGACTAGGTATCTACAAAGTTTGAAAGCTCTATTTGGTCCAGGCATGTGGGTTTATAAACTCGTGTTTTTGCAATTTTATGAAAAAGAACACTGTTCGAGAAAACATTAAAGAGATCTTTTGAACTTCTCGGATTTCTAGATTCGTTAAAAAAGTGATAAGGTATGAAAATGATAAGGTTTTTGTTTTGAAAATTAGTGTTTGGTGAGTGTTGTGGAAACTATGATATAAGAACAACCACCAAACAAGTTTTACAACTCTAAATCAAAACTTTCACAATACTTATGCATCTCACAGTTTAACATGTCAAATTTCCATTTTTTTTTTTATCATCATAGCTATTTCTTCAAGGTGTCCTGAATGTGTGTGATATTTTTGAGCAGATTTGTCAAACAAGGGGGTGATAGTGCCATGGTGTGACCAGTTGAAGGTATTGTGCCACCCTTCCATAGGTGGGTTTTGGACTCATTGCGGCTGGAATTCAACCAAAGAGGGTGTTTTCGCCGGAGTTCCATTCCTCACTTACCCAATATTCTGGGATCAAGTTCCAAACTCCAAGACTATTGTGGAAGACTGGAAGATTGGCTGGAAAGTGAGGAAAGGAGTGGGTGATGAAGAACATTTGGCGACAAGGGAAGAAATTGCTGACATTGTACGACGTTTCATGGATTTGGAAAGCGACGAGGGGAAAGAAATGAGGAGAAGAGCAAAAGAACTTAGGGAGATTTGCCGAAGAGCAGTTTCCAAAGGGGGTTCAGCTGAAACTGACATTAATGCCTTTATTCAGGACATTTTGCAACGTCGTGACCGCTAAAAATTAATTTTGTGTTATTTGTTCTGATTGTTTAGATCATTGTTTGAAGCATTTCATGAGATTAGCTATCGATCAAATGCTATTTGTTATTGGGTCAACTGCTCTTTGTTATGAACATTGGAGTATTTGATTGTCAAGTGCATGATCTTTCGGATATAGGACTGTTTACCTCTTACGCTATTTTATTTGACGGTATGGGGCACCAGAATTATCATTTTTTTTAAAGCAAGGTCAATGAAGTTAGTTTGACTATTTATTCATTTTTCTATGCTTAACAACCTGTTAGAATTAAAAAAGGTAGAGTAATCGCAATTAATCATACTGCCTTAATTTTAAGGGGTTGGCATAATAGTTAAGTTTTCGGCCTTCAAAATTTACTCCCTCCAAAATTTTCAAAGTTGAAATATTTTAAGTAGTAGTAAGTCTGACGGGTCACCTGCTCTAACATGGAAGAAAACTAATGACCTAATTCAGCATTGACCAACGAAGGACCGTTCAGCGGCCGGTGTGCATTATGGGCCAACCACAACCGCTTGGGTAGATAGATGAAGGACCGATCGGTCAACCAGTAGACAGGAGGCATGAGAAAGGATTGGGGGGACCTGCTGTGCACAGCCTGATGAAACGGGGTAGTTTGGTGTTCCAACCAAATTTTTTTGTGTGTTTTGTGCATGAAACCTATTAACAAAATTTTATTTTGAAATTTCGAGTTCATGGATAATTTCAAAATATTCTCTTAAGTCAACGGTGAATTTTTCAAATTTTTTTGAAAATAAAATTTAGAAAACACGACCTAAAGGAATTCAAATGAGCGGTATCGGTTATTTTTTTTAATACGGCGGTGATAACAGTAAAAAGAAAACTACAAAAATATATCTATTTTGCCACCGCCGCATTAAAAAAAATAACTGATACCGCTCATTTGAATCCCTTTAGGTAGTGTTTTCTAAATTTTATTTTCAAAAAAATTTAAAAAGTTCACCGTTGACTTAAACGAATATTTTGAAATTAACCGTGAACTCAAAATTTTAAAATAAAATTTTATTAATAGGTTTCATGTACAAAACACACAAAAAAGTTTGGTTGGAACACCAAACTACGCCGTTTTATTTCAGGGCACAGCAGGTCCCCCCATTCCCATGAGAAACTGATCGATGAACACCCGCTTGGACGTACACACCCTTAATAGAACCGCACGGTGAGCGCTAACCAGAAAAACCCTTGCGAGGCACCCCTGATTACTCGAGTAATCCCAAGAATAACACCGATAACCGCTCAACATCCCAAAGATAGCGCCCATAATCAACAGAACAACCCTCCCGGAGCAAAATAGGGATGCCATCGGCAGTCGTTACCTCGTATGAGTGACCCTTTCTGAAGCTATAAAAGATCATTTCCAGCCATGAAATCAGGTATGTTTGAACATACGCAATTCATATACTCTTATCTACTTGCTCTCTGCGGTGAACTGACGTAATCATTGAATGATTTCTGGCCAGAAAACCACCATCGGCCACCGGGCTTGTTTGTAGAAGCCAAAGCATGAACTTTAGATATTTTGTCAATTTCAGGCATCATTAAAAAGAAATTATAGCGTTAAAGGGAAAGGGTCATTCTAGTGCCCAAGATACTGCACTTTCGTAATGCATCTCAATAACCGATATGCTTTATTTCAATTTAATTGGCATGATGTGGACTGTTATATTTATAGAGTTAATTAGTCACTATTTACATTTTAAAAATCAAGTTTAACCAAAAAGCCATAGTCATGTGATGAAGATAGATTTGCTCGCTATTCATTTTTTAGTCACATTGACCATTTAGTTTTTAATAAACATGGTTCGATCAAAACATTATTGATGTCCAATCAGATTACTTTTTTATGTGCATGATTTACTCAACAAATCCTGTAAACTTAATACTTTGAATTGTGCAAATAAAATTTCGCAAAATTCAATTAACTCATGTTTAATTGGCGAGAAAGGAATGAAAAAGATGAGAATATCTTTTATTTTTTATTTTTTATGTTTTTTATGTGCTCAGTTAATAAGAAAGTTATAGAACTCACGTTTCTAACTTTCTTGCTAGAATTAATTTTGCCTTTAAAATGTGTCTAAAAAAAATACAAGATTTTATAAAAATCTTATTTTTCTATAACATCTCTTATACACTTATATTACTGATTTTTAATTTTTTTTTTTTTGAGTTTCTTTATAAAATGAATCTTTTTTCTTCATTTTAAAGGATCTCCACCAGCATCCTATCTTCTTCCTCCCTGCCTCTCTCTCATTCCCTTCAAAAACAAAATGGAAGCCACAAACAACGCCCCAACCACAGGATGCCACGTTGTGGCGATGCCTTATCCTGGTAGGGGCCACATCAACCCCATGATGAACCTCTGCAACCTACTATCTTCAAAAAATGACCAAATCATAATCACCTTCGTCGTGACGGAGGAGTGGCTCGGCTTCCTCAGCTCCGAGACCACCAAGCCAGCTAATATCCAGTTCGCCACTATTCCTAACGTAATCCCATCGGAGATAGGTCGGGGAGCTGATTTTCCCGGTTTTGTTGAAGCTACTCAGACCAAGCTGGAAGAGCCATTCGAGCGGCTGCTGGATCAGCTTGAGTCACAAAAGCCGAGCGTTATAATCCATGATACTGGCTTGATGTGGATGGTGGGCGTCGGGAATCGGAGGAATATTCCGCTGGCTTCGCTTTGGACCCAGCAAACGTCGGTGTTCACGGTGTTCTATCACTTTGATCTCCTCAAACAAAATGGCCATTTTCCTGTCAATATGTCTGGTGCGTTTTTCTGTTATATATACAGATATAGTAGGGAAGACAATTGCAACACTGAAATCTAGTATTATGAACACTGTGGGAATTTAGTGTCTTTTTATGAAATCTAATTGCTTGTTTTGGACACCAATTCATTGAAGTTGATTTCTACGATGAGACATACCTCTGTATAGTTTGAGAGCGCCTCTGTTTTGGTTAATTCCTTCTATTCAAATTCCTTTATTCTACCACCCTCTTGTCATTTCTCTATTTGTTTATTTTTGCATGTAACAGAACAAGGAAACGAGCTGGTAAACTATATACCAGGAATTCCACCAACACGTATAGCAGATCTTCCAACAATCTTCTACGGCAATGGACTTAAAATTGTGCATTTAGCCTCGGCATCCGTTTCACAGGTCCAAAAAGCACAGTATCTTTTACTCACTTCAATCTACGAGCTCGAATCCCAAACCATCGATACCTTAAAGGCAACAATTCCCACCCCAATATACTCCATCGGTCCAGCAATACCTTACTTCAGATTCGAAGACAACTCCTCTCTATCTACTGATTTCAAGAACGGTGAAACCAACTACGTGCAATGGCTGGATTCTCAACCCAAATCCTCTGTTTTGTACATTTCTCAGGGTAGTTTCCTTTCTGTTTCCAAAACCCAAATGGACGAAATCATTGCAGGGGTGGATAACAGCGGGGTTCGGTTCTTTTGGGTGACGCGTGGTGATGCTTCTCGGATTAAAGATGGCTGTGGTGGTAAGGACTATTAGACTTGGTATCTAAAATTTTTAAAAGCTCTATTTGGTGGTGGTTTTCGAAAGCAATCATGCGAAAGGAAAAGTCTGTGTACACAGTGTGTCTGGCACAGATGGATGTGAGAGACCCAAGTGCATCCAACGGTGCCGAATACATCTGTGTCCGGTCTGTGTCCATAAATTTGTGTCCGTAGCATTACTCTCGTGCGAAATACTAAAGATTTGTTTGGTTGAGGCCTGAGAGTTTATAATATCTATTTTCTTTTATCATAATATCTATTTTTTTTAAGTTGTTATGAATGTATTTGATACCTTTTTGTTCAATCTTCGATTCAAGATCAAAGCCATGTTTTGAGCAGATTTGTCAAGCAAGGGGGTGGTAGTGCCATGGTGTGACCAGTTGAAGGTGTTGTGCCACCCTTCCATAGGTGGGTTTTGGACTCACTGCGGCTGGAATTCCACAAAGGAGGGTGTTTTCGCTGGACTTCCATTCCTCACTTACCCAATAATCTGGGATCAAATTCCCAACTCCAAGACTATCGTAGAAGACTGGAAGATTGGTTGGAAAGTGAGAAAAGGAATGGGTGATGATGAACATTTGGCAACTAGAGAAGAAATTGCCGATACTGTACGACGTTTCATGGATTTGGAAAGTGACGAGGGAAAAGAAATGAGGAGAAGAGCAAAGGAACTTAGGGAGATTTGCCGAAGCGCAGTTTTCAAAGGGGGTTCAGCTGAAACTGATATTGAAGCTTTTATTCAGGACATTTCGCAAGGTGGTGACCGTGACCTTTAAAAACAGATTTTGTTGTTTGTTCTGATCATTGTTTGAAACCTTTTATAATTGTTTGCAAGAATCTTTAGAAAAATTACAATTTCAAAATGAGATTAGCTATTGATCAAATGCTATTTGTTATTGGGTCAACCGCTCTTTGTTATGAGCATTGGAGTATTGGAGTGTCAATTGCATGATCTTTCTGATATAGGACTATTTACCACAAGAGATATCATTCGACATCATAATTTATACTATATTCTTTGTTATTGGGTCATCTACCTATTTTCTCTCTCTTCTGTCCCTTTCTTCGTTTTTTTATGAGAAAGTTTAAGAACTTAGAAAAAATTTTACTTAAATATGTAAGCTTTCAAAATCCAAATGAATTTTAACATTTGATTTTGAATTTAAGAATGTTTTCGGAGAAACTTTTTTGAGACCGTAGTACTTCTATTCTTTTATTCCCTTCTCTTTTTCTCTTTTATTCCCTTCTCTTTTAACTAACAGAGGTTTGGGTTGCTATCGTCTTGCAATTGCTGAATTTGGGTGAACAGACCATCAAGAAATCTCTTATCCCACCAAGGTAAATTTAGCATCAAAATTCAAACTAAAAAAAAGCTTTTTTTTAAAATTAAATTGAACACATACAAGGAGCAAACCATGAGAAAGGAGGAGAGAAATTTATTCATTTTATATTTCTGTGATTATGTTTCAGAAACTTGTTTGGTTAACCTGTAATAAATTGGATAAGTCAGGGTTGTTTGGTCATTACATGAGGGACAAGACTGAATTGGACTACCAAGAACACCTCCCTGAGGCCTTTACGAATCCCCCTTAATCACCGGAGTCGTAGTCCTTTAGGATTGATAATTCCAACCTAATTGTGCAAACCAAACACCCACTTAATAATGGGCCGACTGATTTAGCAATTCAATCCCATGGACTAAGAGACTTAACAAACAGGATCTGAGTTCTCATTTAAGTGGACTGAGACTCTTAAGGATAACAAGATAACTAAGCTTATTCGTCACATCACATGTAAGCCTAATCTATATTCCTAAAATAAAGAGACAGAGTCCTAGTAAGACTTCACTCCCTCAATCTTGTATAAAGGGACCCCCTTCATTCTTCAAGTATGAGAACTCTTTTTTTAAAAATCTCTACATTTCTCTATTATCTACTTCTCGACAATATTGGCTGACTTAGATGTCAGAGAAGTGTTGAGTGACACTACACCGCTATCCTTGGTATTTTTTTGTAGTGTTTGCTCTCAGCTTGGACTATCTAGAAGATTAGATGAGCAGTTCAAAGCTCAGCCTTGGAAGGTTAAAATTCGTTTTATCAGTTGGCGCCGTCTGTTGAAATGATTTGTTCTTCAAGTCATAATTTTGTTGTGATGTAATGCATTAATTGAATAAACGCCGGCAAGGATTAATCCGATCTTATCAATAAAATAATATTTTATTGATAAGATCCCTCGATTGTTAAAATCTCAAAATGAAGCAATAAATCCTAACATGCTTGGTCCTATTAACTTTTTTATGCATTAGAATTGTGATTTTGTGTCCAATAGTAGTCCGCAAATGGCTATATTTGTTCAAACAAGCGAACATTTAGTTATTTCATTATAATAAATTGAAGCCAATAAATTAGGCAATTTTATGGGACCACTCGACGACTTGAATTAAGTTTCAAAATTGGGGTTTCTCTCGGTTTTGTAAAATAAATCTCACCAACAGCTTGAACATATTTTTTCACACATTCATGAAGCTTCTGATTGCTCGGGTAATCTCGTGAATGACACCGATAACTGCTTGACTTTTTAAAGATGGCACTCAGAATCAGCAGAACAGCTCTCCCGGAATGGAATAGGGCTGCCATAATCGGTCGTTAGAGTGCCTGCGATTAGCCTCGTTCCCAAGCTATAAAAGAACATTTCTGACTATGAGATTAGGTATGTTTGAACATACGCAGTCCATATACTCTTATTTACTCTTTCTTTGGTAACTGACTTGATCATCGGAAGTTCTTGCTAGGAAAACCACCCTCAGCCACTAGGCTTGTTTGCAAAAAGACAAAGTACAAGCGTAAGATACTTTACCAGTTTCAATGATCATAAAAAAAAAAAAACCGTAGCATTAAAGAGAAAGGGTCATTCTAGTGCCCAGGATACTACACTTTCGGAATGTTTTTGCTCAATTAAAATTTAATTGGTATAATCTGAGTTGTTATATTTATAGATTTAATTGAACACTACTTACATTTTAAAAATCAAGTTAATCGAGAAGTTATAATCACATGATTAAGATAAATTTATTTTTTATTCATTTTTTAGTCACACTTATCATTTCGTTTTTATAATAAACATTGTCCAATCAAAATATTATCGATGTCCGATCAAATTACTTTCTTCATGCATATTTACTCAGTAAACCTTGTAAACTTAACGGTTTGAATTGTGCAAATAAAATTTCGACAAATCTTATTAAACAGTTTAATTGGCGAGAAATGAAAGAAAAATACGAAAATATTTAAATATTTAATATTTTTATGTATTCAATTAACAGAAAGGTTATGAACTCATGTTTCTAAATTTTTTTCGCTTGAATTAATTTTTTTCTTAAAATATGTACTGCAAAAAATATAATTTTTTTACAGGAATTTTATTTTTGCCATAGTTTTTTACACAATTAAATTACATATTTTTTAAATTCCTTTTAAGTTTCTTTATCAAATGAATTTTTTTTCTTTACCTGTACCCCAAAAAGACACGTGAAACTAAAAGTCTAAAAGAGTCTGAATAATCTGTCCTAGTGTCCCATTCTTTTGTCCCACCGCGAGGGGCGGCCGGACCACCAAATTGTCTTTTTGTCGTTTTTCCTATAATAGAGAGATTCGATTTTTCCACTCAGGGATATGCTCGCTATTTAACCAACATCCTGGATTCGACCCTCTGCTGCTTTGGGCCTTTGGCTACTCCACCAGCATCCTCTCTTCTTCCTCCCTGCCGGCTGCCTCTCTCCCATTCCCATAAAAAATGGAACCCATAAACAACGCCTCAAACACAGGATGCCACGTTGTGGCAATGCCTTACCCTGGTAGAGGCCACATCAACCCCCTGATGAACCTCTGCAAGTTACTATCTTCAAAAAATGACCAAATCATAATCACCTTCGTCGTGACGGAAGAGTGGCTCGGCTTTCTCAGCTTCGAGACCAAGCCAGCTAATATCCAGTTCGCCACTATTCCTAACGTAATCCCGTCGGAGATAGGTCAGGGAGCTGATTTTCCAGGTTTTGTTGAAGCTACTCTGACCAAGCTGGAGGAGCCCTTCGAGCGGCTGCTGGATCAGCTTGACCCGCCGAAGCCGAGCGCTATAATCCATGATACTTTTTTGACGTGGGTGGTGGGCGTCGGGAATCGGAGGAATATTCCGGTGGCTTCGCTTTGGACACAGCAGACGTCGGTGTTCATGGTGTTGCATCACTTAGATCTCCTCAAACAAAATGGCCAATTTCCAGTCAATATGTCTGGTGCGTTTTCGTGCTATATACATAATATACATAGAAGGTAAGACGACAGCAATACTGAAACAAAAAATGTTAGTTGGTAATTTGTTTGAAACCAATGTAATAATAAAAAATAAAGCTTCGGATAGGATTTCAAATATTATTTCACATCCAAGTATTCCAACTGCTTGAATGATATTGTAAGATTGTTTCCGACCATCCAAATGAAACTTCGAATTTACAGTATCATAGTATTGTAGGAAGTGAAGACAGTTTAGTACTTGTCATTCGAACTTGCTTAATGTGTGTCTACTTGTTTATTTTTGCATGTAACAGAACGAGGAAACGAATTGGTAGACTACCTACCAGGAATTCCACCAACACGTATAGCAGATCTTCCAACAATCTTCTACGGCAATGCACTTAAAGTTGTGCATTTCGCATCAGGAGCCGTTTCACAGGTTCAAAAAGCACAGTATCTTCTAATCACTTCAATCTACGAGCTCGAATCCCAAACCATCGATGCCTTAAAGGAAACAATTTCCACCCCAATATACTCCATCGGTCCGGCAATACCTTTCTTCAGGCTCGGAGATAGCAGCTCTCTACCTACTGATTCCAGGAACAGTGAAACCAGCTATGTGCAATGGCTGGATTCTCAACCCAAATCCTCTGTTTTGTACATTTCTCAAGGTAGTTTCCTTTCTGTTTCCAAAACACAAATGGACGAAATCATTGCAGGGGTGGATAATAGCGGACTTCGGTTCTTGTGGGTGGCCCGTGGTGATGCTTCTCGGATTATAGAGGGATGCGGCGGTAAGGACTATTAGACTAGGTATCTACAAAGTTTGGAAGCTCTATTTGGTCCAGGCATGTGGGTTTATAAACTCGTGTTTTTGCAATTTTATGAAAAAGAACTCCGTTCGAGAAAACATTAAAGAGATCTTTTGAACTTCTCGGATTTCTAGATTCGTTAAAAAAGTGATAAGATATGAAAATGATGAGGTTTTTGTTTTGAAAATTAGTGTTTGGTGAGTGTTGTGGAAACCATGATATGAGAACAACCACCAAACAAGTTTTACAGCTCTAAATCAAAACTTTCACAATGCTATGCATCTCACGGTTTAACATGTCAAATTTCCAATTTTTGAGCAGATTTTTCAAACAGGGGGGTGGTAGTGCCATGGTGTGACCAGTTGAAGGTATTGTGCCACCCTTCCGTAGGTGGGTTTTGGACTCATTGCGGCTGGAATTCCACCAAGGAGGGTGTTTTTGCCGGAGTTCCATTCCTCACTTACCCAATATTCTGGGATCAAGTTCCAAATTCCAAGACTATTGTGGAAGACTGGAAGATTGGCTGGAAAGTGAGGAAAGGAGTGGGTGATGAAGAACATTTGGCGACAAGAGAAGAAATTGTTGACATTGTACGACGTTTCATGGATTTTGAAAGTGACGAGGGGAGAGAAATGAGGAGAAGAGCAAAAGAACTTAGGGAGATTTGCCGAAGAGCAGTTTCCAAAGGGGGTTCAGCTGAAACTGACATCGATGCCTTTATTCAGGACATTTTGCAACGTCGTGACTGCTAAAAATTATTTTTGTGTTGCTTGTTCTGATTGTTTAGATCATTGTCTGAAGCCTTTCATGAGATTAGCTATCGATCAAATGCTATTTGTTATTGGGTCAACTGCTCTTTGTTATGAACATTGGAGTATTGGATTGTCAAGTGCATGATCTTTCTGATATAGGACTATTCACCTCTTGTGAGTTCCTCAACATAATGATACATTTGATTTGTCTTTCTTAAACTGTATTTTGACTACCAACTGAATAACACAGATAACTGCTCGGCATCCCAAAGATAGTGCCCAGAATCAACAGAATAGCCCTCCCGGAGCAGAATAGAGGCGCCATCGGCGATCGTTAGCTCGCATGAGTGACCCCTTTCTAAAGCTATAAAAGATCATTTCCGGCCATGAGATTAAGGCTATGTTTGGACTGACTGGATTATTGGATTATTATTTTTCGTCCTTATGTGAAAGTTTTTTGTAATTTTTTGTTTTTCATTAATTTTTTGAGAATTATTGGTTTATCTCGACGAGAACTTTCAGAAAAGTTATCAATCATGAACCAAATTTGAAAAAAATTTAAAAAGACAAAAATAATAAAAAAACAGGAATTTTTGATCTTATTCGTCGTCTTTAGTGACATTTTTTTAACTTTTGGACATAATTTTATACTTTTTAGATTCTTTTCATCAAGACGGACCAATAATCCACAAAACATTGAGGCTAAAACAATAAATGCAAAAAAAAAAATTGAATAGAGACAAAAAAAATAATCCAAAATCAATTAGGCCAAACAACTCCCAAGTATGTTTGAGCATAGGCAATACATATACTCTTATCTACTCGCTCTCGATGGTGAACTGACTTAATTGTTGGAGGTTTTTTGGCCAGAAAATCACCATCGGCCACCGGGCTTGTTTGCAGAAGCCAAAGCATGAGTGTTCGATATTTCGTCAGGCATCATTAAAAAGAAACCATAGCGTTAAAGGAAAACGGTCATTGTAGTGCCCAAGATACTGTACTTTTGTAATGCATCTTAGGCTCCCTTTGGCCTATAGTTTTTATTTATTTTTATTTTTTGTCTTTATTTTTTTTTTTTTTTGCATTTGTTGTTTAAATCTTAATGTTTTGTAGTTTATTGGTCCATCTTGATGAAAGAAATCTAAAAAGTATAAAATTATGTCCAAAAGTTAAAAAAAATCACTAAAGACGACGAATAAGTACAAAAAAATTCTGTTTTTTATTTATTTTTGTCTTTTCTGAACTTTTTTCAAATTTGGCCGATGATTGATAACTTTTCTGAAAACTTTTGTCGAGATAAACCAATAAATCATAAAAAGTTGATGAAAAACAAAAAATTATAAAAAAATTTCAAATAAGGACAAAAAAAAATTTCAATAAATACCACAGTCCAAATGGACCCTTAATAATCCATGTGCTTTATTAAAATTTAATTGGCATGATGTGAACTCTTATATTTAAGTTAATTCATCACTACTTACATTTTAAAAATCAAGTTTACCAAAAAGCTATAGTCATGTGATGAAAATAGATTTGTTCGCCATTCATTTTTTAGTCACACTGACCATTTAGTTTTTAATAAATATGGTCCGATCAAAACATTATTGATGTCCAATCAGATTATTTTTTACGTGCATGATTTACTCAACAAATTCTGTAAACTTAAATGCTTTGAATTGTGCAAATAAAATTTTGACAAAGCCTATTAACTCATGTTTAATTGGCGAGAAAGGGAAAAAAAAGACAAGAATATCTAATTTTTTTTATTTTTTATGTTATTTATGTGTTCAGTCAATAAGAAAGTTATAGAACTCATGTTTCTAACTTTCTTGCTAGAATTAATTTTCCTCTTAAAATGTGTCTAAAAAAAATACAAGATTTTATAAAAATCTTATTTTTCTATAAAATCTCTTATGCAATTAGATTACTGATTTTTAATATTTTTTTTGAGTTTCTTTATAAAATGAATCTTTTTTCTTCATTTTAAAGGGTCTCCACCAGCATCCTATCTTCTTCCTCCCCGCCTCTCTCTCATTCCCTTCAAAAATGGAAGCCATTAGTTCATTAATTTGTAAAAAATTAGTTAGGCTGTTAATAGTTAGTTAGTTAGTTTGTTAGTTTGTCAGTTAGTTTTAGCTTAGTTAACCTCTAGCTAAGACGGTTACCTAAGTCGGTTGGTTAGAGTGATTAGTATAAGAAGAGTTCTTCTCTTCATTTCTCTGTACGTAGAAGTTTTCTACGAGTATGAATATCAAAACTTTCTTTTCTTGCTTCCAACTCTAATATGGTATCAGAGCAAAGAAGCTGCTCCTTCTTTCGCCATTTTCATGACCTAGCTCAATTCTTCGTTCCTCTTTCACCTTTACCTCATGGATTCTTCTGATCCTGAAGTTCTTAGATCTTCCGCCATGGAAGAACATTCAAGCCCTTATTTTCTTCACCATTCTGATGGTCCAGGGCTTGTTTTGGTATCGCAACCCTTAACTGGAGACAACTATAACTCATGGAGTCGAGCAATGTTAATTGCTCTTTCAGTAAAGAACAAAGTCGGATTCATTGATGGATCTGTTACAAAACCTCAAGATAACACCGTTCTTCTCAACTCCTGGATTAGAAACAACAATGTGGTGATTTCTTGGATCCTTAACTCCATTTCTAAGGACATATCTGCTAGTGTGATATATGCTGAATCAGCACATGATATTTGGATTGATCTGAGAGATCGTTTCCAGCAGAGTAATGGCCCTAGGATTTTCCAATTGCGACGAGAATTGATGAATTTGTCCCAAGAACAGAATTCGGTCAGTGTTTATTTCACCAAGTTAAAAACCATATGGGAAGAATTGAGCAATTTCAGGCCAATTTGTTCATGTTGCACCTGCAGTTGTGGAGGAGTTAGAAACCTTCAATCACACTACCAAATGGAATACATTATGTCCTTTCTTATGGGACTCAATGATTCTTTCTCCCAAATTCGTGGACAGTTATTGCTTTTGGATCTTTACCCCCAATTAATAAGGTATTCGCCTTAGTTTCTCAAGAAGAACACCAAAGGAAAGTTGGTACCTACACAAATACACACCTGGATTCTGCTAACTCTATGGCTTTTGCGGTTAAGAATGATATTCAACATGGAAAACCTTATTCTGGAAATCATAACACTACTGGTTATAAAGGAAATAGAAAGGATCGTCCATTCTGTACACATTGCAATTTTCAAGGGCATACCATAGAAAAGTGTTATAAAATTCATGGATATCCACCTGGTTACATACCCAAGCACAAATCCGTTTCATCATAGGTCCAAACTCATTCTCCCAGGCTGATTGCTAATCAGGTATCTACTACAAATAACATGGAACCACTGGATAATTTTCGCCAATTTCTTCAGAATCTCAATGGTGAACAATGTCAACAGCTCATGACAGTTCTTTCAGGTCAATTGGCTGCAACAGTCACCACTACTACAGAGGAAACTCCTCTGATTGGTTCTACCACAGGTACTTGTTTATCTGTTTCCTTAACTCCTGGTTTTCCCTCCATACAACATTGGATCCTAGACCCAGGAGCAACACAACACATTTGTTTCACTGATACTTTGTTCATGAATTTGAGGCCAGTTCATCTTTCTTTTGTTACATTACCCAACCATATACGTATACCTGTTTCCCACAGAGGTGACATCAGACTGAATTCTACCATACTGCTCAAAGATGTGTTATATGTTCCACAATTCAAGTTCAACCTTATTTCTCTAAGTGCTCTTACCAAAGATTCAAACCTTACGGTTATTTTTCATCCTGATCACTGTCTTCTTCAGGATGCTATCAACCAGACAATGATTGGCAATGGTGAACACACTGCTGGTCTATATGTACTCAAAGCTGATATCTTGTTACCTAGCAACCCAGTGTACATAAATAATTGCTCTATCCAGACATGGCATAACAGGCTTGGTCATTTGTCATCTAGACAATTACATATTTTGCAAGATTCTCTCCATTATGATGCTACTGCTGTTAATAATACTCCATGTCACATTTGCCCTTTAGCTAAACAGAGGAGCTTATCCTTTGTTTCTCACAATAATATGTCTGCAACTGCTTTTGATTTAATTCACTGCGATATCTGGGGACCTTATCACCTTCCCTCTTATGCTGGTATTAGATACTTTCTCACGTTGGTTGATGATTGCACCAGATTCACTTGGATCTACTTGCTCAAAAATAAGTCAGATGTTACCTATATTGTTCCCAGATTCTTCCATATGATTGAAACTCAGTTTCATACAGTGATCAAGAAGTTTCGCTCAGACAATGCTCCTGAATTAGCATTCCCAGAATTTTTCTCTGATAAGGGTGTTCTCCACCAATTTTCTTGCGTGGACACTCCTCAACAGAATTCTGTGGTGGAGAGAAAACACCAACATTTACTAAATGTTGCCCGAGCCATATTCTTTCAATCCAGAATTCCCATATCATTCTGGACTGATTGTATCCTTACCGCCACTTACATAATTAATCGTACCCCATCTCCCTTATTACACCAAAAGACCCCTTATGATCTTCTATACCATCAACCAGTTGATTATTCCCATTTTCGTGTCTTTGGATGTCTTGCTTTTGCATCTACTCTTCAAGCCCACAGTACCAAATTTCAACCACGATCTCGCATTTGTTCCTTTTTGGGGTACCCTCCTGGCGTCAAAGGGTATAAGCTCTATGACCTTCGGTCTAAACAGATTTTTCTCTCAAGAGATGTCATTTTCCATGAAACTATCTTCCCTTTCCGTACCACTCAGTCCACTGATACAATCCCTGATCCCTTTCCTGATTTTGTTCTACCACTGTCATCTCTTGAATCCTTTTCACCTCATTCCTCTACTACTTCTTCCCTTCCAGATAATTCCTCTCCCACTGACTTATCAAATCCTGATCCTCCCCCTCATATTCCTCTCCCTAGAAGATCTTCTAGACCTTCTCACCCTCCTTCCTACCTTCGTGATTTTCATTACAACCTACTTCACCATCATAGCTCTCCATCTTGCACATATCAGTACCCCCTTTCCCAGGTTTTATCTTATGCCTCCTTATCCAATTCCCACCAACATTTTGTTCTGACCATCTCATCCCATGAAGAACCCCAATTTTATCACCAAGCTGTCCCTTTTTCCCACTGGCGCACTGCCATGAAAGCTGAATTAGATGCCATGGAATCCAATAATACTTGGTCCATTGTTCCTCTTCCTGAGCATAAACACTCCATTGGATGTAAATGGGTTTATAAGATTAAATACCAATCTGATGGCAGCATTGAAAGATACAAGGCACGTTTAGTTGCTAAAGGATACAATCAACAAGAGGGTGTGGATTTTATGGAAACTTTTTCTCCCATTGCAAAATTGGTTACTGTCAAGACTCTTTTAGCCCTGGCCTCTAGCCACAATTGGCATTTACATCAACTTGATGTTAACAATGCGTTTCTTAATGGGGATTTATTTGAGGAAGTCTACATGGATTTACCTCTTGGTTATTCTGTTACCGGCAAAGCTTCTTCCCCTGGTTCTAGACTTGTGTGCAAGCTACACAAATCCATTTATGGTCTGAAGCAGGCTTCTTGCCAGTGGAACTCCAAGTTTTCTCAAGCCTTAATCCATTATGGGTTCACTCAATCAAAGGCAGATTATTCCCTTTTTACTAAAGGCTCTGGTTCCAATTTTATTGCCTTAATAGTTTATGTTGATGATATCGTTATTGCTGGGCCAGACAGTCAGGTTATTGCCACACTCAAGACCTTCCTTCATTCTCAGTTCAAGTTGAAAGATCTTGGCCTTTTGAAATACTTTTTGGGTCTTGAGATTGCTCGGTCTACCAGTGGCCTCATTCTCTCCCAAAGGCATTACACTCTCCAGTTACTCGAAGACACAGGCTACTTAGCTTGCAAACCAGCCTCAGTTCCCATGGATCCTACTATTGTCTTGGCTAATGATAATGGCCCCTTGCTGACAGATCCTTCTCAATACCGCAGATTAATTGGTAGATTGTTATATCTCACCATTTCCCGGCCTGACATAACATATGCAGTTCACAAACTCAGCCAATATTTGACTCATCCTAGAATCCCTCACTTGCAAGCTGCCCATTACTTACTGAGATATCTTAAAGCCAACCCTGGCCAAGGATTATTTTTTTTCTGCCTCTTCTTCATCCCAGCTTAAAGCCTTCTCAGATGCTGATTGGGGTGCTTGTTTAGACACCAGAAGGTCGGTTACTGGTTTTTGCATTTTTCTTGGTGATTCTCTGGTTTCCTGGAAATCTAAGAAGCAGACTACCATCTCTCGTTCTTCAGCTGAGGCGGAGTATCGTGCTTTGGCCTCTACTGCTAGTGAGCTCATTTGGATCCGTCAATTGTTACATGATTTACAAGTTGATGTCTCCTCACCAGCCTTATTGTTCTGTGACAACCAGGCCGCAATTCACCTTGCTTCCAATCCCACTTTTCATGAACGCACTAAACATATTGAATTAGACTGTCATTTAGTTCGTGATAAAGTTTCAGACGGTGCTATTTGTCTTATGCCTATTCGAACTCACCACCAGTTGGCTGACATTTTTACCAAACCTCTGCCTGCCTCACAACTGCTCTCTCTCTTGTCCAAGATGGTTGGCTGTCAAGGATCTTTTTCGTCCATCTTGCGGGGGAGTATTGCACCATTAGTTCATTAATTTGTAAATAATTAGTTAGGCTGTTAATAGTTAGTTAGTTAGTTAGTTAGTTTGTTTGTTTGTTATTAGTTTGTTAGTTAGTTTTAGCTTAGTTAACCTCTAGCTAAGACGGTTACCTAAGTCGGTTAGTTAGAGTGATTAGTATAAGAAGAGTTCTTCTCTTCATTTCTCTGTATGTAGAAGTTTTCTACGAATATGAATATCAGAACTTTCTTTTCTTGCTTCCAACTCTAATAGCCATAAACAACGCCCCAACCACAGGATGCCACGTTGTGGCTATGCCTTACCCTGGTAGGGGCCACATCAACCCCATGATGAACCTCTGCAACTTACTATCTTAAAAAAATGACCAAATCATAATCACCTTCGTCGTGACGGAGGAGTGGCTCGGCTTCCTTAGCTCCGAGACCACCAAGCCAACTAATATCCAGTTCGCCACTATTCCTAACGTAATCCCATCGGAGATAGGTCGGGGAGCTGATTTTCCCGGTTTTGTTGAAGCTACTCAGACTAAGCTGGAAGAGCCCTTCGAGCGGCTGCTGGATCAGCTTGAGCTGCAGAAGCCGAGCGTTATAATCCATGATACTGGCTTGATGTGGATGGTGGGCGTCGGGAATCGAAGGAATATTCCGGTGGCTTCGCTTTGGACCCAGCAGACGTCGTTGTTCACGGTGTTCTATCACTTTGATCTCCTCAAACAAAATGGTCATTTCCCGATCAATATGTCTGGTGCGTTTTCGTGTTATATATATATATACAGTAATACAGATATTGTAGGGAAGACAACAGCAATACTGAAATCTAGTATTGTGAATACTGGGGGAATTTAGTGTCTTCTTATGAAATCTAATTGCTTGTTTCCGACACCAAATCACCAATTCATTGAAGTTCATTTAGATGATGAGACATAACTCTGTATAGTATGAGAGCTCCTCTGTTTTGGTTAATTCCTTCTAATGAAATTCCTTTATTCTACCACCCTCTTGTCATTTCTCTATTTGTTTATTTTTGCATGTAACAGAACAAGGAAACGAGCTGGTAAACTATATACCAGGAATTCCACCAACACGTATAGCAGATCTTCCAACAATCTTCTACAGCAATGGACTTAAAATTGTGCATTTAGCCTCGGCGTCTATTTCACAGGTCCAAAAAGCACAGTATCTTCTACTCACTTCAATCTATGAGCTCGAATCCCAAACCATTGATGCCTTAAAGGCAACAATTCCCACCCCAATATACTCCATTGGTCCAGCAATACCTTACTTCAGATTCGGAGACAACTCCTCTCTATCTACTGATTTCAAGAACGGTGAAACCAACTACGTGCTATGGCTGGATTCTCAACCCAAATCCTCTGTTTTGTACATTTCTCAGGGTAGTTTCCTTTCTGTTTCCAGAACCCAAATGGACGAAATCATTGCAGGGGTGGATAACAGCGGGGTTCAGTTCTTTTGGGTGACCCGTGGTGATGCTTCTCGGATTAAAGATGGCTGTGGTGGCAAGGACTATTAGACTTGGTGTCTAAAATTTTTAAAAGCTCTATTTGGTGGTGGTTTTCAAAAGCAATCATGCGAAAGGAAAAGTCTATGTACACAGTGTGTCTGGCAAAGATGGATGCACGTGAGTCTCCGGAATTATTGAGGGACCCACGTGCATCTAATGGTGCCGAACACATCTGTGTCCGATCTGTGTCCATAAATCTATGTCCATAACATTACTAAAGATTTGTTTGGTTGAGGCCTGAGAGTTATAATATCTATTTTCTTTTATCATAATATCTATCTTTTCAAGTTGTTATGAATGTATTTGATACGTTTGTTCAATCTTCGATTCAAGATCAAAGCCATGTTTTGAGCAGATTTGTCAAACAAGGGGGTGGTAGTGCCATGGTGTGACCAGTTGAAGGTGTTGTGCCACCCTTCCATAGGTGGGTTTTGGACTCACTGCGGTTGGAATTCTACCAAGGAGGGTGTTTTCGCTGGACTTCCATTCCTCACTTACCCAATAATCTGGGATCAAATTCCCAACTCCAAGACTATCGTGGAAGACTGGAAGATTGGTTGGAAAGTGAGAAAAGGAATGGGCGATGATGAACATTTGGCAACTAGAGAAGAAATTGCCGATACTGTACGACGTTTCATGGATTTGGAAAGTGACGAGGGAAAAGAAATGAGGAGAAGAGCAAAGGAACTCAAGGAGATTTGCTGAAGCGCAGTTTTCAAAGGGGGTTCAACTGAAATTGACATCGACGCTTTTATTCAGGACATTTCGCAAGGTGGTGACCGTGACCTTTAAAAACAGATTTTGTGTTGTTTGTTCTGATCATTGTTTGAAACCTTTCATTATTGTTTGCAAGAATCTTTAGAAAAATTACGATTTCAAAATGAGATTAGCTATTGATCAAATGCTATTTGTTATTGGGTCAACTGCTCTTTGTTATGAGCATTGGTGTATTGGATGTCAATTTCATGATCTTTCTGATATAGGACTATTTACCAGAAGAGATATTATTCGACATCATAATTTATACTATATTCTTTGTTATTGGGTCAACTACCCATTTTCTCTCTCTTCTGTCCCTTTCTTCGTTTTTTTTATGAGAAAGTCTGAGAACTTAGAAATTTTTTTCTAAAAATGTCGCAGAATTTAAAATTAATAATATAGATACTTAAATATGTAAGTTTTCAAATCCAAATAAATTTTGAAATTTGATTTTGAATTCAAGAATATTTTTGAAAATTTTTTTTGGGACTATAGTACTTCTCTTCTTTTATTCCCTTCTCTTTTTTTCTCGGCTCCTGCCCGGTCGGCCCCTGTATCCCCCTCCAGGTCGAGCACGGCCACCTTCGGCTTTTTCTCCAAGTGCTTCCAAGATCTTTGTTTTCATTTTATGTGCGGCCTCTTTGAGAATTTTTTCGTTTTAGAAGTCTCTCTTCAAGGCAGAAACAAATATGGAACTAGTTAAAAAGATAAAGATTTTTAAATGAATAAAAATAGTAACCAATTACGATTGCTTTTCTAGGACACATATCTCTACTCGGATACCCATACGATGAAAACGAGAACGACATAAAAAATTAAAAGTAAAACTCTGAGGCCCCGTTCGATCAACTGTACATTCAAAATCAAGAGATTGGTAGAGTAGTAGGATTAGGTTAGAATTGATAATACCAATAGATTATTAATGCCACGTCTGAAACCCGGAATCATGTTTGTTTTGGATTCAAAATTGGACTAATAGTCCATGGAAAGTGTTTTTTTTTTTTTTTTGTAAAAGGGAGGATGGAAGTAAAAATCATGATTTCAAACTCAAAAAAAGCTTTTTTTTTTAATTAAATTGAACACATACAGAGGAGCACATACAAGGAGCAAACCATGAGAAAGAAGTAGAGAAATTTATTCATTTTATGTTTCTGTGATTATGTTTCAGAAACTTGTTTGGTCAACTTGTAATAAATTGGATAAGTCAAGGGTTGTTTGGTCATTACATGAGGGACAAGGTTAGACTAGACTACCAAGAATACCTCCCCAAGGCCTTTAGGAATCCCCTTTAATCGCTGGACTCGTAGTCCTTTGGAATTAATAATTTCAACCCAATTGTGCAAACTAAACACCCACTTAATAATGGGCTCACTGGTTTAGCAATCTAATCCCATGGACTAAGAGATTTAACAAACAGGACCTAAGTTCTCAGTCAAGTGAACTGAGACTCTTAAGGATAACAAGATAACGAAGCTTATTCGTCACACCACATGTAAGCCTAATCTATATTCCTAAAATAAAGGGATAGAGTTCTAGTAAGACTTCACTCCCTCGATCTTATATAAAGAGACCTCCTTCATTCTCCAGGTATGAGAACTCTTCTTTTAAGAATTTCTATAGTTCTCCATTATCTACTTCTTGACAATATTGACTGACTTAGGTATGAGAGAGGTGTTGGGTGACACCACATTGGGTCCTTGGTATTTTTTGCAGGTGTTTGCTCTCGGCTTGAACCATCTAGAAGATCAGATGAGCGGTTCAAAGCTCAGCCTCGGAAGAGTTAAAAATCATTTTATCAGTTGGCACCGTCCGTGGGAATAATTTGTTCTTTAGTATTTTTCTCCAAACTGATGGTCACTATAGACAAGCCAATCGCTTTCAAGTTATGAAGGTTCGATGAAGACGACAAACCACAATACTGACACAATATATGTCTGTGTAAAAAAGATAAGATATAATCTTTTCAATTTTATATGTATTATCCCATGCCCTTTCCTTATGTCATTACACGATTAATACATCACCTTTTTACCTCATCATCTTTCTGTGTTTGGATATAAATAGGATCATCTCAAGGCGTATAGGGCCTGTTTTATTGGAGGGATAGAATTACATGGGATTATAGTGAATGAATTATTTGTCTAGAGACTAAATGGTCCTATAACTATTAGTATAATAGTCTCTCTTATCCTGTGTTTGTTTATGCATAGCATTATATGATGGACAAGTCATATCCAATCAATCTCATATTTGTTTTGAAGACCTCAGGATACGGATTAATGTCTAAATTGACTACCTTACCCCTGTTGGAATACTTTATCCTAGCTAAGTATAACTTATACTTGTCATCATGGTTCAAGCTAAAGAACATGTCTATTTTTTGGGCATCATACGAGACAATCTCACAAATATCTAGGGTCTCATCAGTAGTTATCGACAAATACTTGATAGAATTTTTTAGCAGAATTTTGTTGTCCAACTGAGTTAGGGTAGTCCATATTCCCTATAATAGCACCCCTTGCAGTTGCATCCCCGACAGTAGCACTTAACCCATATCCATGTCTTCTAGATTAATATTTTCAACTGCTTCAGTAGGACCCTCTGCAAATTGTCTGGTAGCTCAATTTTTTCCAAATATTTAAAGCCAAGAGCCATATAATGGAAATGACTTATTTCGCAGGTTCTTTCCCTCTGTCTCTTTTTACAAATGGTTAAAAAAAATGTCTTTAGGTTTGTGTGGAAAAAAAACTGTTACCAAGTCATTGAACTTTTTGAGGAATTGATAATGTTGAGACACTTTCTGCATCTCATCACCTATGCTTCCATCGAAGCATTACTACCACAGCTATTCAAATTTGTTAGTATAAATAAGCAAATTGCATGAACTAACCAAACACCATCAAACTCTTATATTTTTTACCTTAACAAAAAAATATTGGTGAAATAAACCTATGCAAGAACGACAGTGGTCTATATTTTCTTCTAACCAAAAAATGTAAAAAAAAATCAAAAAATATAGGGAAAAAAAGATGATACACCTGTTTCGGCGATCGTCCAACGAGCTTCTCTCCGCTAGAGTTTGGTCTAGTATGATCTCTCTTGCCCAGTGGAAGAACGATAATGATCTACTTTTTCTCCTTCCACAAAGTTATATATCATATTTTTAGATGATAAGAGAATATTTAGGTAAATTTTCAGTTAGTCCATAACCTTCCATAATTCCGGGATTAATAGTCCCCCCCCCCCCCCCCCCCCCCAAGAATTGAATTGTCCTCCCTTCGAAGGATATTTATTAGTCCGGTTGAGATTAATAGTAAGGAGATAAAAATATATACAAAATAAAATTAAAAAGAGTTGAGGAATTATTAGTCCAATTTCACCTCTAATCCCGGCCCCAATCAAACAAGCCCATAATCTCTTATATAGTGCTAGTTGCCAAGTCATAATTTTGTTGTGATGTAATTCATTAATTGAATAAAGGCCGGCAAGGATTAATCCGATTCTACCAATAAAATAATATCTTATTGATAAGATCGCTCGATTGTTGAAATTTCAATAACAAGCATATTAACCTTTGTTCAAGTGGCATAAAATAAAATAGAAGTACAAAAAAAAAAAATTTGGTATTTTATATGTGTTCAGTAAGTAGTAAAATTATTAGATTCACATTTAAAATTTTTGTACTAGGATTAGTTGTTTCTCAAACCTTGTCATGTAAAAAACATAAAAATTCACAGAAATGTTTTTTTTTTACATTAGTTTCTTATACAATTAAACTACTCATTATTAATCTTCTTTTTAATTTCTCTTATACGTTTTTTTCTTTAACTTCACTTCAATAATTGTTTTTAAGAATAATTTTTGTATATTAATGTTTTTGGGGACAATTAAACAAACAAAGCTTGAGGATTACTAGAGATTCCTTGTCCCGTCAAAGGATCTCCGTACGCCACAAAACACGTGAAACTGACTTCCTCTGTCGGACGGGGCGGGTAGACCACCAAACCAAATCAAATCAAATCGTCTTCCCATCTTCTTTCTGTTGAGAGATTCGATTTGGCTACTCCAAAAGCATCCTAGCTTCTTCCTCCCTGCCTCTGTCCCATTCCCTTCAAAAATGGAACCCATAAACAACGGCCAAACAACAGGATGCCACGTAGTGGCAATGCCTTACCCTGGTAGGGGCCACATCAACCCCATGATGAACTTCTGCAAGTTACTACTATCTTCCAAAAATGACCAAATCTTAATCACCTTCGTCGTGACGGAGGAGTGGCTTGGCTTCCTCAGCTCTGAGACCAAGCCAGCTAATATCCAGTTCGCAACAATTCCTAACGTAATCCCGTCGGAGATAGGCCGGGGAGGCGATTTTCCCGATTTTTATAAAGCTACCCTGACCAAGCTGGAAGAGCCCTTCGAGCGGCTGCTGGATCAGCTTGACCCGCCAAAGCCGAGCGTTATAATCCACGATACTTTCTTGATGTGGGTGGTGGACATCGGCAATCGGAGGAATATTCCGGTGGCTTCGCTTTGGACCCAGCAGACGTCGGTGTTCACGGTGTTCCATCACTTAGATCTCCTCAAACAAAATGGCCAATTCCCGGTCAATATGTTTGCTGCGTTTTCGTGCTATATATACATAATATACATAGAACGGAAGACGACAGCAATACTGGAACAAAAAAAGTTAATTGGTAATTTGTTTGAAACCAATGTAATAATAAAAAATAAAGCTTCGGATAGGATTTCAAATGTTAAACTTTATTATTTCACATCCAAGTATTCCAACTGCTTGAATGATATTGTAAGATTGTTTCTGACCATCCGAATGAAACTCGAATTTACAGTATCCTCGTATTGTAGGAAGTGAAAACAGTTTAGTACTTGTTGTTCTGCCTTGCTTAATGTGTCTCTACTTGCTTATTTTTGCATGTTACAGAACGAGGAAACGAGCTGGTAAACTACATCCCAGGAATTCCACCAACATGTATAGCAGATCTTCCAACAATCTTCTATGGTGATGGACTTAAAATTGCGCATTTAGCCTCAGAAGCCGTTTCACAGGTCCAAAAAGCACAGTATCTTCTACTCACTTCAATCTACGAGCTCGAATCCCAAACCGTCGATGCCTTAAAGGCAACAATTCCCACCCCAATATACTCCATCGGTCCAGCAATACCTTACTTCAAACTCGAAGACAACAGTTCTGTATCTACTGACTCCAAGAACGGTGAAACCAGCTATTTGCAATGGCTAAATTCTCAACCCAAATCCTCTGTTCTGTACATTTCTCAGGGTAGTTTCCTTTCTGTTTCCAAAACCCAAATGGATGAGATCATTGCAGGGGTGGATAATAGCGGGGTTCGATTTTTGTGGGTGGCCCGTGGTGATGCTTCTCGGATTAAAGAGGGATGTGGTGGTAAGGACTGTTAGACTTGGTATCTAAGAAGTTTGAAAGCTCTATTTGGTGGTTGTTTTCAGAAGTAGTCTTGCAAAATACTAAAGTTTTTTTTGTTGAAGCTTGAGGTTTTATAAACTCGTGTTTTCTCAATTTTATGGGAAAGAACTTTGTTCGAGAAAATATTAAAATTAGTTTTTTGTTTTCAACTTCAATTTTCTTTTATCATAATAGCTATTTCTTCAAGTTGTCCTGAATGTGTTTGATATTTTTGAGTAGATTTGTTAGACAAGGGAGTTGTAGTTCCATGGTGTGACCAGTTGAAGGTGTTGTGCCATCCTTCCATAGGAGGGTTTTGGACTCACTGCGGCTGGAATTCCACCAAGGAAGGTGTTTTTGCCGGAATTCCGTTCCTCACTTACCCAATATTTTGGGATCAAATTCCGAACTCCAAGACTGTTGTTGAAGACTGGAAGATTGGCTGGAAAGTAAGAAAAGGAATGGGTGATGAAGAACATTTGGCGACAAGAGAAGAAATTGCTAACATTGTGCGACGTTTCATGGATTTGGAAAGCGACGAGGGGAAAGTAATGAGGGGAAGGGCAAAAGAACATGGGCATATTTTTCGAAGAGCAGTGTCCAGAGGGGGTTCAGCTGAAACTAACATTGATGCATTTATTCACGACACTTCGCAACATCATGACCGTTAAAAGCAAGTTTTGTGTTGTTTGTTCTGATTGTTTACATCATTGTTTGAAGACTTTCATGAGATTAGCTATTGATCAAATGCTATTTGTTATTGGGTCAACTGCTCTTTGTCATTGGAGTCTTGGAGTGTCAAGTGCATGATCTTTCTGATATAGCCATGTAGGACTAATACCTCTTGACACTATTTTATTTGTCGGTATGGAGCACGGGAAATATCATTTTCCTTTTAAGCATGGTCAATGAAGTTAGTTTGACTATTTATTTATTTATTTTTCTACGCTTAAAAATCTGTTAGAATTAAGATTCCGATCATGAGTTCCTCAACATAATGATATAGTTGGTTTGTCTCTCTCAAACCGTCTTTTGATTTTACCAACTGATGAAATGCACCAATTACTTTTACAAATCACCGAATAAAAGAAGTACAGCAATCACAATAAATCGCACTGCATTGGGCTCATTCATTTGTCTTTCAAGATTTACTCTCTCTTAAATTTTCAAAATTGAAATGTTTTAAGTAATATTAACTCTGATGGGTCACCTACGCTAACTTGGGGGACAACTAATGAGCTTGGTTTGACACTAACCAACGAAGGACTATTCAGCGGCCGGTATGTATTATGGGCCAACCACGATCGCTCTTGTAGATAGATGATCAACCGTCAGTAGACAAGAGGCATGGGAAAAGATTCTCATCCTGATTGGTGATACTCGTTTGGACGCACACACTCTTAATAGAATCGCACTGTGAGTGTTGATAATAAGAACCCTTGTGAGGTGCCCCTGATTGCTCGCGCAATCCTGAGAATGGCGCCGATAACCACTCTCGGTATTCTGAAAATGACACTCAAAATCAACGGAACACTGATTATGGTGGCCCTATTCCATTCCAAGAGGCATGGGAAAATTCGTGTTCTTCGTGCTCTTCGATCAAGAGAGTAAAACGTGAATTAGTTCGAAAGTCGGTCTTTAGAAGGTGCTACCAAACCCGAATTTAATCGTTGTATCCTGGAAGACGAATGCCGAGCATATCCTCAAGCACTTCGGTGAGGCGGCGCAATTTGTCTTAAGAACACCGTGAGATTCACGGGCCTCAGTTTGCGATTTCAATTTTTATTATTGTCCAATTTTATGTACTGTTGTATTTTTCAGATATTAAATAAATTCCAGAATTTGTTTATTCCTACACTATTTGCATCTTTGTATGTGACAGATAATATTTGTGTTAATTTAAAACTACGACAATATATGATTTCATCTATTTCAGTGTACGGATCTCATGCTTTTCGACAACTAAACTCTGAAATTGTGAAATAGATTTATCACTTTCTGTATGCAATGTGTTTTGAAAGAAATAAATAAATAAAAATTATAGAACAAGAGACGTGAAACACCCGCTCGAACATACATATATAGCCTTAATGGAACCGCGCAGTGAGCGCTGACTAGAAGAACCCTTGTGAGACGCCCTTGATTGCTCGGGTAATCCAGGGAATGGCCCCGATAACTGCTTGACATGATCCCAAAGATGGCACCCAGAATCAGCAGAACAACCCTCTCGGAATGGAATAGGACCGCCATAATCGACCGTTAGCGCGCCTGAGATTAGCCTCTTTCTCAAGCTATAAAAGAACATTTCCGACTATGAGATCAGGTTTGTTCGAACATATGCAGTCCATATACTCTTATCTACTTGCTCTCTTTGGTAACTGATTTGATCATCAGAATTTTTTGCTAGGAAAACCACCCTCAGCCACTGGGCTTGTTTTGCAGAAGCCAAAGTAGAAGTGTTGATACTTCACGAGTTTCAGGGATCATCAAAAAGAAATCGTAGCATTAAAGAGAAAGGATCATTGTAGTGCCCAAGATACTACACTTTCATAATGTTTCTCAATAATCGATATGCTCTATTAAAATATAATTGGTATAATCTGAGCTGTTATATTTATAGAGTTAATTGAACACTACTTCCATTTTAAAAATCTAGTTAATCGAGAAGTTATAATCACATGATTAAGATAATTTATTTTCCGTTCATTTTTTAGTCACACTTATCATTTTGTTCTTATAATAAACATTGTCCAATCAAAATATTATCGATGTCCGATCAGATTACTTTCTTCATGCATATTTACTCAGTAAACCTTGTAAACTTAAGGGTTTGAATTGTGCAAATAAAATTTTGACAAAACTTACTAAACTCTTGTTTAATTGGTCAGTAACGGATCTAAATTTTTTATGTATTCAATTAACAGAAAAGTTATAAACTCATGTTTCTAATTTTTTCGCTTGAATTATTTTTTTCTTAGAACATGTACTGCAAAAAATATAATTTTTTTACAGGAATTTTATTTTTGCCATAGTTTTTAACACAATTAAATTACATATTTTTAAAATTCTTTCTTAAGTTTCTTTATCAAATGAATTTTTTTTCTTCACCATACCCCAAAAAGACACGTGAAACTAAAAGAGTCTGAATAGTCTGTCCTACTATGGTGTCCCATTCTTTTGTCCCACCGCGAGGGGCGGCCGGACCACCAAATTGTCTTTTTGTCTTTTTTCCTATAATGGAGAGATTCGATTTTTCCACTCAGGGATATCCTTGCTATTTAACCAACATCCCGGATTTGACCATCTGCTGCTTTGGGCCTTTGGCTACTCTACCAGCATCCTCTCTTCTTCATCCCTGCCGGCTGCCTCTCTCCCATTCCCATAAAAAAATGGAACCCATAAACAACGCCTCAAACGCAGGATGCCACGTTGTGGCAATGCCTTACCCTGGTAGAGGCCACATCAACCCCCTGATGAACCTCTGCAAGTTACTATCTTCAAAAAATGACCAAATCATAATCACCTTCGTCGTGACGGAGGAGTGGCTCGGCTTTCTCAGCTCCGAGACCAAGCCAGCTAATATCCAGTTCGCCACTATTCCTAACGTAATCCCGTCGGAGATAGGTCGGGGAGCTGATTTTCCCGGTTTTTATGAAGCTACTCAGACCAAGCTGGAAGAGCCCTTCGAGCGGCTACTGGATCAGCGTGAGTCGCGGAAGCTGAGCGTTATAATCCATGATACTGGCTTGATGTGGATGGTGGGCGTCGGGAATCGGAGGAATATTCCGGTGGCTTCGCTTTATACCCAGCAGACGTCGGTGTTCACGGTGTTCTATCACTTTGATCTCCTCAAACAAAATGGGCATTTCCCGGTCAATACGTCTGGTGCGTTTTCCTGTTATATATACCGATAGAATTTTACTATGGGTACAGATAAAGGTGTAAAAATTATGTACAAATGTGAGAGAAGACGGAAGAAGACGAGAGAGAAAGAGGAGAGAGGAGGGGGATAGAGGCGCATCCCCTCTCACATTTGTATATGATTTGTACACCTTCATTTGTACTCATAGCAAAATTCTATACAGATATAATTACGGAAGACAACTGCAATACTAAAACGAAAAAAAGAAAGCTAGCAGAGAAAAAGTTGAGATGGAATTGGAGTTAAAATTAGTAAATAGCGATGTTTTGCCCGAGCTTCTAACTGTTCATCTAATCCTTTAGATGATCCAAGCCGAGATCGAACACTAGCAACAAAATACTATGAACACCCTTCCAATGCCTAAATCAGCCGATATTATCGAGAAATAAATAATGCCATAATAGAGAAGGAATTTTTATAGAGAGAGATCTCGTACTCGAAAATGAAAGGGTCCCTTTATATAAGATCGGGGTTGTAATCCTACTAGAACTAATTCTTTATTTTAGGGATATAAATTGGGCTGATCATAAACTTAGTTATCTCATTTCTTTCATGAGTTTTAGTCTTCCTTGACTTGGGACTAAGAGTTTTGTTCCCGTAAGGGACTAATAGTTTAGGATAAGTCCTTCCAATTTTTGATGTCGTTCTCGTCCTCATCTTGTGGGTGTGAGTAAAAAAATATGTTCGAGAAGAACAGTCATAGACAGTATCTATTTTTTGTTGAAATTGAATTAGATGATGAGACATACTTCTGTTTAGTTTGAGAGCACCTCTGTTTTGGTTAATTCCTTCTAATGAAATTCCTTTATTTTACTACTTTCTTGTCAATTCCCTTTCGGTCTTAAATGCTCAATGGTTTAATTTCCTCGTTTGGATCCCTCTCTCTTCAAGCATGGAATTGAAGCTTCTCTTTCGCTTTCTTTCCGTCTTCAACGGCATTCTCTCACTCCCTTTTAGGAGTTTCACATTCTTGGAATAGGTTTTGAAGAGAAAAATCAAAAGGGAGAGAAAGAAAGACACGGATTAATATTTAATAGATTTTGAATAGAACTCGTGTGCTAAAATTATTGTCTATAATTGATGTGAGTAGCATTATTGATATTGTCTATGGTACCAATACGAATAGATCGATATCTAGTTATAAATGTTTAGTTAGGAAATGAAAGAAATATGTGTTATACTATTTTGTAGTTTGCATGAAGAGTAGTATAAAGCTTCGGAGAGCATTTCAAATGGTAAACTTTCTTATATCGGAAACTGTTTTAATGATATTGACGTAAAAAAATCTTGTGACTAGCATCGTAAATTATTTTCAACCATCCAATCAAAACACGTATTTATTGTATCCTAGTAGTGTAGAAAGTGCGAATAGAATAGTACTTGTTATTCTACCTTGCTTAATGTGTCTCTACTTGCTTATTTTTGCATGGAACAGAACGAGGAAATGAGCTGGTAAACTACCTACCAGGAATTCCACCAACACGTATAGCAGATCTTCCAACAATCTTCTACGGCGATGCACTTAAAGTTGTGCATTTAGCCTCGGCATCCGTTTCACAGGTCCAGAAAGCATAGTATCTTCTACTCACTTCAATCTACGAGCTCGAATCCCAAGCCATTGATGCCTTAAAGGCAACAATTCCCACACCAATATACTCCATCGATCCAGCAATACCTTACTTCAAACTCGAAGACAGCAGTTCTGTATCTACTGATTCCAAGAATGGTGAAACCAGCTATGTGCAATGGCTGGATTCTCAACCCAAATCCTCTGTTTTGTACGTTTCTCAGGGTAGTTTCCTTTCTGTTTCCAGAACCCAAATGGACGAAATCATTGCAGGGGTGGATAATAGCGGGGTTCGGTTCTTGTGGGGTGGCCCGTGGTGATGCTTCTCGGATTAAAGAGGGATGTGGTGGTAAGGACTATTAGACTTGGTATCTAAGAAGTTTGAAAGCTCTATTTGGTGTTGTATTCAGAAGTAGTCTTGCGAAATACTAAAGTTTTTTTGGTTGAGGCATGAGGGTTTATGAACTCGTGTTTTCACAATTTTATGGGAAAGAACTTCGTTCGATAAAATACTAAAATTCGTTTTTTGTTTTCAACTTCCATTTTCTTTTATCATGATAGCTATTTCTTCGAGTTGTCCTAAATGTGTTTGATATTTTTGAGCAGATTTGTCAAACAAAGGGGTGGTAGTGCCATGGTGTGACCAGTTGAAGGTGTTGTGCCACCCTTCCATAGGTGGGTTTTGGACTCACTGCGGCTGGAATTCCACCAAGGAGGGTGTTTTTGCCGGAATTCCTTTCCTCACTTACCCAATATTCTGGGATCAAATGCCAAACTCCAAGACTGTTGTGGAAGACTGGAAGATTGGGTGGAAAGTGAGGAAGGGAATGGGCGATGAAGAAAAATTGGCAAAAAGAGAAGAAATTGCTGACACTGTACGGCGTTTCATGGATTTAGAAAGCGACGAGGGAAAAGAAATGAGGAGAAGAGCAAAAGAACTTGGGCAGATTTGCCGAAGAGCAGTTTCTAAAGGGGGTTCAGCTAAGACTGACATTCATGCCTTTATTCAGGACATTTTGCAATGCCGTGACCGTTAAAAACAAATTTTGTGTTGTTTGTTCTGATTTTTTTAGATCATTGTTTGAAGCCTTTCATGAGATTAGCTATCGATCAAATGCTATTTGTTATTGGGTCAACTGCTTTTTGTTATGAGCATTGGAGTGTCTTTAAGTGCATAATCTTTCTGGTATAGGACTGTTACCTCTTACACCACCAGTATGTAGTCTAGTACTACACCTTTTCAGCATGAAAATTCAGCATTGTATTTTACGTACTGCTACTTGAGTTTCAATTTCGTAATTTTATCTAGTATAATAGCTGTTAAGTTTCCAGAAAAGATATTGTCAGACATCGTACGTAATTGAATGTATTTATTTTGCCTGTGGTTATTATTCAATTGTTAGATAACGTTATCTCAAGTAGAACTTAATCTAGTTAAGGCTCCCAGGACTAAATTGTTTTTTGTATGTTTTGACTCCGGAAGATTAATGACGAAAACTTCCTTAAAAGTCACTCAAAACTTTAACTTATCTAGCCCTTACGGAAACAATTTCAATTTCTCAATAAAGCATCCTTAATTCCCAAAAAAAAGCCATAGGCAGCAAAGTCAAATATTACCGTAGGCCGAATAAGGCCACCAAGTATGGATAACACGACATGCTCTTCTTTTGCAAAAAAAAAATATATATTACATTGGAAATTCAGTCAACGCTAATATTTCTCTTTTATCTTTACTCGTTTTTTATTCACAAGGAAAAAAAAAGTTAAAATTCTCCTTTTGTTAGTATAATTTTCATTTAAATCTTAATTTTATAAACTGAATAGAATGTTGATAAACAACACATGTGCAATTCAATATTAAAATAGGTAAAGAGGATGAGATTGTCCAGCTACCATGAAAATGACATTAGAACTATGGCTGATAAATAGCTAAACTAGTCCTCTTCGAATTTGAATTGGACTCTTAATAAACTTTAAGAAAAAGTTCAAACTAATTTATTAAAAAGATAAGCTGATGATAACACCTCTGTGAATCCCTTTTTGACAATGACCTCATAGAAGATTAGGGACAGTAGTGTGATGTCGATCAGCAATCCTCCAATCAAAATTATTAATCATGTATCGTACCGGTCTCGTAACGTACCAGACCACTGGCATACCGTCCCGGCCTATTCCAACTTGTTTCGGTCTGTTCCAGAGTGTTTCGACTGATACTGACCAATACTGTACTGGTCTTTTTTAATTTATTTTAAAATTCAATTACTTATTTTTGGATAATTAAACATGAATTGAAACTAAAATCATCCTATTTTTATATTTGGTGATTTATTTTTAAGTTATGAGACTTTATTTTATATATACAATGTGATTTTTTGTTAAAAATATTACTTAAGAAATGTATATTAATTTAGTGATAAATCTAAAACGGTACGCCGACACACACTGTTATAAGTATGTACCGTACTAGTAACAAAATCGATACGTTTGTCTGTATGAGATTAATAACTTTGCCTCCAGGGATGGAGCTGCCTTGGGGGGGTTGGGGCACGTGCCACCCCCAGGTTGGACAAGAAAATAAAAAAAAAAATTTAGATTTTAATTGTTTAGGTCAGTCGTCCCCCCCCCCCCCCCAAAAAAAAAATTCTTTTTTTTAATTTTAATTGTTTAGGTCAGTAGTCGCCCCCCCCCCCCCCCCCCCCAAACACTTGGGGCACGTGCCACCCCCAGGTTGGACAAGAAAATAAAAAAAAAAATTTAGATTTTAATTGTTTAGGTCAGTCGTGCCCCCCAAAAAAAAAAAAAAAATTCTTTTTTTTAATTTTAATTGTTTAGGTCAGTAGTCGCCCCCCCCCCCCCCCCCCCCCCCCCCCCCCAACACACAAACCTCACCCTTTCCCTCTCACCGTCTCATGCTCGCCGGCCGCCGTTCCCTCTCACGCCCGTCGCCCGCGCCGGTTGCCACCCCCCCTCACGTAGCCGGACGGCGGATCGTCATCAGTCATATCTCCCCAGTCCGATCTCGACCACGGGAACCACCGGAGGTTCGGACGAATCCAGATCCATAATTCCAGATCTGTTCGTACGAATCCGAACTGTTCGAGACTTCGACTTCGAGGGTTCGAGATCGTCTCCAGCTCTCCGGCTCTCCGCTCATGAGTCTCAGAGTCTGAATCTAGAATCCGATACTTTGAAGTTTGATCCGCAGCTTCCGCTGTTCTGTTCGACCGGCGACCGCTCACCGCCGAGTCGCGGCTCAGTCGCCCACCAGCCACCGTTCGTCCATTCCTCCTCCGCAGCTCGCCGACGCCGACGCCGACGGCCGACCAAAGCAACTGACCGTGGTAGTTACTTACTCAGTTACTCTACTCTGTTACTTGGTTAATTTTGTTAGTCATCGTTTCATATTGATATCAGCAAATAAGACCCACAATATCAGACCGTGCAATATCAATTTCCTGAATGAAAAGGGCAGTTTCCAATTGGTCTTTCACTCTGTATTTTGTGTTTGGTTGTCTGGGTTACCAATATTACTTGTAATCCAGGTTGATTTCGACCAGTGGATACGTAGAGTTTGAAATTGGAGAACCATAAAAAATATTTGAACACATTAGTTTCTGGACAATGAAATTTGGAATGGTTATGGAAATAGGAAGATTGCGCTTGAATCCTGAAAACGTGGGGAGATTTGTGTTTGGGAAAAGAAGAAAGTAAGGGCTTTTACTTGATTGTTCCCGATGCGATGAAGTAGAATTCCCCATTTCATACCCTAGAGAATACCTACACAACTCCCAGATCAAATGCAGCAGAAATGTCGTTGCATGCTTAAACAAAAGCTTATATGCTGTTGTCAAAGACACTTTATAATGGTGGAATGTGGTCTCCTTTCTATTTGGAGTTGTTTGGTTTGACTGAAATTTAAGCCACCTGAAGAGATGAGTCTGGTCATTGGTGCATGTTTTGACATTGTAAGGTTGTTGATCAATTAAACCATTTTATTGCTAGTTGCTAGGATGTGCTGTTTTGACATTGCTAGCTCCAGCCTATGAGGCACGAACTTCTGAGAATTAAGAAGTGGAGTTTGTCAGACATGTTGAATGGAAACACGACCAACTGAAGAAACTGTATAGAAATGGCTTTCCTATGAGTAGACAAAGAACAGTTTACTAGGTTTTGAAAAATCAAACAAGTACAATTTCTTGACATGGTTGATCATGTTGCAAATCCGTTCCAATGACTTACGAAGGTTTTATCAAAGGAGTGGGATTGGGAAATGGAGAGAAGTCATAATGATCTGTTAATAGGCTACACATCTTCTTGCATAGAAACTGTATACTGTGCCATTGGAAAATTTATACAATTATAATTCATGACAACTTTGACCATATTGCAAATCCGTTCTCCTGACTTATGAAGGTTTTATCAACGGAGTGGGATTGCGAAAAGGAGAGAAGTCCTCATGATTGTGCTCTATGAATAAGCTGCATATTGTCTTGCATCATAACTTGAACCATAATGGTAGAAGTGTGGTGGTCCTTGCATGTTGCAAATCCGTTCCAATGACTTATGAAGGTTTTGTTGTCTCATTTTGTTTCTAGTTGAATGAAATTCTCGCAAATTATATGGTTAGTAAAGAGTAATTATCATTGGAATATATGTATTTTTTTATATTGAATATTATAATTTTATTGCTAGTAGTGGTGCCACCCCCGTTATAAAATCCTAGCTCCGTCCCTGTTTGCCTCCAATGTCTAAGTCAGTAATCGGCTAATCTTAGACCGTACCTTATTACCCCGTCTATGTCGTACTTTTAAGCCTTTCTCACCTTTCTCCTCCCTTTTCAGACTTTGTTATGATCGGGTTGGCAGTTCTAACTGTTCCGGGATTCTTTTTCATCTATAAATAGAAACTTTAGCCATTCTCGTTGGTGCATGAGATGACACAATTTTATCAGGAGTCTTCTTTTTTCAAACCTCCATCTTACTCGCTCTGGGCCTCTTATCCTTACAAAGGATGGACCCACTCTTCCAACCCGAGCACCGCTCTAATTGAATAGGGTTCCTTCAAAGAGTCGAGAAGAGCACAAGAGCAAAGCCAAGAAGATCTCATCGTCCGTCAATTTACCATCTATCAGCTAATTTCAAATGAATTTAATTGGATAATCTCAAACATTATGAGTTAAGCAAACGAACAATTTCATTTTGAACTTGATTTCTAAATTTAATAATTGCTTAAAAACGTATTAATTTATTTATTTATATATAAAATTAATATCAATTTTTTTACAAAGTATAGTACTAAAATTAGGATTAAAATGTAAAAACAACAACCAAACGAAAATAGATTCACACATACCTTCGGGACATCTTCGTCTTGGTAACATTTTCCAAGTAAAAATTGCAACCATTAATTCGGAGGTTTGAACTTTCCAACATTTTTGGGACACGGGGCCTTGCTGTACAAAGTGTATAGTAAAGTGTGTTGCGCGCTAAAACGACATTTTGCACCCGAACAGTAAAAAATTGACCGAATAATTATCGATCAGTGTTTTACACTCCAAAACGACACCATTTTGGTGCGCAGCACACCCTGCTGTGCCCATTTCCACATTTTTGCTAGATTAAAATATATTACTTCATCTCTAAATTATATTCAAAAATTTTAAAATGACCACAAACTATTAATGTTATTTATTTAGTTCCTAAATTATTGATTCAAACTTTATTTAGTCCAATTACCGATATCTATCTAAAGTTCGTTAAAAATCGTTAGAAGAAAACCTTAACTGCAATTTTAATTTGTTAAAACTTAAAAGGAAGCTTAAGTACAATTCTATTCCCCGACAACCTAAAAAAACAAGTTATGTTATGCTTATTTGAGCTTGAGCATTGAGAATACGATATCGAATGCCAAAATGTCAAAAAAATTGACGCAAAAATATCAAAAAATTACAAAAAAAAAAAAAAAAACAAGACACAAAAAATTAATCTATGACAAACTATTGGGTCAAGTGTGTCTACTCCTTGTAACTGTTCTAAAAACGTACCCATGAATGCGATATCAAATACCGTAAAAGATTTAATTAAAATCTTTTTCTAATACCAATTTAGTCTTAAGAATTTTAGATGAATATTAGTAATTAGACTAATAATAATTTAAAAAGTAAATAAATTAAAATTAATATTTTAAAAAATTTAAACATAATTTGAGGACGAACTAAATATTTTAATTATTTTTTCTACGTGCATTCAAGAACTCACTCAAACTTCTCGTTCCAAGACTTCAAGACCTGTATGACGACAACCCAATTCAACTCACCTCCAGCACACCCTCACGGAAACCCTAACTTCCCAATCCCGAAGGAATCGAACCCTACTTCCACCCTCTCTGTATGGCCAGCGATGCCACTCCCAAATTCCAAAAACCCGACCTCTTACCCATCCCGCAGCCGCCCGATTTCCACCCGGAGATCATCGTTTCGCCGTTGCACGATGGACTCCACTTCTGGAAGTTCATGGTGGCCGGTTCGATCGCCGGCACAGTGGAGCATATGGCCATGTACCCCCGTCGACACAATCAAGACCCGTATGCAAGCCCTAGGATCCTGTCCGATGAAGTCCGTCGGCCTCCGTCAGGCACTTACTTCCATCCTTAGAACTGAAGGTCCAGCTGGGCTCTACCCGGGTATCGGAGCCATGGCTCTCGGGGCCGGGCCGGCCCACGCCGTGTATTTCTCCGTCTACGAGGTTTGCAAGAAGGCGTTTTCCGGTAAAAACCCTAATAACCCCGCCGCCCACGCTGCCGCTGGGGTTTCTGCTACGGTGGCGAGCGACGCAGTTTTAACCCCGATGGATGTTGTGAAGCAGAGGCTTCAATTGAGTAGTAGTCCGTACAAGGGGGTTTGGGATTGCGTGAAGAGGATGGTTAGAGAAGAGGGGATAGGGGCGTTTTATGCGTCGTATAAAACGACGGTGCTTATGAATGCACCGTACACCGCCGTGCATTTTGCCACTTATGAGGCGGCGAAGAGGGGCTTGATGGAGGTTTCGCCGGATACAGCAAGTGATGAAGGGTGGGTGGTTCATGCTACAGCCGGGGCTGCTGCGGGGGCATTGGCAGCGGCTGTGACGACGCCGCTTGATGTGGTCAAGACTCAGCTGCAGTGTCAGGTAAAGCACTCGTGAGTACATTTAAGTTGATTTTGTATTTGTGAATTGTGATATCGACATCTCCTATTAGGATTTTGAAGCAGATGCTTCTGCACTGAACTTTATTAGAAGGAAGTAGTTTGTGATTTTTTGATCTCGAGCAGTGCTATACACAGAACACTGGTGCACATATTGGGACACAGAGGTGTCCGAAACTGTCTGATAGAGCCTACAAAGTAATAAGAGCCCCACGTACGTCGTAAAGTTTTGAACGTGTCTGGATTTGTGCACAAATGTCTGTGTGCAGAGACTTTCTCTTTGATCTTTCATCAATTTGCTGTTCATCGTATTTCTGGTTTGTAACTCTACTTTTGGGAGTGTTTGCATTTACTTGTTTTGATGTATAATAGTGTTGCACTATGGTTTGTGGGTTGGTTACAATTTTATAGGGTGAAAAAAGCTTATATTTACGAATATTTCTGTATCTATTTGCATCTAGATACACCCCCATGATCAGGAATTTTTTGCATGTATGTACATATACATGCATACTAGTGTCCTGTCCTGTATTATTAGCAATGAGAAACGTTTGTTTTGGTTACTGCCTATCACCCTAGGTGGATATATTCTGTTCCTAGCAAGTAACAAAATTGTTTTATTCGTGAAAACAGTTTCTGATGCGAAATATCTTATATTGAAAAGCATTTGGCTTTAGCTTAGCTTGCAGCTTAGTTTTAAGTTTTGTATGATGAATGGACCCCATCCTTGCTGGATGGTCTAGTCTGTTCCTGCTCATGCATTCAAAAGTTTGACCACGTCATCCTAATCATTTGTGGAGATAGAATTTGAGTAGACACTGTGACGTTGTAGAGGTAGACTCTTGTTACACATGATGTATCATCCCTCTGTTCATGCACTTGTATTGACCAATATGGAGCTAATTCTGCTAAGAAACTTGATCCCTCCAGTTTATGCGGGATTGAAGCAAAGCAAGTATGATTTTCTCACTAGATTGGAAATTTGATGTTGGACTTTTTAGCAATTGAAGTTCTTGAACAGTCTGAAAGTGGACTCAATTCATTTAAATGTTGCAACCATCACAAGTACACAAATTCCATTCATGTATTCTTCAGAAAACATTTCGGATTAAATTCCATTTGCTATTCTATCAGACAGCTTGGCACCTTCCTACTTTTTTGTTTGGACAGATGAACAAAGAATTTAGAAAAAAAAAAAAAATAGGTATGGTTATCCATTTGCTCAAAGAGGGCACCTTTCTACTTTTTTGTTTGGACATAGGAACAAAGAATTAAAAAATAATTGGTGGCTCATTTTAAACGTGTCCGAGGATAAGTATGTAGATGTATAAACTATAAAGTTTTGGTTCTGTGGATTTTTTGTGTTTGATTTTAAGAGACTCTATTCTGTGGATTTAGTTGGCAACGACACAATGGTTTTGGCATTGATGCTAGCACAAGAAAACAGTTTGAATTTATTTGGGTAGATGAAGTATGGGGTCGAGAATAAAGGTGGCCACTTTGCAGAGCCTACTGGTATTAGCTTGATAGTGATAGTTACTTGGTTATCTTGTGAAAAAAGTAGGAAAAAGACAAGACAACTATATCACCCTTGCAGGGGTTCAGCTGAAACGCTCAAAACGCTCATATTTCTCATAACTTCAACGGCTATAAATTGAAGTATAACTAAAGTTAAAGTAACTTTTATAGGTTCCTTCTTTATAAATTTCAACATATTGAAAATATTTAACTTTGATGACTAAGAGCATTCTAGATTTGAGGAACTTCCATGACTAAGAACAATCAAAACTACGCTCCTTGGACGTTGACTGCCTCCTCTCGTATTTTGCGGTAGATGTAATATGGTAACTCTCTGTCTCTTGAATGTGCCTGCATCCCTTTTTCTTTGATTGAACTGGTTTACTGTAATGCCGTGGTTGATGTGCTATTGGCCTATGCGATAGAGCACTTCTGTAATAAGTTAAGACCATCAAGGAAGTATGTTTTTGTCTGAAGTATGTTTTCGTCTAACGTGGACATTCATGTTATTCAATGCTTGTGTTACCATGCCACAATTTTAATAGTTATGGCTTTGCAGGGTGTATGTGGATGTGACAGATTTAAAAGTGGTTCGATTATGGATGTTATTAAAACTATAGTGGAAAAAGATGGATACATAGGGCTCATGAGGGGATGGATGCCGAGGATGCTTTT